>BTHU01000015.1:59669164-60269164 GCA_036184795.1 Tokudaia tokunoshimensis
CAAGGATGCTTGAGGCCGCATACAATATGCTTTCAATATTTATATTAAAAGCAACTTTGCACATCTTTGGATTTAGGTACCCTTGGAGGTCCTGCAGCCAAGTTCCTTCTGGTCTTGAGGGATGAATATAGTTAACAGATCTGATGCCTATGAAAATATTTCTCACCAAAACAGTGGGCAGAATATGAGGGGTTTCTTGCTCCAAGTTAACCAGACTGAATTTCACTGTGTGGTGAAGGAAAAACATTATATCCTTAGTTTTTTAGGTAGGGAAGATAGTTTGTTTGAGTGGGATAGAAAGATTTCCCAACCACTATACTGGTTAAGACTATTCAGATAGTGAAGGGGAGGAAAGGAGAGGAAAGACCAGGAGAGATGTAGCAGCGAGGAAAGATGAAGAATTCTAGATGGTCAAATGAAGAGACGAGCTTCAGGGGAATATGTATAAGAGGAAGGGATTTGAGGAAACTCTCCCAGTAGGACTTCAGGACTACAGGAGGACCTGGGTACACAGAGTAAGCCCTGTGGATTGTATAGGAAACATAAAACCTAAAACACTGGGAAGAAAGAACTAGAAGTTTAGGGGAACTAATATATATATATCCAGGACATCCAAGGATACCTAAATCCAAAGTTGCTTTTAATATAAATATTGAAAGCATATTGTATGTGGTCTCAAGCATCCTTGGTCATATTTTAAATTCTCTGGGTGACTTGTTATTTCCAAATATAATGCAAAGAGTGGTCACATTATTTTATTTTAGAAATTTTTTTTTTTTGTTTTTTTGTTTTTTCGAGACAGGGTTTCTCTGTGTAGCTCTGGCTGACCTGGAACTCACTCCGTAGACCAGGCTGGCCTCGAACTCAGAAATCCTCCTACCTCTGCCTCCCAAATGCTGGGATTAAAGGCGTGCGCCACCACCGCCCGGCTTATTTTAGAAATTTGTATCATTGATGCAAAGATGTGGCTTTGGAAGAAACTTGAGTTAAACTAAGAGAAGCTTCTCTAATGAGAAGCTTGGGAGGAAATGGAGCAAACAAGGCTTGACTACAGCATGCTCTTCCTGCTTGCTTCCGTGGTCACTATTATTTCTATTTGAATTACTATAATGTTAGTCTGGACATAAGATTAGAGGTCTTGTTAAAGAAGAGAAAATGAAAGGAAACGGGTATTTCTGAGTCCGTTTTAGTTACATTCCCTTCAATTTTGAGCAAGTTTGCTCTTTGCTAAGTATATTGCCGTCTCATTGAAGTACTATTGATATATAAGGGGGAAAAAAACAAACAAACAAACCATGGAACATGGAGCCTGATTCAGGATAATTCAAATATACAAGTCATTACTGAGTCATCACTAGGTAACATTTACCGTGAATAAAACTAGAAACTCAGGGGAGGGGTCTCATTGTGGTCCAAAGAAGGTCTGGTGTAACACACGTTAAGGCAGAAATCCCCCAGTGTCTGTCCATCTGCCAGCATCTGTTACCCATCCAGTTGCTGTGGCCATCCTCTTACTGCAACAGTACAGAAGCATTGATACCCTGCTGCTCTTCAGGCTTGCTGAGTCTTCTGAGATGCTGTTTCGTCCTCTTGCTTCTTTGCCTCGGCCTTATTCAGCACTCATGAGGCATGCTGGTCTGCATCTACAGGAACACATTTGTCTCTCATGCCCTCTAGCCAAGCTCCTAAGTTTTGAAGTCTCGCTGACTCAGCCCTTCCATGCAACACTATATTGTATTGTGTGCATGCTCTGAGACCGCACCAATGATAGTATATTGTATTTTGAGATAGACATATATATATATATATATATATATATATATATATTCTTAGATATTGCAACTCATTACTAAACAGTGATCATGAGGAACTAATTTAGAATTATCTCTGACCGATCACAAAATAGAAATGAGAGTGCTGTTCCTTCTTTAACAAAGTTTGCGTGAGGAAAGAAAGGACCTTATTGGGATTTGTTAAGCATGGCCCTGATGATGCTTTGGACTGGGTGAATCTTTGCAGAGCTGCCTTATGCTCTGAAGTGTGCTCAGCAACTACCTCAGCCTGTATGATAGGTGATAGGTAAGACATGTCATTGTCAACTTCTTTAAAGGTAACACACACACACATATATATGTGTATATATATATAATTATAAGTAATTATATAAGTGCATGTATAATATATACACATATTATACATACATATATACATGTACATATACACATACATATATAATCATATATATAATGTTATATAACACAAATACATGCATATGTCATGTTTATATACATGTAGTGAATGTGTGTGACTGACAATCATAATTATCCTGCCATGAGACTTTTATGTTACAAAGAGACTCAAAAATTGGGTGTAAGGGCCAGGCACTGTGGTACAGGCCTTCAATCCCAACACTCTGGAAGCAGACTCCGTTAGATTTCTGTCAGTTTGGGGCCAGAAACACCTTTGTCTCTCCTGCCTTCTATTCTAGCTCCCAAGTTAGTCTACATTGTAGGCTCTAGGCTCAGCAGGTTTATGGCAGAGTGACTGTGGCAATCAGTGTAAAATAAAGTCCTCTAGGAGGATGCTTTGTAGGAGCAAGATGGTAAGCACTGAAGAAGCTACTGCAGACAGAACCAAGGCTAAGGAGGGCACAGAGAGAGCGGTGACCTAGGCTCTGTGCATTGCACATTCACAGTCATTCTAGGACAGCATGGAGGACCACCTCCTGGAGCACAGGCCCCGCTGGTGAGAAGAACCAGGCTCCTTGGATTTGTGTGATGTAGCAGAACTGATGGAAAGACTTTGGTTATACTTTGAAGGTAGAAATCTGGGACCTTATGCGTTTGCCCTGGGTGGGGGGAGTCATGGTAGTTAAGGGAAGGGAAGAATATCATTAATTACTCCACTTTGATTTGGGTCTTTCTTTGTTCTGGGACAGATGGAATTTGTTAGAATTAATTTATGTCAGTACTAAAAGTATAAAGTGAGCTGCATCAGCTAACAGAGCAGACACTTCTGGCCTTGTGTGTACAACAGTCATTATTTTCCATCTGGCTGTCTAAACAAATGCCATATGAAAAGTGTCCTGGTAGGGTTGAATGTATGGATTCATGTCTGCGAGGTATTTATAAACACACCATGTGAATTCTTGCCCCTCTCTCGCATTTTAATGGCTTCACATTAAATGCTCGGTCATTATACTTTTCTCGGAGACAGTGAAGGGTGATTAACTCCGTCTGGGTTCAACCAGTGTAATCTTAGAGGCTACAAATATTGTTACAAGTCAGGTTAAGGTTTAAAGGTGAAAGCAGAGTGAGGCTTGACTGAGTGACTTTTACAGCATCTAGTTACTGTACACAAACAAAGGCACTCTTGTTTTCTTTCCATTATGAATACAGAGGACAAATGACTGGCTTGTTAGAGAGAGGAAAAAATGTGAAAATTAGCTTGAGCTACAATAAACTTCATGCTGTGTGAACCCATTGACTCAGTATCTCAAATGGAACGTTCTTTTCAAAGCCCTGGTTAACACTGAGCAGATTTAGAAACCTTAGAGCTCCAAATGCCTTGCTCTCTGTTGAGATAAGAGTATCTCAGCAAATGGCATCAACAGATCTACCTACCACCTTTTACATAGAAAAGCCAATTTACCTCAATAAAACATACTCACACACTCTTCAGGGGAAATTGCGATTTCTCTCTCCATTGAGTGTTTTTGATAGATCCAACTACCCGCCCCCCCCCCCCAAATGCTTTCCATGCATGCTCTCTGTTTTCCTGCTAAGTACTTGGGTAATTCGATATATTCTTTTCCTTTTCCCTGGTTGGCTTCAAATCTTGGAGACTGGATCTCAGCCAGGGAATGGAGTTTGAAGCATTAAAGTTGCTTATGACCAAGGTATACATAGGAATGAAAGACTAAATGTGTGTGTGTGTGTGTGTGTGTGTAGGCCAGAGGTTGATATTTAACACCATTCTCAATGTTCTCTTACTCTTACTGATACAGGATTTCTCACTTGAACACAGAATTTGATGATTGTGGTAGTCTAGATAGCCGGCATGCTCTGCAGATCCCCTGTCTCTCCCTCAGAGTACAAGTGGGACATCAAACTTGCCTATTATTTACAGAATTTCTGCAGATCCAAATACTGGCCTACACACTTGTGGACCAAGTACTATACCCATCTTCCCAGTCCCAAAGCTTCCTTTGAAAGTTGACTTTATCATCTATATTGATCTCTAAAGCAAAAAGTAGTAAAAAGAGAAAGAAACTCTGATTCTGTCTAGACTAAGTTTACTTATATGACTAGACTTATTGAAGCTAGTTATGTAAACAATTAGAATTCAACATTCTAATCATTAAGAAATTCTTACTATCTAACAAATTTTATGTTTATTTCTTCTTTAATATTATATGTTCGTTTTACAAATATCTTTCCTTTAACTGAATTGTGACCCTAATATAACAAGATTTGGTGGGGAAGCATCATTTTGGTTTAGCAGATTTTGATGGAAACTTTAAAGATCTTAGTAAGCAGTTTGCTTTCATTGAAGTAGAATAGATATGGGTGATAATTTGGAGCCCCACCCCAAAGGGAAAAACAAACAAACCTCCCCAAAACAAGCAAATCTGAACAACTCTCAGGATTTGTAGTGTCATTCAAAGTAAATAACTTTCATGTGGGTGAACTGATCCTTTAAACACCGCAGGCTGGTCTGACATCACTCCAGAAGCAAAGGTTGGAGACAAGAGATGAGTAAATCCAGTCCCAAGGTCAGGGCGGAAATGCAAAGGCCAAGGCTTTGCACTTAGCCCCGTGTCAACATTGCCGTGCCCTAATAAGTCTAGAAATTGATTTGGCTGTGTTCAGCTACAAATAGAAATACATCGCCCCCCCCCTTCAGTTTCAATAGAATGATATGTAAATGCAAGCCTCCAGTCCTTTGTATTGCTGCCTAAATCAGCCCGACATTCAAGAACTTTCAAACTATGAGAAGAAAAATGGTTTCTGTTAATGGTGTTTATTTAGGATTTGAGTGTGATTAATTACATCTTTTTTTTTCCATAGAAGCATTTTGTGTGCATGTGTGTGCATGCACACCTCTCCACACACATGCACCTCTGGGAACTGTTATCTTCCTATCACCCTCTCTACTAGGCTGTTGCCGAACATGTCCGTGTGGGGAGTTTGCTTTTGACTTGTGTGCCTGACATTCGGTTTTCTTGGATTCAGGGTTTACTTACTTGGGTGGGTGCGAATGGGGGAGGGGGTCCGATAGCCATGAAGACTGTAGAGGAGTTGGTTCAGGATTGTGAAAGACTGAGGTGAAATACACTCAGCCTTTCTGGCAGTCTGGCAAACTAGAAAGACGTGTGCACTGTCATCTGCAGTGCAAGCCTTGGCATGCACACCAGACCTCATTGTTGCTTTTGTTCCTGGTAAAATAGACAAATCTGATTTACTTCAGAAATTTCCTTGAACAAGACTTCGGTTGCTCTGGAAACACTGGAAGGACACAAAGGTGCTTGGATGGCTTGTCGTAGGCAGTGAGATCTTCTCCTGTGATCACATTGTATTTGAAGGCCTTGGCTAAGGCTGCCTGAGTCACTTGTGTCTGGCCTTAGTCTTGACTTTAAAGCTTGAAATGCAGTTGGCTCAGACTGCAATTCCAAGGGTCCTGATGTTTGGTTTGCTATGGAGTTCTCAGTGTTGTTGTGACATCATAGTAAACCCTTCCTTACTCTGCTTTGAGCAATAACCTACTATATTATGTTATAAATATAGATATCCATCCAAGACAGAGACCTGTTTTATGTTTAAGTGATTATGAGAATTCATTTTGTACTTGGTGAAACATTTTGTCTAATTCAGTAGGAGTCTTTCCAATTTGTCTAATATGACTACAGAGAGAAATGCCACCTCTGGAGTAATGCATGGGTTGGGAAACGATATATAGGCATTGACTTAGCTAGATTAGCTTAGCTTGGCTGCAGGAGGGAATCACCTTCACCTGAAATGAGTCAGGGGAAGGGAGACACCTGAACAATATGAGAAACACTAGGTAGAAATTGTCGCCACCATCTTCTAGATCAAACGCATTCAATTTTAACACTTAGAGCGAACATTACTCAGATAATTCTAGCATTGTCTTCCAGTCTGGAATATTTTCTTGGGAAGCTTGTTGCAATTTTCATTTTAGGAGCAAATTAATTTTTTTATGTCTGTGCTTGTGTTTTATTAATACTTTATTTTCATTTTATTAATGTTTTATTTTCATTTCTTTCACCTCATAATATTTTAGATATCATGACTATACTGAAATTAGATGTGGTAACATCCTGCTAGCCCTATTGTAAATTAAAAATGTTCTAAGTAGAAACTGCAGTCCATCCACTAAATCTAGAGCATTGTAAAGGTGTTTACTTGTTTACTCCCAGGATTGCTTGGAGGAGGTCTTGGTCAGGGTTTCTATACTTGCACAAACATCAGGACCAAGAAGCAAGTTGGGGAGGAAAGGATTTATTCCGCTTATACTTTCCACACTACTGCTGATCACCAAAGGAAGTCAGGACTGGAAATCAGGTCAGGAAGCAGGAGCTGATGCAGAGGCCATGGAGGGATGTTACTGGCTTGCTTCCTCTGGCTTGCTCAGCTTGTTCTCTTATAGAACCCAAGACTACCAGCCCAGAGATGGTACCACCCACAAGGGGCCTCCCCCCTTGATCACTAATTGAGAAAATGCCCCACAACTGGATCTCATGGAGGCACTTCCCCAACTGAAGCTCCTTTCTCTGTGATAACTCCAGCCTGTGTCAAGTTGACACACAAAACCAGCCAGTACAAAGGACTTGAGTTTCTGTTCTCTGTTGCTGTCAGGCATTTGAGTTTCTTATTAAGTATCACAATCCTAAGAAAATATAAAAATTCAAAACATTATATCTGGCAGATATTTCATGGTTTTCTATCACAGTTGAGTCATTGTAAGTCAGGTACTGTCTGAATCTTCCTATTTTTTAATTTATTTATCAGGGTTCTTTTTCCTGATTTTTTTTCTAGGATGCCCAAACTCCCTCCATTTCTTCTGGTGTCAGTTTGCAGTTTGTTCAAGTTGGTCCTTTCCATTCTATTCTGTGGCTTTTTTCTTTTTCCTTCATATACCTGTTAATCCCATAGGAAAATGGCATATGAGTGTATATAGTTCCTTACTCTGTGTTACAATCAGTTCCTCTGTAGAATTCCCATTTGGAGTTCTCTGATAGATAAACAAATGTGGCCCGTTGGTGTTTGGATTAGTAAAGTAGCTAGGAAGCCAGCTGGTGGGCTGCAGGATCACTCAAATGAGAGAAGGAAGCTCTCCTAAGATTCACCTGTCAGTTTGTTTAAATTCTGGAAAAGGGTCAGCTGCTTGGTTGGTGGTAAATCCCAACTGCCCAAGTTTGCATGCTTTGAGGGAAGAAGACTTGACAAGTAAAAATAATTGCCTTTCTGCAGGCCTTCAATTAATCTGCTCTCAGTTTCTTTTACCATCCGTCTTCCAGATATCCTGTTGACTTTGGATCTTGATTTCTGAGGCTGTGTCAGTAGCCTTCTGCCTCTTCCAATGCCTCTTCTCAGTGGGCTACAACCTGTACCTTAGCTTAGTTCGGGAACAGATTTCTACTCTTGTTCCCTCCTCTAGAAACCTAATATTATCTTTTGTTCATCCAGGATGCCCGCCCCAAGCTCTCAATTGTGGTTTTCTATTTGAGGACAACGGTATTCCTTTTGAGTTTCAATTTCAGCAACTTCTTTCTAGAGGAGCTTAATCCGATAGCCTAACCAGTTGCTAATATTATGTATAATTTTGTTAATATTAAGTTATCTACATGTGGATCTTAACTTCTAGTGATTGACATGGCTGTAATAGCAAATTAATATATATTTTCATTAGTGATTGATGAGATATAGACCCTTTAGTGGGGAAAAAAATCCTCTTCCAAAGGCAATTAAAATTTAAATTGTATTTTTATTATTTATTCATTTTTAAAATGTGTGTGTGTGTGTGTGCGCGCACACACACACACACACACACACACACATGTGCATGGCAAGGTGTATATGTGGCAAGGTATTTGTGTGACAGTCAAAGGACAACTTGGGGGAGTTGGTTCTCTCCTGCCAACTGGGTGGGTCCTGAGGATCAAAACTTAGGGTTTAGTCTTGATGGAAAGTGTCTTTACCCTTTGACCCAACTTGCTGGACCTACAAAAGCAACTTAAACTCTACTTATTTCAACTCTATATTTAATGGTTATACTTCCCATGAGCGTAGAATTTGTAAATAATCATTTGATAAGTATGTTAAAAGTATATTATTTCTCTGTTCTTGTGTGATAGCATGCCTAACTCCTTTTGACTTGGGCTCATCAATGTACTATGAAAATTGATGTATATGCCAAAATCTGCTTGAGGTTCAGCCATGCTTATCTGTGTATGGAATTGTGGTAGAGCCATGTTCAAGGTATATATTACCAGATAACAAAGACTGAATGGGTGGGTTTTAAGGTGAGAAATCATCTAGTGCATTAAATAACTATACAAATATTACTTAGCTTGGAAGAAAAACTAATGTTGGCAGGAAATTCTTTTATTCCTTTATTCTTCTGTGAGAGGCACTGCTATCATGACTCACTAAGGAGAGATAAAATTGTTTAGCTAACAAGCACAGGCCTTGCTTTTATGCCCATTGTGGACTATTTATTATTTTGACTTTCTCTAGTTTCTCTTAGGGCTCTGCTAAATTATTTATTGTATCTAGTTACACTTAAACCACTTGGAAAACAATAATTTGTATGTTAAATTTAAACAGTGGCCCCACCCAAGTGTCTGTTTCTTTTTTCAAAGCGACATTATTTTTTTAAGTGAATTAGAGGATGGATAATCAACAATAAGGATTAATTTATTCACCAGAAGGTGGACACAGGGCAGCTGTTTCTGTTTCGATAGCCCCCGAGGCAGCTAGAACTGTGTTACATGCTAAAGCAGACAGGGCCATTTTCTTCCTCAAGCAAAAGCTTTATTCCTCTGTTAGAAAGAATTAATGTCTTACTTTTGAAGCTGGGATCCATTTTCTTTGTGTATGATGAATAATAGATGTTATATTCCTCATAATTCAAATTCCGTGATGTAGGAGCATGCAGATTTTTTTTTCTAAAAGCCAGAAAACTCCACAGCTACACGTTTGTCTCATGCTCCAATCATCTTGTTTGCAAAACAGTTGCTTGAAAATTATCATGAAATATAATGGCCAGTTTTAAAACCCCAAAAGAAGAGAGAAGAGTAAACCAGCAATTACAAGACAAAAGGTTTTTGGCTTGGGAATTAATTCAGTGACAGAAATACCACCCCAAACGATACAGCTGAGTACAGGCCCTTTGCAGTCTAATGCATGGAGATACAGTTTTTCTTGTTGAAATCCATCATTGATTATCTTGGACCCAGTTATGTTTCTTGCTTCCAGCAGGTGGGGATAAAAGGTCTCTGGAGATAAACGCAATCCAGTGTGTCCTGTAAGAAAAATGCTAGACTGCAGACTTACTTGAGGCTCCAGGATTATAGTGGGAACCTTAGAGGAGAGGACGTTAGGTTTGCTTGTTGTTTGTTTGTTTGTTTTTCTGGCTTCACAGGTGTTTCAGTTTGGGCTAAGTATAGACAGCTTCCCCAAATTAGATCAGAGACTAGCTTGCTGCCCTTGTATGGTATACATACCTCTCTGTGTAAAAAGCTGCTTGTTAGTTCATAGCTCTGTTTAGTTGCAAGGAAAACTCTGATAAGAGAAACACAAGGAAAATTTAAAACTTCTATCAGTAAGATATGAGGAACATTGATAGAGAACCAAACTCCCATTCCCCACCCCCCTGCCAACGAAAGAAAATGACATTTATTTACATATTCACGAGTTTTCCTCAAGATTTATTTCAGTGTCCTTGATGCTCAAGAAGACAGCATAGTTTTTATTTATTTACCAGACAAAGCAGGCCTATAAAGTGTGTAGAACACAAATGTGGAGGATTTCTTTCTCATTTTAACTTGGCTACAGTTATAAGTCTTTAGTGATTTAAATGGGATATCTTTATATTTTTGTAATAGATTTTAAAGGAGCACCACGAAGACAAGGTCCAGAAACAGCTGAAATATTTTGAGTATCATGACTTCTTGGAAAACCATAACAACAATAACAACAACAAAAATATCCTCCACCCCCCAAAAAATAATTATCCAGAGAACCTTCAGAGACTAGGTGATCACCACAAAATTCAATTTTTCTTGATTAGTATATCTTATACTTCATTGCCAGTATAATTCTGTGAGACGCAGGAGTCCTCTCCACCTGTGTCATGTGTTTTGTTGAGATTATGCAAGGCCGTGTAACAGTGCTTAACTTTGCAGTATGTATAGACCCAAGGAGTGACGTTAAAGAGAACTGTTTGTGATAATCTTTCCTTCTTGTGTCTTCATTCTGTATTTGTGACTAGAAAGTAAAGGCAGTTTCTCCCTCTCTAGAAACCTCGGGGCACTTGGTCATGTTTGGGGGGGAAGAGGTTAACTCTCTGAAAGACTGCAGTGTTTTATTATCAGTAAATGTTTTTACTCTCTAGTGAAAAGTTTGTAAATAGGCAGTGTTTAAGAACACAAAGAGATAATAAGTGCCCAGACTTTTTCCCTTCAAATGCTTTTTACCTAGGAAAATGCATTGGTGATCTCAGCCCTGCTGAACAATAGCTGGGATCACAAAACCACTACTCTTCAATCTGCCTGCCTGGCATAATTAGCGGCTTTGAGTCAGGGTAAGACCAAGGGATGTTTAGAATAGGAGCAAGAGCTATTCTCCCTCCACTTCCCATTGTTAAGCCAAAGCTCCATACGTTGAAAAAGGCCAGGACTTCAGCTGAACAAGTACCTGCCTTTGGTACCTGTTCTGCCCATGAGAATGTTTCCCCATGACTGGTTTGAAGGAGACTCCATTAACAGTCTAATGGGAGAGCTTGTGTACCAGATTCGTGAGAAGGAAGCATTGTCTGACTGTGCAATAAGGGCACGTAGTGCTGAACCATCACGGTGGCTCCCATTTGATCAGCCTGGGACACGTGAATGAATAGCTGTCATTGAAGACTCTAGGCAGGGTGAATAGTGTATATTACAAAGAGACTAGACGGACAGGATCTAGCCAGCATGGTTGACTGGTTAGCACCCAAAACTCAGAAGGGGATGTGCTTGATTCTTTTTCTTCTTAGAGAACACCGCCGTGAAAGCAGAGTCTATGTTGTGCATCATTGCTAGTAACCAAAGTGTGGTAGAATCTACCTTCACTCCTTCATTCCATTATTGTAATTAAAGATGGCTATGGGGCACCAAATGGTGTAGGCATGGCTTGAAATGCTCTCTCTGAAGGCCTTTTGTTAAGATAGCCACCCTTTCCCTTTTGACTCACAGCAAAAGCGTCCATCCCCGGGTTCTCATTATCTTGGTCCTTTCTGTGAACTATGTCTCTGATTACCTACCTTCTTCAGGCTCCTTATGGGTTTGGAAAGGATGGAGTGCTGTAAGCTGTTTTTCTTTTTACAAGTTTTTCTCCCTAATCATTTTCCTGTGAATGATCAGTAATTTCCTGTTACCTGTTTAAACTTTGGTTTTTGGGAGCTAGCAGCCCCTATTTCTCTGTTTGAGTTTTTCTCACCCCCAGTCCACACACACACACACACACACACACACACACAAAACTTAAATCCTAACTCTGTAGCTGATATTCAACTAGGCAAAATATTCACAGTGTCTCAGCAATAAGGATTTTCAAGGATTAGTTTGAATTCCCTTTGTTGCCATCTTTACATCTTCTGATTGCTCTATAAAATAATAATTAACAATAATAAACAAAACAAAAACCGTACGTCTGTCTGAGCCCAGCTGTCCTGGGGCATTTGGTAATTTTAGTTCTTGCAACAGTGATGCTGGCTGGCAGCTAGTGAGGAGAGGGTAGCTGGCTATAGTGGTTAGCTCCGCTCTTCCTCATAAAGATTGCTGTTGCCCGAAACATCAAGAACACCAAGGCCCAGTAAGCCTGACGTGAAATGAAATGGCTTCCCGTGCCATGGGCACACCACTTTTAAATTTAATTCTTGTTTATTTATTTTGAAACCCAATCTTACTTAGGCTAGGTTGGCTTGCGATTCAGTCGAGCCTAGACTGGCTTAAAACTGGTCCAATCTCTCCCCCCCCACCACGCCCTCCACCCCTCATCTCAGTCTTAGAATACGGGGAAACTAGGTGTGAGTGTCTTTTACTGTATTGAATGAAGATTGATGCCATTACCTATATGGTTTAATCTGTTAGCCATCTGTTTTAAATGACCTACTTACCTCATTCCCATTCAACTATGGAGAAACTTCTGGAGCAGAGAAGGCAGGCATACATCTTCATTCAGGGACTGGAGTAGAGCATGTCACAGTACCAGGTTGGAAAGCCCTGGAAGATGGTTATTTCCTTCACTCCTCACATATTTACCTCCTTATTGGCGACCTTATACCTTTCTCTTGTGAACCTGATATTTACCTCTTTTCCTGCCTCACTCCCTCCAATCTTCTTCCTATCTTTCTTCTGAGCTGCCTACACTGTGGTCCAGCACAAGGAAATGTGGAATAGCCTGGCTGTCTTCGTCATGGGAAATGTCCCAGGCTGGGGAGACAGGTTGTCTCTGTTCACAGCAGGGGCTGCGAGCCTCACTCCTCCTTCTTCTGTAAAGTGGGGTTGTGAATAGTGTCTCCGCTGTCACCACGTTGTCAGAGCGATTGCAGTCTTCTTTCTCTTGATGTTTTTGGGGAATAAAGAGAAAATTTATAAAGCATACAAGAGGGTTTTTCCCATCAAGGTTCGATGATTTGAAATTTTATTTCTCTTATTCTTCTCTCTTTGTATCTTTATTGGTGTGTAGGGATGTGATTCCTGAGTCACCTGTGTTGTCCTGACATGTTCACTGATGTTTTGCCTTTGCCTTTGATACGTCCAGATTACAAGTTCCTAATTCTTGTTTTGAGCCAAATGTTCCTTGCTTTTCTTTGAAAATGTGTGTCCTTCTTACTTCCAAGGGCCATCCTGAGACCCATCTGATTTCCAGAGATGCATATAGCGCTGTTAATTCTCTCCTTATTTAGAGGCTCAAATTCATTGTGGTTGAGACTGGTCACAGCCAGTCCCTATTTTTCCCCCCTCTTCGAGATTGGATAATCCTACATTATAAAGGCTGGAGGGTTTCAATGCCTGATGTTCTACGATAATGTATTAGTCATTATAATGTCAAGGACTGTTCTTTTGCTGCTAAAGAAACTGTCTTGTGAGTTCTGATAAACCTACTTCCTTTTATTTTGCTGAGTCTGAGTTAGATCTTGTGAAATCTTAAGCACTTTCAATGCAAAGTACATTTTTTTTTTGATCAGCATTGGGAGCAAGTGACCTCACCTTTGGGCTTGAGAGACACAGGGTCAGAGTCTCCCAGGGTTCTTTACATTTGCATTTGAGCTGCTATGGGGAAGGATGCCTACGTGGTCATTTAGCAATGATTCTGTGTTTCCTTAGGAGATTGGTGTTGGGGGAAGGGAGGTATGAAACAGAGGGCATACATTTGTTTTTCCAGTTGGTACTGGTGAGTTCTACATTTTTCATCGTCACCCACTTAATTCTGATGTCTGTAATTAGTACATGAACCTTTTCAAAATGGTCTGGATGCTTAGTTTTGAGAAAGTCCACAAACTACAGAGAGATAACAACTGTGCTTATCCCTGGAAACTTCTGCAGATGCATCACTCGAGGTAGCTTGTCTGATATGCCTACATCTTAAAGGTACCACATTGCAAGAAAGCAGTCAGTCTTTAAATCCAATCGTTATGTTTCTTAGGATGTGTGGATTTACACACCGGTGTTCACTAAGGCTACAGTTAAGAGAGAAGAAATGGAACAGTTTGATGGGTGTAGTGTTTCAGGTTTGCAAGATAAAAGGTTTCTGGAGATTTATTTTAGAACACTGTGGATCTGCATGAAATAATTGAACTGTTAAATACATGAAATAGTTGAATAGTTAAACATAATGAAGGTGGGGCTGGAGAGGTGGCTCACCGCTTAAGAGCACTGACTGCTCTTTCCAAAGGTCCCGAGTTCAAATCCTAGCAACCACATGGGGGCTCACAAGCATCTGTAATGAGATCTGATGCCCTCTTCTGGTGTGTCTGAAGACAGCTACAGGGTACTCACATAGAATAAATAAATCTTTAAAAAAAAATCAGGGTGGTAGGGCAGTGGTGCATGTCTTTAATCCCAGCGCTTAGGAGACAAATGCAAGGTATCGCTCTTGAGTTCAAGGCCATCATGGTCTACAGAGTGAGTTCTAGGACAGCCAGGACTACACAGAAAAGTCCTGTCTCAAACAACAACAACAACGCAAAATAACAATAACAAAAAGATGGCAAACTTTAACCGTCCATGTCTATAACACAGTAAAAAGATGAAAGTCAGTGTTTAATCTAGCCATGTGCAACTTCTTCTGCAGAGTTCTGTGTGACCATTGTGAGTTGTCTCTTGTTTGACAGCCTAGTTGGCTGTCATGTCTGAGGGTAATGGTGACAGGTTTGTGAGAGATTTCGGTGAGATAATTTGAGTAAGATACTTCATACGCAAAGTTTCTGACCTTTCGTAAATATTAACCATTACTGTTTTATAAAATACAATAAAATAAACTATAATATCCTGTAATTTATTTAATTATATACAGTGATGCTATGATTAAGTGTACAAGCTCAGCCCCTAATTACAAGGTTTGTGAGCATGGGAAAGTGACATTTTTAAAATAGTTTGTGCTTCAGTTCTCTCCCGCCTGCATAGCCTGAGACAATGGTACCTGTTTCATACCTGACAGAAAGGATTAAGTGATTTAATACACATAACACATATTTCGTGTTTCATGTAAGTGAGTTATTATTACCTTACTTTGATAACTTAGTTGGTAATGATAGTTTGGGTGTTAGTAGTTATTTGTAGGTTTAAATTAATGTGTTTTTAAAACTTGATACTTATTCTCAATTATTATTTCTTCCTATTTAATATCATCTCTTCTGAGGCATCATTTTAGCTACTTCTTCCAAGGCTATATTGTTATACATTCTCATAGGCTGATGTGTTTTGACATTTTACCAAATTGCACATATATAACAAGTAAGGGATAAAGACCTAAGAATCTGATTTTCATCTGAAAAAGAATATATTTTTACTACTTGTCTTTCTGTGCTGTAAATAATAATTGGTACTATGGGTTTTTTATTGTTGTTGGTTGGTTGGTTGGTTTTTCAAGACAGTGTTTCTCTGCATAACCCTGGCTATCTGGAACTCACTCTGTACACCAGGCTGGCCTAGAATTTAGAGATCCCCCTGCCTCTGCCTCCTGAATGCTGGGATCAAATTTGTGCACCACCACTGCCCACCCTGTTTTGTTTTAATATTAGGTGACAGAGTGACTGATTTTCCAAAAGCTTATGGTGCAGATATGTTGCTATATTTTTCCAACCCAATTACCCGGTAAAAGAAATCTCAACGCAATCAGTAACAATACAAGCTCTAAGCCTAGATTGGGCAGATCTCCCACTACACTACTCTATTCCCATCTATATTATATAACTTGAGGTTTCTCCAGGCCATGAGCTTCTCCAGGTCTTCCCGTTGATCCTCCATAGCTCCTCCCCTTTCCCTGTCGGTCCTTTTCTCCTCCCCACCCCCAATCCCTCAGTTCCTCCTCCTTCCTCCTGCCCAATCATTGGTTCAAGCCTTTATTTGAAAAGTTAAGGTGGGGAGAAGGTCCACAAGGCAACTCCTCATCGCCTGCAGCCCCTCCCAGGAGTGGTATTAGCATCAAAATACAAGCCCAGGGCTATCCACAACACAGATATTTACCTTTTTGAGTGTGGAATAACTCTTCTCTTGGAAAGAGTGCTTTATCCCTATATTATGCATCTATATCTGATTTGGGAGTTTGTATACACAGCTTCAGAGTTGGCTTGGGTACCTCTTAGGGATCACACATCACCGAGGCAGTGTGACATGGTGCCAGGAGAGATTAAAGCCTCTTAAGATGTTTTTGTACTCAGGCTTTTAAGGTGGGCACCCACCTCCTGTCCAGGTGTCTTACATCCTGCCAGGGCTCAGGGAGGTAGGTAGGTCACCTTCTCACAATTACAGTTTGCAACTCTTTGAACATGTTGAATCCCCTCCAAATGTATTGATTTTTTAAATATAATTATAATGTGGATTTAATTTAGTATATGCGTTTGGAACATGTGGTGCTCCTTGGCAACTGTATCCTCAAATTATATGCTTGTACATGTATTTAAGTGTAGGAAATTATTGTTTTACTCGTAACATGCTGGAGGTGCATTTTAATAAATATAAAGAAATACCCCTAGGGAGGGAAGCAGTCAGATCAAAAGCTTACTCTAGCTGAGGAGGGAGGTTTTTTTTTTCTTTTTTATTAAGGTTGGTTATTAATTTAAAATTTTCTTTTGGTGGGATAAATGATTAGGAATGTTCTGATCCCAGCTTGCACATGTAGCTGGCTGTGTGTGCATTTTCTTTTTTTTTCTTGCCTGTAATTTGTGTTTTTCCATTTCTCCTCTCACCTTTTTCTTTATTATGCCAACAGACTCTCAGAGATTCCTTTAAGGCAACAGACAATCCCTCCCCCCCAGTACTCTGGGGACATATTTAAAAAAGCATGGTGATATTTAACTCTTTGGTTAGTAGGGTGTGTTAAAAAGCCAAATAAGGAATACAATAACCACAACAAAAATGTACATCCCTTTATAGGGACACAATCCTCTATGAATACGTGTGATTCTTACTATGAATTCTGGAGCAGGACTCTTGGGTGGGGCTTTAGCAGAAAGCAATAGACTCTACTGAAGAGGCAGAAATCTTTTAACAGTTGCCATTAAGGAACTGTAAATTTCAACAATTATTCAGCCCGTTGCTTTCAGCACCTTTTGTTGGCTTATTAGAGTATGGAACAGCAGGGTTGTCACAGGAGGAAGAGCCCCTGAATTTTAATTAGCTCCAAAGACAGTGTGAGATAAAAGCCAGGATTTTTTTTTTTTTTTTTTTGCCTCATTTTGATTTCACGTTGGCTGATTAAGGATGCCATTGTAGGCTGAGCTGGCTTGACCTAATCTCAATGACCACCCATTTATGGAAGGGGAATGGCAAAAGACTTGCTCTAGTTTTCTGAATGGGATTAGGAAAGCACTAATTAGCAAACCCTGAAAGCCAGGAGGCATGGGTGGGAACGCAGGACCCATCCATAAGAAACAAATGCAGTCTGGGGAAACATTCGCCAATTGAACCAATTAATGCCTGCATATATTAGGCACCCGGAGATGTGTTTTCCGTTTTTAATTACTTAGCCATGAATACGAGCCTGATGTTCCTCAAGCTGTACTTGTTGATTAAATAAATACTTCTGTCCTGAAGAGAGATGGCAGAACTTGAAGAGGACTAGTGTTGCTAAAGAGGTTTGTAAATAGTCGGGAGAGCAGATTTGAGCAGTGTTTGACCTTGACTTGGGCGTAAATGGGCTGAGAATACACTGTGAATGCAGTGTTCTCTTGTTAATAATTGCGACCTCAGTACCGTCAGATTTTAGTTATGGAAGAAGCGTGTGGTCTAGTTTTTGGAACCAGCTCTGGAACCAGCAGGGTGAGGGGTTCTTGAGCCTCTCAGTAGGAGAGACATTTTGCACCCTCACGGTGAGTCACACACACACAGCTGTTACATACTATTGTTCCGACGCCTAAAGACAAGACCTGCAATGTCATGGGTGGCATCTACGGTACCGTGAAGACTCCCCATATGCACTTTGACATTACTGTACTCACAGATATTGATACAGTTGCAGGAGAAGCATAGCTCAGGGTCTGGAGGGCACCTGGTGAGACCGCTAAGTTCTTATGTTTCTGAACAAAGATTTGGCCAGAGACACGTTTGCAGTAATAGAAGAGATCATTTAATAAGAGAAAAGGGCACTTCTGAGGGTGCAGTGGAGAGAGCTGGTGAAAGGTCAAAGGCCCAGTGGCTCGAGGATGAACGTGCTGGGCATTTGTGCTTTGCACACTTTGCGGGTATTTTGTATGATAGATTAGACTGGGTGGGGAGTGGCTTCCAGTCTTTATGTGCTGGTCTCAAGGGCTCCCTCTCTGTCCCACCCTCCCGACACAATTCTCTTGTTTGTTTTCTCAGTGTTTTATGCAATGTGTCAGCATTAAATGTAGAGAAGGAAAAACTAGAAAGATCTTGGTCTGAAACCATTGGTCCAAAAGAGACAGGCATTGGATTATTTGGCTGAAATGATTGGGTGTTGTTGGTAGACACTGTCTTCTTCTTCTGCAACCTCTAGCTTGGCTAACTGAACTTCCCACTAGCTGGAAGCATCTAATTTTATTGGTTTTGGATGTGTAAATATATAGGCTATTATTAGATTTATATGTCTAAATGTACTTTAATTTCAACAGATGCCAGTGCCATGCTTTGGGACTTATCAGCCCATAGAACCATGAGCTAAGGAAACTTCTATTTATTAACTAATTAATTAACCCAATCAGACTCAGTCTTCCTAACAGATGGTTGTCTTTGATATCAGTAAACATAGATAGATCGAGAGTCCTGTACATAGGGAGATGGAGGCTAAAATGACAAAGTTCTGAAACATATATGCACTTCACAGTTACCATGTTGCTAGTGCTTGGAAAGGCTGAGGCAGGAGGATCACAGCAAATTTGAGGTCACCTTGTACTATATGGTGAGTTCCAAGATAATCTGAGCTATAAACTGAGATGCTGTCTCAAAAAAATATGCACACAGGTACATGAACATATAACATGCACATAGGTATATGTATACACACACACACACACACACACACACACATTGATTCAAAGCTGCGGAATGAAGTCAATTGAAACCAGAATCAGTATTTTAATAAAGATATTTATTGGAAGGGAGGAAAGGGGGAGGATGGGGATGAGGATGAGGAAGATGGGCTTGGGAGGAAGGGAGCCACTATGTCAGGAGGGAACCCAGTGGGTTTGTGTCTCCAGGAGTAATCTGACTTTTTCTAGCTCTGAGGGGAACTGTGGGAATTGGAGTTTAAAGAGGAACAGCAGGTCAGGTTGTGGAAGGTTCTACCTGGTAGGCTAAGCAGCTTAGAATTCTTCCTGTAGACAATTGAGAATATTCTGTGTAAAAAATAATTTTATAAGGGAGAAGTAGCTTAATGCCATTTCTTTTTCTCCTTTTGGTTTTAAAGTTTTAGTGATCCCCTTTTAAAACCAGAGAGAGAGAGAGAGAGAGAGACAGAGAGAGAGGAGAGAGAGAATGGAAAGTACTCAGTGTTAGAGTTCTGTTTCTGTTCAGCTCTATCTTAGACTTTGTGTTTAGACTTGCTAGGAGACCACATTTACTGATCTGATAAAGTTCTGGGAGTAAATTAAGTTGTTGTTCTTACTCTTATGTAAAGGACAACTGTATTGACAATGCTGGCATTTAAAAAAAACTGAAATTTTATATGTTTTTGTTTAAATTCCGGGTGTGGGGATATGCGACTGCTTGGGCTGTTCACAGCAGCTGACTATGATTTGTCTCCTGCTCTAGCAGAGGTGTGGTTTTGCCAGCTGCAGATAGCTTGAGTGACGTTTGGAATTCTGGGAACTTTTCAAAGGGTATATAATGCTAAGGGTGTTTAAATGCTAAAATGCTAAGGCCCTGAGAGGTGTGGTATGCTGGTTGTTGGTAGTTGGGGGAGGCGGGGAGTTTGTATGCGGTTTGCTAGTAGTCATGCTCAAAGAAGAAACAAAAGGAAAGAAATTAATACAGGGATCTATCTCTCTCTCCTCTATTCTTTCTCTCCTATCTAGTGATAGGGGGAGAGACAGAAGGGGGTATAAAGGGCAGGAAAAAAAAAGAGCCCACAAAGTAGCAAAGACAGACCACAAACAACCATTTGCTTCCATTGTTTCAATCATTAGTTTTCTTTCAAAGAAAGAATAGGTTGTTAATTGATTATAGATTGATAAGAAAGGTTTTGTAATTGATAAATTGATCAGAAAGGTTTTCAAAGCCATGACTGTATATAAAATAAAACATAAATGGAAATACAGAATCAGTATAAAATTTAGCTAGAAATAAACTGGGCAAATGTTGCTATAAAGGGACAGGATCAGACAACAAGTTGGGATATAGTTGGTGAAGGGCAGTACATAGTGAAGAATTTTGTTATCAGTCAGGTAGGGAGCCTATTATACTAACACTCAGAAGAAAGCTGATCCAGGAGGATTTCTATAAGTTCCAGACCAACAAAGGTTACATAGTAATTTCCAAGCTACTCCAATGTGTACAGTTAGACCCTTTCTCATAAAAAAAAAAAAAACAAGTAGACAAAACCATTGGCATGTTTTTTACCCTGGAAGCTTAGCAGAAAAAATAGTAAGTTGCATAAGCCTATTGATACATAAAATGGCATCTCAAGGGATATGTCCTTTAGGGTTAGGTGTCATGGGCTCTTAACTGTCTAAGCACAAAAACTAGGCAGAGATGATAACCTCTCAGTTCAGGCCCTGTGTAAACACAGACACAAACACTTCAAATGACTCTGTCCTGTCCTTTTCCTTTATCCTTAAGGTGACTCCTAATAGCTCTCTTTTACTCAGAACAACAGAGTTCAAGTTGTGCAGGATAGGGTACCCGTTATTTTCTTGCCTTTGCTATGACCTTGACCTTCTGCTCTTGGGTGGTAAGCCCGCACATTGTGCTGGAGGTGTTCCACTGTATATATCTGGTCAGCATATAATCTGTGCCATACTCAAGTTTGAAGAGCTGATTCTAATTAAATTGTGGATTTAAAGAAACTGCCAGAGCTGGACCAATACAGATGCGGATGTACGGAGTGGGAGTCAAACATTGGACTTAGCACTGGGAACCCCAATGGGGAAGTTAGGGCAAGGACTGTAGGAGCTGAAGGGGGTTTGCTACCTCATAGAAACAACAATATCAAACAACCAGACCACCCAAAGCTCCCAGGGACTAAACTACTAACCAGAGAGTGCACGGGTACCCATGGCTCCAGCTGGATATGTAACAGAGGATGGCCTTATCTGGCAGCACTGAGAGGGGAGCCCCTTGGTCCTGTGAAGGCTTGATGACCCAGGAGAGGGGAACACTAGACCACTGAGGCAGGAGAGAAGGGAGGAGGGGATAGGGGGCTTGTGGAGGGGAAACTGGGAAGGGGGATAAAAATTGAAATGCAAATAAATAAAATAACTAATAAAAAAGTAAAAAAAAAAAAGAAACAGAAGCTATTAAGTAAAAGAAAACAGGATAAAAGTAGGTCATCGTATATGGCTATTTTGTTTGTTTGCTTGCTTGCTTGTTTTTTGTAACCTACTAAGTGTTTATAGTATCAAAGTCTTCGTAGAGTCTTATACCAGCCAGGGGGACTTGTCAGCCTCACCCTTGTGCACAATATCACATGACTTAGGAAAACCTAGTGTCTCTTTTTTTCACTCTGCCTCTCACTGATTTCTGTTTCTTCTTAAAGCAGGAAGCACATGCTAAGTAAGAACCTGCTGGCCCCACAATAGTCTCCATGAAGAGTGTAGGAAGGATCAAGGAATGGTGTAAGCCTATAAGTGCTCTCTCTCTCTCTCTCCCTCCCTCCCTCCCTCCCTCCCTCCCTCTCCCTCCCTCCCTCCCTCCCTCCCTCCCTCTCCCTCCCTCCCTCCCTCTCTCTCTCTCTGGAGATGGAGGCAGGATGATCAGGAGGTTTAGATGAGTGAGCACTTGGCCCGCTTGAACCTCAAGACAAAGGTCAGAATACAAAGAAGACGGAAGAACACGCAGGTTTTATCCTTATGCAGGTTATTTTATCTGCTCAGATTTTCTCTTATGTTCCAGCAAAGACTGGAGCGCTGTGCCTAGTCTTTCTCATGCATGTGATGTATTCAGGAAAAAAAAAAAACCACACACACACACACACAGGGTTGTCCTTCATTATCAGAGCTGAACTGGAAACCATTTCAATTTCAATGCAAGTGACTGCAGTCTCTTTATCATGTTAGAAATGTCTGGGGTTAAATGGCGTTGTGGGGGCGGGCGGGGAGTTGAGAACTAGACACTTTGGGTTTTCAAAACAGTACCATTTTTCTTGATTCTCAGATCAGGTCTCTTTGTCTTCAGACTCCATATCTTGCTCTCATTCCCATGTTAATGAAACTGCTAATTTACATTTGAAGGGCCCCAAACTCACCAGGAAAATTACTAATCAAATTGAACTTTCAGGGTCTGATTTAATTTGGTGGCATTAGTAGACATGCCTTGGACTCTTGGGGAAGAATTATTGAATGCTAATTTTAATTTGGTTATAATCTAATATAAAATTCTACCTTGAGCTATGGAAAATTAAATTACTGTTTTTGTATCTGCAAATAGAAACTTTGTGTCTTTAGTACAGTTTTTGTTTACTTAGGATAAGAATAAATTCTCAGACAATCTATCTTTAAGAAATAGAAGTTGTACTATGTAAGATAAAAACCTAAAGAGAAAATCAGCCCTAGGGCTTTGGTAGGAAAAAACCATTAGAGGGGATCCCTTCACCTGTTAAACCCAGCTGTCTGTACTGAGATTGAGCTTTGTTTGAGAATGATTTCTATGAAAATCTTAGCAGGAAACTCTAAACTGTTGGTGACAAGAGTAGCCTAGTTTCTAAACTGTGCCGTGACCAGGATCAAGTATCAGTGGACAGATTCAAGCCCCATTCTCCTCTCTCACATATTCAGTTTGGTGGCATTTTGTAAAACTATCTATCCTTTTCCATTGCCAAGCTGACTAACTGCTGCTCTGTTGACACCATCTGTCTGAAGAATCCGAGGCTCCTACCCAACAGTTTTGGTTCAGCTTTCAATAGAAACACATTCCATCAAGTCTCTCTGTTTTTTCTTCTTCTTAATCTCCCAAGTTTAACACTGTGAATCACAACGGAATTTCCCCTTTTCTCTTTCCCTTCCTCTCCACCTCTTCTTCTCTCCCCATTGTCCAAACATTGAATTTAATGTTTTCAGGATAGTGGCATTTATATATTAGTAGAGACTGTTACACTGGATGTAGGACTATCATTTTACAGTAGACTGATAGAGCATGTCTGAAGTCTTGGGGTGGATACCTAGTACAAAAAGAAAAAGAAAAAGAAAAAGAAAGAAAGAGAAAATGAGATGGGAAAAGACTCTCTCTGCATTTGTGTACACTTGCATGTGTACGTGCATGTGTGTGTCTGTGTGTTTGTCTGAGTGTGTGTGTGTTTGAGTGTGTGTGTGTTTGTCTGAGTGTGTGTGTGTTTGTCAGAGTGTGTGTGTGTCTGTGTGTGTTTGAGTGTGTGTGTGTTTGTCTGAGTGTGTGTGTGTTTGAGTGTGTGTGTGTTTGTCAGAGTGTGTGTGTGTTTGTCTGAGTGTGTGTGTGTCTGTGTGTGTTTGAGTATGTGTGTGTGTGTTTGGGGGATATTGTATTGACCCACAATGTGAATAAGTTCACAATAAATATGTTGTATTTACTTCCTTTATCTAAGTGAATCCAATTCATAAATGCAGTCTCCTTTGTTGTTGGGTAAAGCAATGTTAGAAGTCCCCCAGAGCTCATTCTGGTGGCTTTGTCACACTTTATGTGTGTGCTTGGAGATTGTGACACTTCATTTTCTCATTGCTATGACAAAATACCTGGTGGGAGAAACCTAGGAGAGAAAGGATTGATTGTGGCTTAGGATTTAAGAGATGAAGTCTTTCAGGGCAAGAAGGCATGGCAGCCGAAATCTGACATGGTTGGTTTCTTTGTGTCCTTGTTTGAGAAGCAGACTGAGGGAGATCCTTGGCCTTGGCTTGTCTTCTCCTTTTCTCTCTTCCTTTTCTTCACTTCCCAAATCCAGTCTTGGTGATGCTGCTACCAAAAACGTGTTTTCTAGGTGATTCATCTGGTCATGACAACAATGAATGTTAACTCTCATAGCAATGTAAAACAAACAAACAACAAACAAAAACCCAAAGAAACCTCGATGACACAAATAATATTTTCACCTATAAGCAGAATATTAGATGTAGATGAAGATGTATTCCCTCTCCCTTCTCCTCTCTTCCTCTCTCCCCCCTCTTCTCCTTTCACTCTCCCCCCTTCCTTCTCTTCCTCTCTCCCACTCACTCCCTCTCCTTCTCTCCCTCTCCTCCTTCCTCTTCCTTTCTATGTAAATAGAAACCTGGGAAAGTAGAGAATTGGAGATCCAAGATTGAAAATCTCTTAAAAGAATCTTAAGGAGGACACTCTAGAGGAAGAAAAACTGAATTTAGTAGGGCAGCTAGAGTGTTAGAGGTGCAAGTTTACAAAGGAAGGAATGGTATCCAGTAGTGAAAACTAAGTCGACTCAATATGCTCCAACCACAGAAAACACATGAGTGAGATCAGACTTAGGGGCAGAAAAAAACCAATAACTAAATGTAATTCACCCTTCTTCTTTCTTCTTCTTCTTTTGTGTTACTATTTTATTTTTCTACACTGAACACAGTTCATTCCCAGGCAAGTACAGATGTGATAGATCTTTCTTGCCTCCTTCAGGTTGGAAAATCCCTGGGAAGTTCTTGGTTGTCTCAGTGCAAATTCCTGGTGTCAGTGGTAATTGATCTAACCAGATTGGGACCTCTGCTCCATTGCGGCTTAAGCATGGAATCTATTATTAGAAGTACGAAGGGAAGGTATAACTAGCTAAGGGTCCCCCCACTGCCCCCCCCCCAATTACCACTATGTGTCGTTAATATATATCTGAAGAAAATTTCAGTTCGTTATTTAACAGCTGATGAATGAATGGCTTTAATAATCGGAATTAATCAAAGATGCTGAATTATGAATGGTATGAGGCTCGCTTTCACTTTCAAGTATCAGTACTAGTATGTGTCAGGACACAAGGTGAGTGAGTATTCCTCAGCAAATCCGGCTGTGTTTGTTTGTTTGTTGCTATAGTTTTTGAAATGGAATCATACTGTGTTGCTGAGGTTAGTTTTCTTTACTTTTTTTTAAAGATTTATTTATTTCTTATATGTAAGTATACTGTAGCTGTCTTCAGACACCACAGAAGAGGCCATCAGATCTCATTACAGATGGTTTTGAGCTACCATGTAGTTGCTGGGATTTGAACTCAGGACCTCTGGAAGAATAGTCAGTGCTCTTAACCTCTGAGCCATTTCTCCAGCCTGAGGTTAGTTTTCAATGTCTACGTCAAGAGATGAACCTGACTCATCCTCCCAAGGGTTGAGAGTACAAGGCAAGTGCCGTTGAACCCAATTAATTTTAGCTTACAGTTTTGTTTACAGAAATGCCATGATGTAAAATTCTTTAAATGGAACATTTTTTAAAGGAATATTTATATTGGCTTTTTAAGATTCATTTACTTATGAGCGCTCTGTTTTCATGAACATCAGTAGAAGGAATCAGATTCCATTATAGATGGTTGTGAGCTACCTTGTCGGTGCTGGAAATTGAACTCAAGACTTCTGGAAGAGCAGTCCTTAGTACTCAGCAGCACTTAACCGCTGAGCCCCCTCTCCAGCCAATGGAACATTCTTAAGCTGTCTCAAGGTAAACTTGTAAATCATTCTTCCAGTTCATAAGAGAGACAGCTTACCCCCCGTCGCTCTGACGGGGTTCTACAACCACAAATGTGGGAGGAACTGCCCTGTTTGCCCAACTAGCTGAGATAATGCTTTTGACATTACTTGAGAACTATTCAAACTAAGCCTTTGCTTAAAGAAGAAATGAAAGGAATTTTAAAATGTGGAATATGGCCGGTTAGTGACAGTTAACCATAGGACCAATGGCTGCGTTCATTGTTATGAATATTTGTTAAAGGATCATTCAATAGCCTTGGCAATATTCTAAAGGCCTTAGCGTGTCAGTATAAAACATTAGATTTTTATCTGTTCATGCCCTGGTGTTGCCAGATACTCTTCGGTTACTCCGCTAACCATAGGCTTCTTAGATTTATGTTAGATTTATGTTCAGCTTTCTCAAGATGTTTGACTTGGAAGCGGAGACCAGTGGTCATTGCCTGCCTCAGGACCTCTTTTTTAGTACATTCTGCTTTCTTTGTGGTTCTTGCCGTGGCTATTGCTTCTCAGATCTGTACTTAAAGACTTATGAGTTGGAGTCTCTTATTTGAGTCCTGAACATTTTTAATATTTACTAGCACCTTCTCAAGTGATTCTACCCAGAATTTGGGAAATATTTGTTCTACCCTTCCTTTGAACTCCATTGTTGTAAATGACGTATTTTCTTTTTATCTACTGGAATATTGAATGCCCAGAGATATACTATGGGTTAGATATGGGGAGTGGAATTTGATATTCCAATGATGGAGATTGGAGTCCTGAATCCATAGATTAAGGTCTTAGCTCAGACGTGTGAAGGCTTCCTAGTGTACTGGAAGGCTTGGCAATGGATCCTAATTGGTAGTAATGATAAACACAGAACTCAAGTATCTTACTAACTGAATAAATAACTGAGTGGGTCACTGGACTGTGACTAGTTTCTTCCAGGCTAACGAGATGTCAAAGCATCTTGGAGTTTAAGTTTTCTGGTTTTGTTTGGTTTTAACATTTCTGGAAGGTATTTGCTCCTTATCTTGCAAACATGTTTTTTTTTTGTTTGTTTGTTTTTTTTTTTTTGTAATTGTAAGTATTACGTCATTGATCTACTAGTATGGTTCTTTTATTTATTTATTTTTTTATTTTACAAAATTGTTTAAAGGTTAAAAGTCTATGAAGGAAGGACTGGAGAGATTGCTCTGAGGTTAAGAGCACTGACTGCTCTTCCAGAGGTCCTGAGTTCAATTCCCAGCAACCACACAGTGACTCAGTATCATCTATAATGAGATCTGGTGCCCTCTTTTGGCCTTCAGACATACATGCAGGCAGAACTCTGAATATATAATAAATAGATAAACCTTAAAAAAAATCCATGAACAAATCATTTGACACCTACTTATTTAGGAGGTAATAATAAAATGGTAGCTATGTCTTTAGCTTCTTTTCTTTGGGTCTGCTCTCTTTTCATCTGTCTTTGTTTGTTCTTCCAAATGGTTTTGTTGTTGATTTGGGGTGTGTGTGTGTGTGTGTGTGTGCAGGTGCACATTTGCTTTGTCTTTTTTTTTTCTTCCTGTGTTTGTGTAGGCAGAGTCTCATGTTATCCAGTATGGCCTCACTATGTCCTTGAGGATAACACTGAACTTCTAGTCTTCTTGCCTCAGCCTCCCAAGTGATAAGATTATATTCGAGTAATACCACACCCTGTTTGTTTGATGCTGGAGGTCTAATGTAGGGTTTGTGCAAGCTAAATAAGAACTCCAGCAACAGAGGGAATCCCCAGCCCCAGATGGATAAAGGAATCTCCCTTTATTATATGTTAAAAATTGTGATATTCGATGCTCATTTTGAAGGCCAGTCCTAAATGATGAAAAAACTGTACAGTGTTTTTAAGGAGAAAATGCTCTGGACAATTTGACTAGGATTGAAGAAGGAGAATGGACTGGAGGAACGTTTTATAAATACAGACTGTCTCTAGACATTGGGTTCAGTCATTTCTCCTTTATGTTTTAATCAGAGAAGCACATAGTCTAATCAGAGTTGACACCTGAACTTTGCTCATTCCAACACTGTCATGACCTAAATCAAAAGAGAAGGAGAATCCTCTTTTCGGTAGTTAGTGTAT
Organism: Tokudaia tokunoshimensis; assembly: GCA_036184795.1. Lineage (NCBI taxonomy): Eukaryota > Metazoa > Chordata > Mammalia > Rodentia > Muridae > Tokudaia > Tokudaia tokunoshimensis. The sequence continues at coordinate 59,697,018 of BTHU01000015.1, forward strand.
GTTATCATTTCTCGTTTCCTCTAATTTTAGTCTTGGAGAAATCAAATATAAACAGATGTAGTCACCACCTACAGAACAATTCCTTTCCCTAGGTATCTAAACAGATTAAGTTGGCAAAAGTTTCAAATGACAAGAATGTCCAAACTCTTGTTTTCATATGAGATTGTGCACTATTTAATAATAGTAATTTAACTCTGTCTGCAAACACCAATAACTTCACTGTTTACTTTTAATTTGATGCACAATACAAAATCGCTTTTGTGTTCATATCATTTCATATAGAATAATTACTGTAATGTTTGGCTCCAGGCCTTTATTTTATTTTATTTTTTTGAAAGATTAGTTTCAGAAATGTGAAGCTGTAATTCTCCACATGAGCTTCCACTGGGCATGTCACAGTAGACTTCTGTTCCCATGCGACACACACACACACACACACACACACACACACACACACTCCGCTGAGATGTGAAATGATACTGTGTTCTCCAATGGTAAATTAGGAATGTGTAGCAAGTGGAGTCCATTGTAGGCTTGTTTTACTTTGGTCATGGGTGTATTCTCAGGTCCTGATGAGGGAAATCCATGCGGTGCTATATATGAGATTTCCAGGTAATTAGCAATCTAATCAATATGTGACTCAAAAATCAGTAGCAGCAGAAGAAAACTGAAATTAGGCATCCTTCCTGATCATGTTCCTACATCATGGTCCTTTACCATGTGCGCCTCCATTCTGACTGTTCAAACTAGATTTTCCATACGTGAGTTTCTATAATAGTCCAATTTGTACTAGCTATCTGTCTTGGTGAATAGAGTTAGAAATTAATTATATTTTTTTGAGGGGGGGAGTAATCATATTTTATCAGTTACCGCAATACTCTTCTTGTATTTTAGGGAAAGTGTCGTGTATACTAGAATGGCAGTCAGTTTCTCTCAGATGTGGTGTGTTGGATAGTTTTATGTGAGAGAAGAGAACCCCAGTTGAGAAAATGCCACCCTAAGATCAGGTTGCAGGGAAGCTTGTTGGGCATTTTCTTAATTAGTGAATACCACTGGAGGACCCAGCCCACGGTGGGTGGAGCCACTCCTGGGCTGGTTATCTTGGATTCTAGACGAAAGTAGACTGAAAAAGCCAGTAAACAGCAACCCTCCATTTCCTCTGCACCAGCTCCTGCCTTCAGATTCCTGTCCTGCTTGAGTTCATGTCCTGTCTTTCATCAGAGACTAACAGTGATGTGGGACTGTAAGCCAAATAGCAACCCCCACCCCAAATTGCTTTTGGCCCTGGTGTTTCATCATAGCAATAATAATCTACTTTATGTACTTTGGATTTAGAGAATTTGTATGATATCATGTATAGCATGAGAAAATCTTCAGACATTTACTAAAAATAAACCTCTAAGTCCTCAAATATTCTGGGACTTCCTTCATCTATAAATATTTAAGATTGGAGTGTCAGGGAGACTCATTAAGATAGACTACATAAATCCTTGGGACCTAGATGTGCCTACTATAAAATTCATTTTCATTTACTTTTTCAGTAATGAATTATGATTGGAATATCATGTGATCAAAGCATATTTTTCAGGCTAAAACTGATATCATGGCACATCATTAATGGAAAACCTTATAATTTGAAAGTTGTTATTTTTGTAGACTTGACTTAGAAAAAGGTTTCCAAAAGATTAAAATTGGAGTTTGGGAAAACTTTATTTTTTCATTTGTATTTATTTCATTTTTTAGTGTATTCTACTTTTTTGTATCAAGAGATTTTTGTCATTTAAAAAAGTCACCTCTTATTAAAAAAATTTTTTTTTCTGTTTCTGTACAGCAACAGCCTCTGCATTTGAGGACTTTCCCACTCAAGTACCTTGCTAACCTTCAAAGTTCTTGAAGTTGACATATCAAAGTGGTTTGTCTTCAGAGTTTAATCTCATCCCTGATCAGTGAGCTAATGAGTAAATCTTGAAGCAGATCTTTAGATATTTTCATAGTAGACTTCAAAAAATATAAACTATAAATATAAAATATTGATTTTTCTCCTTAACCACAGTTTTTTAACTTAAATAAGAAAGTTCATTTGTTTACTTTTGTTCCCAAATGCCTTTCAAATCTGCGATGTGCTCACATTTATAAGAATAGAGCAGCTAAACCTTCAAAGAACTGTATGTGTAATTAAGGCGAGGTAGAGAAAGTTAAAAAGCCCCTCTCTACCTTCGTGATACCTCATTCACTTTCAGCTGATTCCAAGAGTAGCCATCCATTTCTCCTTACAAGATAAGGAAATCACATGTTTAAATATTTTATTTGCTTTATGATTAAAAAAACATTAATATTGTTTAAAGGAACAAGGAATTAGCTTTTAAAAATTAAAAACATATTAAAAGTGCAGCTCAACTCCAGAACATCTTAACATAAAGAAGGTTCTTGAGAGAGAGAGAGAGAGAGAGAGAGAGAGAGAGAGAGAGAGAGAGTGTGTATGTGTGTCGTGTGAAGCAGAGGCCACCTTGGTGGGGGGGGAGAGAGAGAGAGAGAGAGAGAGAGCACTACATTTAAGGGCACCTAAATAAATCAGGAGGAGGAAAGCAGAGTTTCACTTACAGGAACTAGGCTTGGCTTGCGTTAAAGGGGCAAGACCAGAGCCAAGATCCAAGGATTGAGTGGAGTTGTGACAGTGGAGTCATTGAGGAGAAGTCAGTAGGTCGTGGGTGCGTAGGCATCCTCTGCCTGGTGGAGGAAGTTCTTTGGGTTCTGTGGCCTTATAACATGCACATAAGGGGTTAAGTGTTTCTAACAGCCTTCAGCAGTATTGACAGAGTAGACTAAAAGAGAAATAAGTTTAAAACTATTGCCATTGAGAGGCGGAAGGGAACTGGATAGCTGTTATTTATCACACATGTGCTAGACCTCTGCAGACTCCTTTACGTCTGGCCGTCATAACCATTCTGTGAGGGAGACGTTGTCATCCCAGCTTTATCTCATTTTATAGATGAGTAAATTGAGAACCAGCAAATGCATAAATTGACCTAACAAGCATTAGGATCTGGCTTTAAACCTGGAGAATACAAACAGTGGTTTGGGTGCCTTCGTGACGGCAGGCAATTCATTTACTGTGAGATCCGCAGGAAGATTCCATTCCACGAGTGAAGCATTTATGCAGGGAAATCAGTTGATGCCTAGCGGTGTTTTGGACAATGAAATAATTTATCTTCTGGTCCATTCTAAAGAGATGGAGCTCTCTCACATGTTGATTATGAGGTGCCAAGGCTACTTAAATTAAAGCAATATGTTTTCATATAAGAACTCAGCTGTTAAACAGAACAAATTCGTATTTCCTGCTAGAGTAAAGCAGCAACTCCCCTTTGGAACGGAATAGAAATGGACCAGGTGTTCTCAAGCGAAAATGTACATCAAAATAACCTTCGGTCCTTTTTACAGACTCTTTTGTGGAGTTTGTTTTCCCATCCCTATAGTCCCAGGCAGAACCCTCAAGGGGAGACTGAACCAGGATGTTCCATTTTGAAGAGAGGGAAACTTAGGTTCCAAACTGAAACCCTGTGTCAAAATAAAAACAAACAAACACACACAGATTTGATTCAATACATTAGGAGTGGGTTCCTGTGTCATGTGAATTGTTAATAAGCTTCTGCCTCTGCATTTTGCTGTTAAAGACTCTGCGGTACCAGTTATGACTTTCATGGTGATGGATACCAGCGTGCCAGAGTCTTCTCTGCACACTGAGCTCTTCCCTTTGAATTCATTTTCACATAATTGATGAGGATATTGTGTCACACAGTAGTCTCCAGTTGCATGTTTCTATTTAATTTAAGTTAATTAAAACAAAATGCAATAAAAGTTCAGTTTCCCATGCTGAAGAGCCTCGTGGGACTGGTGCGCACTGTGCCAATGGAGCATAGACCTGGTGTCACTGAGGACAATAGGTGCCCTTTGACAATGGTGGCTAGATCTCATTGGAAGACTCGGAGAGCTTTAAACTATCGGGAAGTTAATTTAAAACTGTGCTTATTAAATCTGCATTTATTCAAGTAGAGACAGATATTTTCCTTACAGAATTATCTTTTGTGTTGAAAGTCCTTCAGATTTAGGAACAGCTCTCACACTTTTTTTGTTCTTTTCTTTGTAATGAAAAAGCATGGATATGGAAGATAAATTGCTTATATGACTTGGATTGGATTTGAGTGGTATCATTTTAAGACTCCAATGTATATGGGATTTTCCCATCTAAGAGCTTCCTCTCCAAAGTATTTATATTGCTCAAAGTAGTCAGAACATTGGTGGGTTTTCCACTGTGTATAGCAGTGTTAAAGATATTTGTAAGAATAGACTAAGTACATTAAAGAGACTCCAGGGACATATCTTTATATATACATATGATGAATTGTGTGTATTATCCATATTTATATAATACATGTGGAATTTGCATCAAATCATAAATGCAAATGTGCAATTTGTTCTCATCTTCATGAACTTATTCAACATAGTTTATAAATTGTTGACTGAAACTCTCTTAGAACAATTTCAGAAAACATAGTACATAGTATAACTGCCGATTATAAGTCGAAACATAACACTTGAAGTACTAAACACCATAGGAGTGAGAAAGAAAAAAAATATCACTTCTACAATTTTTTTGAAATTTTTATGAAATTGTCCTTCAAATGTTACTTATGGTATTCATTTATCACCCCCCAACACCCCCCCACCACCCCCCCACCCCGCAAATTTGCCCTCCCGCTGGATCGTGGGATGGTTAACTCGTAGGAGGTTGCTTCTCTTCCCACCGCCCTTCCTCTTGCCCCAGCTGTGACTTGTTCCTAGAAAACACTTAACAGCTGCTTCTTCACTCCTCCAGATCTCCCAAGAGCGTCTGCGCGGTAGTGGGCTCGGATGCAAAAGCCTTTGTGAACATGCCTAGATTTCTAAAGTTTGTCTGAAATTTGCACTTAAGTTCTGGCTTCCTGATGGCTAGCTCTTCGAATAACTATGTTGGATTGAGTCTGTCCATATTGTTTTTGGTCCTCATTGGTTTTCCCCACTAACCATCCTTTCACCTCCTCTCTGCATATTCTAAGGTCAGTGATGGAACTGTTTCCCGGGATTGTTGTTGAACTCCTCTCCTCAGCACATGGAGATGAGATGTCATTTGGATGTGATAGGTTGTTTGAGGAGGATCCCAATGAGATGGGAGTTCCTGGCTTGAGCACTAATTAGCGTGTCTCTATTCACATAGGAAGCAAGAGATTTGGACAGAGAGGCAGACAGATACAGGAATGGCATGTCAGGTACAGAGTTCTGAGAAGTTCAGGGGTGATGTAGCCAGCAAATGCCCAGACATGGAGAGAGGCAGAGCACACATTATCTCTCACTGTCTTTCCAAGGAACCAACCCTGGCACCTCCCTATTTTTGATTTGTAGACTCTCCTATTGTGGGGCCATGCACCTGCATTTTGAATAATCTATTATGGCTGCCCAGTGGTTTCTTTTTTGCTTGTTTTCCGTTATTGTCCCTCTTTAAGAGTTCTCTGATGGGGCTGGAGAGATGGCTCAGCAGTTAAGAGCACTGACTGCTCTTCCAGAGGTCCCGAGTTCAATTCCCAGCAACCACATGGAGGCTCACAACCATCTGGAGTGGGATCTGATGCCCTTTTTGGGTATATCTGAAGACAGTTACAGTGTAATCGTATTCATAAAATAAATACATAATTCTTTAAAAACAAGAGGTAATAACAAATAATTCACTGTCTTTTTCTGCAACTGGATTTTCTCTTTAAGAAAATGTAAATATGGGTTCTGGAAAGATGACCCAGTAGTTAAAAGCACTTGTTGTCTTTGAAGAGGATGGGAGTTCAGTTCCTAGCACCCATGTCTGAAGGCTCCAGAAGCCCTACCATACTCTGGAGCCATAATGTGCCCTGGCATGCATTTGTGTGTATATCTTCTCACATGTACATGTCCACCCATTCAGATAGACAGACAGACAGACAGACACACACACATACACACAAACACACACAGAAATTAAAAAAAAAGAGAAATCAAATGTATGTCTGAACATAATACCTCAAATAATTTTAGCATTTAAGAAGCTTTGGTCAGCCCAGATCCTATCTAGCCCAAACGTCTTCCCCAGTGATGAAGAGCCTGGTTAGTTGACTTCATGATTTATTCTTTTTGCTGGAAATTTAGTGTAGATGTCTTTCACTTTTTGTAGATCATCGAATACTTCTTGGTGTCTTAGCTTTTGATATATACAACCCCTCCCAATGTTCTGACTCTAAACTTTCTAGGTATTGAACTTCTAGACAGTAAGATACTGAAGGATAGGTTAGGTTCATGATAACTACCTACCTGTCAATATAATATAGTTAATTGTTACAAAATAATATAGGCAATGTATGATATATATATGTATGTATATATAATCGCTATATAATACATTAATGTCTGCTAAAATACTTTACAATAAAAAAAATAATAACGTGAGCTTCCTGCTTGGATAAGCAATAATAACAGGTGCTACTTCACTTGGTCTGTGCTGAGGCCAGCATCAAGTGAGCAGTAGGTGTGAACGGTTCAAAGTGAGAAAGCGTGAAGGCAGGGTTGCCTGGCAACGCGTCTGTACCGTAGGCTTTGATTCTGAGCTCTCCACAGTATTTGGGAGGTACTAAGCGAGTTATTGACCCTCTGAGAGTTTCTTTATTTGTCTACTCAAAAGTAAAGGAAGTTATCCTTTCTTTTCTTGAGCTTTAAACCCTCTTCTGAAACCTCACAATTTTCATGTGACTATACACCCCAAAGAAACTTGCACTGACCTTCAAGGATTCACACATGCGCGTTGGAGCACATCCTCCGCAGGCTAGGAATGCGTGATGTTTGTCGGGTGAAAACTTTTCCCTTGGACCCTTGTGTTTATGGCACTCAGAAGAGCAGCGTCCTGATTCTAGCTGGGGTGGGCGGGGGGGGGGGCGTTATGTGTCGTCAGCTTTGATTAAGGATTCTCACTCTGCTGATGAATTTTCATCGGTTGGAAAATGTGAGAGCTGACAAATGTATCTGTTCCCATTCCAGCTTTCACATGCTGTATTAACTTCATTTTATGGGTGAAGAAACTGACCCATTAACTGAGGTTTGTAGAGAGGTAGAAGCTTATGTGCCTAGAAGAAAAGTTCATGTATGACGACTATGAACCCTTCATGGTTTCCCTTCAACCACCGTGATGAAGAACCATGTATTGTAGTTTCTATTAAATTTACATTCATTTTGAGGATTAAATTTTTTTGTCTAATCAATATATTCTTTGAGTTCTGGGATAGAATCCAGAGCCTGTTCCTTGCAGGATTAGTGCACTTCCCAAGAACTATGCCAGTATACTCTTGAACAAGGTGGCTTTTAAATAACATTACGTTTTCTTACTTTGCAGCAGAGTTTAGTGTTTAATTTAATGTCTGGGTCTGGGAATGGAGTGCAGGTGTCTCGTTCTTTATTCCCTCAATTCGTCCTTATGAAACCCTGGATGGATGCTATCGAATTTTTGAGCCTCTGTTTCTCATGTGCAAGTTGTGGGCGATTGATGACAGTGTCTCTTCTAGAATGTGTGGGTCTTATAAGAATTAAGATACTAAAGAAATTGAAACATAAATACAGGTTAGATATTTTTCTGGTTTCTCAGTCAAGATTAGTAAGATGACTCTGAAAATATTCCTTTGTGCTCTTCAGACTTTAATACTTTGTAGTTTTACTAATTATTATTATTTTTTTCTGTTTTTGGTGTCTGTTATTGTTTTTTTTTTGTATAAATATATAGAGTTCTGTGTGATAATTCTATACATGTATAGCGTGAGTAGCTATCAGGGTAGTTAATTTTTTATATCTCCTTAATTAAATAGCTTGATTAGTGCATGGAAAGTCTATTTATAGACTGCAGTGTAATGTTCAGTAATATGTACAGTGTGTTCTGATCTAATCTGTGTAATTAATGTTGTGGTCTCCTTAAAAGGATGTTTGGAGACTTTGAACTTCTACTTTTCATTTCTGTTGAGAGTTTACACTACATTCTTTTTAAGAGTATAATGTGTTACCTTTTCTCTCTGCTGGCCTCTTTTTAAAAATTGTATTATATATATTTGCACATACACACATGTGTATATATATATATACACGTGTGTAAGTATATATATACACATGTGTATGTGTATATGAGAGTATATGTCAGTGTGTGTATTTTTATATGTATATATAAACATATATACAATCTGCTCATAGACATACATGTAAATATATACACATACACATATTTATTCATATATACACACACACACACACACATATATATATATACATACACGTAATGTCACATGTATGTATGCTTTAGGGTTGACCAGGTTGACCATTTGGTATTTTATAACCCATTGGTATGCTCTTCCCAGGACGCTATTTCTCCTGTTCCCAGCATTCCTTGTTTGTCTGCAGTGGTCTGCCTTCTTAGGCATATCAGTGCAGTGATGTGCAGTGCGGCCCGGCTTTGTAAGTTATCTGGAGCAGAGAGACCGCGTCCTCTGTGTATCACATGCTCTGTGAGCATTTCCATTCATTTTTCTTTGTCTTTTCAATTATTTGATTTACCATCAGCAAAACCGCAAACCTTGCATTTCTAGAGACTTGTCCTGACTTTTGCTTGTGTCAGACTTGCCAAGACAGATGGACATGTCTGCTGAAGATGAAGATGAAGTGCTGGTTTTATGGGTAGCCTGGTGAGAATTGGGGGCAGATTACTGATGACTGCTGTAAAAGTAGAATTTTGTGTTATAAAAGAAAACGACTCAGAACTTCCCGATACCTGTATAAGCTGTGCTGTGGCTCTGTAGGAGACCATGGGTTTTATTTCTTTTTGTATGCGACCAGTTAGTTATGTAAATAGAAATAGTTGTTTAAAACACATATTTAAATTTATTAGCATATTATTATAAATATGTGTTCGAATTGGAGAGTAATTACATATGTTCTTTTATGACAGTTCAGTAGTTTGGCTAGTCTGCCCCTCTCCCACCTCTCATAGTGTGTGTTTAACCTTTTTTTTTTAGATACTTTATTTACATTTCAAATGTTATCTCTTTTCTTGGTTTCCCCTCCGAAACCCCTTCACCCCATCCATCCTCCCCCTGCTCATCAACCCACCCACTCCTGCTTCCCTGGCCTGGCATTCCCCTATACTGGGGCATCGAACCTTCTCAGGACCAAGGGCCTCTCCTCCCTTTAATGTCCCAACAAGGCCATCCTCTGCTACATATGCAGCTGGAGCCATGGGTCCCTCCATGTGTACTCTTTGGTTGGTGGTTTAGTCCCTGGGAGCTCTGGGGTACGGAGTTGGTTCATATTGTTGTTCCTCATATAGTCTGCCCCTCCCCGCACCTCTCTCAGAGTGGGTGTTTATCATTTTTAAAACCCGTTAGCGATTGAACCAAAACCTTGCTCAAGCTAAGCATCGCTCTCCCTCCAAGCCCTCATGAGCTTCGTTCCTTCTCTTCCCTGGAAACACATCTGGCTGGATTCTGCATCTCCACAGCTGTCTGCTCCCTTCCTGCCCATCCGTCACCGCTTGCATCCACTTGTGATAATCCTAGGCTGTACCGTTTCATTTCAGAAGTGCCTCCAGTTGCGAATTAAAGTCAGGTGAAAATAGTTAAGTAAACAAGACTATCGCTAAATGCGCTCAGACTGAAAGGTAGTACTTTCCATGCCTTCAACACGGGGCAACATCGACCTTTTGGGGTTTATGATACCCTCGTGGAGCGTTTCCATGCCCTGTAACTGCTTGATCACAGTTCTAGATAGAAGCTCTGAGGCTTTGATTCTCCCCTTTATTCTGTAGTGCTAATTACAGGCCCCTGTGGTACTGTAAAGTCTTAGATTCATTCTGTACTCCGTGGAGCCAACCACAGACAGTTCAGTCAGGAAGTACTTACAGAGTTGAAATAATTTTACTTCCCCGCATTGTTTGACGTTCTTTCTTTTTGGACTTCGGCCATTTAACAGGTGTTGTTGCTGTGGTTTGAGATGAAACCACATAAAGAAAACAAACAAGTAGAAAACGTAGCATTGTTTTTGTCTTAGCATCAAAAATCCGTCTGTCCTTTCACACTGGGTAGGCTATTTTAGTTTTTAACTCTCACAGTCATACATGCCTTTTTCCTTTATATATTGTTTTTCAATGAAAAGTGTTCTAATTGGTTTAAAAAGGCAAGCAAGAATTTCTGATTTTTATGTTGGGCCTGGTCGCCAGACCTGTGATCCCAGAACTTGGGAGTCAGAGGCGAGAAGCTAAGTCTAAGGCCAGCCGGTTCTACATAGTGAGATCTAGATCAGACAGGGCCAGTGCAGGGAGACATCAAGACAAGTAAACAAGTAGGCAAATGGAAAGAATTTATCATTATTTTCCGGCCCTTGCCTTGCTTATTCAGTGTGGTTTAATATATAGTTCATTCTTCTTTCTTCAAACATGTTCCTTAACACGATTTCAATGTGTTTTAAATCGTTTTATATGATAGGAATACTTTTGTACTAGTTACCATGGTGCATTTTTCTTCTTTGTAGCTGTGGTGCAATAGAACCGTACCTTCCCATCTATCATTCCATCTGACTTACTAGGGAGAGAGACTGTCCATTCTAGATTTAATTTTTCTTAAGTTGACTATGAAGGGAGAATAATTTAAGGTTCAAATCGCCAATTTCCCCTGAGTGGCAGACACTAGGAATTAGCTTGTAGTGTCATGGAAGACAGGTGAAATGATTAGGTCGATTTGATGCCTGAAGAGAAGAGGCGATGGATAGCTGTTAATTGGTTTAAATCCATATCCAGTCTTGTAATTCCCAGGAATCACACAGGCATGACCCAGCAACTCTGTTGCCTCGGGGTTTGTGACCTCTATTCAATTACTCTCCTACAGATCTTCTACATAGCTAGGCAAGCCTGCTTTTGTGTGGGGCCTTTGCTTTCCTTCATTCTGCATTACATAATATTTTGTGTATGAAAGTCCTTCGTTTAATGGTTATTTAAGTGTGCATAGGAAAAAGGTTTTATTGCTGGTTAATATTAGTATATGTTAACTACAGTGTAGATCATGTACAATTGACATTAACTCTGGAATGTACATAATCCAAAAAGACACAGATCCTATTAAGTCTTTATTTTAGAGCCTGGGTCTTGCTGCATTCTCGCACAGAGCTGGGGAAATAGAGGAAAATTCATGTATATGAGTTGAGTAAATAAAAGAATACTAAAGAGTTAGCAAAGATTATATTTTATGTTCATGATTCCACCCTCTGCTAATTAGTTACTCCGCACAATTTCTAAATTGGAGAATTTCATTCTCAACACAGCAGGAGAATATTACGGAATATTTACCAAGTAGAGAAACTTACAGAGAGAAAACGTAAGCCACCAACATTTTCAACATTCTTTAAAAAGTCAAGGTTATTTTTTTTTCCCATGATCCTTTTTTCTAGGACTCCCTCTCCTTGTATCTCTCTATATCTCCCTGGATCTCTTTAACCTAGAATCGAGCAATGTACACCTGTGTTCACATATGATACACACTTGATGAATTCATGCTTCTATCTCCTGTTGCCTATTGCTCTCAGGGCTGGCAAGGAGGTGCGGTTCTTTATATTCTGCCCCGCTGTTCAGAGGACCACTGGCACCTTGGCTGGATATTTGTGTATCCCATGTTCTAATCTATTTAAAAATGTCTCTTGGGTTACCTGTCATTTTCTTCTTCCATGTTCCTTGACAAAGTTATCCAACATGTATTTATTGACTTGATGTTTACAAGGTGCTGTTCAAAGGACTGACTGGAAAGGTAGAAGTGTTTGAGTTAGGGTCCAATTATTGGTAAACCAAACACCAAAGAGTGCTTTATAAACAGAGTTTTGACAATTTCCCTTCAAAACTAAAAATGAAACCACTCTCAGATATTATATTCCTTCTCAAAATCTTATTATAGTACACCATGAAAAATACACATAGATATATTTTCTGTAGAGATGATCTTACAAGTAGGAAAATTTGGGGGGCTTATATTTTGAAAAAAACAAACATGAATATATATAGTTTCCTCATAGATTTTTTTTATATTAAGTAAACTAAAGATAGTTTTACTTACCTTTATAAAATAACTATTAAAACTATTTTAAGTATTTGTTATTATCTAAAATTAGTTTTTATTTATTTATTTATTAGTTAACACTGGCAAATTAGTTCAGTTGTCCCATGCTGAAGGACAGGTTCTAATTCTCTTCAGTCTTTATTGGTATATTGCTTAGGAGCTCAAAAATTAACTACACACTTTAGAAAAGGTAAGAAAGGAAAGTATACAACTAGTTTATTAATGTGCCAAAAGATTTGCTTCAGAAATACTTGTTCATGTCAAAATTACTGAGTTTTGCAGAATGGAGTTGACTACATTCCTATAGGAATTCCTCAGTAAGCCTTTAAAAGGGTATTTTAAGAATTTTGTTTTTTAGAAGTGTGATTATCTTTGGACAATTATCCTTAAAACAGTAATTTTATACTTATTTTGAAGACATTAACCTCTCATCTAAAACTCAAGGATTTTTGTTTTTTTTTAAACATATGACCAGTATGACTCCTTCAAAAAGTAAAGGTAAAAGCTTCCTTTTTACTCCATTAATTGATTTTATGTTTTGTACTGTTAGAAAATTACTTCTGTATGCTATATCGTCTGTGAAAATGTAATGCAGCCCTTTAGAAAGGATTAGCTAGTTTAATTTTACATGATATTTTTGAAACCTTTAATATAGCTAAAATATTGTATGTATTTTCATTCCAAAGTATATTTTCAATTAGTGATTTGAAAGCATCTTTTGGGCACATGAGTAAGATTTTCTCGGGCTATTCTTTCAGAAGTTTTAAGATGAGGACAGAGGCACTATGTTAGGCAAGGTTTATTTATACATGTGTAAGTGTCCCTGATTGGCCACTTTGATGACAAAATTTGACAGTATATCACTATCTGCTATATCCATATTCTATGTAAATAAATGAACTGAAAATTTACATTGATTTCAATACTAGGCTTCTTGCCTAATATGTGGACCATCCAAGATGTTTACTAACAAAAATTTTCATTGCAATTAAAAAAAATCAAGGGACCACCCATATAATGTTTTCTCAATGGCAAATATTTTCAGAATCCATTCTCAGAAAAATTACAAAGGTCTAGCTGTCTTAACAACTAAAACAGGCCATAAAATTTTAGGGTATACTTTAAGTTATACCTTGAGATCTAGATATCTTTAATATTAGCACTCACTATAACATACAGACTTAATCTCTACTCTGGTGGTCCACGAGGTTTTGTATATGTTACGAAAAGAAAACGCAAGGCACTATGACTACTTGCCCAGTAGCATTGTAAAAGCTATAATAATATCTCTATTTGGAAGTAATCCATTTCAGTACTCAGACTGCCCACTTGGAGTATTTCCCCCAAGGAAGAGAAATACTTTACTACAGGTGACGTTGGCTGAGTAGCACTTTATGCTTCTCAGTAAAACTAAGTTGGCTGTGCTAAGTACTTCTTTAAATTATCAACTTTGTATGTATGATATGTACACATACATGTTAGCCCACACATATGTGGGCAGGCGTGCTCACCCATGCTTGTGCATTTGGAGACAAGAGGTTGTTGTCAGGTGTTTATTCAGTGGTCACTGTTTGGACTGGACTGGCTGGCGTTGGAGGGCTGGAGATGCTCCCGTCTCTGCCCTGCCTTATCTTGGCATTGGGATTACAGGGGCTCTCGCATGGACCTGCTGTTTCTTCAGTGTTGGTGATCAGGACACAGATGCACAGGCCTGTACAATAAGCATTTTACTAATTAAGTTTACTTCCGTTGTCCTTTTTAGTTTGTCTTCTTTTGTTTTCAGAGATGTCTTATAGAAATTGACCCAGTATCTTCTGAGAACTGTGCAAATTAAAATTTATTTGGAGCTTAAGTACACACTGAACCTGGGGACTAAGCTCCTTCTACAATATTTCTTCCAAAGGAAGAAGGAAGAAGAATGCTCCTGGAACTAGTAAGACTACTGCTGTAGCTGAAAGATGGGGGAAGGAAGATGATGAAGTCAAATAGAACTGCTCATGCAACTTCCAAAATTTCAAACCCATGTGTTTATGTAATAGGTTATTTTTTTCAATCTGGTACCATGCTAAATGAATAAAATATAGATATTATCTCATCTTTCTGAAAATGCAAAAACCAGTTAAGGAATTTATCCAAGTCTAAGTAGCTAACCAGTACAAGATTTAAACCCCAATCTCCAATTTAGTTACTCTCTGTACACGCAGGGTAGTTTACAAGTTTTACTTTTTAAGCTATTCTCTCCCAACTCTAATTTCCTTTACTATTATTTTCCTTAATTAAGTGGCTCATATTCTTTAATCAATTTATTTTGGTGTTTTATGAGACTAGATCTCACCATGTGGTTACATCTAGTCTCCAATTCAATATGCATTTTCCTTTACTGCCTAACCATTGGGATTATGGCCACTGCCTCTGGCTTTAATGTTATCCTTGCAAATATTTTCTGTCTGTTTTCATACATATCAGGCTGAGACCAGTGACTTTATTTCATAGTTCTTTGTAAGCAAATGGTGAACCGCCAGATTGATGGATAAGACAGCAAACACGTTTGGGACTTTAAGAAGTGCACACAATGTTGTTTTACATCTTGCAGAAGGGAAGCTCTTACTATTGGCACCTTTAGTAGACATTTTTGCTAAAGGAAAAATATAAAGGTAGGATTTCTGAACAAGCTTCCACCTTCCCGTCTCTGTAGCCACTGCCAGGGTGAGGTCCCAGCTGAGGCTGAGCTTGCAGTGAGTAAACCCTTGGCATCTCTTCACTGTCTGTTATTAAAAGCAGTGTGGTGGTGGTGGTGGGGTAGCGGCGCTCAGAATTATTTCTAAAATTCAACTTATATTGTCAATCTCTTTTCCCATCTCGAGGGGAAAAAAACCCAATTTGGTTTTAATGATAAAGGGCTATCACCCAAAGAGTATGTATTCTTTCCTGGAATTTCATTTTGTCTCTGCGTCGACAATCATTATAGGCAATGGCTCTGCCAGGTAATTCTCCTAATTCTGGGGATTATTATAAACTTTGGTTATAAGAGATTCTTTTTTTTTTTAAATCTTTCTAAGTGATCCTTTGAAAGCTTATAACCAAAGGAAAACAGAGGAAATGGAGAAAACACCCTGCCCTGTCCATCCTGTGATTCCTTTGAAACATCATTTCCCTTATATTCCTTCGCAGTGTGTCGTTTCTGCTGAGTGCGCTTACATTTCATAACACTGTTTCTGCTTTGGTATCTACTTCCACAACATCGAGTGGACTTTGGAAATGGGGGCCACTCCTTCCTTAGAGGATAGTCTTCAGTTGATTGGTTTAGTTATTTTCATGTTTTATGAGACAAGACCATAGGGCGTAGTCAAGTCTAGTTCCAAACTCTGAATGTGGCCTGTATTTTGTGAGCAGTGAGTAAGTTGTGCTTTCTTGTTTTAAGCAAACATCTCCTGGTAGGAAGAACGTCTGAGAGGAAAATTTTTGGATTTGTGATGAAGGGGTGTGTGCTTGTAATTAGAGATAATTTTCCTTAAAATGTAGTCAAAGCTTAGGCAAAAACAAAAAATCAACCCCCCCCAAAAAGAAAACCCCCAAACTCCACAGAACTTAAGGCGTGAGCTTTCTCAAAAATATAAAAAGTTTTATAAATATAGGCATGTTGTCAAGGCACTAGCAATGACCCAGCCTTAGACAAATTTTACCAATATTGTTGGTCTCAATTACTTAATGGATTTGTTACCATGTTAGCAACTTTATAAGCATTTTTGTTCTTCTTCAGCAGGAGAATTTAATCACTACAAGCTTCCTGATTTTTACCAATCAAAAATATTAAAGAGAAATTTGGGTTTAAGCAAGAACTTCATAAATCCTAGTTTTCATTCAGTGTACTCAGAAACAGACTTGAAACTATAAATAAAGGCTTATGAAAGAGAGAGAGAGAGAGAGAGAGAGAGAGAGAGAGAGAGAAGCCATAAAATTATGTATAAGCCTGAATAGAATATTAGTATGACCAATGTCTCTGGAGTGGTGGCTTGCTTGTGTTTCTCTAAAGTAATGTCTCAGTAGGTGGGGAGAACTTTTACATCCCGCTAGGAGCTTGACTTCTTCGTCGTAAATCTCATGTGACTTTGATGTATTTCCCTGAAATACTTAGCACTTACGTGTATGTCTCTTTCCAGCTGTGGTTGTGTAAATATTTAGATATTTCAGTCACTCTTGTTTATATTTTATCTTCCAACTGGGCCCTTCTTGGAGGAATTCTGCCCAGCTCTTTTCTGTGTTGCCGATCTTGCTGAATTCAGTGGTGTTCCATCCCCAGGGAGCCACCGATGTTCTTCTTGAGAGCAGTGGACAGGAACATCCCAAGTCCTTCTTAAAGGCCAATTAAGGAAAAACAGGATCATCTCAATTTCTTGTTAATGTGCCATTCCGTCTGTCCCCTTTACTTTATCTTCTTTATAACTATTGAGTTCCTTACTATACAGAGTGTGGGTTTTGCCAACTATTCTATACACCTTCTATCTTTTTATATAAAACATGCACAAATTACCATAACACAATGGTGGCTGGCAGGCGACTTGAGGATATTTTATGATTGTAGAACAGTTCTATAGTGTGGAAGGTATGCCCATGCCATGGTGGGTCAGAGGTTGCACTTGGTCCTTGCCTCCCACCATGAGACAGCTTCTCCTTTTTTTTTCTTCTTCTTTTTAATTAGATATTTTCTTTATTTACATTTCAAATGTTATCCCCTTTCCTGGTTTCCCCTCCGAAAACCCCCATCCCATTCTCCCTTCCCCTGCACACCAACCCACCCACTCCCGCTTCCCTGTCCTGGCATTCCCCTGCACTGGGGCATCGAGCCTTCACAGGACCAAGAGCCTCTCCTCTCATTATGTCCAACAAGGCTATCCTCTGCTACATATGCAGCTGGAGCCATGGGTCCCTTTTTGGTTGTTGATTAAGTCCCTAGGAACTCTAGAGCTATTGGTTGGTTCATATTGTTGTTCCTCCTATGGGGCTGCAAACCCCTTCAGCTTCTTGGGTCCTTTCTCTAGCTCCTCTATTGGGGACCCTGTGCTCAGTCCAATGGTTGGCTGAGAGCATCCACCTCTGTGTCTGTCAGGCACTGGCAGAACCTCTCAGGAGACAACTATATCAGGCTCCTGTCAGCAAGTACTTGTTGAAGAAGAAGGAAGACCAAAGTGTGGATACTTCAGTCTTTCTTAGGAGGGGGAACAAAATGCCCATGGGAGGAGATACAGAGACAAAGTGTGGATACTTCAGTCTTTCTTAGGAGGGGGAACAAAATACCCATGGGAGGAGATAGAGACAAAGTGTGGAGCAGAGCCTGAAGGGAAGGCCCTCCAAAGACTGCCCTACCTTGGGGATCCATCCCATATACCGTCACCAAACCCAGGCACTATAGTAGCTTCGCGTTTTTCCTCTGGTCATTCATGACTGCATACCAGTTGAGATTCCAGATAAGGGCCCTGTCTCCTCCTCATTTTCATTCTCGCTGTAGGAACACTGACATTACAGATGTGTACTTCTCTACCCAACTTTATTTAATCCTGATGATTTGAACTCAGGCCCTCGTGTTTCTGACATAAGCACTTTACCCCTGGGTTCTCTCCCCGGTTCAGTTATCAATTCTTACATGAGGTTGCCACAGGGTAGCCCAGGCTGTTCTGGAATAACTGGTCTTGCTTCCTCAGCCCTCTGAATGCTGGGATTGCATGCATACCACCACACTCCTCCGCTATGAAAATAGCTTCAATTATACCTGTAGTTGTTTGCAAGCTGAAACTCTCAGCAATCTGATGTAAGCATGCTTAGCAATTTGAATTTGTATTTTGGCAAAAAGATAGAGGTCAAGCAAAACATTGAGTATGAACTCTTTATTAGGTTGATTTGGCTACTTGTAAATACTCGTTTTTATGAAGAAAGAAAAACAAAGGCCATCAGACTTGACAGCTTGTGAATATTTTTGTCACCAACATCTTAGAAGTAAGACATTAAAATGGAAGATTTGAGTGTTGAAAACTCATGGGACAGTCCTTATTTTATGTATGGACTATCTGGTAACAGCAAGAGTTTTGCATTTGCCTAGGACTAAAACCTAGTACTGCTACATCCGAACTGAATAACATGTGAGGCTCAGGACATTGTGTTGACATCACATTTAACAACACCCATTTCAGAAAGACGCTGTTATTAACAATGGGTGGGAAATAAATAACACTAGATTATTCTCAGTTCCATTCCTTCCTGCTTATATTTGATCACAAAAAAATCATTTGTTATAGTTTTAATGAAGATGATGAGTGGTGTTCATGGCTTTTATTAACTAGGGTAATTCTTTAAGTATATGAGTCAGATATTGCCAAGTCCCTTCTCTGAGCATCATTACAAAGAATTAAAACACTTCCATGTCCTGTTTCTGTGTGATTTCCAAAGTCCTTGGTTCTGTTTCAGTCGAAGAACGGCTTGTAGGATCACCTTTTTATTCTCTTCATATTACTAGATACTTAACTGTGTACTTTTTCTATTCAAACGTATTCATCAGAAACAAAATTCGGTAGAACCTCCTGTTTGAAAAAAAAAGGAAAGATTTCAATATCTAAATAAGCTTCGGAAATGGTGCGCGTCGCATGCACTTTTCTGACAGATCGGAATGAACATCAGTAAGACTAGACTCTGAGAAACTCAGCTATTTTTCCTTTAATATGAGAGATGTTATTAACAATGTGGGGAAAGTGTGTTCCGTAGAGAATTGAAAAATTAGTCATTCATAATATAGAAAGCATTTTTATGGCTGGAACTTTTACTGAATGCTGCTGTACAAACATGGTGGTGAAAACTTGGGTCTGAGTTCTTTATTCCCCAAGGTCCTGCTGGCTGTGGTCCAGCCCTGGGGAACCAAAGTTCTGATGGAGACACTCCTCAGTGCTAGAGTGGAGCCTGGGCCGTCTCCAGCTTCGGCAATTGGCCGTGACTTCCTCTACACCTCCCCCCCCAGACAGTTTTATTCTTTCCCAGGATGTTTGCCCCAGCTCTTTTCTAGTCAACGGCTCTAGCTGAGATTTTGCTTCTCAGGTTAAAGTTGGAGACACAGCTGCCAAGTCATCATCTCTCACTGGGTTTTCTAAAACAACCAACAATTTTAGGGCTTCATCCAACCCCTGTTCCTCTCCTGTTTGTTTTATCTCCGTGTTCACTGAAACTATACTCCAGTGGGTTCCATGTCTCTCTGCTCTGCCTCTCCTGTCTCATGAGCATCCTTCTTCACTGTCCCCCACATTGCCAGTGAGGAGCCTCTGTTGATTGTTCAACTCTCTATCTCCGGTGTGTCCCTGTTGTCCTTTCTGAGAGTGTCTAAGTAGGTTATAATTTGAAGGTTCGGACATATGGTATCTAATCTCCCAATTTAGTCTGCTTATGTTAACTTTACTCTACCAAGTTCCTTAAAGCTGAATAATAGCCCTTACTTTAAAAGCTTTGTTTTTTTTTTTTCCATAATTTTTCCAGCTGAGGAGATGACTCCGTGGGAAGCGTGGCTTCCAGTGGGAACGTGGGTTCCTGCATTTGATCCGCAGCCTGAGCATAAAAGAAAAAAATCCTGCAGAAACACAGGTCTATAACACCATCACTGCGGGGACAGCAGTGTCCCTGTAACTCACTGTCTAGGCAGTGTAGTCAATCTGTGAACTGAAGGTTCAGTGAGAGATCTAGTCTCAGTAAATGCTGTGTTATAGAGGAGGACACTCAGTATTTACCTCTGACCTCCAAGTATGAACACACACACACACCACCACCACCACCACTACTACCACCACTACCACCACCAACAACCTTGCAGAACTATGACTCAATGGTCCAGGCCTCGTCTGTCATTTCACTTTCCCCCCCTTTTTTGACTTTCCATCATTTCTTTAATTTTTCTTCAGGCTTGTGCTTCTTGATTTCTGACTGTGCACCCTATCACCTAACCTAGCAGCAAGTCCTTACGGATGCTGTGTATAGCCCAGTAGCTGTGCCCTGAGTGGATTCCTTGCCTTTCTTTCCTCTATGGTTCGTTCTTAGGGATCTTCTTAAGTGTAGAGGGTCCAGACCCTTCCCCTCAGTGCTGGCTGGCATTGTCTTCAGAGGCTTTCCTTTATGTTCTCCTAGCTGCATTTGTAACCTTATTTCCTATCTCGGGTAGACTTTCCTAATTTGAAATCTGTTTAAGTGTGCACCACCCCATTATCTGATCATCATCAGTCTTTGCCTTTCATAATTACAGCCATTCTAATGCCTAATGATACACTGAGGTCCATAGCCCTGCTAATTATCACTAACCTGAAAGCCAACCTGAATTCCATTTTCTTCAGTAGAGCCACTGTAAGAATTCGGAGGGTTTCTAAATTCTTTTCTTTCATCTTGTTGGCTTATTTCTCCCCCTTTTCATGTCTGCCACTATTTAAAGAATGTATAGCATGCTGGGTACCATGTTCTCAACGAATGCCGTTTCTCTGTTGTTCTGAAGATGGAGGAACTCTTCTCTTCCCATGTCTCTGTCGACCCTACCACACCTCTGTGTATGTGCAAATGCAAGTTGCTGTGCCTGTGCCTGGGAAAGCCAGAGCTTATATTGTCTGCTTTCCCATACTACTCTTCCAGGTTTTAGCATTTTGGGTAGGCGGGCTGATCAGTGAGGTCCTCTCCCCATCTATCTGACTGCTCTCCTGTATCCCATCCTGGATATGTGTCCTTTGTGCCTGGATTTTACCTGTGAGCTGTAGATACAAGCTCAGATCTTCATGCTTGCACCGTGAGCTCTCTCTCAACCGAGCCGTCTCCTCAGTTCAGGTTATGAAACTCTTAGTCACTGAGACTGTTAATTCTTCATATAGTCATTTCCCTTGGAAAGACTATGAATTATAGTACTTATCAATAACACACATACAAATAAGCTTCATATGCCATATAGAGTCTACTGTGGCAGAATTCAGTTCACACTGATTATTTTAAAAGACAAAACCTTATACTTTTCCTAAACAGTTCCTGCATGTTTTGTTTGTTTGTTTGGAAATGTGGTTTATTGTACTCCAGTTGGGCCTCAAACTAATGATATAGCCAAGAAGGAACTTGAACCATCGACCCTCCTGCCTTCAAGTGTTGGGTCTAGACATCTGTTACTGTGCCCAAATCTAGAGTCTGTGATTCCTTCAAGCTCCTTCTTTCCAGTTAGATCTTTCCTTGTAGCTATTTATTCATTTTTCTCAGTGCTTCTCCTCATGTTTTTGGAATACTCTAGTATGCTCTGCGCTTTGCCCTCAGCAACAGACAACTGTTGAGTTGCTGAGGAAGCCCAGAGGCATACTTGTTGGAAAGAGAAAATCGTTGGGCGTATTAGATAAATAAAATTCAATGTTAATCTGATGACTCTTAGTGAGGATGTTTATACAGTGCTGTTTAGGTTTATAGAAGTTGGTGGGAAAAGTTAGGGAGAGTGGAGACTTGAAAGACGCCTGGGCATTGAGGGGGGTGTGGTTTATCTGGAATCCTGTGTGGTTGTGGTGCTAACAGAAGGAATTGGAGGGTGTGAGCAGGCTGTGTGTGTGGAGTGTTGGGCTTGGGGGACAAAAAAGCCTTGAGAGCAAATGAGTTCAAAGCCTTCTGACTGCGTCTCAGTGGACTATGAAAGGGGCTTTCCTAAAGCTCTGTAGAAAGGATAACAGCTGGGTTAGGTTGGCAGGGCTGTCAAGACGGGGTCTGGCATGGTGACAATGCCGTAGCAGCAAGCAGCGTGCCTGGTGGCAGGGGCATGCAGACCACATCTTTAAAGTGCAAGCATGGAGAAAGATAGAGCGTACTAAAAACAGCTGAGGGCATGTAGTCTCCAGTGACATATTTCCTCTAGCAAGATGGTACCATGGCAACCTCTCTACACAGCATCACCAGCTGGGGACCATGTACCAGAGCCCACATTATCATTTATACAACCACAAACATGGTCCCTGTTTTTGAGGTTTAGTTTTATTGAAAAAAAAAAGTATGGCCACAGGGTATATTTAAATGATATATACATTTAAGAACTACATTGGTAAAATGGGCCTCTGAGGCCCATAACGCAGCATACACCCAGAAATCTCCCTTCTCCTTTGCCAGTATTTAAACTCACTATTTTTTTAAATTTTCCCTTGAAAATACATATATACAAATATATGTATATACACAGATATATATAATCCTTTATAATTTAATACATTTTGAGTCTATATTAAGTGTTCTTTTTATAGCAAAAGCACACTTTTGTGGGGCTGGAGAGATGGCACCGAGGTTCAAAGCAGTTGTTGCCCAAGCAGAGGACTTGGGTTTGGTTCTTAGCACCCACATGGCAGTTCACAACCGCCTGTCGCTCTTGTCCCAGGAGATCTACTCCCTTCTTCTGGCCTCTGTGAGCACCAGGCGGGGACTTAACACATGGTGCACATACATGCTTGCAAATGCTCCTTTGCTTCAAGTAAAAATAAATCTTTTAAAACAGCCCACCCTTGACTTTTAAAAAGTCATAGCAATATATAACATGTTGTATATTGCTTTAAAATAAAATGACACCCCTCAGAAAGAGTTCTTTTATTTTGGATAGAAACGTGCATTGGGATACAGAAAATGTTCATTAGACAGTCATCTTGTGCTGGATAAATGGGGGATTCTGGGAATGCCGGCAATATTCCAGGACTTCTTTTGCAGGTGTTACTCCTCTGTGAAGACAGGCAATGCTTTAACTTTTTTTTTTTCCCCTGTTGCTCCAATAAACCTTGATGACGACAAAGGGACAAAAGTTTTATTTGCCTCCCATTTCTGGGTTTACAGTCCATCAAGGCAGATAGGAAAACATACAGGCACTTGTAGTCAGTCGTGTTACATCCACAGTCGAGAACAGGAAGCCATGGATTAATGCACATATGCATGTCCCCAGCTCACTTTTTCTGTTCTCTCTTTTTCAAAATTCTTCTCTCATATTTTACATTCTAGTCACAGTTTCCGCTCCCTGCTCTTCTCCTACTTGCCATGCCTCTACACAAGATCAACTCTTCTTCCGTTTCCCATCAGAAAAGAGCAGGTCTCCTCCTAGGGATACCAGCCAAACAAGTTGCACTAAGTCCCACTCTTATATAATCTAAAAATCTCAGGTCCAGGAACCGGTGCCACCAACAATAGGTAGCTCTTCCCACCTCATTCATGTAATCAAGATAAACCCCCACAGATCTGCTCAATGGGCCAACTTGATCTACAGCTCATCACTGAGCGTCCCTTCTTGGGTGAGTCATGATTACATCCAGTTGACAACTGAAACTAGACATCACTCGTACCCTCTGAGGCATTAAAGGACTTTGCCATGGTTTCTGCAAGGATTAGCATGCAACATCTGTATAGGCAGAATTAAGCAAGAGAACTTTCTAAGTACAGAGGCAAAAAGCATTCAGAAATGTCAGCCGTGGACAAGGTGGACCCTGAGAGTATTTAAAACCAAGGTTAGGAAGGACCTCTCCATTCCAGGCAATGTTTAAATAGTGTTAATGCCTGTGCTTCTGAAGTGAGAGACCTTTAATCATTTTCAGATGAAATATCAAACGTTTTGTTCAACTCTTCTTCTTCAGGCTCCCGTCTTCGTCAGGAAGATTTTCCACCACGCATTGTTGAACACCCTTCAGACCTGATCGTCTCCAAAGGAGAACCTGCCACTCTGAACTGTAAAGCTGAAGGCCGCCCCACCCCGACTATAGAATGGTACAAAGGAGGGGAAAGAGTGGAGACGGACAAAGATGACCCTCGCTCACACCGGATGCTGCTGCCAAGTGGATCTTTATTTTTCTTACGCATTGTCCACGGACGGAAGAGTAGACCCGATGAAGGGGTCTACATCTGTGTAGCAAGGAATTACCTTGGAGAGGCTGTGAGCCACAACGCATCGCTGGAGGTAGCTAGTAAGTAACGTGAGCTGTGTTTTCCGGGGGAAACTGCATGGTGGGATCCTGTGTGCTGGCAGCGGTGGTCAGAAATGGTGCATGTGCTACAGACTTTGCAGGACGATAGTCTAGTGTGTGGATAGAACCTCTTCTGTCACCTTTCCTCATCCTATTTGGTTATTCTATGTGAGGCACATTACACAGAGATACAGAACGGATTTTCTGTTGAGTTCCCCGCGACCCCCCCCCCCCAGGTCCTTGTATTCTCTGTGATTGGATAAATCTCAGAAGAAAGTTTGAACTTTGAACTTTTAACATTGTTGAGACTAGACTACAACTACGGGGACTTTGGAAGTTGGACTAAATGTACTTATTATGCTATGGCTAGGTATGGTGGCCATAGACTCATGTGTTTGAATAAACCTATGAGGGCCAGGGAGTTTGAGTATGCCTAGCCCAGGGAGTGGCACTATTTGGAGGTGTGGCCTTGTTTTAGGTGAGCCACTTGGAGTAGGTAAAACACTGTGGGCTTGGGCTTTAAAACCCTTATCCTAGCTTCCTGGAAGCCAGTTTTCTCGAGTCGGCTCCTGGCTTCCTTTGGGATGAAGATGTAAAACTCTCAGCAATTCCTGTGACATGCCTACCTGGATGCTGCCATAATCCCACCTTGATGATAATGGACTGAACCTCTGAACCTGTAAACCAACCCCAAATAAATGTCGTCCTTATAGGAGTTGCCTTGGTCATGGTGTCCGCTCACAGCTGTAAAACCCTAACTAAGACACCCTCCATTGTTTGTTCTAGCTGTGTTGAATGAATAAGAATTTGTAAGTAAGATAGAATGCTGTGCTGGACATTGTATTTGGGTGTTTCCTACCTTGTGACTCAGCAGAGCCTGGGGAGAAACAGGTGTATAGTATTCTGATACCCCTTGCTTATTATTTCTATATATATCCAATGTAGCACTTTTGAAATGATCTCAAATGGGATTTGTTGAATGATTAAATTACTATATTTGTACTATAGGTCTTTGTTGTGTTTGGATATGAATCTGACTTCTCTTACTTCCTACCTCCATTCAGAAGGTAGCTAAAACATTCCCATTGGAGCTAACATAGAATCAGCTCCAAAGATAGTAAATGGTTTGGAACCACCCCCATACTAAGTTTTATGGTACTCACATTAAGATAGACTGCCCAAAATAACTGATATTAAGGGAAAATAGAAAATATAAGTAAATCATATAAAAATAAGCACTTTAGAGTATATCAGAACTTGCCATTCACATTAAGAGATTTTTGTTATTTTGTTTGGAGTCACGGTGTTGCTGTGTATTGCATGCTGTCTTTCAAGTGTCCTGCCTCAATCTCCTCAAAGCTGGGGTTATAGACCTTGCCACATACCCGTTTCAAACTATAAAGGTGGCTACATGAAACCTGATTCTTGTTTAAATTAATAAACAATAAACTTAATAAAGTTCTTTTCTTACTGACTTGCCTTAAAGTGTAGGTCTCACAACTAAATCCATAAGAGGCATGGAAGCTTTGATCACAACGTATTGTTTTAAGCCCGACTTTAAACAGAATATAAAAAACAAAAACAAAAACACTTAAATGTCTTCTTGTTTATAAACATGGATACACGTTTTTGACAGTTATCATCCTTCTCACCTCTGTAAGTTTTAATCATATTTTTATGGAATAATTATTCTTTTTGAGGTAATATTAAGGTAGGTAAAATCCAAAAATGAATGCAGGGAATTGGAAAAGCTAGTAAAGAAGATGTATGTTGTTTCCTAATTGGATTAAAAACAAACAAACAAACAAAAAAAAACTGAACAAATGAAAATGAAGAGAGATCCCAGAACAAACAAACAAAAAAACCCCAAAACCACACTAAACACTGAATGCGAAACCAAAGGTAGTGACGTCTGTACAAAGAGAAGTAAATAGCAAGACCAATCCATGCTTCCCTGCTGCATTCTCCTCTGCTCCATTTTTGTTCATTTCAGTATTTAGGAGGTAGTTAGAGACCTGATCTGATCAACCTGTCCCCTTGAGACCTTCCTTTACAAAATACCTCAAGCTTCACCCCCGATTGTCAGGACACCCTGCATGAATTGACTTTTAGAAAGCTTCTCTTTTGGCTGGCTTCTGTGCATACATTTTAAAGATAATATTAGTTTCCAGTTAAGTTTTCTATCTAAGTTAGACATACCATCACCTTCAGAGTGTCGGTAAAGACATTCATGGAATTTGAAAACAAATTCAGAGTTTCTGAGCTCAGTTCACAGATTTTACCCCTGTGCACCAAATAAAAGGGGATATTCTAATTTACTGAATGTAATAGAAACATTTAAAAATGTTATAAGATCATACTTAGAATAAAGAGAGAAATGTATATTTTATGCTTCTCAAATTTAGTAAGGTATTAATGGCAGTTTGATATATGGCAGTTGTCCTTTTTAAAGATAATAATTTTTTCCACATGCAGACTACCAGTTAGACCAGCACCATTTGTTGAAGATGCTTTCATTTTCCCACTGCATGGTTTTGACTTCTTTGCAAAGATCAAGTGTTCATAGGTGTGCGTGTTTATTTTTGGGTCTTCAGTTCTATTCCATTGATCTACCTGCCTGTCTCTGTACCAACACCAGGCAGTTTTTTTTATCACTATTGCTCTGTAGTCCAGCTTGAGTTTAGGGATACTGATTCCCCCAGAAGTTATTTTATTGTTGAGAATTGTTTTCGCTATCCTGGGTTTTTTGTTTTTTTGGATTTTTTTCATATGAAGTTGAGAATTGCTCTTTCTATCTCTGTAAATAATTGAGTTGGAATTTTGATGGGAATTCATTGAATCCGTAGATTGCTTTTGGTTAGATGGCCATTTTTACTATATTAATCCTACCAATCCATGAGTATGGGAGACCTTCCTGTCTTCTGAGGTCTTCTTGGATTTCTTACTTCAGAGACTTGAAGTTCTTGTCAAACAGATGTTTCACTTATTTGTGACTATTGTGAAGGGCATGGTTTCCCTCTTTTCTTTCTCAGCCCATTTTGTATTTGTATAAAGGAAGAATTGTTTGAGTTAATTTTGTACCCAGCCACTTTGCTGAAGTTGTTTATTAGCTGTCGAAGTTCTCCAGTAGAATTTTTGGGGTCTCCTGTTTGAAGGAAATGCAGGACAAAATGGAGCAGAGAGTGAAAGAAAGGTCACCCAGTGGATGGCCCAACTTGGGATCCATTCCATGCACACACAACAGATCCTGACACTATTGCTGGGTCCATATTGTGTGTGCAGACAGGAGTCTGGCATGGCTGTCTTCTCAGAGGCTCTACCAGCAACTGACTGAGACAGCCAACCATTGGATTGAGGTCAAGGACTAATATGGAGGAGTTAGAGGAAGGATCAAAGGAACTGAGTGGGATTGCAACCCCATAGGAAGAACAGCAGTGTTAACTAATCCAGACCCCTCAGAGCTCCCAGAGACTGAGTCACAAACCAACGAACATATATGGGCTGGTTCTCGGCCCCAGGCACATGTGTAGCAGAGGACTGTCTTTCATGACCTCAGTGGGAGAGGATTCACTTAATTGTGTGGACACTTGGTGCTCCAGGGAAGAGGGATGCTGATGGGGGAGAGATTGGGGTGGGTGGGTAGGTGGAGGAGCATTCTTTTAGAGGTGGGGGCAGGAGGATGGGGTGAAGAACTCAGGGAGGGGGAATCAGGAAGGGGGCAACTTTTCAAATGTAAATATATAAAATAATTTAATAAAGTTTTTAAAAGAGAAAGGCTTTTGTGTGTTTGGAACATTTAGAGACTATTATTTAGTAAAAATCTTCTTTAGCACACTGCAAATCAACATGTAGAAATCTTACTGTTTAACTCATTTATTTTTGACAATTAATATTCCTTATATCCCATTTCCTGATATAAAATCCAAATCAGCCCTTTTTTATAGCACATCATTGATCGACTCTGTTGATGGTAAGTAAGGACAGATGTCAGCCATATTAGCTACACAAAAACCTGGGAATACTGTTAAAGTTTGCTTTGTTTTGTTTTCCTGGAATATTCCATTGCTCTCTGTTTTTCTACACGTTTCCTTAGATTAGGCACCATGAGTATAATAAGAACTGTTCTTACACTCACTCCCCAAGGCCCAGACAGGAAGTCAGAGATTGCATCTAATTTCACAGAGATGCTATGGCCTCAGTCACAGCATTAACAGAAGTGTCTTGAGGCAGTGTGGGTCTCACAGAGCAGTTGTTGGTAATGCCTTCAAAAGCATTTATCTGTGTTTTGCTTGTGTTTCAACCAAGTCTTACAGCTGTAACAACATCTGGAGTTCGTGGTTCCTAATATTTGCCAATCCTTTAACCTTAAAAGAAATATAGAATGCTCGTTAAGTCCTCATTTCTATGTAGAAATAATAATATTCTTGTCTATTGCACATTGGATATTTTTGTTAGAGATACTGTAATTATAAAACGGTAGGATTGGTTGGTTATCATTAGGAATTTCTTGGCTCATTGTCATCTGTATTACAACGGTAAGCAGGAGAGATGATAGCTATAGGCCTATGCTTGTCCTATAGTAAAAATTGCATGTCCCTTTCTTAAATAAAACTCACTTATGATTCATTTATGCTTACTGTATATAATTATAGGATCTGAAAATTGTAACAAGAAATGCTGAGTAGTGTTTATTTCTGGTATTTGTACCAGGAAGTTTGGAAACTTTGGCTTTGTGAAAGAAAGGAAACTTTAGTATTGGATGTATTTTCCTAAATTTTTTACAATTATTATTTTTTGAAGAGTAGGAATAACTATAGTTGATAGATCTGAATCAGATCATATGCTCTTGAAGATATTATCATTTTTATAATGTATGAAATCTCCTATGTGTCTTAGTTAGTTTCAACTCTGCTGTCAAACATGGTCTTCTTACCAGCCATGTTTTCTAATTTGTGATGAATTATACTATTAAATATAGTTTAATATATGTTTTAGGAAAGTGCTTATTGATCTGTGCTCCTACACTCAAATTTATATCGTGCCCAGTACAAATGGGTAGTGTAATCTTTGATACAAGGTATATTTAGGAAGCACTTTGGTCTTGGATAATTGCACTCACTTTTAAGAAAAATTATTTTGAACCTTGCCCCTTACGGTTCTCATTGTAGAACATAGCTCTCAATGTCATCTGCGAAGCAGGGAACAGTTCGCATATGGTTATTTGCTTCCTATTTAAGCTGTTTTCTCCTGAGGAAGAAACATTCCCTTAGGACAAGGCAGACATCTGCTCACGATCTTAGCAGCAAAACCAGAGGAGTATTCTATTGCTTGGAAAATAATCATTGTATTAATTAAGCAAAGATAGTCTTTTTATTAACTGTGTTTCTAAAAACCTGACTTTGAGGTAAAATGCATGTCAAAGACATATTTTCAACTCCTCTTAATACTTTACTATTTTTGATAGTATTAGTAAATAGTACTTCCCAAAATAATGTAGATTCACGGCTAATTTTCTCCATTTAAGTAAAATGAGAAGGCAAGATAAAGCAAGTTTTCTTATATGTGAAATAGACATAAACATTGGCTAACAGAATAATATATTTTCAAAAATATATTCATGGATGATGAAAGTGCTCCTCCTAGGAGTTCAAATGATTCTGGTGAAATGGGATGGAAAAAATTGCTACTTACATTTTTATTTGTTTATTTTGAGACAGGGTCTCACTGTAACTCTGGCTGTCTTGGAACTTACTCTGTAGACCAACCTGGCCTTGAACTCAGAGATCCACCTTCCTCTGCCTCCCAAGTGCAGCTATTAAAGGCATGTGCTATAGCGGCTATAAAATAAGGATTTATAAACATTTCATTGAGAGGTATCTCTGTATCATTTGGAGGGAATATGCATTCTGTTCATACAGCAGATGGAGGGAAACAGAATCTCAGGAAATCTTGGAAAGTTCTAACAAAACGCATATACATTTTTTACAGTTTTGAGTTCTGTGCTTTTAGGAGTCACTGTGAGGTAGAAAGATAGTCAGATGGCAGGAAAGATATTCGGATGGCAGTGACTATGCACTCACTTATGCAGAGTGTGAGCTTTAATGGCTGTTTCAGTTGGAAAGGCCTGAGTTTACCAAGCATTTAATTTTAACTAGTGTTAATCGTCATGTTATGCTCTATTCTTGAGTCAAGACTACTCTCAAGCAACACAATATAGGTTCAAATACATAGTGGACTTCTTGACTTATGAAAAACTCTATTGTTTTCATTTCATATATCAATAACTTCCAGAAATAGCTTTGACTCAGGGTATGTTAGAGGTTGTCTTCACTGCCAGTCATAGGTTAGAGAAGATGATTTAAAAAAATCTTAAGGTAAACAAACCAACCAACCAACCAACCAACCAACCAAAACCTTCTAAAATTCTTTATTAAATTTTTGTTAATTAAAAGTAATACATATATGTATATTATTTTTGAGAGGTCTCTGAGTAATTTATAGAACACCTTTTGTACAGTTCTTACTTATTCATTTTGTATACACTTGAGCACTTGCTAGGGCTGACTCGCTCCTGCCATGTGGGCCCTGGGTGTGTAGCTCAGGTCATTGGGTGTGGCAACAGGAATCTTGATTCCCTGAACCATCTCAGTTTTGAAGTGCATAGATACAAGATTGTTTAATCTTGAAATTCTATTCCAAGAGTTTTCTGCAGTTGAAATTTTAGCAAACAGATTTGCATTATGTTTAGAATGGTCATATCATCAGATACTCTATATAGCACCGTATTTACAATTGTGATCTGTCATACTCACTCCATTTCTTTGTATCTTTCATTCTTCAGATTCCCTTTTTATTTTGGAGTATATTCGGGTAACACTCTCCCACTGAACTATAACCAAAGCCCACAGTCCTTTCTTACACAACTACAACAGTGGTCAAATGTATTAGAACAGGTGGGACATGTCCAAAGATGACGTGGCAAGGTAGGTTTCTGGATTGAATGTTAGAGAGCTGCCCACTACTGTGTGTTAGCATGACTTAGGGCAGAGTCAATCATTACAGCCATCCTGGGTGATGGTGACTACCTCTATCATGAGTCTCATTGACCACTCCTTTATTTTTTAAAAAATGGAATGATAATTGTACAGGCTGAAAAGATTTGAAGCCCTTGGAGGTTTCCAGAGAATCAATTCCACATTTACTTATTTATAAGAAATTCTTGATAGGCTCTCATTGTACCAACAGCACTGTCTTTAAGAGCTAGTAAGACAGAAGGTGGATCCTGTTTTCTCTTGAAACTTATAGGATAGGTCTCTCTCTCTCTGTCTCTGTGTCTCTCTCTCTCTCTCTCTCTCTCTCTCTCTCTCTCTCTCTCTCTCTCTCTCTCTCTCTCTCTAAGTCCCTGTCATTTACTGATGATTTAAATGCTGGAACTCATTCTTTCATATTTAGACTGACTTGAGATCATTTAAAACATTTCTTTCAGGACACATTTATTTACTATGAACATAGTTTCTTAGTATAGTTAATTTTAATCAAATAAAATATGATTTAACTAAGGCTGCCATTCCTTGGCAACTGAAATTGTTCTACCTATAAATTTGTCAAATTAAAATGTAGGGTTGTTAAATGTCTTTGTGAAATAAAGTTCTTCTGTCTCTTTGTTACTTCATAGAGGCAACTTTTTATGTATTTAAAAAGTAAATGGGAAGTAAAAGTATGGAGAACATATAGCTATGGTATAGGCTGTTAAAAGTTTTTCTTAAATATATTTCTCTAATCATTCATAAATGCTCTGGCTCTTTTCTAGTGAGTAAAAAAAAAACAAATTGAAACCAACAAAATATTCTTGCCTAAATCTTTGGCAGGAGGACTAGGAAACCTAGAGGGGAGCAGTGAGTGGGATGTAAAGTAGTCATACAAATAAATGCTTTCTGTTCAATTGTGACAAGTGTCACACGGAGTAAAGAAGAGCTGAACACCGATTTTCAAGAGGGTATTATTAAGAGCAAACAAAAAAGAAATCATTTCAAACTACATGAAGGACTAAGTAGAAATGATAAACTTGGACACATTTGAGAAAATAATAAATTCTAAGATTTCTGTATGTGTAAGGAAGATTGGTAGAGGGTGGTCAGGGCTATGAAATGTAGACTTTACAGCCACAGGAAGGATGTCCTATGATCAATGGAACAATGCCATGGACGCTTAGATAATGATGGAGCAGACTTGATCTGATTTATCAGTTTAAAATGTCATGTGTCTGGTATCTGAGGATACTTGTGTACAGAATGAGTTAGAAGATGATTAGAAGAGATAAATTAGGGTGGTGGTTAGTATTTCATGCAGAATTGGTCGTGGTTTGAAGTTAGGGATAGGAGCTAAGGAGTAAAGGGAGGGTTTGATTCTCATTTTGGATTGTGGGAGATGCAACTATTGGGGATTATAAAGCAGCTTCAAGTCTATGATTATGCAAGTATCATTGGCAGTTTAGAATACAGGTCAATAGTCTGATGGTTCTCAGTAGTTAGTATGCTCGTTACAGTCCTAAGTCAGTTTCTTTATCTGAAATATCACATTTTGCTTCTTATTCCATTAGTCATTGATTCGGTATACCTCTCCTTGTTTTGTTTAGCCCCTGGCTCTGAATGTTCCTGTTGTACCCAAAACACATATTGAGCACACTCCATCAGACTAGAGGTTTATCCTCTTGCCATGAGTACCTACTGTCATTCCTGCCCTATAATTAATGAGCCAATCTACTGTGTTTCTAAGATGTTTTGTTTCCTATATAATGAGAATGGTGAAGGTCTATACTTTTCATATGCTCCTCAGCCAGTTTTTTTTTTAATATTTCATGCTTTTTTTTGTTTGTTTTGTTTTTTTGTTTGTTTGTTTTTTTTTTTTTTTTGAGACAGGATTTCTCTGTGTAGCCCTGACTGTCCTGGAACTCACTCTGTAGACCAGACTGGCCTCGAACTCAGAAATCTGCCTGCCTCTGCCTCCGAAGTGCTGGGATTAAAGGCGTGTGCCACCACTGCCCGGCTTTTTATATAGTTCAAACCTTGTGTGATCTCCAACACTTCACTGCAAGCACCTACAACATGGGCTCCTTGTGACTGGATTACTAATCACTGTAGTCACTACATAGTACCAACTGTGTCTATCAGCATTCTGAGATAATTAAAAGATAGAAAGATTTATTATATGTGGTTCACAGTATTATGAGTTTCTTTGGTTCTCTCAGGTTGGGCCTCTGTGAGGGAGGACATGGAGAGCATTGAATAAGTAGTTACTCACTGTTATTTTTATAACAAAGATAAAGGGATAAAAGATAAGTTCTATGGGGGTGTGGTGAGGTGTGGGGGAAGGGGGTGCCTTAGCAGGCAGATGCTGAGGCATCCCTTGCTTCAATCAGCCATACAAAGGCATAACATAGAATAGAGTTTATTTAGAACATGGGGAGGGGAGTTAAGAGAGTAGGAGAGGCAGAGAAAGGCAGAGAAAGGGAGAGAGTAGAGAAGTAGAATTGGGCCATGACCACATGGAGAGAGGGGGAAAGGGAGAAGAGCCCAAGGGGGCAAGCTGGGGGGGGGAGAGAAAGAGAGAGAGAGAGAAAGAGAGAGAAAGAGAGAGAAAGAGAGAGAGAGAAGAGTAAGAGAGGCAAGAGACAAGGAGAGGAGCGGGTTAGCTGGGCAGTGGTGGTGCACGCCTTTAATCCCAGCACTTGGATGACAGAGGCAAGCGGATTTCTGAGTTCGAGGCCAGCCTGGTTTACAGAGTGAGTTCCAGGATAGCCAGGGTTACACAGAGAAATCCTGTCTTGGGGGAAAAAAAAAGGAAAATAAAAGACAGGAGGGGGCAAGCATCCCCTTTTATAGTAGGCCAGACCTTCCTGGCTGTTGCCAGGTAACTGTGGGGTGGAGCTTAGACAGACTCTTAACACTATGGGGAGGAGCATACCTGGCTGTTGGGTTAAAAGATAAGGCAGAGGTAGTGTGTATTTGTAATATTCAGTTACAGAAAAAGAGTGAAATTTTGTCCTTTGGAAAGAAAATTAGATGGCAGAATAGGTCATCATGTTCAGGGAAATAGACACACAAAGACACAAAAGGCACCCTGTGGTCCCACTCCTTTGTTAAGATGATAAAGTTAATCTCATGGAAGAAGGAAGTGGTGACTAGGGAGTGGGAAAGATGAGAGAAAAAGGCAAAACAGAAAGTAAGGAAAGGAAGCCTGTCTTAATTACTTTTCAATTGCTTTGGAGAGATGCCATGATCAAGGCAACATATAAAATAAAGCATTTGATTGGGCGCCTCCCTTCCAGTTTCAGAGGGTGAGACCACAACCATCCTGACAGGGAGCACAGCAGCTGCAAGCAGACCTAGCGCTAGAGCAGTAGCTGAGCACTTGCATCGTGGTTTGGAAGTTGGAGGCAGAGAGGATAAGAGGATGGGCCTGCTATAGACTTCTGAAACCTCAAAGGTTACCTCCAGTGACATATCTCCTTTAACAAAGCCACACCTCCTAATCCTTCCCAAAACAGTTCCACCAACTAGCGACCAACATTCAAATGCATTAGCTAAGAGGGGCCATTCTCATTCATACAATCAGATCACCTAAAATAAAACTGGGAAGGGAAAATGAATGAGTTTGTACAGCAGAGCAGGGTATCAGTCGGACACAGTGACAAGGTATATTTCCAAATAACTAGAATAATAAACAAACTCCCAACACAGGGAAAGATTTGTGTTTCAGGTTATGTGTGTGCTTGACACGCTGATTTTATCACTATCTGTTTTGCATAGATCTGAAGCAAATTAGTATATAGTATGTCAAAAAGACGTGTAAATATCAATGATATTAATTATTGTTGTGTCTTTGGGATCAAGCTCAATGCCTCATACATACTGTGTAAAAACTTAACTCACTACCTCTCAATAAAATTATATCTCTACCTCTTAATAAAATTTGTCTAAAATGTCTTTGTAACATACTATTTTCTTGGAAAATTTTCTCTCATTCAAAGTTCTGGAATGTTCAAGTGTCATTTTAATGAATATAACGGTCAAGGAATTTAGTTAACTCTTACTACAAAAATCCAAGAAATTTATTTTTATGCTCTGATATGTAGTAACCCCCTACTATGCCCTAAAATGGGTTTTCCTGGATACTTCATATGTATAAAATAGAA
Source organism: Tokudaia tokunoshimensis (assembly GCA_036184795.1). NCBI lineage: Eukaryota > Metazoa > Chordata > Mammalia > Rodentia > Muridae > Tokudaia > Tokudaia tokunoshimensis. The sequence goes on from BTHU01000015.1 coordinate 59,732,354, forward strand.
CTTAGCAACCTTGTAGCCTCTTCCATCTCCAAGTCAGTGATTGATTTGTGTAATAGTCTTATAACTTGCCTATATATGTTGATTTAAAACTCCTATAATAATCAAGGAGAGATCTCTTTAGTAAAGCAGATTTAATGAGGAATATAAGGAAACTCTCAGCACAGCAGTGCTTTCTATCTCTTATCATATTATTCAGCTTAGGTTTGTGGCAAATGAAACAAAATGGAAAGAAAACTATGACCATAATTAAAATAAGCCTTGCCAGGGAAATCGAAGTCTAGAAGATACAATATATAAAAGTATTAGAAACATGTATGATGGCAACCCTGAGTCTGCCTAACAGTGAAGGTGAACATTTTCAGGCAAGAGAAGGCCCACAGACCCAATGCAGAACATCGAATCCTCCTTCTCAGAATACGGAACCTGGACCGGTATTAAGATTTCCAAATGCTGAGTTTCATTCCAAGTGTGGCGGGCCTGTGTTTTAACACTATTGCTGTGTGACTCGTAGGCACGGTCAAGATGGAGACACTCTGGTGTGCCTTGACATCAGTTTGAACAGGGTGTTGTTTTGAACTTTAAACATAATTTAAGAAAAAAATCAAACTGGCATTTCTTACTTGAAGTTCAGAGTTCTGGTCCTTCCCTAGAGTCACAAATGCCCTTTGGGAATGTAAGCACAGTGTAGTGGAGTTAAAAACAAAACAAAACAAAGAGGTATGGTCTTAATATTATAAAAGAGAAATGGTAGCAGGGATAAATGTGTCTCTTGGTTGGGACACACTCTTATTAGTGCGGAAGGCTTTTGAGAGGAGGTACTGAGTGGCAGGTACTGGAGGTACCTTATCAGGGGCAGTGCGTATTGAGTATTGGGAGGGGGTAGGTTGGGTATGGCAGGGAAGAGATTGTAAAGACCGGAAATGAGGGGCACAAAGAGCAACCCAAGGGAAGGAAAGCTCAACGGGGATGCAGAGGAAGGCAACTGGAGTGACAAGGTAGGGATACAGAAGGAGAACGAGAGAGATGCAGTAGCCAAGAAAATGGACTGCAAGTACCAGCAGGGCATAGGGGATGCTGCAAGTACCAGCAGGGTGTAGGGGGCGCTGCATGCACCAACAGGGCGTCGGAGGCGCTGCATATACCAGCAAGGCGTAGGCGGAGCTGAAACAGGTGCAAGCCCGAGGGTACAGATCAAATGGGCATTAGGCTCAGAAGAGTAGAGAAGGATATTTTCTTGGATAAGTAAGGACAAATAATGTTTACTATATAAAATATTTATAAATAAATACGAGGAAATTACAACTAATGGGATGTTAAACAGAGACCAGGCTAGTCCATCCTCTATCATCAATGTTTAGCAAGGAAAGTAATATCTGTAAAATGTCAGTTTTTTTTTTTAAAGCAAGTTCATGACAGTCGATATTTACTTAACATATCCACGAGTGAAATACTATGTTCTCTTGTTTGCTTTATATTTGTTTAAATCGGAATTCTTGGAAAAGTAGGTTGCATTAATAAAAATGCAAACATACTAGTAGGGTCATTTGGAAGCTGTTTAATCTCTCCCTCTAACTTAGATTAATTTGGCTAAAGATGATTTGTTGTTATAAAAAGAGGCACAGAATAAAAGGTTATCCAGCCAGCACCATTAATACTACTTTTATGCACTGTGTTAACAAGAAGTTATTACTTAATTTGCTTAAATTCTGTGATATTGCCTACATCGTTCATTCATTTTCATCCTGATTACAGAGAAAAGCTTTTTATAATATATGGCAGCTCCTGTGTTTGAAGATCGTCATTAAGTGGGCCCTAATTTTTAATAAAGTAGTTCTGATGTTCAAGTAAAATAAAACAGTTGCTAATTCAGCTCCTTAGTCTCTAAAGGAGAAATGGTAGCCTTTGTCACATGTTGAGTTGTGCTGTGTTTAACCTAGCTTGAAATTGAAGCTTTAATAGTGCATATGACATTTTACACTTGTCAGGAGAAATAAAGGTTTATGATCAAGATATTAAGGATTCCTGAGTGAGAACATTTTAAATCTTATCTAGTCAACCTTGGCGAGAATTTTAGAATAAAAGCCAGGGAGCTAAAAAGCAAATGGGAGAAGACAGTCTCCTTCCCAATCAGGGTAAGAATTCTGTCTCGAGGTGTCCCTGTTTAGTACCTGTGAGTCTTTTACTGGGCGATATTGTAGTATATCTAGACTAGGCTCTATTGAGATACTGTTTATAAAACTGTTATTCTATTCAGACACCAGAAAACTGGACTAGGAGCCCACATTTGAGGTTGTGAATATTTTTATTACATTAGCTTAATAGTGCTGTTGTTTTTCCAAGTGACTTCTTGGTTCTCCAATGGAAGGGTGCTGCAGGTTATAGCTTTATTAAGCCTTGCTTATGGAGTTTCTGGGACTGTCTGATGTTCTCTGCTTTCCTTTGAGATCTGCCTCTAGAAAGAGCAGGAGGAAACCAAACCAACCAATCAACCAACCAACCAACCAAACAAACAAACAACCCCCTCAGCAGTCATGAAGACATGGCAGGGAGATGGAATGTTTTCATGTCTCAAACATGTTTGAGACACTGTAGGCAGTTCTTTTTCTTTCTCTTTTATTATTTCAAGCCTGCAAAGAACCTTAGACTGTGAGTTGAATCTGTTACACTAGTGGACAATAAAACCATCTACCTGCATCCAGAATAGGTCTTCCCACCTCACTTTAACATATCTTGCAACCAATCTCAAAGGAATGCCTAGAGGTTTGACTCCTAGGTGATTCGAATCCAGTCAGGTTGACAATGAAGACTGGCCATCACAGACACGGAACAAATATGGAGTATTTAAACCAGCAAGATTTCTAAAATAATTTATCAACTCTTGTCTTCTCAGAGAATACTCTGGGTAACAGAAGGAGGAGGAGGAGGAGGAGGAGGAGGGGAAGGAAAGGATCTGTGTAATGCAAGTTTGTGTATATGGTACTCTTCATCATTTAGTTGTCTTGAGAATGGTCTGTTTCCATCTAGACTTCTGGGAAGTTCCTTTTGCTCCATCTGCTGTGTGTGTGTGTGTGTGTGTGTGTGTGTGTGTGTGTGTATGAGTTCATGTACATATATGTATGTGTGTGGATGCCCGATGTGTGTATCTGTATGTACCTGTGCAGACTGGTAGTCAACCTTGGATGGTACTCTTTAGGAGTTGTTCATCCTGGTTGTCTTCATTTTTTCTATTTTTGAGATAGGATTCTCCCCCTCGTTTTTTTGTTTTTGTTTTTTTGTTTTTCTTTTCTTTTTTTTTTTTTTTTTTGGTTTTCTAGACAGGATTTTGCTATATAGCCATGACTGTCCTGGAACTCACTCTGTAGATCAGGCTGGTCTCAAACTCAGAGATTCACTTGCCTCTGCTTCCAAAGTGCTATGATTAAAAGCATGTGGGAAGTAGGGTTTCCTTTTGGGACCAGTAGCTCACAGATTTACCTAGGCTACTGTTTACCACATTACACAGATCTACATGTCCCTACTTACCTAGTGCTAGATTTAAAAGTGCACCAATATATCTTGCGTTGTATGTAGCCAGTAGTGAACCAATTCAGGTCCTCATGCATGTGTGGCAGGAACACTGCCAACAGAGGTATCTCTCCTTGCCTTTTAGTAATTCGAAGAGCATATTGATCTTATTCAAGATCTCAACATGGGCATTTCTAAGATGTGGTTACCTTGGAACTGTCAATACGATGAACATCTTCTAAACTTGATTTCTGCTTTCTAATTTTGTGTTTCCTTATTTGTCAAGGACAAATTCTCCTTCCTCGAATGTGTTGACTTTGTTCAGAGTGCCTCCTCCTGTATATAACCCATGTTAGGCAGCTTAATCATTTAAGTTTTGAAAGTTGGTTTTGAAGATGGACCAATCGAAGAAAGTACAGTGGGTCTCATGCCTTTCTTATTTATCTGGCTGACTGGTTTTGTGGTCTAGAGATAAAGTGACCAAGGTTCTAGAGGATTTATTGTCAGAATCTTCTGTCCTTTGCTCTGTGAATTACCTTACACGACAAGACTGTCCTCCTTAGTTCACACACTCAGTTTGTCTTTACTTTCTACCATGTTCTTTAACCCTTGGCTTCAAAATCTATTCTCACCTGAGATCGGAAGGATTGTTAGCACCTCCAGATCACTGCCCTGATGATTATTATTTTATTTATCTCTTTCTTCTATAATATTCAGACTTTGGAGATAGGTCACCTGCCAGCCAGCACTCTAATTCAGAAAGCCAAGATTGATTCTTACCTTCAGTTTTCCAACTCCCTATGTCTACTGTGAATGGGTATTGATTGATATTTTTCCTGAGTAGCGTCTGAATCTTTCTATTCGACTTCATTGCCTTTGATACCTTAGTATCAATGCCACTTCTCATTGGAATGTCTGCAATAGTCCTTTATAGATGAAAACTCATCTGTGCTTCTAGATTGTTCACTCAGAGGTTCTTACTTCTTTTAAAGTTTAAATTCCTTAACAGGATTTGCAAGGATCTGTGTAATCTTGGTGTGGTGGCTTAGAAGTCACTCCCATCTCTTTGATCTGGAAGAAACTATTCATTGCTTCAGAGCTGAGCCACGTCTTCCTTCAGAGTTCCTTCTCTGCAAATCTCCATTTCTCCCCCCATGTCAAGGTTAACCTTCCTGGCACAGTCCTGTATTGCCTTTTCACAGTATGTAACCCTTATTATTGCGGTTAAGACTTTACTTGTGTAATTACTGTTTAATGTATGTGTAGCTTAGTGTAGACACAATGGATGTATTGTTAGTGAATCGTTGTCAGTAAAGATTCTATAAAATGATCCCTTCCAACCAACAACAAAGAAACGCAGTGTGTACTTTGTGCTATAAGGGGCTCAGGCAAAATTTACATATTTGTTTCTCAAAGAAAGGAGAACTTGTACAAAAATTACCCCAGTTTCTGCATGGGCTCTGCCTTATGCCTCTCACTCTCTAGAGAAATTCTATAGTCCACACTAATCGGTGGTCGTGTTTGTGGTTATGCAACTCTGCTAGACTTTCCTTTGTGTTTTTCTTTTGTGAATGTCTTGCTTTGCTGTCTCAGACTTGTATGTTTTAATACTCGGCCTCTCAAGTTCTGGGATTCCTGATGTATGCCATCATGCCTGCTCCAAGTGTTTCCAAAGACCTTCAGGGTACATGCAGTGTTGAACTTCTGATGGTTCAATGCAGGTTCCCTACCTATACAACCATGCTGTAGTACTTATATCCATAAGCTTATCGTGTTAGATAGGTCAAGTATATTAAACACAAATTAACTTGTAGAACTTTCAACTTAAGAAAAGGAGATTATCTGGAAAAAAAACCCATCTGTCTTAATTGCTTTCTTGTCTTTATGAATAAAATTTTGACAGCAACCAGACAGAAATGATTTACTTTGGCTCATGGTTTCCTGAGGATTCAGTTTATCAGCGGAGGGAATTCATGGGGAGCAGCTAAAGTCAGGTTCCTCCAAGTGAGGAAGGAAGAACATAGGGACAATAGGTCCCCAAGACCCTACCACCCCAGCAGCCACCTACTTCCTCTCCTGTTGTGATTTCCACAATTCCCCACAATAGTATCAGCAGCAAAGGGCCAGCATTGAAGAATCCTACCTATGGGGAACATTAAGTGAATGAAGTCTATTCAGCATAAATTATTTAATAAAATAATCCCATGCTCACTTCAGATTATATTCATGTGATCTTAAATAGAATGAAACTTTTTTGAATTTACACTGAATTATACTATATGAATATTAAAGAAGAAATATGCATTTATATGTACTGATATAAATACTTGATCATCATGATTTCCCTTAGTTGTTAACTAAACTGAGTAAGGAAATATTTCTTAATGGACATAGTTTAAATCTGAAATATGGGGGCCGGAGAGATGGCTCAGCAGTTAAGAACACTGGCCGCTGTTCCAGAGGTCCTGAGTTCAATTCCCAGCAACGACATGGTGGCTCACAACCATCTGTAATGAGTTTGATACCCTCTTCTGGCGAGCAGGTATACATGCAGATAGAACACTCATATACATAAAATGAATAAATAAATCCTTAAAAAATAAATCTGGCCGGGCAGTGGTGGCGCACGCCTTTAATCCCAGCACTTGGGAGGCAGAGGCAGGCAGATTTCTGAGTTCGAGGCCATCAGAGTTAGTTCCAGGATAGTCAGGGCTATACAGAGAAACCCTGTCTTGAAAAAAAAGAAAAGAAAAGAAAAAGTAAATCTGAAAATCTGAACTATGAAAGTTTCTCAATACTTGATTTAATAACAGGTTCCATTTAAATTCTAGTTAATAGACTAAAATTAAAACTTTAGCTATCATTAAAAGAGTTTAATATATTTAACTATATAATTCATTTACAAATATGTTAAATGTTTAATTAAATGTTAAAATTAAAATATTTGTTTATTTTAGCACCTTTTCTTTTTTTTCTTTTTTTTAAAAGAATGTTTGATCCTCAAACTCTTTTTTTTTTTTTTTAGATTTATTTATTTTATTTATATGAGTACACTGTAGCTCTCTTCAGACACACCAGAAGAGGGCATTGGATCCCAATACAGATGGTTGTGAGCCACCATGTGGTTGCTGGGACTTGAACTCAGGACCTCTGGAAGAGCAGTCAGGGCTCTTAACCGCTGAGCCATCTCTCCAGCCCTCTTCTTTTTCTTAAATAAGACGTAATATTGGTATTGGTGCCTGCTTCAGTGACCAGTTCTGCTGTGCTTCATGGTAACAATTGTGTAAGCTAGGCTATTTAGTATTGCTTAACAGAGGTAGGTAGGAAAGAAAGGTAATTTGGCTGAGGCAGTTCTAGTTGTAAAGGTATTTAATCATGTCCAGTGAAGATACACACACACAATCACACGCACACGCACATATACACACATACACGAGGAAATACTTTTATATACCTTGTGCAGATTCATTTTTCAGTTCCCTTTTGGTTTGTGGAGTTTTTAGAATGTCAGATGCAAACATTCTTTAGGTATTAGAAAATTGGGTTGGAGCATATGATTTATTCATGAAATTTTGGTTGCAGAAAATATGAACGAGGAATCCACATCCCTCTAACCTTGCCCCGAAACACTGCAATTACTGAGATAATTAGCTCAAAGTTATTATAGATTATTTTTCTTATAAATAATTTATACTTCAGTTTACTCTCGTCCCTTTAAATGGCAAAGCATGAAATTGATTAGATATAATTGTACATCTGATTAATATTTAATTCAAATTATTTTATAGCCTTGTTTAGATGTTACTTTGTCACTTTGTATAATGCTGACTGTGTATTTTATAATTTGATATGTGTCTTTTTATCCAAATTTTTAAATTCTAAAATACCATTCTTCTGCAGCTATACATGATACTTTGTAAAATTTGACTATTGAAGCATACATATTAAAATATATACAAAACATATAAAAAAACCTAAGCTGTATGTATGTAAATAATGTTATAATATGTATAATTATGCTTTTGAGGGGTGTTAGTTGACTGATAGAATTAACGAAATTTAAATATTGGTTTTTCATCTGTGTCCAGTCATTTCTGTTGGCTACTGCATGGACTGTGCAACACAGAACAACTGTTAGTGAAAGTCTTAGCCAGTTAGAGCAGGTTGGCACTGACTCCTGAAAGTAAGTCCAGGTCCTACGCTTGAAGATGGTTTTGTGCATCTGAGAGGAAGTGGTGAATCAGCTCCTGATTTGTGCTGAGGTGGCGCAGGCGCTCCAGGTGGTGAGGGCCAGAGGAGTGACAGACTGGGCCATAGTTCTTAGGACCCTTGTGTTGGGGATTTGGAGACTAAGAAGAAAGAGAATAAGGGTGTCTGAGAGCACAGTCATCTCTCACCTGCTCCTGGCTACACACCCACACAGTCTCTTGATTTTTGCAAAGGTCAGGGTTGCTTTAGACTAGCAAGACACACAGCACTTACAACACGTTCTTTGATTCAGCGTTAAGTATCTATCTGATGATAAACTCGAGTTCTGTAGACAGTTGCTCTTGGTCCTAGGGAAGAGAAGGATCATAATTCGTCTTCTGGTACTTTATCAACAATTGACTTACAAGAAGTGTCCAGGTGCATACAAATAGGCATGGGCTCATGTGACTAATATACAATATACACTTGGCTCTTGCTGAGTTCCCAGATTTGGAATATATGACAGTTTCTATAGGAAAAATCATCTTAATCACTGCTCAACCCTTCCTGGCACAGAAGAATTCTCAGACTGTTTGTCAGAAGAATGTGCTGGGAGCTTAACTCTCGGAGTTGAGTTTGTGGGAACTTGGGAGAACCTGATGATGCCCCTGAGCCTATATGACATCATTTGATTGTGCACATTAGAGCAGTTGTTACCTCGCATAGTGATTGCATAATTGGGCACCTGTTAGAATACAATTTGAAATGGTCAGAAATGGGTAGTGTACAGATAAGAGGCATAGTTATGAGCCTCAGTGGGAGAGAATATGCTTAGTCCTGCTGGGACTACATGTCCCCCGGGGTGGAGTGGTACCCAAAGGGGACTTCTCCTTCTCTGAGGATCTTGAGGAGGAGGCAAGGGTGGGACAGGGCAGAGCAGAGGGAGGGGGTGCTCAGATCAGGATGCAAAGTGAATAAATAAATAATTGAGAAAAAAGAAGACAATCACTGATTCCCTTAGAACTTTTGATGTCTCTTTTTGTTATTGTTTTCAGAGCTGTACAATCTTAATTCCTGAAGGCCAGGGAGTAGCTTTATTAAAATGAGTAGGAAGGACAGAAGGATGGGCAAGAAGAGAGGTTTATATTTGATTTGCTCAGGCTGCTCTGTTATAGTTTTTCAGCTTCAATTGGGCTATTCCATGACTTTTTTTTCCTTTAAAAGTTTACTTTTTTGTGTGTGTGTTCAAAAACTATTTTTAATTGATTTGTTTTTCATGGGTTAGCCTACTGGTAAGGGCTGGAGTGTTTTTCCACAGTACATGGAAGAGTCAGGGTAACTGCTGTGTTTTTGGCAAGGTGAAGCCTGTTCCCTGATGATCGTTTTTTGTTTTTTGCTTTTTGTTTTTTTTGTTCATTTTTTTTTTTTTTGAGACAGGGTTTCTCTGTATAGCCTTGGCTGTCCTGGAACTCACTCTGTAGACCAGGCTGGCCTCAAACTCAGAAATCCACCTGCCTCTGCCTCCCAAGTACTGGGATTAAAGGCGTGCACCACCACTGCCCGGCACCCTGATGATCTAACATACCAAAATATTCCAAGACATTTTTGATGATGACCGAGAACATCTAGTTCTATGAAAGGTTTGTAAAGTTCTGTTTTATTTTTTTCCTCTCTTTTCTTTTTGTGGGAGGAGGTAACTTTAGCTTAAATTTAAATTGTAAATTAGTGTCTTACATTTGTCTGACTACTGGCCATATAGGACTTCACTCTTTAAACTTTATATCTTTTTGATGTGAGTTCCTAGATGTCTACAACTCTTTGTCCCCATTCATATGAACATAAAAACTGTGTGACAACTTGAACTGTAGACTCAATTTTGTTCCCTACTGAAAAGCATATCTTTGTGCTGGTAGCCTATGACATGTTATATAGTAAATATATTTGTATTCTGTAGCTTAAGAGCTTATTCAAAAATGCTATGGCTTCTCTAAAACTGTTATTTCTTTTTAAAAGGTAGACCCGTTTTGAAATGAAATCATATTATTTCAGAGGTATTCCCTTTGGGATCTTTCTGAAACTACATGAGACTTCTTATTTCAGAGTGACCCGTATATCACTTAGCGTTTTCAAAAATCTCCTCATTTATTTGACATAAGGGGCTAATTCAACTGCTTAAGTACACTCTCGGATGTTTGGAAGCTTTTTAAACACCTTAGAGAGAAAGAGAATACTTAAGTTTTAGAAATTGTGTTTATGTAAGTGGAAAACCACCATGGAATTCTTAAGCAGACACAATGGGAGAAGAGTATTGAGCTTTAAATATTAAAGCTGACATAATCAATTTATATCTCTTTAATATTTGGCTAAATGTAATGATACCTCAGTAAGATCATATCATAGAACACGATTTACATTCCCCACAGTTGTGGATGAATTTGAAGTTAAGATTCATGGTAGTTATAATAATATATCAAAACATTTCCCGCACATGTGTGAGGGGCAGGTTTCCATTTATAACATATAGACCAGTCACTGTGAGTCAGTGAGGTGGCTAACTCTGTCTTCCCGTTCAGACAATGAAATCAAGGTGTAGGTGGTATACATATGCTCATCTCCAAAGACCTCTTGTTACTTTGTCTCTCATTATTACTGATTTTCCTTAGTCGTAGAAAATTCTTAATTACCAACATACAACTTAAGACAAATTCATTTTGTATCCAAAACAGTTACCTTTATACAAAATTATACTGAAGCATGATTTTTTTTTTTTTATTCTTCTACTGGAAAAATAGGGCAGTATGGCGGTCAGTAGGGTCTTCAATCTGTATGTACATATTTAACTTTTATGTTCTCCTATGTTTTTCTCCTGATCCACACGGGACCACAGACAGGGGTCAGTGGGATATTAGCATTACTTTACATGCACTTCCTTTTTTACACTCAAAACTCACATTTTTGTGTGGCTGTGGTAAATTGTTTCCAGACCTGTTCCTTCTGCATTTAAGAGTAAGCCAGGGCCTGGGTAGCTATGCACTGCAGACGAGTCAACTTACCAAAGGATTAGTGTACTCAAAACAGACACCTCTCTCATAAAATACGAGTCGGACCCAGAAGCTGGAAGTAAGTCGATAGCATGTAGCTAATTTTCTTTCCACCGTTCCTTGAAGCCAGCCTGTGACTTGAAGTTACATGATCTTATCTTCTTGGATGTGGTTAGTGGTAACAGGGCAGACTGGGTTTGGGTAAAAACTCTATTGCTTGATTGTCCCTTAAAAGGACAGACCTGAGAAGACTGCATCTGAGGCACATCAATACCCAATCCCGGGGACTTTCTGCCATGATGTAACAAATTCTTCAAAGCCTATGATTGGAGTTGCAACTCCAATCCGCTAGGTAAATATGTGAGCAGTAGTGAGTGTCGGCTTACTCTCTGGTCCATCCGGACTTTCTTTACTTGAATTGATGAAGCTGTTCTTGTGTCATGGTCAGCTTCCCCTCAGGGCCTTACACATTGATTTAATGTGTAAATCAATTCACTCTCAGCTTTACCTTTTGCTGAGTCTCTATTTTAATCTATCAACTCCAAGATGACTCAGTAAAATGGCCAGTAAGTTTAATAATCTGATAGTTGTGGTGTCTTAACATGTTCGAATAACTCTTTTCCCAGTATACACTGAGTCTGTTTCTGTGTGCATCTACATGGGAATGGTAGAAGATGAGGTGACCATGATATGCTAGTCAGAAACAAGATGATGATGATGATGATGATGATTGAATATGGCAGTTTAGGGAGTAAGTTATGATGTTGTCTTTTCCTCAAAGTGGGTACAATACTGCTGAGTCTAAAAATACTTGGTTATTTTAAACACAGGCATCACAAAAGATTCATACATTCAGTGACAGGTGAGGAAGACGCTGGGCATCCTGGTTAAGCCACTTGCCGTACCTGAGTGTTTTTATGTGACCAGCACTGTGCTCTATGTGAAATGCACTATGAAGAGTTCAGAGTACATATAGATGTTTGTACTCATCATGGGTGTACCTGGGAAGGCGATCGAAAAGATGAAAGGAAAGCTCAACCTAACTTTAGATATTTGAGTTTGGCAGGGTATGGAGAGGGAGAGAAGTGTTAGCAAGTTGAAGATTGTGATAGATTTAGAGGTATAAGGACAAAGTTAATCATGGTTTGTAGTAAATTATGAATTTCAGTACAGCTAGTAGAGGAATTTGGATGAATACAGGACAAAGAGCTCTAGATGTTTGACGTGATAGGTTATGCTGGTTATCCTGTTTTCATAATTATGTCTTATATATAAATATCTCTCATACCACATTCTTCCTCCCTAATGGAGTAAATATAATAACATTTCTACATACTTCTTTTCTGCCAAATGGTTTTTCATCAATTATATACACTTGTAAGTGTAAATGATAATCACATTTGAACTATGTTCTAATAGAAAACTGTTGATAAGAATTATTACTTTCCACTATATATATGTGTATGTGTCCATGTATATATTCTTTTAAGTGTTGATTAAAATATCTACTAGTAATCTTTCATGCTCATAATATCATATTTTGATATTTGATTTACTGTGAAATATTAATAAATACTAGTTAATAAGAACTGAAAGCCTTTGCTGAGCACTGAACTGTGTTATGTGCTTAAAGAAATATAACTCCCAAACAACAGTGTCAGCTCTGCCCTGCCCTGGCACTTTCTCTGTACAAAATGTACAACACATCTGGATAATTAGTTTTACTACGTACGAACAAGAGCTCACATAGGGAAGGAGAAAGAGAGGATCAATGATGAAGAAAGGAAGCTGAGAATCAATACTGAAAGAAAACTGAGTTTTTAAACTTCTGCTTTGTATTCTTGTTTGAACATTTATGAATACCTTTATTATTTTAAAATTAAGTGTGTGTGTGTGTGTGTTTCTGTGTGTCTGTGTGTGTCTGTGTGTCGGTGAAGGCACCCTCGGAGGTCATATTTGCATCACCTTGGAGCTGGAGTTAGGGGCAGTTGTGACCATGGAGGCATGGTTGCTGGGAACGGAATTCAAGTCCTGTGCAAGGACATTAATGGTCTTAAGCCCTGACCATCTCTCTAGCACTTGTTTAGAAGTTTTGAATTAGAACTGTAATAAAGGCCAGATGAATCTAAGCTAAATCTCAAAGGCGAGGGAACTATGTGTCCCGCAGTGGAACTGTGTTCCTGAGATTTCATCTGAGTGTATGTCAAAGCTTCCATAAAGAAAGATGCCGCATGGCTTTGGCCTTCCTGACACTGGGGTTTCTACACGTTATCCTTAACTCTGCCTTCTTTATCTTTGTCCTGGCTAAGGGATGATATAAAAAAATCCAAATGTTCTAAACCTATTCACTTCTTGATGAAAACAAATGAGTTTAGTACTTCCAACTAATTGTTTTGGTATTTAGTAGAGTGACTCAGACAAAATGTACAACACATCTGGATTATTAGTTTTACTCCTTTCTAACTATTTAAGAAAGATATTATTTTCTAGACATGTCTTTCTTAGTAATGCAATTAACCATGTTAGGGACAAATATTCAGGAAAGAGACAAAGGATAAAATTTTAGATTTCTCTTTAGCTATCTATCTTACTGGACTCTTTCTTGCTAAGGCCCAATTTTTCCTCCTGGTAAATATATAATAACATTATCTGTTAAATGTTTGCTGTAGTAACTAGTTCACAGATGGCCCTGTACAGTTGTTTCCAGCTTTTCTGATGAAAAAAATAAAAGACTCTCATTAGATTACCCAATTTAGCTAGATTTGAGGCTGTAAACCATTTGTTACAGAATTTTCCCTGTAGTTTCATCAGGTTATTCATAATCACTTAATACAATAGTTTCAAATGCAAGGTATATATGGTGAAGTTGGACATGCAATATTGCTTGTTATTTAATTCCAAACTCATACATTTATGAGAGATCGGCCTAGAGAAAGAATGGTTTCAATGGCTTTTGCTTGATTTTCCCTGTTAGGATTTTTCCATTACGTAAATTTTATATGTATCTTAGGTACATTTTAGTGCTAACTATACTATATCAGTGTCACTGACATTTTAAAATATTGTCACAATATAAATAAAAAAGAAGAAAAATAAGCAGTCAGTATGTGGAAAAACTGGACATATGTTATACCACATGAGAACTCAGTGCTAATTTGATCTGTGTATTTCATTGTGGATTCAGTTGGTAATAGCTACAAAGGATTATGAGGTTAAATTTAAATAGAAATTGAATATGAACATCTTTGAACTCTGGTGCAAGAAGGTTGAAATTAAATGAGAAACACCTGGCTCTGGGTTTTCTTTTTGTCTTCCCTTATTTTGAAGTCTTTTCCGCAATTTGAATATCATTTAGAAAGTGTAGATATAGGTTGCTATCGGAAGCCTTTATAATTTGAGTAAGTCCAACCCGAAGCCACTGCCGATTTTATACTTTCAAAGTCTATTCCCAGAAGCCTAAGGTTCAGAGAATATTTTGGACCTTTCTGAACAAATGAGAATCTCTTGTTTCTTCATCTGGAGATGGTGATCTAATTGGACGTGCATATTCCAAATCTGCCTTTTCATCTCAAATTTTCTCTGTTTTCGTTGTTTGCATTTTTGCTTTAGTCAAATATTCAATAGTAGAAGATGGAACCATGCATTTGCACAATCTCTGGGCTCACTGCTGAAAAGAACGTAGTTTCATATAGAGCCGATAACTTGTAATGGCATTTCAGGTAGCATTGCATGGTTTTCTTTATCAAAGGACTTACCTTCAACTTGTGTTTTCTCCATGCATATGGGTTGGTTGCTCAAGTTTACTATGATTGTTTTTGACTCCATTTAAATATGTAACATTAAATATGCAGTATGGCAAGCCATTACTGCTATTATCAAGGCTGGTGTTTAAAATCCAAGCAATATATGCCACATAAAGACATTGATTCATGCTATTGATTCTTCCAGGCATAGTTTGCAATTTGGAATAGTGTCAGAAGAATACTTAAACCCGGGGCAGTTGGAGCCCAAAGAGAATGTCCGATAAATAGGATGCTTATGGTAACTATACAGCTGCTGTTTGACCCATTTTTTTTTTAACATTGTAGTGATTCCCTGTAAGGTTCACATCATGCACCCCAGTCAGTCCTGCTCATCTCCCCATCGCCCCATATCTGCTTTTCACCCTTGCAACTTCCCCCTCAAAATAACACATACACACACAAACACACACGCACGCACGCACGCAGGCATGCACGTGCACTCACACTGGCGCACACGTGCACACAACAACAACAACAACAACACGAAGCATAGAGAACATCTCATTGTGGAAGCTGTAGTATGTCACAGTGTGTCCCACGGTACGTTCCTCTGTCCATATAGCTTCAACGGTAAATGTTCATTGCAATGAGCCATTGGTCTGGCCTGAGATCCCTGGTCTTTGTGACACCATCAACACTGAATCCTCACCTAGACAGGAGTCCCTGCTCATCCTGTTTGTTGCCTTGTATATACGTTATACGTTCTGGAATGGAGCAAACCAGAGAACTAGATCTGGGTGGTAGCTGAGCCGTCATCCCTCTGGTGCTCGTCCACCCTCACTCTCAGGGCAAGCTCTCCCACACTGTCTCAGCCAGGCCACCCGATGCTACGATGCTACGTAGCATCATCGGATGCGAGGTCAGCAATCCTGCCCTCAATGGCTTTGGGCAAGCTCGCCCGCACCCATGCCTCTAGAGCCAGCTCCACTGTGCTGCCCAGTTATGGTTCTGAAGCCCATTCTCCCAAGATTTGCAGCCTGAGAGGGGCTGGGCCAGTTCTCCAGCTCTTAAATCTCAGGGCTGGCTCACCCATGCTTTTTCCACCATAACCAACTCTACTGTGTTGCCCAGGAGAGAGGTGCAAGGGCCTGCTCTCCCAAGTGCTACAGTCTGTGAGGTGGGAGGGCTAGCCCTCTCACTTTCATGACCCCAGGGCCAGCTCTCCAGGCTATTGCAGGTGGCAGGGGGGGAGAGAGAGGGGACATTCTCCTTCTGTGTTTCACGGAGTTGGAGACAAGCGGATTTCTGTGGCTTGGAGGACAGGTCTGTGGGTTCCATGGTGGTCCGCAGGTCTGAGCTGTGCAGCCGGATTTGATTCGATGTTTATGAGCCCTAGGCATAAAGCAGCTTGGACCACCAAGCCAGGCATCAAGCTAGGATGTGCAAAGGACTGTCATCCTTCTGCTTCGCCCTGTCTGATGTAAGAACACTACCAACAAGGTGTCTCTTTGTCCATTTCTAGCGGGGGGGTGGGGGGTGGGTAGGGGATGGGGGGGTGTTGTCCCAGTTTTTGATCTGATACAGTTGGTACCTTTTGTGATTTTTTTTTAAGTGTCCTATTGAATTGTTGTTTGAAATTGTCATATATGTATATTCCTGGCTAATAGCTTTAATGCTTTATGAAAGGAATTCTAGAAGTTTAAAAAAACGGCCACATATTTTAAAAAAATTTTAGCCATATGGAGTCTCCCATTTCCCTATTCCTGTTTGTCTGTTATGAATTGGTACTGGCTTGTGTTCAGATAAGATGAAAATCAGACCATGCTCCCATACTTTGAATATGGAATCTTAGCGTTCAATGAATGAATTGTTCTTGCCACAAAAACCAAGGCCTGGGGCAGTTAAGTTTTCTCGCTCTTTAGCTTCAGGTAACCTGACCCTCTACAGACGCACTCCTCTTCTGCACGTATCAAAGGGCCCCGTTTTTTAACTATCACAATGGCTTTCTGCTTCCCTTTCAGAAAAAGTTTTGTTAAATCAAGAAAGCTTTTGTCCTGTGTTCCTTTAATCTCTGTTCCCCTGCTCCCCATTCCTTTTATTTCAAAGTTTCATCAGGAACTCTAATATTTCACAAGCTGGAAAGCAATAAAATGGTTAAGTGCTACGGACAGACGAGAACTTTATGAGTCCAACCAAATGCATCCTTAAGTACCAGTGTATCGCTTCTCTCCAAGTGGACTAGAATTTATGGTTCTGTGAGGAGATTGTGTGTGAAGTTATTTTTATCAGTTTAGCTAATTTAAGATGGTGCATTTCAGAGGGTTTTTTTTTGTGGGGGGGAAGAGAGAGAAAAGAGAAACAGGGAAGAAGGAGAGAGAGATAAGGAGAGAGAGTGTATAGAGACACAGGGAAGCTAGCTAGAGAGGCAGAGAGAGAAGGTAGGAAGAGCCCTGGTTGCCTCCTTTCTGTGACCCCTTCATTCCCCCCCATCATTCTATCTACCTCAGAAAGCATTTCAATTTTAATACCATTTTACTGTTTTTCACTACCTTAGGTTATTACTTATGTGATTAATCCACACTGGTTCAAAATATTGAAAACCAGATTAATTTTACATGGCTGAGGTCTCACCTTTCACAAGTAGGCTGTGGTGTTTTGTGTAAACGTAATAAACCTCCCAGCTTTAATTAAATTAAATTACTTTTTATTTTTTACAGTATTCAGGTTCAAATGAGGGGCTCAGTTGCCTAACCATCTACCACGTTTGTAGCTCTGGGTTTGAGTTTTATTTAGATGTATAAATAGCCACAACGATTTTGATACTTAATTAGTTTTTACATGTGGTGTATGTATGTGTTCTTGTAAATATATGTTATACACATGTTTTTATCACTCCAGTTTATTGTTTTGAGACAAGGTCTTTTACTGAACTTGGAGCATGCCAATTAGGACCCACTGGCTGGCCAGCTAGCTCTAGGAAATCTCTTGTTTCCACCTTCCCAGCCCTGGAGTACCAGTATATAATAAGGACACATGCTCCACTATGTTCATAGTAGCCCTATTTATAACAGCCAGAAGCTGGAAAGAACCCAGATGTCCCTCAACAGAAGAATGGATACAGAAAATGTGGTCCATTTACTCAATGGAATATTACTCAACTATTAAAACAACGACTTCATGAAATTCACAGACAAATGGATGTAACTAGATAATATCATCCTGAGTGAGGTAACTCAGTCACAAAGGAACAAACATGGTACTCACTCATGGATAAGTGGATATATTAGCCCAAAAGCTCGGAATACCCAAGATTCATTTCACAGACCATATGAAGCCCAAGAAGGAAGACCAAAGTACGGATGCTTCAGTGCTTTTTAGAAGGGGAAACAAAATACTCACAGGAGGAAATGTGGAGACAAAGTGTGGTGCAGAGACCGAAGGAAAGGCCATCCAGAGACTGCCCCATCTGGGGATCCATCCCATATACATCCACCAAACCCGGACATAATGGTGGATGGCGGGAAGTGCTTGCTGGTGGAATCCTGAAAAGGCTGTCTCTTGAGAGGCTCTGCCAGAGCCTGACAAAGACAGAGGCAGAAGCTGGTAGCCAACCATTGGACTGAGCTTGTGGGTCCCCAATGGAGGAGTTGGAGAAAGGACTGAAAGGAGCTGAGCAGGGTTGCAGCCCCATGGCGGGAGCAACAGTGTCAACAGGCCAGAACACACCCCCCCACACACCTCCCTGGGGACTGGACCACTAACCAGGGGCCTGAGGGTGTTCGATGCCCCAGTGTAGAGGGATGCCAGGGCGGGAGGACCCGAGTGGGTGAATGGGGGAGCACCCTCATAGAGGCAGGGGGATGGGGGATGGGATGGGGGTTTCTGAAGGGGAGACCTGGAAAGGGGAAAACATCTAAAATGTAAATAAGGAAAATACCCAAAATAAAGAAAGAAAGAAAGAAAGAAAGAAAGAAAGAAAGAAAGAAAGAAAGAAAGAAAGAAAGAAAAAAAGAAAAATAAAAAGGATGTCAAGAAAATGGATGCAAAAGAACCAGAAGGTAACAGTCACCATTTATTTCTTTGGCTCACAGACTATTCTAAAATCCTACTCTTTAAACTGCAGATAACCTTCACTGTCTTTAGCATCTCCATGCTGCCTGCCTTTTATTGGAAATTATGTATGTGATAATTTGGAAAACAAATATTTTTAAAATGCAAACTTCAATCTTATTTTCTTCTAACATTTAGTCTGAAATTCTGGGTACCTGACCCCAGGTCCTTGTGCTTGTGGGACAAAACAATTTACTAACTGAGCTATTGTCCCAGGCTCCCCAACCCCCTCCCTGCCAAGACCCATTTTTATGTTTGGATGCAATGCATTACTTTTTGTCTAAACTCAGTGATACTGTCCCAAGAGTGGCTTCTGCAGTGTTTTTCAAACAAGGAAGGAGACTCAGTGAAATAGGGCTTCTCTGCTTAACCATCTTGCCTTCAATGCAAATATCCTATTTACAGTTTTCCTTCACGAATACTTAATGGTAGGCTCTGTGCCTGTCTAGAATTAAAGAACATATGGGGACAGTTATCCTGGGTAAAATGGCCAACGTGCCTTGTATTGTGAATGGAAGATAACAGGGCAGGTGGTAATCCGTCTTCACAGAGTGGAGACAGCTGGTATTTTCTGTAAACTGAAGCCGTCTTTTGCAATGTAGGCTCACCTCACAGCTGATATGTTGATGCTTATTAGTATACTTTAAAGCTTACATTGATGTGAAGAACCGTTGTGTTTTTTCTGTCTGGTACAAAGAGCACCTTCTGGCAGAGGCATAATGGGAGAAAAAAAATACATATATCCATCCATATGTAGCTTCTAGCTTTAGAAATTATAAGTATCTTGCTTTAAATTTGTTTTGAATGATACCAAAGATTAGATTCCCTTGGAAGTCTCAACTTTGTGTTCCATATTCTCCAAAAATTATTAGGTTGTTCTGGTGAGTCATTAGTTTACACCATCAAGTTTATTTTTAAGTTGTTATTTTTTTTTTGAGGCTATTTTACATCAAGTGTTCATCAGGCAAATACTGAAATCAAGGTAGCAGAGTCTCTCTCCGTCTGATGGGAAGGCGTTTGAGTTTGCATTGTTACATTTGAACACAAAGGAGAAATAAGATGTATTATCCTTGTAATTCCAGGCAGTTTACAGTCCATTTCAGATTCCAATTACTCCCTGGGAGAATGGTGCAACTTTTGACAGGCTCTTCGGTCCCAATGACCATATATCCCTTGGTTTAGTCCATCTTTGGAGTCCCTAAGGCAAGCTTGGGTTAAAGGTCAGGTTACTGGTGCGTGGCACTCTTGCTTGTTGCAGTGAGATGGAGATGAACAGTTTCCAGCAGCACACAGGGCTCGATTTCCATCTCTGCTGTCCACACATCACACAGCCCATCTTGCTAATGCAACCCCTGTCCTCTCTCCGGGCTGATCTGGAGGAAACTGTGAGTGGCCCAGTTGGAAACATGCAGGAGGGCACACCTAAGTTTCTGCTTACGAAGGACTGATGAAGGACAGATGACTTTCACCGCTAATCACTGTAATTATGATCTAACAAAGCCGACTCAAGACCTGACAATTCTATTTTAAGTCACATTCTATACATAGAGTTTTGGACCCTCCCAAATAGTGGTGGAGATATGTTTTCACCCTTATTACTTTAATTTTTTTTGTCATTGGCTCCATTTTACCAAATTTTAAACCATTTCTTTGATTTAAGCATTATTGGACTAGTTGGCATGCTGTCCTATTGTGAGAAACTAAATGATGTCTTTTATCTAACCTTCTCAAAGTGTGACTAACTTCAGGGCATATTTTCTTAAACTCTCCAGCAGTAATTTTCGGACTCAGGTGTGTCTTCAGTATGTGCATTAGTCAGGGTTCTCTAGAGTCACAGAACATGTGGGTAGTCTCTATATAGTTAGGGAATTTATTTATGACTTACAGTTTGTAGTCCAACTCCCCAACAATGGTCAGCAGCAGCTGTGAATGGAAGTCCAAGGATGTAGCAGTTGTTCAGTCCCACGAGGCAAGCAGGCCAGGAAGAGTGAGAGAGTCTTCCTTCTTCCAATGTCCTTATGTAGGTCTCCAGCACAGGGTGTGGCCCAGATTAAAGGCGTGGGCCACCTCGACTTTAATCCCAGATGACCTTGAACTCGGAGATCTCCTTGTCTTAATTTTCTGGAATCATAGCCACTATGCTTCAAGATCTCCATGCCAAGATCCAGGTCAGAAACTTGTATCTCTGAGCCTCCTGATTAGGACCATAGGTGAGCCTTCCAATTCTTGATGGTAGTTCATTCCAGATGTAGTCAAGTTGACAACCAGGAATAGCCGCTACAGTATGCCTTTCTGGTTTGTTACCAGGGTACCAAAGGTTCTACCCCCAAGTCTTCTGAAAGAGCTGGTCTGAAATGGAGCCCAAGAATTTACATTCCGAATGATTTCCAGCTAGAGCTGATTTAGCCAGTGGGGAGCCTGCATGCCGAGAAACCCAGCTCTGCCAAACACTCACGGCTTTCCTTAGGCATATTTTAGTTCTATAACACCAAGAACAACAGTCTTTGCTGAAATGGGGAAGGTTTGTATCCAGAGTAATGCCTCTACTTGTTTCTCATGAACAAACCATTGCAAAGACATCTGTCAGTTTTTTTAGGGAGGAGGACATTTTCAGAAATTGTTTGCTTGTCATTTTTTGTTTCCTCATTGCTCTTCAGTTATAATTTATTTTCATCCCTAATGCTGGATTTTTATCAACTCCCTCCAGGATATGATATTTCACATTATCATTGATCCCTTTTAAGAGTCACATCAGTGTTGGGATCAGTGGGATTGAAAACAGACATTTTCATGTTTTGCTTTGGTTCCCCTAAGTTGCCAGTCTTTAGGTGAGTGTGTAGCCTTGAAGTGTTTTTTTATGGGGAAGTAAAAAGATAATAAAAATGCTGGAAAAAAAACACACACAAAATGCCTTGGCATTTGCAAATAGATTGCATCAAAAGAGATAAATATGAGGCCCCTAAAGTAAGTATAAAGTAACTTGAAATTTAAATTTAACAAGGACTTCTTTATATTATAGACCATACAGGAGTGTTTATAAACATAGGCGTGTGGATGTGCACGCACACACAGATACACACACACACACACACACACACACACACACACACACAAACACACACAGGTGACTGTTTTATTTACTGGAGGTCTTCTCATTTTAACTTATTTAATTTAATGTCCTTCATTTGTTTGAAACTAACATTCATGAAGTTTTTGTAATATTAAGGTTTAGAGGTATTTTAATACTCAGTAATATTTTTTTTTAAGTATGGATACTCTGGTCCTTCTTAGAAGGGGGAACAAAATACCCATAGGAGGAGATACAGTGACAAAGTGTGGAGCAGAGACTGAAGAAAGACCATCCAGAGACTGCCTCTCCTAGGGATCCATTCCATATACAGTTACTAAAACTAGACACTATTGTGGATGCCAACAAGTGCTTACTGACAGAAGTTTGATGTAGCTATCACCTGGGAGGCTTTGCTAGTGCATGACAAATACAGAGGGGGACACTTTCAGCCAGTCATTGAACTGGGCACAGGGTCCCCAATGGAGGAGCTAGAGAAAGGATCCAAGGAGCTGAAGGGGTTTGCAGCGCCATAGGAGGAACAACAATATGAGTCACCCAGTACCTCCAGAGCTCCCAGGGACTAAACCATGAACCAAAGAGTACACATGGAGGGACCCATGACTCCAGCTGCATATGTAGCAGAGGATGGCCATGTTGGACATCAAAGGGAGAGGAGGCCCTTGGTCCTGAGAAGGCTCGATGCTCCAGTATAGGGGAATGCCAGATCAGGGAATCAGGAGTGGGTGGATTGGTGAGCAGGGAAGGGGGGGGCAGGTGAAAGGGTTAGAGGATTTTGGGGGAGGGGGAGGGAACCAGGAAAGGGAACAACATTTGAAATGTAAATAAAGAATATATCTAATAAAAAATTTTCAAAAAAAGAGATACTCAGTAATATTTTACAAATTCTCTCTGAAATGTCAACTATTGTTGTTTGATTTTAAAATTTGAAGAATTTCAGGATAAATTATTTTATTTTATTTTTACTGAGGCATAATTGTTTTTTAATAGCTTAAAATATAAAAACAATTTATGACAAACATGTTTAATCAGCAATAAATAAATAAATATTGCTAGTTATTTAAAATTTGCTTTTATGTACTTTTAATTGTATAACACAGGATTACAAATAGTCAGTTTAACAAAATATAGTCTGGGTATACTTTTAAAAAAGAAGCTTATGCTCATAACAGTTTCCTAATTGGAATTTGTTCTTCTTGTTGTATTATCGATGCAAACATTAATTGAGTGCTTTTATGCCAAAGAAAAAAGAAATGAGGCCAAGCAATGCATTGGTTTATTGATTTTTTTTTAATTTAATTTATTGGTATAGCAAAATATCCAGAACCACAAATAAATTATTTAGCTTCCAGGATTCAAATTGTAATTAGAACACTTCCTAGTAAGCCATGTGGTTAGAGAAAGGGTGTGTGTTAAGATACTTCTTGTGCTTATATATGTATAGATAATGTTTTCTAATATATGCCATATATACATATGTGTGTATACACACACACATATATATACATATATATGTACACACACACACACACACACACACACACACACACACACACACACACACATCCAGTCTATCTTTTACCATCATAGGAATAGCCTTTGTGTTTCCTCTCTCCTGTAAGGGTCTTAACAGTAGAGAAATCAGGGACTGTGTTTTCCTTTTTGAGCCAAGTACATACATCTTTCTAAACAACACATACATTATAGGGTAGTATGTCCTGTGATCATAAAAATGATTTTACAGATACTACATTATTATTTTAATACATTGAATAGTTCTAAAGTTGATGGGACATTATTTTTCTGTTTAAAGAAGAAAGCATTGTGTCCATCTAAACTATCTATGACCCAAACTGGAAATTGGTCTCACAGGGCATTAGTGAACACTTGAAGAATTGAGTTATTCATGTTTAAAAACTTCATTTTGTTGTCCATAGATACTGAGCTTCGTAAACCATCAATTGGAAAGAACCATAAACCACATTTTCCCGTTCAGTTCTCTTTCTGGTTCACCATGTATTTTATCTGTATAACCTTTAAAATTTGACCTTAAAGTGTGAACTATATTTTAAGTTTGCATCATGAATATTGTAAAGTCCACCCTCAACTTCTACAAGAAAGGTTTTAGCAGGCTCTAGAGTGCAGCGTGTTCTACTGTTCCATTCAGCCCCTGGATGCTTTGAAACTCTGGGGTAAAACTGAGTTTAGTAATTAGCACAGTCACGAGCCTTCTGTGTTCTTAGAACTTTGGATTATCAAGCAAATTGTATGAGTTACAATGGTGTCTATTCTACCAGAGGGATAGCTGTGTGACTTTCCAACTTCTTTCTTCCCTGTTCCCGACGACTATATAGCCCAGGATGTCCTGAAACTCATTTTCCTCTAACCTCAGCCACCCAAGTGCTGGGATTACAGCCATGATCCACCATGCCTACCTTCTGTGCCATATGATTCTGATGAGGTCAGAAAGTGGTTATAGAAAAAGAGCCCCAATTAGTAGCCACATCTCGTGATTCTTTGCCTATTTCTAACCAGCCTCTAATAAATTCACCTCAGATTTCACTGAGAACGATTGGTGATCCCCAGTACATATGAGTCACTGCTTATAAACCCTATGCTTTACAAAATTACATTATTTACCACATAGTTTCTGAAAATACACTGAGGTTGGGCAGTTCCTTCGTTTGGGTCTGTACTGTCTGCTTACCAGCAATGAGGAAATAGCTATTTGTCTTGATGGTAGGTTATGTGAGTGAAAATTGGATTTGTTTTGTAAGTTAAGTACAAGTAAATAAGCTAAGGATACATTCTGAACATGTCAGTAATTGCTGTGTGGCGGTACCCATTGTAAATAGTCAAAGCTAGAGCTAAATTTGCCTAAAATTAATTCATTTATTAAATCTTCATTGATACGATCTTCCCTGAATGCACAGTAGCTACCAATAGAGAGACTCCATCAAATTTTGGCTAAAGACAGTGTTGTAAGATTTTGGCTATTTCAGTTTTTATACACCTTTTTTTCAGATCTCTTATTATATTTCTACTAAATGATATTTTTGTTTTGATACTGTGCAGCTACATTCTGTTATACAAAGAAATCCAAATACTTTTTTGCCTTGATTTTTAATTTTAAATTCTCTTTTAAAAAATCGTTTTAAGACTTGACAAGTTTTTAAAAAGAGAGAGGCCATAGTGTTAGGGAGAGAGGGCATCTGTTGGAAGTTCTGAGATGAGGTGAATCTGATCAAAAGACTCTATATAAGCACTCAAAAAGTTTTAAAAATAAGAATAAAACATCATAGGCATACAAATATTAGGTCTTAAAGCATATTCTGATAAAGTGTTTTTCCTTGCTCATTGCCCCCTGATAAGCTTCTTGTTATAAAGTAAAATTAACGACTCTTCTGGGACCTGACATTATTTTTTATTGACATGGATTTTTAATTGTCAGCTTGTCGTGAATATACTCCAGACATGAAGTACTGAATAAAAGTTGTACAACTACATGAATTATATTGGTTATGGGTCCCAAGTGTAAAATTTTATTTTACTTCTCCCTCATGTATGTGTATTGTCATTGGATCCAGGAGTACCAAGTACAGTCACATCGTTTGCACATGTCAGTGGACACCAGAGGCCAGGGAGCCTACAGCTGAGCTGTGCCCCCAAAGCCAAGTTTTCAAGATCACAGCTCAAAGATGGCCTCCTTCTCTTTCTCACAAGATGCTAATGTGAATGAAACAAACATCTAGAACCCTTCTGTAACACTGCCTAATTTTTTAACTTCCCTGACACTCTAATAGACTGATTCACATTATATTCTTTTCAGAGATTATTGTTTCACACAAATGATTTTTCAAGTGTGGTTCAGGAAGTCTTTGAGGACAGCTGCAGCGTCTGGAGGGAGCCCTGGGCTGTAACACAGCAGATTACAAAACAAACAACAAACAAAATTAATGATGCTATTTCAAATTCTATTCTGCCGCCAAATCTTAAGAAATGACTGCGTTGAATATTGGTGTCATATGAAAAGAACATTTAAATTATTTGAAGCGACTTTTGAAAAAATTTGTGACTTTCTCAACCAGGGGTCTTTGTGAAGCTTGAAATAGTATTCTTACATTCTAGCAAATGTCACAGCCTGAATGCAGATAGATAGTATGAACCCATCTCTATCAAACCAAACATTCAAGAATATCTGCAAAAATGGTAAACTTAGCCATTTTTACACTAAAACATTTGCCTAGAGGACTGCTGTTCTGCAAGAAATATTGTTAATACGTATTTTTTTTATTTTAGAATATTTTTTATTTTAGAATAAATGAGTAAATATTTGATCCAGTTGCCATGAATGAAATCACTTTGGAAACCTGCATCATTTTTAAAGGGACCAGCGGCCCTTAACACCAGACACTTAAAAACAGCTGCCCTAAGCTATCAGAAAGTTTAATGTTCCTTCCTAAGAACAGCAATGTTCCATGGATCAGAAAAAAACAAAACAAAACAAAAAAACCCACACACATATGCATTTGATTGCTTATCTTAGAAAAAAGATCCAAACCTGTTTTTCAAGAATTGCATCAGTGTTCACATTCGATTTGTCATGAGCCAGTCTACAGGTGCAGATGTGTTGACTCAAGAAGGCAAACAGAGAGAGAGAGAGAGAGAGAGAGAGAGAGAGAGAGAGAGAGAGAGAGAGAGAGAGAGAGAGAGAGATAAGGGGGCGCATTGTAAAGGGCAAGCCAGTGGCTGTCAGGATGGTTTTAATTAGCAGTAAGGCACTCTTGGTCCCATTTTGTGTGCAGTTCAAAATGTTACTTGTCCACGGAGATGCCTCCCAGATGAGGCACTGCATCAGCCTGCTTTAAATGCAGCTGGGACATAGGCTTTTTAAGGAAGGCAGCAGACAGGACTCCGAGGCAAGTGATGCTGTATGAATTAGGAGCTGGTTTATGAGAGCTGTTGGACAGCTGCTCTGCTCCTAAGGGATGACAGAAAACACCCACTACAGAGGAGAGGGATCTGAGATTTCTAGTGCAAGCAGATTCTCACTGGTCACTGGTTTTCTCTCTCCCTCTCTCCCCCACATACACATCCTGCTGTGCATGCTTCCACATTTCTGAAACTGTGAAATAGTTTTACCTTCATACCTAGCTGTTGCTCAGGCAGCCATGTTGTTGGCGGCAGAATAGAACCTGCCACAGTGGCCAAAGCCCAGGCTTTAAAGGCAGTTGGATACATTAGATGCAACTCCTGCCTCAACCGTTTGCTGGTTGTGTGTTGACAGGTTGCTGTATTGAGACTTGTTTTCTGTGTGAAATAATGATTCAAACTGTCCACCCCCCCAAAAAAAAACCTGCTGTTAATATTAAAGCATATGGTACCCTTCTCTTACAGGATACTCAAAAAATATTTTTATGTGAATGTCAGTATGTTACAGGTGTGCTCATTTGTATATGGGCAAATAAATATGGCTTTGTTATTTACATCATAATATGTGATAAAACAGATGAAAAAATGGATTACCAGGACTGGAGGGCTGGCTCAGTGGTTAAGAGCAATGGCTGCTCCTCTAGAGGACCCAGGTTCAAGTCCCAGCACCATCATGACAGCTCACAACTGTATGTAACCCCAGTTCCAGGCGATCTGTGACCAGACATGCATGTGCTGTGTGTATCTGTGCATTCAGGTACCCATGTCTATAAAATAAAATAAATCTTAAAAGAAGATCAAAGATTTTAAAAAATTGGATTTGGTTATTTGAAATCAAATTTAATGTAGAAAATAGGGGAGTTCATTTTATCAGTTTAGTAATTGGAAGAGGAATTTTTGAATAAATAGATAAAAGTAAGGACAGTTAATGAAGATGTCTTTCTGTCATTTCCTCTGCTCCCTTATTCTGTTGGATTCTGACTGAGACAAGTCCTGTGTACTTGCATAGGTCTGTAGATTCTTGTGGCTGTGGAGGCATACAGGCAGTTAGGACTTGGTATCTTGTATGATTGTGGCCTTAGTTTAATCGGCTTCAACATTTGCTAAGAAAGCAATTTCTGAGCTACTGAGTTTATCCAGTTTCATTTTAATGTGTATGAATACAATTTGAACAGGGCCTGAAATATTGATAGTGTGTAGCACTTTCTTTTCCCGCCCAAAAGTTTTCCAGGGTTATTCTTAATTGCCAAAGGGAAGAATTGAAATTCAACCTCAGTGTCATAAGCGGTCCTGAATATTTGCTGTGAATCAGTGCCACTGTGCATAGAGGTTTGTCACATAGATTAGAATTTCATTCAATATTGCATTTAATATTATGAGCACATATACATTTCTAGTAAGTGAATTTTAACTTAGTGAAGTGATTCATATGTTTGACATTTTGTGTGTGTGTGTGTGTGTGTGTGTCTGTGTGTGTGTCTCTCTCTCTCTCTGTGTGTGTGCATGTGTGTGTGTGTGTGTGTGTGTGTGTGTGTATCCCCCACCCAAACAAATAAATATATTATGTAACTTTTGTGGACAGTCTGTCTGGATCCATTATAAATGCTTCATATGGTCTCACTCTTTCTTGCATATAACAATTCTCTGACTCAAAAATGTTCATTGTCACTAATGTGCCTCAAGATGATTATTTAATTCATCTAATGATTTTATAATTAAAACATTTTAATTAAAAATTTAAAAATTAATTTGATTCACCTAACTGACTCACAAGTCACCTACCTAGAGTGGCTTCTTCTACTCAATTCTCTAGAGCAGGTAAAATTTAAAAATCCCTGATGTGACACTCCAAGCTTCTCTTATCTCCTCGGTCTTCTGTATTTGCTCGTTTTATTTTTTAAATAAATGGAACTGGAAGCAAGCATCGTGCCAGAATTGTCTCCTCCTGCCTGCTTTTATGTGAAATATGTCTATGTCTTTGAAGTTAAGCTGAAAGGCAGTTGGATATGGGCTCCTTGCAGATGAGAATGCTCACAAGCAAACCAAACCGAACATGGAGAAAGTATTTGATGGTTTTGCAGGTACTGTTTCTTCTTGGCTAAGTCGAAACCCATAGTATTTATTGTGTATAATGTATGCGGCTCTGGAAGTTGTAAAATTTATCTAAAGGATTGTATGCCTTTGAAGATTCCCTTAAGAAAAATGGCTAATGTTAATTGTTATTTTGAAGACAGCCTTCCGAATGCCTTTAAAATCACTGTTACTGGTTCTTCTGAAACAATTTTTTTTTGTTTTCTTTTTAATTTTTTAAATTAGTTCTTTGAGAATTTCTTCCAGTAGGTTTTGATAACTACATCCATCATGTGTTGAAAATATCAGAATTTGTTTAAATTCACATATTGAGATTTTCGTCTAAACCTCCTGATATTTATTTCATAGAAAGTAAAAATAATAATGATAATAATAATATTAATAATAATACTCCTACAGTAGCTGTGGAAGCCATAAAAGGTACCAAAATACTAAGTGACATAGGTCATTGTCTTTAAGTGATGGCCAAGTCATAAAGAATTCTAGACCATAGGTAGACCTAGAGTCTTCCATGAAGCAATGGATGAATTTTATTGGAAAATGAAATGCCTTTTCTGGAAAGAACCACGAAGGACACATACATTTCCCTACTCATCTTTCCCCTCCCCCTTAGTACAAGAAGAAGGAAAGAAAACAATGGAAAAAGTGGCCACTATAATGGAAAAGACGGGCAATCACCAAAGTGATTAGCATAGACATTTTACAGGGTTTAATTTACCTCTGGAACACTGTGTTCTGTCAGGAACAGAGGGCTAATGCATCTTCTAAATATCTACAGACAGGAGCCAATTTATGCCTGTCAGGCCTCACTTTTCTCCGATTTCAATCTCTCCTGTTAGGGGAATGACACATGATTCCCATTGTAGTCAAATTTCCCTCTTGATTTTAGTCAAAAATAATTTCAAAAGCTTTCTGACAATTTAAAAGAGCATTTTAAAATAAATGACACTATTTTACACGCCCCTCCCGAATATCAGAAACTATAATTGTTAGTAAGTTTTATTATTTTACTTGCTTCTATTTTTGTATGTATTAAATTTTAAATTAAAACTTGAAGATGTGCCACCCTCCGTTATTGAATGTTTGGTTTTTGGAAAATATTGAAGACCCATATAAAACTTGTGTGAGCTCTAATCTGAATGAGCCGTATGTTACTGTTGGTGGCTGAATGATGGTCCCTGGTGATCTTTCATTGGCTAATTAACTTCCTAACATTTGCAGGTGTGATGTCTGCTGTATTCCTGATTGTCAAAAGATAATGAAATTCTAGGCTGTAAGAAATGAATGTGGTATTTCCCCTCCCCATTATATGTCTTATGCAAGTAATATATCCTACTTTCCTCAGGTCAGCATGACATTGTGTGCCAAATTGCATACTGCACTGGGCCAGATGAGCCATTGCCATACATTTCTCATGCAGATGCAAATTGCCACTTATCTAAAGAAGGTCCTTCAATAAGTGAACAAGCAATTTCTGTCTCAGTAGCGAGGCTCTTAATATCAGGATGGATGGATGAAGACACGGAGGCAGAGGAGATGGGTAAAAGTGGTACACTCTTTGGATTACTGTTTATACCCTTAATGAAGTTAATGTTACAACATTATTTGCTTCCCATTCTGTTCAAGAATATAATCTTGCCTTTGGAGAAAAAAAAATTTCTGCTTTTTATCAAAAAAAAATAGTAAAATATTTTGTAATTAACTCAAATAATACTTTTAAAAATTACTATTAAAGATTAGTTTGAGAACAGTTAAACATTCAAATATTCTTGTGAACTATGTACACGCAGAAGCAGTCACTCATAGTCACTTTTCAGAGGAAATATATAGACAGAGATAAAAGATATGGAATGGATGTTTTCCTTTAAACCAGTGTTTTGTAGCTAAGTAGAACTTATTTACAAATTAATTTGAAAATATTGATATATAAATGAATAGAAACATTTAGTGAATCAGGCAGTGTGAATTGTCATTAAAATATAATGAAAAGTTTTTTTATCAGATTTGTCATTGAAAAGTTTCAAAAGTTTATATTTTAGGCCTCCCCACATAGTCTGAAAGATTCAAATTATTGATATGGCCTATGATTCTACCTGCCTACTTGTCTGTCTGTCTGTCTGCCTGCCTATCTGCCTATGTTTAATAATTAAAATGCTTAGTAATTATTTTCTATTCCAATTCTATATGTAGTAAGACTCTCTCTTTTAAGTCAGATTAAATATTAATTTGACTACTGGTTAATCTGTTGGTTTTATTTCCATCTTAGAATAATGGCCATTTTTGTTTTCTTGTTGAGTCTCCAGTGACCATGCTTTCTAGTTTAAGTGTTTTTCTTAGAGACAGATAGTATATCTTAACGACCAATCCCAGTAATAATTGCCATCCCACCACCACCACCACCTCCCCAGTCCCTAAGGCTTTCCTGCCCAGTTTCCAAAGAAATCTGCTTCAGTGCTTCAGATCTCGCTCAGAGACAAGACACCCTAACTGGTCTATGGTGCTGTTTGAAAGCAATTTCATAGTAAGTTATTATCTGCGCTCACCTCATTGTCTAAATGTCAGCTGCTAACCCACCGAAGCGTCACATTCTAAAATCTGCCTCTTTTATTCTATTTTTAGATGGTGCTTTTAAGGGGACAATTACCATTAGATAGTACATAGCCAAAAATCTGTGCTTTTGTTGACATTTATCTTGACATTGTCTCTTATCAGCTTTGAATATAAGATCTTTTTCGAAAATAAAACTTTTGGTACTGGTGATTGAGCCTACTGCCGGCTAAGAATGTCTCCTCCTGGAGGCATACTTACCTGGATATCGAATTGCATAGAGTTATCAAATTTTGGGCTCAATAAGGGATGACTATGTAATAGTATTTTATATCTGTGTTTATAGGTTACACATATGTGGATGTCCATGGACAACTTTGATTATCATCGTCAGACAGGTTTCAGGTTTCATTTGAGACAGATTGTCTTATTTGCCTAGAATCCTAGACATATGCCAGGCTAGCTAAAATACTGCATATGAGTATTTTAACAACAGTCAATTCTTTGAGTGGCCCAGTCAGATGACAGTGTCTTTGTTCGTTTGCAGGGAAAGGTACCCACCATTGCAATGGGCACAAGGCCTAGACAACTCTGTTGTCTAATGTTTTCATAACAGCAAATACATCTTCAGAAAATATATTCACCAATATAAGCTGTCTCTCAGCCTGTAATTTCATTATTCTTTAAAAAAGAAAATAAATAAATAAATAAATGAATAAATAAATAAAAGGATGATATATTCAGACCTTGACCAATAAAGATACGAAGAACTACTTCAGGGCTGGAAAATGGCTCACTTAGGAAGGTGCTTTTCTCACTAGAGGGGGGCCCTAAATTCAGATCCCCAGAGTTCTCATCAACACACTTGACATGGTGGCAGATAATAGCAGATTTGGCAAGATGAGAAGCAGAGACAGGCAGAACCCTGGACCTTCATGGACCAACTAGCCTGAAGTATATGCAGAGTTCTAGGCAAGTAAAACATCTTGTCAAAAATGAAACCATAAAGGTGCCTGAAGATGACCATCAAACTTGTCCTTGGGCATCTACATATGTCCTCTTCCTATGTGTACCTATACACACAGATACAAAATACTATTGCAGAGTCAAGTCCTTTATTGACTCCAGAATTTGATAATCATTGGGTTACTAGATCTTGTATATAACATTGGAAGTATGTTGCAGGTCATATCTGGATTTTCAGACTTTCCAGTTTTTCACTGGCTGGTTTATTTGATTATTTTCCTTTGGTGTATAATGTAGGTGAAAAAGGACAAAGCAAATATAGAAAAAGTAGAAAAATTGCTTTTAGTGCACTTGTGTATTTTTGTTTAATTTTGGGAAATGAGTTGCAAAATAAAACATCCTTTAAAAAACCTTTGTTTATTCAATACAAAAACCATATATGTATTTTACTTTGTACTATTACTTAACATTAATATGGGTTTGGAGAATCCTAGTCAAAACTTGATAGCTTTGATGTCTTTCAGTTCACCCCAATTAAGGAACCATTAATGACATACTGTCTAGATTTGAAGCTCTAAGTGAAATATTTTCTTATTTGGTGTGTGGAATTGTGAGACATTTTCTTGAAAACGAATGGTATGTTGAGGTTTTGAGTTTCACTCAAAATATATAAATCTAAGCAATATTATAAAAATAGAGTGATAGGCCATTAAAACGTTTTCTTGAAAATTCACAGTTCTTTCAAAAGCCCACACGTGTAACATACACATTCCTTTTCAAATGTGTATTACTAAATTAAGATACTAACTAAATGTGATGTTTTTCAGTTCTGTAATATCAGCTGATGAACACATCTCCTAAGTAACAGTTCTGTCAATTCCTTGTGAAGGACAGGAACGCTTGGAGCCTAAGTCCTGACTTGTGAACATGTTGCCTGGCTAGAGATTGCTTTTGCTGTGTTTATGGATCCCAGACTTTCTATAGGCTGGCACCACCTGGGAAGAAGGCAGCTCCTAAGATTACTGATGCCGCGGCGTTTCTTCCCCAGAGTCTAAGAAATCATTGCATGAGGTGTGGCCTGGACGTGAAAAGTGTAAGAGGTCCCAGGTGATTCTGCTGCAGAGTTTTAGAACCACTGGTCTAGACAGTCAGGGTGTGTGTGGGGGGGGGGGGGCAGGGAAGGTGGGATGCGGATCGCCTTAACCACACTGAGTTGAACTACAGATGTGCATCTGCTCCGAGATCCAAGAGGGAGTGTGTATTCACATATATCCATCCATACACTGTGGAGGGTGGAGTGTTGTGTGTAATTTTAATAAACTCGCTCCTGTCTTCCTGGGAGCTCGGCCTTCGCCCTGGCCGCTCTCAGCTTGGCTCCAAGATCCATCTCAACCAGCCCCTAACCCGGTATTATGTCCGCACTCCACTGGCAACCTCTCGGTTTCTCTTCCTTCTAGCTAGCTTCGCCAAGGCGCCAGCTACCGCACCAGCTTCTCTCTGTCTCTGCCCAACTTTGCTCTGCAGATGGAAACCACTTGACAGCTTTATTATTTTAAAACTTGTCAGATAGCACAGTTGCTGGGCACAGAATCTCCTGTCCTAACCTTATCAGCCTATATCAGCCTTCCACTGGTGGCAGAGGCCACTGGTTCTAGGCACCCCAAGATGCTACATGGTTGTTAGGTGCTCTTTGTTACAAAGCCTGGCGGAAAAGCCCTTTCTTTTTCTTTGCATCTCTTCTTCCTCTTGGGACCCAGAAGTCCCACCTTTACCCTTTGCCCAGCGGTTGGCTCACGAGTATTTTATTGACACAATCAAGAACCAATTAGGGAATCAGCATCTACCCCTACAAAGGTTTGTTGCTCTTTCCAACCTCTCCTACTCCACCTGAACACGATGCTAACCTACAGTCTTTTTGTTTTTTGTTTTTCGGTTTTTTTCTTCCTGTGTATAGTCGTGTTCACCTCAGGACTGAGAGCCCCTCCTCCTGTTCCTTTAAAGTCTTCCTGCCTCTTCTCTCTTGTGCCCTCCCCCACCAGTTTTCTTGTGTTCCACAAGGTAAAGAACATGTAACAAACTAACCAAGAAGCCATTTCTTTTATTAGCCCCAACAATATTGTTCTTTAAATTTCAAATAAAGGGTGATATCGATTAAGCCCTTTGAAAACCTACCTTGTCACTTAGGGATATACATATTTTTTTACAGCTGAGGAAACTAAGACAAAAAAAAAAGTGAGAGTATCATCTTTCTTGAGCATATTAAACATCAGCTTAGCATTCATGGTATAAACATACGCATTTGAATAATTTTTTTCTTTGGTAATAATGAAGGGGCGAAGGAGCTCATTGAGTATTATGAATCTTGACAGCTCAGGACATAATTGGCCAAAAGCAGCTGTTTCTTATAGTCCCGGGTCTCTGAGGGTTTAATGTCCTGAAGATACATGAATGGTGATGGATAATTATTTTTATTTAACCAGATTAATTAAACATCCGCCCTCCCATCTCTGAGATTTTGAGTGCTGCTTCTAAAAGGATGACTAAAGAGTAGTATCCCAGTCCTAGTTCCTGTAGAATTTACTCTAGTTGCCAAACGGGTCACCAGAAGCATATCCAACGTTACGTCCAGATGTAGTCCTTATTTCTATAAGTGGCATTTGCTGCCAAGAAATTGTGTGTAGAATGATGTGCAAACACCACAATGAAACCTCTGTTTTCTGGACAAGGGAAGTTTTCTTCATCAATTTCTTTATGATAGCGACAAATGCTGCCAAAGCACAGAGGATTTTTCTCCCAACAGAAATATTTAAATTAATTTCTTATTTTATTTTATTGAGAAATTTATAATTTGTGTCACCTGGTCATTTAGTGAATGGTAACCATTTTCTTCCGATTGCAGAATTGGCAGAAATATATTTTGTAATCAAGGACATAAAAGTATTTTGAAGAACAATGAGTGAGGACTCTTTTTTTTTTTTTTAGCTTTTATTGATTCGTTGTGAATTTCACATCATGTACCCCAATCCTACTCATCTCCCCATCCCTTTGTACGCACCCTCTACCCTTGCAATAGTCCCCCAAAAGAAAATCTATCACATTGTGAAAGCTATAGTGTAGCACAGTGCGTCCCTATACTCTCTTGTCCACAGTTCTTTGCTTGCAGATGTTCATTGCAGTGAGCCATTGGTCTGATTCAAGGCCTCTGGCTTCTGCTACACTAGTAACACTGGATCTTCATGGGGACTCCTTTCCAAAATCCTGTTGCTGTCCTGTGTCATGAAGACTTTTAAAATTGATTGTAACTCCCCGACCCTGGCTTCTCTCTCTCTCTGTCTCTGTCTCTGTCTCTGTCTCTGTCTCTGTCTCTCTCTCTCTCTCTCTCTCTCTCTCTCTCTCTCTCTGTGTGTGTGTGTGTGTCCCTCTCTCCCCCACCTCCTTTCTTTTTCAGGAATAATCAATCATATTTTTTTTTCTTCTAGTCTCGCTATCTAAAAATACTACATAGTTGGTCTTCTAGGGCAGCATGGATGTTTGTGGCCACGCTGTAAGAACCAGCGTGGCTATGATAAAGTTGCTGAACTGATTCTGCATTGGTGCCCTTCACATCACCCAGCCATACTTCTCCTAACCCCCTTCACCGGCAGCTTCCAAACTACCAACTCGTTTCATGTCAAATCTGTGTGGTGCTGTGTAATAAATCACCGATGAACAGCCAACAATGTATTACAGAGGTTCCGGCTCTGAACATTGATGAATGTGACTCTTCTAGAATGGAACAATGGCCAGTGTGCGATGCACAAGAGAGGCCCCTCTGCTGCAAAGATAGCTTTGTTCATCTCCCCGGCCTCTCTGGGTCGAGTGCTCTCTTTTCTTATGTTAGCAGGAACCTCAGCTAATTGATTAACTGGATCTTTGGTCTGTCTGAGGTAGGCCTAAAACAGGGATGTAATCAGTGCTTTTGAAAGACTCCATTCTTGTCTTTGGGGATTCCTGCAGGCCCATATGGCATTGACAATAGGCAACACAGCAAGGGTTCTTATTTGGGGGAGTTTTGGGTGGACTTCAGTGTGAAAGTGTTTCTGTTGTATTATTTCTCCTTGTTGTTTAGTCCAATTGGTGGTGGTTCTGCATTTGACAGGTATTTGTAAGAGAAAAACTTAAATTGAGTTGCTCCTCTTCTTTTTCCCTTCGGTGTTATTCTTTTCAGAAGATTTGGGGGGGGGACCCTTTTCTATTGGAGCACAGTTCTTTCATACTATTTAAACAACTAAAGTCCAAAGAGAATTGAAAAGTGTATTTCACATATTATCCTTTAATACAAGAATACGGCTGTATAATTTGTCAAGAAATGGAGACAATACTTTGTTGACAATAAAAGTCGGGGTATTCAATATTGTTTAACTATATACTATAAATCACTTCTTTACTTAAAAAAATGTAAATACCTCTTTAGGTTGAAAATTTCATAGACGGATATGGCTAATGGTGATAAAATGAGAAATAAGAGCTACTTTTATTTATTTTACAAAGCTGACATTTTGTGGTTGCCACATCTAATAAGTTATATTTATTTGTAATTGGTACACAAGATATAATTTGTACATATGATTGGCAAGATGACATATATATATATATATACTTATAAACATGTAGATTAGGTTAAATATCTGTATCCATGATTTTTATAGTAACTTTCAAATCTTTTAGCACTGTAGGCATTGCACTGTATAGATGAAGCTTGTATCAGCTGAAGGAAGTATTAGTGTAGATTCTCTAAAGATAGAACCAAATTTATTTTAGATTGATCCCAAGATTTTACAATAAAACAAACAAGTTTATAGCAAAAAACCCTGAGATTCAGTTATGTGCTGAAAAGAAGAAACATTTTTGTCAAAACTTTACCTCTATTTTTATAAGCCACCAGAAGTTTTACAATCCATGATATAGTGAAAAGAAAGGTGAAGGAAAGCGCATGTGTCAAAGTTCAGCACTGGCAGATTCTGTAGACTGGATAGGAGTGTCTTGTGGTCCTTTGTATAGGAATTCCTTCCTTCTATGCTTCTTTCTATTCAAAAGAAGCATTTCGATCCAGATTCGAGCAGAAAATCTGCCATCCATTTATATTGCCTGTGGAGAAGTCAATTTTATCTCTGTACTATAGACAAAAGATTGCTTCTGTCCATTAAGGAAAATGAACTAAGCTTTACTTTACAAGTGAAAGATTCATTCCCAAAGTACAAGACAAGTTCCCAGTTTTAACATTAAAATTATTAACTTGTTGAGACTGGTGGATTATATCTTTAATTTGTAGAAAAGTGATTTGGCTTCTGTTAATACCTAAGGCATGAAATTAATATTAATGAACACATTGTATATGGTATCTGGGAGTGATGCTGTCACAAATGCATTCAGAATTTTAGCATATGATGCCAAGAACAAATGTCTCAATATGCAGTGCTTACCTGAGTAAGAAGACATCGTCAGGGTGGAAGCAAGGAGGGAGTCTTCTTTGATCCGGCCTGAATGAGTTTTCCCTTTCATGACATCTTGAGACAGAACAGAGAGGAAAGAAGGGACTCTGCAGTAACATGGCGAAATAGAGGAGTCAGGCACAACTGTAGGAATGGGATGGTGTGGGTGGGAACCCTTTAACTTGGTAGTTGATTCTATGTAAGTGATCTAGGGGAAAGTGAAAGATGAGGAAACTAGGGTTGGCTTGAGATAGCTAGAGAGTCCATTTAGATGCGAAAACTGAGAGAATTGAGTTGCTTAAAAACACCAGCTAAAGATGCTCATTACTGATGTACTCACTAAAGTTTTTATCTTTTCAGTTCAGTTAATGAAACTCCTTAGTCTTGCCTTTTAACTCTGAGCGATGACAGTGATCAGTGTTTTCTCAGTGGTAATTAAGATGACTCCGCTCTACTTTATATGAGGGTAGCAAGACTATATACCTTTCCCAAGTTGACTTTGTGGTCAATGTAAGGTCCCATCTTTGCAGAATAGACAAGTCATTCTTTCAGGATCCATGCGCTATTAGTCTATCTCAACCATACTTAACCACATCTACATAACTAAGCTACTGAATAACCCAGCCATACTTTTTATCCCATTTGGTTAGGGTGTTATTCTTTATAAGAAACAGTTAGAAATTTATTTTTAACCCCCCCTTCAAATGATTTTTTAAAAACATCATTTTTTTTTATTGTCTAACATTTATTGACCTCCACATTTGTGCCTAAGGGTCATGTGAAACAAAGTGTCACATAACACACATATGTACTTCAACTTATTAGAAGGATCCAAATATATTTAATAAAGTACTCTGACCATTGTCTCCTGATTTGTTTTTCACATGTTCTTTAATTTACTGTAAATGCAATATAATAAATAATTTTAATCAGGCATCCTTCCTTTTCATTTATTTGAAATTGTAGATTCTTCTGTTATTTTATTGGTTTACTTTGGGATACCAAATTTCTTGTCATTTATTTGACCTTTCAAGGTAGTTGATATTTCACATTAATTATTTGATAATTAGGGTGTGAAGAGTTTCATGTTTTGAAAGTTAATTTTTCAATGAATATCAAGCTATTATATAAATATTTTATTGAGAAAAAAGTGTATATACCAGGGAATATACATCTGAGCTCCGATCCAACGAGTGTTGATACATATACACACTCATAGAACTGTAACTCCCATCAAGATATAGAATCTGTATATCATTCCAGAAACTTCCTAGTTGCTCTTCCAAGTCCATCCTATTAACAGAAACCATTGTACAAACACACATTCACACACACACACACATGCACACAGACACACACGAACGCACATGTGTATGCTATAATAAATCAGGGTGTTCTATTCTTCCACTCCATATAAATAGAGTTACTGAGTGTGTAGCTTTGGTGTGGCCTCCATCACTAAACTTACTTGTGGAGTTCATCTGAGTCTGCCCGTCAGCACTTCATTCTTTTTTTTTGCCAAATGGAATTCCCTTGTATGAATATATCACAATTTGTTTATCCATTCTTCTATTAATGGATTCTTGGCTTCTTTCCAGGTGGCTCTATTATGAATATGCTGCTAGAAACATTTTACTAGTATTTTTATGGACATATGTTTTCATTTCTTTCAAATAAACAGTTTGGAGTAGAATTGGTGGATTGTATTTTAAGTGTACATTTCATTTTATACATCTCACCAAATAATTCCCTAAAGTAATTGCGGTCTTACACCCGTACGGGCGGCATGTGACCGCCGCGCGGTGCCCATCCACGGTGTCCGTCTTATTTTAGGAAATGGTGTGGTTAACTTTAACCATCACAAGTGAAGACCTCTGAGAGGTGATTGTGGAGGAAGAGCTTCACTTTCATGCCCGGATTTCATGCACTCACAGAAAGGCTTTGGGGACTGATTCTTGGTCTCTCCCCCATCCTCCCCTGCTGCCCCACTCCTTTCTCCTTTGTCTCTCTTCCTCCCTTCCTCTTCTTCCTCTTACCCTTCCACCTTCTGTCACACAAAGACGCAGCAAGAAAATGCTTGACCTTAGACATCCTACCCCCAGAACCCTGAGCCAATACATCTCTGTTCATTGTGACCCACCAGGCTGTGGTATTCTGCTGTAGCAGCACCAGGCCCCTTGCCAGGGAACCGAGGGTCATTTTCAGTAAGACAGTGGATCTGTTGCTCTGCTGTCTGAACTTTAAAGTTTCACACTTACTGGTCATCCGTGTGTCTTTTGCGACATGTCTGCTCTGATGGATTACAGAGACATCAGCCTTTGCATGATTTTTGTTTTGTAATTTATAATAATGTAAAGGATAACCTCCATGCTACAGTGTTATAGTCTTCTTGCTTAAAATAGTTTCCAAAAAGAAATGAGGTAAAAATCCTGTGCAGTACCTCTATGGCTTTCTAGTTTGAAATACTTTTCATTCTTCTTCTATGTAATGTATAGTTTGTATTTCCTGATATTTTCCTTCAGCTTAGAGTCTCTACGGAATTTATCGAGCTGCTTGGCACTCAGCTCAGCTGTTACTATTCTATGTAGAGCCTTCATGTTCTTTTTTTTAAGGTATGCGTTCATTTATTTGGGTGTAGATCACTGTGGGAGGTTCATTCATTTTTCTTGTTTGTTGTTGTTTCCTTCTCTCTTTTGATTTTGTAATATCTACCTGTCCCCTGGACTTTGATGAGTTTTGAAACACACTCAGGTAAAGTTATGCCTTTTCTGTTCTCTGGTTTCCTGCCAAACTGTCTCTTTACTTTGGATTTTTAGCTGTTTGGTTCATGAATCTACACTTTGGCTTCTATATATTGTGTTATAGTTCATTAACTTTCTTTGGGCTCTCAGGTCCTACTACTTTTTCCTACTTTTAGAAAAAGTTGACATTTCATGGATATTTTTGTTCTGTTTCTATTCACTTGTGAAATTCTTTTTACACATACATTTAGGTTCTCCATTATTATATAATAATAATAATAATAATAATAATAATAATGAATCTCTACTCCTTTCACTTCAGTTTTTCCTCTCTTCTCCAGTTTGTATCATTCCTAGAGGCCAGTGTTCATCACTGGAGCTACAAATGAAACCACATGTCTTGCATTGTTCTTTGTAACTGTCTCAAACCTAATCCTGGTTTGTCGTCTCTTAATATTCTTGTTTCCAGAGGGTTTTTTTTTTTTGTTTCTCAGGATGAAAATATTACTCCATATAAAAAAGAAAGAAAAAGGAGGAAATGAAACTACTTGCTTGGGGTGCATAGAAAACAACTTTATAGTTCATATAAATCTGAGAAATGTAGGGAAGTATTCTTATAATTAAAGTTCTAGCTCAAAATAGGAAATACAAGATATCCAACTCTCTTCTTGCATTTACCATGTCAACAATGGGCTTTCCCCTTCTCTAGTTTAGACTGGTATCAACAGGGTGGAGCCCCAAATTAACAAGTATGTCTGTTAGACCTTAATGGACCATTTTCTTGGTGAATTATGTGGAAAGAAGAACAGAGCATGAAATTGAGGGAAAGAAAGAAACTAGAGAGACATGGAGGTAGAGTGGTAAGGGAGGAGAGAGAGATGGAGAGAGAGATGGTAGATAGATACATAGAGATAGATAGATAGATAGATAGATAGATAGATAGATAGATAGATAGATATAGAGCGTAGATGATAAAGGCACAAAGATAGAGAGGTGATAGATAGGAGATAGATAATAAGTGATAGATATGGAAGATAGATAAAGGCACATAAATAGACAGATAAAAGATAGATGAATGGTAGATAGAAACACATCAGAACATATACAAAATCTTCCTTTCTTATAACAGTATTGATCTCACATGGAGTTTTATCCTCTTAGCCTAATGTGATACTAATTTCTTGCCTAAGGCCATATTTCCAAATAACATCACACTAAGGGGTAGAAGTTCAACCTATGAATGTTGGGGTTACATAAGTGTTCAGTACAGAGCAGAATTTTTAGACTTTGTTTTTTAATAGTTATTAAACACTTAGTTTAACCAATTTGTTTTTCTCAGCCCTGGATATATAACAGTGAACAAAGCTGAAGACATTCCTGTCTATACGTACCTAATATTCCCATGGGAGCTGGAGAGATCTATTGTATCAATGGGTAACACATGGTGTGCTAGGTGGTGGTGAATTCTATTCAGTCAACCCAGAGTTTAGGGCTATAAGGGTGCAGTGGGCAGAGAAAGGGTTCTCTTTAGAACAGTTCTTCAGGGCCTCACTGGGAGGGTGACATTTGCATAAAATTTTAGAGCAGTGAAGGATCCAGGGAGACAGAAGGAAGGCAGGAACAAGTAAGGACTGTCATGTCTTCAACAGCTTGGCACTTATTTAAACTCATTTCTTCCAATCTGTTTTCTTTCCCATTCTATAGTATATTGTTAATTTTTAAGCTTTATCTGTTTCTTCCTATATCCCTTTTTTTTTCTTTTAACCAACTGCCTCTCTCCACATTTTTCCTAGGAGTTAGTTTGTGTGTTCCTTCCATCCACACGAGGCTCATGCTGTTATGAACACGGAGTTCCCAAGCAGTAATCAAAACCCCAGATTGTCAAGCTGCCCAGCTGGCACTAACATGCCAGTCTCTGCTCCCGCCACATTGCTGACTTCTAACATTTCTGCCCAGATAGGAAGAAACATTCATTCTGCATGCACTGCAAGACCATGTTTGCCTTAAAGGAAAAGCGTTTTCGTGCATTTGTGCCCCGATGCCTATGTGTGCTTTCTTCGGGTCATGGCTCTCTTGAGACAGTCAACTTGGTGTGTTTAGTTTAATTTTAGAAATCTGTATACAGTAAACTCAGGAATGTAATTTAATTTGGAAGAAGGAATGCTTGTAGCCCCAAGCATTCCTCTAATGGGGTTCTCTGGCATATGTGGAAAAAAAAAATAACGTGCTATCTTGGCTCATCCTTATTTCTTCTGGAAACTTACAAAATTTAATCAAGCAGGCACATTTTGGGGGAAAAAATTCTTAATGTAAATTAAATGTGACAGGAAAGAAGCAAATCACTGTTTGAGCAAATGTGCTTAGAGACATTATTTTTTCAAATTGACTTCATTGATGACCATGTCTGAAAGCTTTGGAATAGTTTTTCCTTGAAGTGACAGCAGCCACTGAGGTGAGAGGTGAGAATCTTTCTTTTACAAAGCTGCTCTCTGTGAACTGCAGGTAAGGACGCCAGCCATCGCCTTTGGGACTGTGAGTCTTTGTGTGTAGGGAATGCATCATCTTGTCCAGAGGAGACTAGAGAGCCCTGTTCCAGTTAGAGGAACCATTGTTTACATCCTGGCTACATCTAATATGACACACAAGGAACATCAGGATAGGTGGGGGGTGGGGGGGTGGGCAGCCATTATTTCAGACAACTCGTGGGTCTTAAATCAATCTTAATGTAATAGCTAGCTATTTTATGGCGAGGCACTGGAATTTTTATGAGACTTGTACAGTTTCTAGTGTTTTGGGAGGTGGGTTCACCATGACCTGAGACAGAGACTGGGCTCGTGTCTTTCTCATCAGGCAGCGCACCACTGCAAAATTGATCTAAGCTTCTATATGTCTTTGAAGTCAGGACAAGAAAGGAAGCGGGGGGGGGGCTTATGAAATGTAAAGAGCTACTGTTTCAAGGCAGAGAAAGAGCTTCTGTAGCATGTTTGTTTGCTGACTATGTTCATTTCTGAGGTTGAAATGGCTGCTTACATTTAACTCGACTGACATGCTAAAAACGACGTGTTTGTGTGACCCGAGTGAAATAAAGGGGTATTTGACGTTAGACTTGTTCCGGGCATTATCCTTAGCTGCTTGATGTATTGCCACAAAAGTTAGCATCTGCATCTTTGTCATAGCTCTCACCACAGCTGAAGTCTGATTTCCA
The DNA here is from genome assembly GCA_036184795.1 of Tokudaia tokunoshimensis. Lineage (NCBI taxonomy): Eukaryota > Metazoa > Chordata > Mammalia > Rodentia > Muridae > Tokudaia > Tokudaia tokunoshimensis. Next base: position 59,775,981 of record BTHU01000015.1, read on the forward strand.
CTGTGATCAGACTATGTACTGAAAAGCTGGGCTCCTATAAATTCAAATTTCTAAATCACTGGCTAACCAGCCATAAATTTTTATCATCTCAGTCTGCAGGAAGAGGATATTACATTTAGTTATGTTGAACTCCTCTGGAGACGTATGCTTCCTGTTACTATTGAAAACTTTGTATTTTCATTAGGAGAAAGATGTCATACTTGAAAATATTTTAACTTATTTTGGGACATGTACCCAAAAAAAAAAAAAAACCACTCCCAAAACAAAACAAAACAAAAAACCAAAAAAGTATTTAATTGGTCAAAAGGATTAACTGGTATCAGGAAAAATTCCTGTGGTCTCAGATTCTCTTGGGTGTGAGGCCAAGATGTCATGACAAGCAATGTGTAACACTTACTGAGAGCTGAAATGCATTTGTGCAACATGATCTCCTCACCATCACCCCACTAGAAAGATAAGAAGTAAAAGTACCCATGTAAGAGATAAGAGTACTGAAATCACTATTTTTAACAAAAAAAATTTTTTTTTGAAAGAAGCAGAGCTTTTGGTTTGATGATGCAATTCATACCAGTAGCCACCGTTGCAGAAATAGCATTTGACCATTTGACTTAAAACTTAAAGAGAACTGGGTGTGGTGGTTGACAGGCTACAATCTCAGCTGCTGGGAGGCTGAGACTGGAAGATAAGCAGATTCCAGGACATCTGTGCTAAAGAGAGACCTATTTTCAACAACAGAGGCAACAAAACAAATATTTATGAGCAATTTGGGCATCCTAGGAATTAGAAAGAAGTTTGGGCCAATGTTATCCATGTTATAAGCAAGCAAGTGATGCTCATTGAACCCCCTTTGATACTCCACAGAACTATGGGATGGAAGGAGACACAGCAAAGGACTCTTCTATTAATCTGTTATAAATTCACAATCTGGCTTTATCATATGTAGATGCCTCTTTCATATTCTATTCTCCTGTCTTCTACTTTAAAATGTACATGCAGAAGATCGCCCAAGGTAAATGAGTGTAACTGGATAAAGTTAAGCATCTCATAAACTGACTGTGTGGAGCAATGAATATAGAAACATATACATAACGTAAACATACGCATATATACATATGTACATAAGCACATACTTATAGAAACTCAGAATCTCTTTGGAACTGTCCATTATAATCTGCCTTCTCCTAACTCTCCCTATTTTGACACTAATTCCATATATTAATGACATGTGTCTTCATGACTTTTTGCCTTTATAGAAAGGTGATCACATTACGTGAATTGTTTTATGCCTGTTTTCTCAAAGTCCAAGTTATCTTTCTGAGATTCATAGATATGGGTGAGACTCTGGACCAATAATTTCATTCTCTGAGTTTCAGAGTTACATTCACAGAACACATGGCTTAGCTGTACTCTGAAGACGCTTCCAAACTAAAATTTAAAATATAAGCAAATAATTCAGATATTGAATAAAATCTAAACAAAAGTCAGACAGAAAAAGAAATGTTTAGTTGTGGCATATATAACACTCAAGTAAGCACACAGATTCACTAAAATATTTAAAAGGAACTTTATACTAGGTCATTAATACACTAGAATAGTGAAGAACTGTAGTCTTTTTAATATCCCTTGCCTGAAGACAAACAGGTGTAGTCAGAGTAGGAATTGTTGCTGTAATAGGCACTTAGAAGGCATGCAGAATATCAGCACATTTTTATGGACATCCAAATTCCATTGGGCCACCTACGTGATTTTTGTTTGGTTTTGTTTTTTAAAGTAGAAAATCAAAACCTTGATCTCCGTTGTTTGAGAAGAAAATCTGTTGTAGGTTAGCAAGTGATTTGTTTTAGCAGTCAACCGTGGAGCAAAACAGGTGAGAGAAGAGGACCGAAGAGTGGAAGTGCCATTCAATAGGGTAGAGAGAACAGGCTATCTTTCAGTGTCTGGCTGAAATACATGAACGGATTGAGTGCATACAAAAAGGAGAGTGGGGAGGAGAGAGATGGAAGGCGAAGAGCTGAGCATAGTGGGGATAGGGAAGTGCAGAAAGAAAATGCGTCCATTCCCCATGAGGTGACAGAAAGACTCCAAGGAGAAGAGGCATTTGGCAGAACATGCTGCAGGGTGGCCGTCTGCTCGAAATGTCAGCTCAAAACAGCTTGTTGTGTTTTGAAGTCAGGGAGTGTGTGAGCTGGAAGAAGTGAGCAGAAACAAAAGGGAAGGCAGTCCGAGATGGGCTCTTTGAGTGGTGGGTGTTCACATGGTCACTTGAGGGCCGCGGATTCCGGGATCGACTTCCATGACTGTATTCAGTCTCCCTGCTTTCTGGGTTTGGAGGAATCATATTCTCTCTCTCTCTCTCTCTCTCTCTCTCTCTCTCTCTCTCTCTCTCTCTCTCCCCCCCCCCCGCTCTCACTCTCCCTCCTTCCCTCCCCCTTCACCCCTTCACGTTTCCATATCAAGACACTGCATAACCTTTACTTTTCTGGAATCATAAGGTTACCCTTGTTGCACGAGCATCTCCAAATGTTGCCCTGTGTCAATATTTTTAAAAGTAACAGACTCATTCAAATAGTAGTTAAGATTTGAGAACCCTAAAACCTAGGGTCAGGAAAGGTAGCTCATATCTACTCTCTGGGTTTCTTTATGCGTTTTGGAATAGGATCTGATTCTTTAGCCCAGGCTGGACTCACTCTATATCCACAGAGGTACCCTCAAACTTGTTATAGTCTTCCTGTATCACCCCCAGGAATGCTGGGATTACATGCAAAGGCCATAATGCCTGGCTTTGAAAAAAAAAATCCAGTTTTTCTCCTGATATTATTTTTCAAGAGATGAGCAAAGAAGGCTCAAATGCACATAAACATCAAAGTGAATTCACCCTGAAATCCACGTTACTTACTGCTCCCCATCTAACGACAGTGAAGGGTTAAACTTCATAGCCTCTATCTGTGTGTTTATTTTATTTCCATTTGTTCAGGACCCATTAAAAGTATAATATTACATTGGTAACTCATTAAAATGTTGAATAACTTCTCTTATTGGATGACCATAAAGCAACTTAAATGGAATTTCTACTTAAACAAGTGGAAAATATTTCTGCTTCCACCCTTGCCTCTTTTTACTGTGTGTTTGCTGTACTGGTCCATGGGCCTTGCAGAATCATAAATAAAATCTGCCAGTTTTTATCCCTAGTGAGGATTCATTTTCTATAGCATAAAAGGGGGGGGGAGTATAGAAAATAGTAGCTCCAGTTAGGAAATTAGCTCATTATGGTAAAATGCAGTGAACCATCTGACTTACCCATAGAAGATGCTGAGCTCCTAAACATAGTCAGACTTTTCAAAATTAGACAATAAAAGAAAAATGCGATTCCTTGTTTTTATTTGTCACTTTAGTGGCATTTTTATTATTTCCTTCAAACGTTTTAGCACCAGATATAAATACCTCCATCCACAAGGCTAGGCCTTTCCACTGGAACGGAGGGAGGACTCTTCATGTAAAAGGAGAAGTCTGTGAGATAGATGCACAGAAGGGGGTGCTCCCAGCACACCCTCCCACAACCTGAGGATGCTGAACTCAGCCTGTAGGTACTTCTGCAGACTCTGTCCTTCATATGTTCAGAAACTTCTCATCAATATTTTTTTCTACTGTTAGAGAAACAAATAAACTCATCTCTGCTGGGATTAATTTGCCCCAGCCTGAAGCAATGAGCCTCCACTGGCAGCCTCTCTGAGCTGAATAAGCAGCCTCCCTGCATCTGTTGACAATATGAAATCTTTGCAGCCGCCAATACTCATAAGGAACGGCCCCCGCCATCCAAGGGGGACTGAGCAGTCAATAACCAACAGAACCCAGCCGTTTGAAGAACAGCATATAATTCCAGATTTTCTAAGCTATATTTAAATGAAGGCTTTTTGCTCCCTGGATCAGAATGTGGAGAATCTGCATGGACCTAATTTTACTTGAAGAGACCTAGTTATATAGCTGGTTTGGGCTGAAAATGCCTGAACTTATTTCCAGCTGGGCATGGTTCTGTCTTATGAAACCCTGACATAAATAGCTACTCCTTAGCAGGCCAGTGCCTCCTGGTACAGAGTTCCGTGATTGGAAAGGGAACGGAAGAGTGGGGAACGATGCAGGATTCAAAGTGCATGAGTATTGGAAGACCATCGGTCGGAATTAATTGGCTTTCTTTCTAGTACATTTAATTTCAATGCAATACATCTTTCTTCCTGCATGGGTTGTAACACTTTAGAGAGTGTAACTGATTGACTTTTCCCTTCATTAGTGAGTCTGTGGTGATGATTTGTATGATTATTTATTTAGAGTCAGGGTTGTATATAGCCCAGTGCTCCGTTCTGCATGGCCTGGTCTTGGCAACCTGACTTGGCAACAGTAGAATGAAGAAATGGCAGACGGACATATAGAAAAGCTGGGAGGGCGTGAGCTGTGCTGGGTCTGGTGGGGGGTGGGGCATCTACTATCCAACCCAGAAACGCTAGGTCTTCATTGGGTACAACGCAAGAATGAGGGCTTAGGTTGGCTGCATGGGAGAAGTCCATGTAAACATCCATGAGAAGGTAGCTGTGGTTGATACTGATCTCAGCATAAGCTCAGTTGTTCCTCAACACTCATGGCTAGCATCAGCAAGGCTTTGACATTTCTCTAAACCTTCTCCCCTGGGGATGGCTTTGCTATATCCATGGGTCTTGGGTACTGAGGTCTTTGTCATGGCCTGGGACACCACCCACTCTCCACAGCTAAGTTTGGCTTTGAACTTCTGATTCTCTTAACTCCACCTCCTGAGTGTTGGCATTACAAGCATGTGCATTGCCTATTTATTTATTTATTTGTTTATTTATTTTGTACTAAAGACTCAACCTAGAAATTCATGCCTGCTAAGGAATCACTTACCTAACTGAGCTGTATCAAAACTCCCCATGATCTTTTATTTTACTTCATTTTTAATCTTGGTGCGTATGCAGAGGGCAGCCAGGTGCCTCTTTTCAGGAAGACAGATTTGAGTTTGTGTGTGTATCTCACCGAGCTTTCCAAGGGTAAAAATATTCAAGTGTGTGCCTTTCTAGTCACAAAAATACAATAGAATAGGACCGTGCTTGCTTTGCAGGTGAATTTAATTGATGACACCTTGAAAAGCTATTAGGTATCAACCTCCTGATTCTAGTTTGCATGACTAGGTGAAGTTGTATTGTTAGAGTGATTAAAGTGTATTGTCTAAAATGGTTTTAGTGTGAGAATTTTACCAGCGAAGAAGAAACAGTCCCACACTGTGTCTGACTTCTATAGTAACTCAGAAGTTATTCAGTGAACCTTCTGTAGTTTAATGGATCTAAAGCTAACGTATCGAAGGTTTTACGTTATACATTGTACAGGGTCATGTGGGACTTACCTGTTACCCTAGTGGAATGGCTACATCTCAGTTCCTTGCTCTCAGAACAGTTCTGTGTTCTGATTGGCTCTATGTGTTCTAGATGCCAAATCCAAATTAAAAGAAAAAAAAAATATTACCTCCAGTATAGCACAGACAGGCTGTAAATCACGTGTTCTGTAAACTGCTCTTTAACTTATTAAGATCTGATTCATGTGATGTCAGGTTTGTCCTCAGGCTTGTACTGGGTGGGTGCAGAAGCCAAGGAAGATGAACCAGTTCCCAAGGAGAGCGCAGATAGCTGTAGTCTGTGGGGATGGTTCATTCTGGCTGTTGGTGCTGAATGCCAAGAGCTGGTTTGAACTATCTTTACATTGTTGGCTTTTATTATTTATTTATTTACTTTTTAAAATGCACTGGTCATAGGGGGCATAGGCTCAAACATGTGTGCAAGTAATGGATCTGTGGTCCTAATCCCCTAATTAGACTATCATGCACAGATGGTATTTAGAGCATTTTTTTTTAAAGAATGAAAATATGTGGTAATGGTGTCCATTAGTTTTTAACAAGGAAAAAAAAGTGCTATTTGAATTTTACCCAACCTCCAATATAGGTCAAGCCATATACAGAGAAAGATATTACTTGAAACTTCATATAAATAGATGATTTTTTTTTACCTAGCCTCTTTTAATTAGATGTTATTTTTTTTACCCAACCTTCTTGTCAGCATGATTCATATGCAAATATACAAGCTTTCCCTGTCTCCCTGCACCAATGCAGACCAAGTACATTCCTTTATACTTGGGTGTGGGGGGATGTCTTAGTGGGAAGTGATCATTTTTCCAGTAAGATCTTGGGACTCTCTGCAGCTAAGTCTTTGTTTAGGTTCTGTACCGTTTTCATATGAAGTAGGATCTAGTATAAACAAGCAATCTGTTATGCATGCTGCTTAACCTCACTTCAGCTGTGTGAGGTGTCAGCAAGGAGGGACAGGACAATGCACATCTTCCCAGTACTTCCTGCACAGAAGTCCTGACCTGCTATGCTCCAGGCTGAAAGTCTAATATTCACCACAGAACCCAACTGCAAGCTTTAAACTGTAGGCATTTGGCAATTGCAGTTTCCCTCCTTAATTTCATTTGTTTTGTTTTGTTTTTTAGCAGCGGAACTGTGAAAGGTACTATTCATCCTGGTCTACCCAATTATGTGTGAACCTTATTACGAATCTCCCATTGTATTATCGACGGCTTAACAAAATAAAACGATGAGATAGAAGATTGAAGTTGGCTCTGTTTTTTTGTTGAGCTTAACTATGATGCTGTTAAGGTTCTCCACCGGAATGGTAACAGGCCCATTTTCTTGGAGCTGATTGCTTTAAAAGTCATTAAAGTCCAGGTGGCCATTACACAACTGTCTAAAGTCACACTTTTCTCATCTTCTGAGTGTTCTCCAAGGTCCATGTCACTTAGATGCTGGGTCTTGGAGGCTGACCTTAGGCTGAAAGAATGGCTTGGGTGTGAACTGTTTGGAGTGTGACTAAGCTGGTTTACTCAGGATTAGCATGCTGTTTGCTCCTTAGTGTTTTTGAACAAGAACATTCTTAAGGCAAAAAAACATTAAAAAATTGAGAATAAACAATGGTTCTCATGCAGAACAGACAGAATCGTCAGGGGATTTTAGTGAGGTGGAGTCAGGAGGTTATAGGAGTGTGTCATTCCAGACTCAATAGTGCATTAGAAATCAGAAGTCTTGATACATATGTACATCTTGACCGTGTAGATAAGGTCTTTATTGAAACAATTTTAATATAGAACAAAATTGGAAAAAAAATCAAATGTATTCTGGCAATTGAATGTAATAGTTATATTTTCATATATGTGGCTTTTACCTTTTATTAGCACCATACCACTTATTAGTGATTCCTCTATATAGATGCCTTTAAAGACTATTCAACAGTTGACTGTAAGGAAAGGAAGAGGGTACTTTATCCTTGTACTCAATGACAGTTTTCAGCTCAGTAGAGGTAGACAGGGATTGACTAATAGTATTTCTAATTAAAGGTCTAGTTGGAAGTATGGGAGGATGCATACTTCACTTAAAGAATTTAATAAAGTTGATATTAATTTTTCTTGTTTTTCCTTGTAGTTGTTTTTTGTATGCTTCTCTGTATATGTGTAGGTGCACGCATGCCACAGTGTGCTTGTGGAGGTAGGTCAACTTGTAGGAGTCAGTTATCTCCCATCTCTGTGTGGGTTTTAGAGATCAAACTTGAGTTGTCAGGTTTGGTGGCAAGTGTCTTCACCCCCTGAGCTGTTTCTCGGGTCCTGTAATTTCTTTTCTATGACATGCTAGATCATGTTCTTTAAAGAAGAGCTACTTCCAATACTTCTCAAACTGTTCCACGAAATAGAAACAGAAGGAGCACTGCCAAACTCATTCTATGAGGCTACACACTGTGATACCTTAAACTACACAAAGACCTAAGAGAGAAAGAGAATATCTGACTAATTTCTCTTAAGAATATCGATTCAGAAATACTCAATAAAATACTGGCAAGCCAAATCTAGGAATACATCAAAAACATCATCCACCATGATCAAGTAGGCTCCATCTCAGGGATGCGGGATCCATCAACATAACCCACCCTATGAACAAACTGAAATTGATTACTTCTAGTAACAATTTTTTTTTCCTGGCCTTTATTCTATGATTGGCTGTGTGTAGCAATGCTGAATACATCTTTGCTAAGTCTTGATGGTGTCCTGGGTCATATTTAACACACTACTATATTGTTCATTTGGAAAATGTTGATTGATTGAAAGTAACAAACACCATCACTAGTGAGGAGTCCAGTCTGAATTGTGAAGAGGGTAGATATGATAAATATCCTTTTCTTCTAAGATGTCAGTTTCTAGCACTTGACAGGTAAGGACTTGATGTTTTTCCACTTTAATTCCCCTTTTAATCTCCACATGGGACACATTTTCATGATTCTCCCTTAACGTTTTGTCTTCCCAAAACCAAATTGTCTGAATGGTCTGATGTCTGGAGACTGCCAGCATCCTTGGCCAGAATTCTGATAGTTTTTCAATTGGTACCATACCCTTCTCTGCAGTCTTGGACTGCTAGTTGATTTGCAAATACTTCCATAAGCACTTTTGCATGCTTGCAGTTCGATTTTTTTTTCCTATGCTAGTTTTATAGAAGAGAAATCAGTAAAACCAACTAACTTAAACTGTGGCTTTTTTTTTCTCTTTTTTTCCAACTTGCCTTCATGTATCATTTAAGATAATCGAGTCGCAATACTTTTATGCTTATTTTATTGTAATTTGTTTCATTTGGCTTTTCCTTCAAACTCACTAACCTTTATTTATTTATTGTTTGACTGTTATTTGTGTCATTCTCCATTTTCATGATCTAAAATCCCTGGAATTCGGGAAGGTGGTATGAATTATCTTTCTGAGAGTCTATGCTGATTCTTGCCCTCCTGTTCCTTTTTCTAATCAGAAACCAAGTATTTTCTAAATAAATCCCTTCATGGTAATGATGAAATTGCTAATAAGGTTATTTATAGGCATCCTCATAACTCTGCTTATTTTTTTCCTTGTTGTTTCAGGAGACAGGGTTTCTGTGTGTGTAGCCCTGGCTGTCCTGGAACTCGCTCTGTAGACCAGGGTGGCCTCAAACTCTGAGATCTGCCTGCCTCTGCCTCCGGAGTGCTGAGATTAAAGGTGTGCACCACCACTACCACTACCCAGCTACTTATTTTGTTTCTTTAAAAAACTTAAAAATCTATTTATTTCCTAATTCCCCCATTTTCTCATGCTTCTATGACTTACTGCCTATGATCTTTATGATGCACAGAAGGAACCATTCAGTGTGGACTCACATAACTAGACATCTCAGTTTATTACAAATTCTAGAGTTCTTATCTGTTGATAAATTAATTTGTTCGTTGTGAAACGGGTAGATATGAGTGCAGTTTCGCTATAGGATGATTTGAAACATCTAAAAGAAAGATCAGAAGGATTTGGGTGCTGAGTGTGAGAAAGAGAGTGATAGAGGAATGCCTCTACTCATTGCACAATAGTAGCAATAAAAATTACACAGGAAGTTTTCTGTGCTGAGAATCAGTCCCATGTACTAATGCCTGCTAAGAAAGTGTTTGCCCACTACCTGACACGCCTAGGTCAAGACAGAATGACTTGACAATTACTAATTTTAGCTTTATGAGCATAGTTAGCTTTATTATTAACATCAGACCTTGTTAAGGGATCCCATTATATGGTAATACAAAATTTTGTGTCAATCCAAACAGGAAAATTAGTAATTGTCAAGAAAGAGAGTGATAGAGGAATGCATGTTGTGTGCTAGTTGCTCGCTACAACCATTTCTGTAGCTGTAAGTAATTTTTCTTAACATCGCTACAACTCAATGCAGTGTTTGCCAGGCCTAAGTGGATGCTGTAGTTTAACTAATTTCCTTTCCAACATTTGAAATGAACTGAAAAGAGAGAGTCATCTGAAAAGGCATGTGCTTCATCTTTTCTATCCTGGAAAGCATCATTGACCATCTCAGAAATATACATGATTGTAACTATACATTTTGGAGGAGTGACTCTTTTCTCTTAGGCTTGTATTGTACCCATTCCCTGCCTTCAGCATTAGGGATATCTTTAACTGTTTAATTTATTCATTGTTAGAAGAGGTTTCTTTGGTCCCGAGCATATTACAAGTAGTAAAACACTTTCCTAGACTATCATTCTTCCTAAAGACTGGGATCTTTGTCTTTGATGTTTGTTTCAGCTAGGATTTCACTTCAGGGGCTGAAATCTGTGGAGAATTCAGAAGTAAGATCTAACAGTTTAGCCAGTTCATCTATTTTCTTTTCAAAGGAAAAGATAGGATAAAATGGGATATCTCCAGAGGGAGCTGTACAGACAGGGGTACAATAAATCCCTTTTCCACGAAGCTACCTGAGTTCCCTTGGAGAGTAGGAGGTGGGGCCTGGGAGAAAGAAGAAACAGGCTGACTGATTTAGAGTTTTAAACTTAGCAGTTTAATATATAGAGGTGAGGCGAATATTCAATATTTCCCTTCAGACTGTTTTGGGCTGGGGAAAAGATTTTGAATAAATACAGCAGGATGTTAGTGTTTTAATATTTATCTCATAAAGGAAAACCAAGGAAATCACAGAGTCAGGTAAATCTTGTTCTCTACAGGCCTCTCCCTGATTTTCAGCAGCAAAAGGCTCCACTGTTTCCTTGGAGGTAAAAATGCAAATAGAATTTCAATGGTTTGATTTCAAAATTTTGAATCAAATCTTCAGTGAGAAGTCCTGTGACGATGCTTCGGCCCCAAACCTTCTTCACCCCAGATTTCAAGTACTTGTGTAGTTTAGATTCCGAAGTGAAAAAGTGGTGATTTGGAAATCCCAAAGTCACGGGCATTTCTGAGCCTCTTATATTCCAGCTATTGAATTAATTAATGCTATGGGAGGACGAATGCCTTCATTTGTCTGGGGCGTTTACTGATGATGTCCAGTGTTATAACCTGGAAACTTCCCTGAATTTGAATGGCCAGTCCTCCCTCATTTCCACTGCTGAAGGTTGTATTTGATGCCAAACAGTATTTGTCCTTCATTGTTCTGTCTTAATCTAACCTCTGGGTCTTGCAGGCAGGACCTTGTTAAGAAATGAAACTAAACCTTCCCAAATATCAAACCTCAGAGGGAAGGTCATAAACCTTGTCCCAATAAAAGATATTTCTTTTGTCCTTTTGCAGCCTTCTAGGGTTCCAGAATAGATTTGGATTGTAGCAGAGGAAGTTGAAACAAGAGCAGGGTTAGAAAGACCAGACGAGATTCATCAAACCAGACATTGTGCCATCCCCCAAACTCCGTCTAGTTGGGAATCACTTCCTTATCTGAGCACACCGGCTGGGTCTGGGAAGGCTGTCTGTGTGTCCCCAAGGACTGTGTGCGTCTTCTTCCTTGAATCTCAGGTGGGGGATGGTCTGAGAAGAATCGGAGTGTGCACAGGACAAGGAGTCGTAGAACCATGCATGTTTTAAAAGTCAGAAAATCCCCTAGGCTCAGGCACATGCAATCACAGATCTCAGCCAACAGTGAGATCCCAGCGAACTTTGCTCACAGCATAAAAAAAAAAGGAGTTGCAATAAAATGTGGTCCAGAGAGACATAAACTCACCTAAAAGTCTCATATTGTTCATAGCATAGTAAGTGACAAAGAAAATCACTTGTGTCCAAAATTGATGGGTCATGAATTTAAACCAAATGGAATGGCTTTTTTTTTTCATTCTTGTTCTGTTTTTAATATACCTGAGCTTCAGGAACATAATATCACAGTGGCAGATGGATTTATCTTTCTATTTGGTAGATGGATATAGAAATGCTTAAGGCTCACATCTCAGTCAGATTTCTAAGTAGTCAGACTTAAAAACAGAAACTGTCCTTTACAGATTCTTCTTTGCCATGAGCTTTGTCATACACAGAATTCCTTTAGTAGTACTCAGCTCTGTGAAAGAACAGTACATCCCCCAATTTAGCTTGCTTTGTTTATACACATTGTTAAAAAAAAAAAACCAAGAAAAACAAAAAAAAAAATCAAATTCACTACTCAGTGCCAATGTAGGAACTTATTTCTTGAAATTGGACTTACAGTGATATAAACACAAACACACACACACACACACACAGAGTGGGAGGGAGGGAGGGAGGGAGAGAGAGAGAGAGAGAGAGAGAGAGAGAGAGAGAAAGAGAAAGAGAGAGATTAAGTTAAGTAGCCTTCCAAATGAAAAAAAAAATCAGGCTACAGTAAAATCACAATTATGCTCATATGTATATGTTTTTAGGGCTGACTACATAGTATAACCTATCAGAGTGTTCTCAGGTTAGTTTCTCTCTCTACCCTCAAAGGAGCCCCTCCACCCCACCCCTCTGCTACACATAGCAATGATAATCCCCGTAGCTCTTCATTTTGTCATAGGGTCTTATGGAATTCTCCCTATCCATATTGCAATGTCAACTGGTATTGTCTTATGCAGCCCTTCTTTAGATAGCTGTACTCTTAAAGATCACCTTCGTGCAGCTTCTCCATCTCCTATGGAAGACACTATCCCTTGGTCTTCCGGCACCAACTCTTCCTCTGTCTCCTTCTAAGTGTTTCCTAAGGTTAGTTGTAGAGTTGGCATTGTGGATAGTTAACAATTGTGATTGGAGGGACCAATGGTGATTGGACATTCATGGTCAGTTATTTCCTGCATTTGGAACAATTGTGGATTTCTGTTACCATATCCATCTGCTGCAAAAAGAAGGTTTCCTGAGTGAGATATGAAAACTCCAGTTACATGTGGGGGTGAGAACCAAGTATCTAGATACAGATGGAAATTATACTGGTTTAGGAACGTGACAGTGGTAGATTCTCTTCTATACTCCCGAAGCATATATATGTATGTTTATATGATGTGTGTACATATATATATATATATATATATATATATATATATATATATAAAGATTTTAATTTATTTTAAGTTATATGTAGTCCTATGTTTGGGTGGGTGTATGCTTATAATGTAGCTACCCTAGGAAGCCAGAGGTGTCAGAAGTCTAGGGGTCAGATCATCTGGAGCTGAAGACCGAGGCAGATGGGAGCTGTCCGATGTGGGTCTTGTGAACTGAACTTGGTACCCTAGAAAAGCGTCCAGTGCTCTTAATTGCTGAGCCATCTCTTTAAGTGTCTGACGTAACTACCTTTTACTATATTTCCTACATTTACAGTTGCGCTCTGTAGCTATAGTAGAGACTAGCAATAATTTTCTTGTTTAAATCCTCCCTATTTGGGCCATAATAGAAATATAAACATTTGAGACCTTTATTGTAAAAAGTTTGGTACATATGATTCAAACAAGTTAAATTAAATACTAGGTGAGGCTGAGCAATTAGCAAAGCAGGTGAATTTGACTTTTAACTATAAATATTGAGACTTTACTTTGAGAAGGTTTTATCACTTAGTACTACTACTGATTACTTAAGCTTTAATTTTTTGGGAATCATCTCTTGCCATGAACATTTCTGAGAAGGAAACCCAAGACTGGGATGAGTGTTTGTTGATGATTTCCCCCTAGAAGCTGCTTTGTAGTTTTTATTATTTCTCAGAGAGAAAGACCTTGTAATGCACTATTGGATAGGAAAGCGCATTCTTGATTAACATCGTTTTCTGCAAGCTTGCAAAAACGGGAGGGAGCTTTCAACACAGAAACAGGTTGTTCTGATTCTACCTCGACTTTTTAAAAACATAAAAAATAGAAGGCTAAATAGTTGGAGGAAGAACCCATTGTTCTTTCTAAGCTATGTTCCACAGCTCAGACTGAGAATGCGTAATTATATGTAATGGAAGACAGCTGTGATGCACCACGTGCCTCCCCCCAACCCCCTTCTCATCGTGTGCCTGAGTGCACAGTTCCTTTCCTGCTTCAGTGTTACATAAAGCTCGATTTTCCTATACTTATTTTACCTTGAAATTTTACTACGAGGAGCTTACCAGTGCAAATATGTTCACTGTGTTTTCACCTCTGAATAGTGTCTTAAATTATAGATTAATGTGTACGATTTTAAATGCTAGAACAATTTTTGTTAAAAAGGGTTGTAATTGTGTTGCTATGTAGGAAAAGGATTCCATTCATGAAAGACAATACAATTTTAACCTCTACAGTACAGTGACTCTCGTGCCTACCTGGTTTTTTACAGTGGATGATACCACCAGTTGTTTGGATTTATTTATATGTTTGTCTTTTCAGTTTTATCTAAGATCCTTTCATTTGCTTTTATTTTTGTCTTTGAGTGGCTATATTTGTGTTGCCAATAACTGTAGAAGAACTATCATTCATACTGAGCATGTTTTGATACAGACTATCTTTTCTTTCTGCTGTCTTCTGGTCCTACTTACGGAAATAGGACCATATAGTCACCATGTCATGATAGCTCCCTGAATCACTGTCCCTATGGTCTTAGTTCTCTCCCCATACTTTCTGTTGGTGGTAATTGGGTAATTAGCCAGAAATGCTGTCGCCTGAGTAAAGGAGTAGGAAATGTCTCATTGGACAAAATAATCTTTCTTTGTACTCATGATTCATCTTTGATATGCTACAACTCTATCAGCAGGGAAATTTGCTTCCCCATGGAGACTCTAACGAGCCTTCAAGACACGAATAGGCCGGGGGTTCTGCTATTAGTTTCATTTTGGAGGCAAATTGGGTTATTCTGCGGTAGTAGCATTTTTCTGCCTGCACAGTATGAGATCTGAGGATATGGCGGAAAATTCTTCTGTTGAGGTTTTGATGAATAACAAGATAAGGGTTCTATTGTAGGCATTTGAAGAAAATGTGGAGCTGATTTTGTCTTTAAAAAGAGGGAGCGAGGAGGCTTGGAGGCATTTCTAGAAGTCAGCAGGGTCCACTGAGTATTCAGCTTTGGCTCCACTGTGATGTAGGGTGCTAATACCAGGACCCAAAGTCCTTCAGTGAAGAGATTTTCTGTGTGTGACTATCACTTGCATCCCAACTCCTAAGAAATAGCCAAGCAAAAGAAAACATCCTTTAAAGACTGTACCGCATTCTTGTAATAAATCACAAAACATTGGTATCAGCTTTCTCAGTCATTCTGCTAGACTATGCTTAAGAATATTTCCAGATGTGTCTTCCTGAAGGGAAGGTAATTTTCTTTCACACACAAGAGATCTTTTCTTAGTGTGGAAGAAGAAAAAAATTCAAATACTCTTTAGCCTTCTGCAGGTGACAAAAGTTCAATTTCCTGTGTCCTTCGACTGCTAGCATTTCCCTCTGATCCTAGGGGAATGGGGAGAGATATAATCACTGGACTACAAATACTTCTAAGGTAATATAAACGAGGAAGGCAATTTTCCAGCTTCCTCTCTAGGTAGCTTCATGGAACAATAGTCTGAAGCAAGGAGTGCACAGGCGTGGAACTGATTGCTTGGGGTTGTAGTGAAGAAAGGACTCATCCCTTGAAATATTCCAGTAAGAGCAAAAGGATTTCCTTAATGAGGTACTGGATATTTCTATGGGATAAACAGAAACTTCAATTGGGAGTTATGTCCCAGACTTGTTAAAATTAATGACAGATGTAACCTTCTAAATAATAGTGGCAAAGGGGGTGGATGTTCACGTCTTTACTCTTGTCACATTCTTGGTTGACAGCAAGAGCAAGGATCCTTTGCACTTGAAATCTCTTGCCTGAACTGATGGTATCCGAGGTATCCCAGTGTTACAGTAGACATGTTTTGGTTTTTTTTTTTTATTATAAATTCCATGCTTCTGTCCCATTATCCCACTCCTGATACACTTTTCCCCAGAGATAAACCATCACTATATGTCCTCACTTTAAAACCATGCACAGATACTTACCTGATCTTATGGGTAATCACATCTTTTAATCACATTTTAATCTTAATTATTGGGGTTGATGAATGTGTTCGTGCCACAGTGAAATGTTTTTCTAAAACAGATTTTTAGGGTACTAATTCTCCATTTAAGAAACATATGTATGTCAAGAAAATGGTAAGATAAAGAGGGGGTGAAAGGAGGCACTGTAGTCCCTAAAGTATGGTCCTCATCTGACTTGTATCTGTGAGCAGGGACATGATGGGTTTCATTATTGTGGCACCTAACGGCTCCAGTTTTCTCGATTTTTTTTTTTTGCCAGAACATGCCTATCTTTCTGGACACCATGGTCCAAAGAATGCTTTTCTTCCATTCCCTTTCTTGTTTCTAAAGTTAATACAGTGGGCATAAAGCAATATTCTTCCACAATAATACAAAGAAAATAAATATGATTGTCTTTAAAAAGTGCAGGGTTCTGTGTCTAGTTGAGTATAAGACAGATTTTCCAAGATGTTAACTCCTGCTTCAGTTGAATTTGGCTTAAGCCCTCTGTGACTCACATACATATCTATATAAATATGGATATTATGGGTACACTTGAGCACCCATCATGCACAGACATGTGCGCATACACACACACGCGCACACACACATACACACGTGTATGGCCTGTGTTTGAGAATTATGGCCAATATTTTCATGGAAATCTAAACGTATTTTAATTCGCATTGTTGACTTATTAGTCAATAAGTCTTGCCCTGTTGAGCGAGGGAAGTGTAACTACACTGACTTATCAGTGTGGTTGTATAATCCATGGTAGCATCCCAGATGTGTTGGAAATTGATGCTTTATCAAGTGCGTGAGTGTCTATGTCACATCCTCATAGGTTTTCTTTATAACAAATGAGGAAAGCACAGTGTGGCATGAAATGCTTAAACATCAAAACAGAATACTCTTACCACTCCAGCGTCGCTGTGATCGCGGCCATTTGGACACTTGTTTGTTTCATTTACTTGACATTGTTTGCCTCATGTCTTTCCGATATTTGTTCTTTTTCCCCACTAATCGATAGGGACAAAACTGAATTAAACCAGTTCCAGTTAATAACAAAACTGTGTTGATACGTATCCTCAGTTGAACAGTTTCCCACAAGGCGAAGCTAGAGGGTGTGACCACTGCAGCTCAGCCCTGAAGAGGAAAGGATGACCCAAAGTGTGAAGCAGAAGTGTGCTTGAGTCCACAGACTCCCCTTGGTGAAAAAGCAGTCACGTGACTACTTTCATGGTGTAATAGTTTCACAGAAAAAGTTGAATCTAGTCTCTCTTTTTATCATTTACTGTCGCAAAGATTATAAAATTAAACAACATTGTGTGGTCCTTGCCTGATTGTTTCTTCGTTTCTTATCCTTCTGTTTTGTTTTGTTTTGTTTTTCTTTTTGCTCTCTCCTGTGTGTAAAATGCCTTTGTTGTTTTTGTTTTTGGAAATTATCTTTGTTGTAGTTGTTGGATTTTTGTTATTATTCACCCAAGGTTAAACTATAGATCTATACAACAGCAATTTTTCCCTCTGTATATGTATTTTTAATATTGAAAGTCATAAACCCTTTTAGGAATATTGTCAGGTACTAGAATTGTTACATTTAATTCCAAATACATCTATTTACTTGATTTAATTTTGAGAATGAACTTCAAGTCCAAGTTTTCCTCAATTCCATATTTAAGGAATTAATTACCTTTTTTTTTAAAAAAAAAAAAAAAGAAAATTAATGCCACAGTGTTTTACTCTGTAGCCTAAGCTACCCTCAAAACTTAATCAGATTCTCTTGCCTCAACTTCCCAATTGCTGAGATTACTGGCGTGAGGTGCTATGACCAGGTTCAGCTTTAAAAGTTATGTTCTAGTTTTGGCAAAATGGCACTTTCCTTATTTCCTTCATGTTATAGATCTGAAATCATTATGCATTAAAATATTATTCATGAAAACCTGTATGCATTAGTAGAAAAAAATAAGATGATAATATGGTCATTTGCATATTTGTCCTGATGAGAGGGTAATAAGCCTAATTAAATTTCTGACAGGATTGGGAAAAGGTAGTCACTGAGCTTGTAAACTCCCGAGTATCATAGACTGCAGTTAACAGCCCATGTACACAGCCTCTTGTAGCTGTCAGGGCAGGTGCCCTTTGATGTTGTACAGACAGCAGGTTGCAGAATAGTAAATTTTAACTGAAGAATATAAAATGTTATGCTAGCCTCAGCTAAAGCGGTGCGCTGTGAGTTTTTGTATACTGTCCCAGATGAACCATTTATCTACCAGCCTGGGCCACAACTGATCCTGACAGTGGAGAGGCCCTTCCACCTCTCACTCTTTCAACTCCTGGTAGTTGGGCCAGAAATTGCATTCAGTGCAATGGTGACTGCATTTGGTGGGTAGAATTTTGGCATGTATCCCTTAGCCTAGTAACAGAAAACAGCTGAAATTTAACTCAAAAAAGGAAAAAAATACCATGGGAATGAAACCAAGTGTATGAAATTTTAGATTCAAAGAATCCCCTGAAATGAAGAAACTAAAGCAAGTATAATTTTTGGCTGTTTTCCTGTAGTTACTGGTAGGAACTTTTCGGCTCAACGGTTGGGTGATTATCTCTCTCTTACTCCATGTCTGTTCTCAACCCCTGAAATGACCTACTGGTGATACTCTCCTGCAAATGGGAGGCTTTCTCAAAGAGCCTCCTCCTCTGCTGGCTTGCCAAGAACTTGGGTGTCTGTGTTCACACTGTGTGCTCATATACAGTTGGTAGAATTCATGATTGGCTGTTGCTTCTTGCATTTAGTCCTAAAGATCACAAAGTGGCAGGTTCAGTGTGGTCTCTATCAAATATGGTCAGTGTTTCACAGGCTATAGATGCTTGCCCAATTTTAGATAGAGCAAGTGTTGCAAATAACTGGGCTATAGGTTGATTGTGGATCCTATTTAGAAAACATTCAACACTGGACAAGTGAATTACCATGTTTTCACCAAGTTTCTTCATTTGAATTATAGAGTGTATAGAATTTCAAAGATTGCTTGAAAAAATTGAGGCAGCCTATGTAGTACATTGCCTAGCTCAGAAAAAGAGCTCAGTAAAAACAACTCTCCAATCATTGTGGTTCTTTGTATTCATGGCATCCTTGTGTAGCCCTGGGCACTCAATCCTTTTAAAATTGGACCTTCCAGGGCAGTCTTAGCTTCAGTTTCAACTTTAACTTTAGACAACTTTTAATGAATACAGTTAATCCTTAGGATTTCTAAGCCTGTGTTTCTGAGCTACCTGGTATAGAAGGAATGTAGAGGGACATGGGGTACTGAAATTGTGGCAAGCACATCACACATTGCAAATCCTATTAGAAGTACTCTCCAACCAAAACATCCCTCTGATACCTGCTGAGAGATTTATGTCATATCATATCTTATCATATCATATCATATCATATCATATCATACAGTTCAAGCATGTTTAGATCAGGAAGGAAGCTGATGACCATATTTATGGACCACTTATCTTTTATTATTCACCTTTAGCTAGTTTATTGGTGAATATGTGATCCTTTTCAAGGACTGATCTATGGGTACAGTAAAACACTGTCTTTGATGGAATATGCTGCCTTTCCTCGTGGCATTTTAGTGCAAGCCTTTAATCTTACCCTTAGATAGATAGAGGTAGCTGGACTTCTGTAAGGTTTACATAGTGAGTTCCAGGTCAGCCAAGACTGCAAAGACTCATATAATATAATATAATATAATATAATATAATATAATATACCCCCCAGTTGATTATATTGGTTTTATATAGCAGCCTTAACCAATTATCACAAATTTAGTAGTTAAAGACAACACAAACTTACCCTGCAGTTTATGAAGATGATACTCTGGGCTCAGCTGTACCCTTTGCAATGATTCTGGAAAGCCTGGAATGAAGGTGTGTTCACACTGCTCTGTAATAAGCTTTGTTCTTGGTAGATCGGTATAGTTGTAGAAATTTGGTCTTTCTATCAAAGATTAGTTATTTTGCCTAGTTTCCTTTATTCCCTGCCTTGTTTTCCAAGTGGTCACATCCAGCGAAGATAGGTAATCTCTCTTCCTGTATCTCTTTGACGCCAGAAGAAGTTCTCAGATTTGGGACTCCTGAGAAGTGATGGGGCCTACCAGGATAATCTGGTGTTTTGTTTTGTTTTGTTTTGTTTTTTGTTTTTTTCTTTATGTCTATTTTGGCAACATTTCCAGGTTTTTTGTGTGTGTGTGTGTATGTGTGTTTTTTTTTTTTTTGTTCTATTCTATAGGCTCTGGAAGGTAGAGGTGAATATAGTTGAGGGGTAGTCTACCTTTTATGCTTGTTGATGTCTAAATATTCTTAAGTATAAGGTATGTATGTATTTCTCCACAATACAGGCAGCCTTTCTATGATCATCTTTCATTTGATTAAATAATTTGTACCATTCCTTATGATGTCTATGAAAGCTAGTGTGTACTTGAGAAACACATCTATGTCTTTGCCCAGTAGAATGGGCTCGAGAGCTACCATACAAGATGCTAGGGGCACAAAAGAAAATGGAGATGTTTCTAGTGGGAAATTTAAAAAAAAAAAAGATCAAAGAAAATTCCTTATGAGCCAGACACAGCTTTGGAAATATTCATTCTGAAGAATAAGTAATGGAACGATAGTCTTTGGTCTTCCACAGCAGGAGGATAAAGAGCTCTGCTGGGAGCAAGATGGAGTAGCAGCCTCTGAGTCCTGGTGATGGGCAATGACGTCAGGACTTTGCACATCCATGATGAGAAGTTAGAACTTCTTAATGGGACTCGTTGATGTTTTTAGATTCCAGGAAGTAATGCATTAACATTATGTTTAAAAAAAAAAGTTTGGAGTCAATATGGAGTAAGTAGTGAGGGCAGGATGGGTTAAAAAGCTATTGTACATAGAAGTGATGTCATCAGAAGCTGGAAATGGGGTCGTAGAGACAGAGTGAGGTGGTGTTGTTATGAAACATTTTCAGGGTGATGGCTTGCAACAGGAGCTGGAGGTACATGTCATCCAGATATGAAGCTTTCTACCCAGGAAACAAAGTGCTCTGATGCTAGTTTTCAGTAAGATTGAAATATGAAGAGGTGTGGGATTTCAGAGGATGAAGGTAAAGGTCTTGGAGTTTGAACCCCTGTCTTTAATGCCTAGGCTCAGGAAATGTCCAAGAGTTGGGTGGAAGGGGGAAGTTAGTGGTGTTGAGCTCAGAGGTGTCTGTCTATGAGAATATCATCAACATACACATGAAACACACACCAATTACAAGTTAAAAGTCTCTCCACGAAATGGGGAAGAGTAAAATTGCAACTCCCCACGTTTTTTTTTTTTCAACTGGGTGTAAGTTTCATATTAAGCTGAAGTTACATGTATGAAATTATAAAATAAATAAGTAATTAAGTAAGTAATTAAGTAAATAAATAAAAAGAATTTTTTTATTGGATATTTTCTTTATTTATATTCCAAATATTTTCCCCTTTCCAGGTCTCTCCTTCGAAAACCTCCTATCCCATCCCCCTCTCCCCCTACATCTATGAAGGTGCTCCCCCCCCACCCATGCCCATCTTCCTTCCCTGGCATTTTCCCCTACACTGGGGCATCGATCACCCTCAGGCCCAAGGGCCTCTCTTGCTTGGGGATTTCTTGATCAGAATATCTGCCAATTTTATTCTGTTTAGCTTCATCTACCTCAGAGCATGTGGACTTTTGTAGGTCATCTCTGAATTCCGAAGGGTCTTTAGTTGAGATTTAAATTTTTCTAATTCATTAGTCTTCAGTGTCACCAGAAAGGACTTCATACTATACTGTGGCTGAAGAAACTGCATCTTGTCAGATTTCTGTATTAAAGAGCAAGTGATTGCTATAAAGAACAAAATATCTGTTATCAATTAGTATCTTTGGGTAAAACACTGATGTTCTTGTAGAAAGAACATAACAGATCTCTTAATCTACCCAGTATGGCAATGTGTTATATAAACCAAATTAAGAAACAGTATAGGCTGGAGAGATGCTTGTTTCTCCAGAGGACTTAAGTTCAGTTCTCAGTATCTATATCAGGCAGTTCACAACCACCTGTGACTTAGTTCTGAACTATCCAATGATCTCTTCTGGCTGGGTACAGACATACATATGGCATATAAACAGAGAAATGCAGACACATTCACATAAATAAAAATTAAAACATTTTATTTAAGAAGGACTGGAAAGACAATTTAGTGGCTAATAGCACTTGCCACTCTTCCATAGAGCCCAAGTCCAAATCCCAGGATCCATTTTAGGTGGTGGCTCATAACTACTTATAACTCTAGATCCAGGGGATTGAATATTCTAGCCTCTGTGGGCACCTGCATACATACATGTGTGCATACCTACACTGATAAACTATCTAGAACCAGCATATGGCTAGATATTAAGCACTTGTCTACCCTGATGGTTACATCCTTAAGGCAAATAATAAAACCAAATGCTCAATAGTCAAGATTTTTTACATTGTCTTCATCTCTTGTAAATATATATGTAGACACTGACTATTTTCCCCAGGTATATTTTTTTTTAAAAGAGGAAATTGTTAGGACTCAATATAAAGACAGTAGAAGATGCTCTGACTTGTAGAGTTAAGGAAAATGTGCAGGGCAGGCTAACGGGAGGCGGGAGGAGTTTGGGGCAAGGGAGGAAAATGTCTTCTCTGGGAAGAGACATTTGCTGCATTTAGAACAGTTGCAAAAGGGAACACCTTGAGTGTGCTGGATGGCCACTGCACAGGCAAAGCATACACCTTAAGCTGCGGTGAGGCTGGTCAGCTTGACACGCAAGCCATATGGGCTCTAGACAGGGAAAATAAATTGCACTGACTGTTAAGTGCTGTGCCCAGCTATGTTGGTCTACAGTTAGAGTCATGCCTTACATGGGCTCTTTCCTCTTTAAATTCACTTATATTTATATTGTTATTACTATTGTATATATGAATTATGCAGGTCTGTACAATGTTTGGGCTACCTTGAAAAGTTCAGTGACCTTTAAATTTATAGTGCTATATCTTATCTCATAAGATGACATCCTAGTAATAAGCAAGGGAAGTTATTTAGCTTCTGATAGCATCAATATTTTTCTGGTGACATGTTTATTCACTGTGTTTACGGGCTTGTTTTTGGCCTTTCCTACTGGGTTTGAAAAAAATATTTGTTTGGCAAGCGTTTGATATTTACTGTAGGTTGAATGTGCTTTTTGAGTTTAGTTCACATTTTTGCATTTCATTTGAAAAATTTATAATGACTCCTAGACGTTGCAACCCAGATTTCCTGTTCAAAACCATTTTCTTATGTTCAAAATTGGAGATGAATTGCAACCATTATGTAGATTACTTAGGAAATGGATCTTACTTTCTGAATGTAATTTGTTACCCTTGAAGCTTTCCAAAAAGAAAAGTCCTAGTAGTGTACTGTTTCTGGAATTTTCCCTTGGAATTAGCTGTACTTTAACTTTGAAACATGCATCTTTTAGTATTAACAACAACAACATGTGAGAGCCATTTAGATCGTGAGGCTCTTTCCTCTTTCCATTTCCAATAGAATTTCAAAAGGAAGAGGAAAAACTTCTGAGATTTCATCATTGAATGTGGAGCGAGTAAGCTATTTGTACTCTTCGATTGTGTGTGTGTGTGTGTGTGTGTGTGTGTGTGTAGTTAAAATTCAGATGTTAACACAAAAATATTTTTGTAGTTAATGTTTTTTAGAATTGACTATTCTACCCTAGTATGTTCTTGTATTTGGGCTAGTCTTAACAGATAAAGGTTAAAATCTGATCGTTATGAATGTATTTGAGCAGAGAAAGGCACAATACATAACAGTTAGAAACATATTTTCTAGTGGGGACACCTGAGTGAGACTGAGACAACAACCTGATTCATGTACTGTCATAAAAACTACCAATGAAAAAGGTGACCTGGCCTGGGAATGCAGGTGCAATCTTCCCTCCCTCATCATTTGAGGCAAACATGTATCACTGGATGGTTTTGCACATTTTCCTTGGTGAATTCTTTGCTGGTAAGGTTTGACCTGACTCTCCAGGCTTCAAACAGAGTGAGTAGCACTTCAAAACTAGTCCTGTTCCTTAGTGAAGACTCAATTCAGTTAAGCTCCCAGCAACTTTAGCTAGAGTATGTGCTAATATGTTAACTCAGACACATAATATTCTCCAAGCACCGGATCTTCCTTCTTAGGGTGGAATTACCATGACAGTTTATTTTGGGGTGACACTGATTGAGTATAAAATGGGATTTGATGCACTCAGTCCTAGCCTGGTTATTGGACCCAGTATTAACATTTTCAAAACAGATATTTCATGTACCCCCCAAGACCAGATATAGCACATTTTTGAACATTGGCATCCTCAACAATAGTCAGTGTTGGGTGGTTTATGGCCATCCAAACTTGGGTCTTATGTCCACTTATTTGACAGTTTCTTTCCTGAGCAACTCATATCCTTTCCATTTACAACATTAACAGTATTGTGATTGTTCTTCAGACAAACCCCCGTCTTAAAATTGTACACACTTCTAAACATAGCTATGAGAAATATTTTCCAGAAATACATTTGAGAGTTGGAATGTAAATTTCCAGTTCATGTATTTAGTTTAAGACAATTTGTTCCTTGTTTCTGTTTGTAAAACTAAATGTATTAATTGTCTTTGAAAAGCCATAGACTAAGAATCAGAGAGAGGGTTCCACAAAGACTGATTGATGGTTTTTCAGAGGCTCTGATTCTGGGTTCCAGCACCCACCTCAGGTAGCTCACAAATGCCTGTATCTCTACCTCCAGGGGACATAATGCTCTCTTCTGGCTTCTTCATTCAACTTCCCTACTGCACTTCACAGCTACAGGGGAACACACAGAGATGTAATTAATATAATTCTTAAAAAAAAAAAACTAATAGAATGAACACATGGATGAAAATAATGAGCAACCATAATGTCAGTATGTATAATGAACCACCTTACTTTGCATAAGCACACATTATGTACACGCATACAAAATATCTTCCTCAACAATTGAAACAGTGGGAATAAGAAATCTCTCTCTTGCTTTATCTCTCTGTGTTCTCTTTCATTTTGTATGTAGGGTATACAGACAGGGAGACTGAGATTTATGTTATGATGTTAGCCAATAAGACTGAGTAATTGTGATGAGCAAATTCAAGAGCTGAAGAGCTAACTCACAGATGGGAGAGTCTGTGAAGAGATAATGTAGTCTTGAGTCTGAAGACATTGCAGGCCAATCCAAGGGGATCTGGAGCCTTTTTGCTTAAGATTTTCAGTGGTTTGTATGAGGCCCAGCCACATCAAGGAGAATAATTTTTGCTAATCGGCCTACTGACTTAAATGTCAATAGCTTTTAAAAGATACCTTTATAGAAACTTTCCAACACTATTTTCCATCTCATTTCCGTTTACTGGCCACAAGGAAAAGGATATGTTCACTGAAGCTATAATCTGAGCATTTAAGAGCACCAGCTGCTCTTCCAAAGGTTCTGAATTCAATTCCCAGCATCCACAGGTAGCTTACAACCATTTAAAATGAGTTCTGAAGCCCTCTTCTGGTATGCAGATGTACATTCAGATAGAGCACTCGTACATAAAATAAATAGACCTTTTTAAAGAAAATCTACTTGATAAGTGGATGCAATTTCATTCTTTACTTCCTCAACATCTCTCAAAGGTTCCAGATTTTCTTCTTAGTAAAAATGCTGATTCTTAGCCCATTCTCCAAAGTCTGTTTTGATTTGAGCTCTGCCCACCTTCTTTGCCTCCTTATGAGAACTCTTCTTCTTGCTCATATAACACGGGCCAGAAAAATAACGACAAAGAATTGTAGATGGGTGAGTAGTATTTCTAATGCAAAAAGGAATTAGATCACAAAGTCATCTTTAATCAGTTATCATTCTAGATTTCTTACATCTGAGTTACTAGTAGTCTCTTTTCAAAGAAATTTAATAAGCGCTGTTACACTGCAAAAAGTAGAATGTACAATATCATGTAGAAGAATTTGTTGTAATGATGAAGATTCTCACTTAATTGGGCTCAAATATATTTCAAAGTACTCCTTCCACAAATCAACTTCATACATCTTCGTACATGTGTTAAATTGCTTGGCTCAATTATGAATACCCCATAATCCTAAGTGAGAGCCTTAAATAGTTTTAGAGATTGTTAGAAACCATTAAAAAATGAACACATGCTAGAAGTTATGTTATGTTTCATTTCCTAGGAACTGATTCTAAATTAAAGCATGATTTAAATTTCTGGGAATGGCTAACCCATTACTTCATGAGTTGTTTAAATTTATAATACTTACAGGGATGATTATTCAAGCCATCATTAATAACCCACCATAAATGTACTATGAATATTTGCTAATATGTGTGTAAAATATCAGGCTCAGAAAAATGACCAAAATATTTGTATTTCATGGAGCAAACAATATGTTAAGTAAGAGTATATAAACGATTTTTGATTAAATGAAGAGAATTAATTTAAATAAATCAAAATCTTAACATCAAAGGCCACCATACGATTAAAAACTTGTTGGGTTTTCTTTTATATTTTATATAGCTCTATTGGCTTGCGATTTACATTTTAGCGTATCTTCTATTGTTAAGAATTAATCAAGTGTGGCTTATAATCTGATCTATATTTTGCAAAATTGATATACATATTCTCCTTTCAGCTATCCTTTGTTAATAGATGCTGACACTTACCTGTGAAAATAATTAGCCACACTTTATAAGTAGCCATATAGTACAAGTTGGGGAGGGGGCACTTTCTAAAGCGAGCACTGGGGAAATTTCAGACATTTCTGGGAGCCACAGGAAGAGTCTGTGTCCTTATTCTCTCTCCTCACAGCAGTCAGGAATTATATTTTTTTCTTTATGATATTCATCCATGATCTATGAAGTGTATATTTTGAAAACGAAGCATTACCTCCATAAGTATTAAACAGACTTCCTCAGTGAGGCCTTTCCCAGACCAGGACCAAATTACAACCAAGAGGTGTTTTCGAACTTCGCCGTCTAGAAACTTTGTGGTGTGTTCTCTGTCTAGTAGGACTTAGCAACTAATAGGCCATACAAACATATACAAAAAATATTTGCAACAATTATTTGCATTGTTGACAGATGCCAACATGTCAACTCTCTTACCTACCTGGCTTAGTGACTTGGTCATTAAGGTTAATAAGGTAATGACATTTTAGAATTTTGAACTCATTGGAAGGAAGGCATTATCACTTGAGGACTTACATCTGTCTTAAATTTCTAATTACTTAGAGGAAATTATTTTCCATTTGAATATTGTGCCTTGGTTTCTCTTCATTTTCTGGAAGCATACACGCTCTCCTTGAGCTGCCGTTTGGAGGTTAAACTTCAGATACTTTACCTGGTGACACAATTAATCTCTAAAACCAGCTACTTTTACTCCTGTGTTCTGAATTGTAGCTATTAAAAAGAAAGAGAACTGATCTGGAGACCTGGCTCATTGGTTAGGAAGGTATACTCCTCTCTCTGGGGACCACAGTTCAGTTTCCAGGACCTACCCCATGTGACTCACAAATGCCTACAACCAACTCAAGCTCCAAAGCTGTCCAACACTTCTGGCCTCCATGGACATCTCAATGCACACGTGTATACCCGCACACAGACACAGACATTTATACACAGAATTCAAAGTAAAATAAATCTTTTTAAAAAGGGGGGGCGGCAGGAGACAGAGAGAGACAGAGAGACAGAGACAGAGAGGAAGAGACAGCCAGAGATTCTTCTGGCTCCTATTACCTAAGCCATAACTTTGACAAAATTCTGTTCTCTATCACGATGTGGAAGTTCTTGGTTTCTTGCATCTAATATCCGTGGACTGAATGGATTCTTTGAGTTAGATAGTGAATGTCTCAGGAGTGGAATGTCTTTAAGTATCTAAGCGGATTTCCCCTTCCCTTGCTTTTTATTATTTCTGTATTTTAATGTTTTCATGTTACAGCCCAGGGCCTAGATTTGATTAATTGATTTCCCTGCTCTATTTAAAGATTGTTTTTATTAATGCGCTTTTTCAAACCAGACACAGCATTATCACCTTCCCCATCGCTCTACTAAGTGTTGAGATCTGAGCGGGCCAGCTGTAGCAGCTGTGTTTCGCCCTCAAAACTCAAAGCTGAAAACTTTCATCTCCTTTGCTGTCTCAGATGCTGGTCTGAGGCTATGGCCTTCCCATAACTCAAACCAGTTTCAAAGCAATGCAAGTAACCTCTTTGGAATGCTTTTGGAAAACCACAGAAAGGTTCTTTAAAAGTACACCACTTATATACTTTAAATGAATGTTTCCATTTTAAGGTAATAACAGCGTAATGTCAGCAGCCAGTGCATGATATTTAACTACATTTTAAACATAGTGGAGACCTGTGTCTGTAGGCCAGTTGAACAAAGGAAAGGAAGGCCGCCGGAGTTGTGGTCCTGAAAATGATCTCAGAGTTGTGGTATCTATAAATTGAAGATTGCAGTTTCAAAAATTCTGTTCACAAAGTACCTTTTCTTTAGTCTGAAAAAAAAAATCTTTTTCTGCCTTAAGTATCATGTGGAAAGATGTCACAATCAAAAGAAATGATATTGATTGTCTTGCATGGCAGTCATCTTGCACGTACAGGACAATGTCTTAGAGTGAACTTGAACTTTGCCGTAGTTAGAATATGGGAAGTCTCACATCGGCATGCAGTTTAATATCACTTGGCTATATCAAGTTGTCAGTGAAGTCTTTACAAAAACTAAAGTTCATTTTAGTGGATGGTAGTATTTATACCATCACCCTGCCTGAGCCACAAGAAATGCTTTAGCTTCTAATGCCTGCCTTGTCGTCTTGAGGGAATTGTCCCTGGAAGCCAGCCTGCTATGACTGCGAGGTGTCTTAACAGAAGGGAGACTCCATGATTCAGTTCTGTTTGTAATTATAAGAGTTTACAAATTAGATTTTTACATTTATACCTTTCTTACCTGCTCCCTGGCATTTGTGGTTAGGAGAAGCCTCATACACTAGAGCACTGGTAGAGGAAAGAAAATCATTGGGGTGAGTTACAGTGTCTGTAGCCGGTGCATAAAAGTAAACCAAACCCAATATTTCAGTCTGCAGGAGGTATCTATGCAAATCAGCAAAGTAGTGCCTGCTGCGAAATATGGAAAAAATAATTCACTGGCCTCAGGAATGCCAAACACATTGTTTCTCAATGATTGACTGCACGGATTTCTAAGGGTTTCTTTATAATCACTTGTATCCCCTTATCTGGAAAGGCAGCTTATTGCAGCTACTGCCTGCCCTACCAGGGGATTAGAACAGGTAGGCATGCGATCACTTTCCCCTCTGGGGCTCCCCAGACATTACAAATATTATGTCGAGCTTCGACTGACCTGCACTTGAACCCATGTCACTCAAAGGCTGTGTTTGCTTGTGTAGAACTGGCAATGGCCTTTTATGTTTTTAATGCCCTATATTTCTGGAAAGTATGTTTTGTGATTCTGTGTTTCTAATGAGAGAGAGAGAGAGAGAGAGAGCGAGCATACATATCCATGCGTGCAAATCATATGCAAAAACTATGAATATAAAATATAAACATTGTAGAAGGCAACATTACACTTGAGCCACATAAGTATTTTTACGTTTTAGAGTAGCTACATTTAAAGTACGAATGAAAAAGACGACGTCAATTATGGTATTATGTAATTTAACACAAAGTAAAAATGTAAGCATTTTAAGTCACAGCCAAACAAAGGTTATTGATAAATAAGCTGTTACCCATTTTTTTCCTCCTGCCTTCAAAAATCTGTATGACTATAAATCTCCACCGACAGCTACATGTGGTCACTGGCTGTCTTAACAATGCAAGTGTCCATGTGTTTTAGAAACTTACTTTGAAATCAATCTTTAGGTAGCGTATCTGGGATTCTAGCCAAATCCTGTTTTTGCTTTTTTATTTTCTTTAGTCTCCTTTATTATAACTTCCATTTTGAACACAGTGGTCTTTTTTTCTTGACAAATTAACTCCCTCGTAGACATCTCTTCTCCGGTCGCATTGATCCTCTGAACTTAAGCACATTGCTTATTTGGTTGCTTGCTTAACCCTATACCCTCCATTTTCCAGAGTCTGCTTTGGAGGAATTTCAAGGTGTTACTCATACCAGAGTGGAAGTTGAATGCATTAATGATTAAGCCCTGAGGCCATCCTAGCTCCTATACTATTCCATGGGATATATGCTTTCTTGACTTAATTGAAAAATATATAAACTTTTTATTTAAAGTATTAAATATCTAGAATCTAACTCTAAGCTGGCTTTTGTGATATTTATAATAAGGAGCCAGGGGGCTTTGGGGCGTTAGGACAGCCCGGGAGGGCTCTCCTGCGTAAGCACAGGTTTCCTGCACCTTCTAAATGATCTGCCCTTTGCTCATAAATCCTTTGCCACGGTCCACACAAAGCTTTGTATTGATTTACCAGTGAACCATCTTGTCATCTCTGGGCTCAGGGCCTTTGACCTTTTATTTGTTCCTGTAAAATTATGGCGTATCTCAAACTTCTTTTCTAATGGCTCCTTTAAACTTCAAAAGGCCATGGGCTTCTGTGGGAATACATTAAACAGTTTGGTAAGCCAGAAAAAAAAAAGTGGTATAAAAAAAAATTGTGGACAGTTAAAGGTCAGAGAAGCTCCGGGTCTGAAACAGAGATTTCATGGAAGGAAGACAACTCAGAGTTTAGTGTCGGTCTAACCTGATTTAGCTTGAGTGTCTGGGTAACCTGTGTTAAATACAGACTTAATTCATCGTAGCTCACTGGCTGACAGTAAATTTTATAATGGGTTTATTTTTGAGTGAAATACTAGAAGCATAATTAAAGTAATTTAATCATTCGTAGTGCATCTAAATGGGGGTGATCACAATTTATCTACCCCCCCCCATACTAGCACTGGAATAAAGTCATTTTGGTTGCATTTATACAGCCCTCTTTGTGTAACACACACACACACACACACACACACACACACACACACACACACCCTCTCACCTTACAGTTTCTAAGAGTTAAGGTTCAGTAGCTGGAATCTTAAGAAATAATACGTGAAACTCCTATTTCAACCCTATTTTTCAACTTATCTCATATTCTTTTTTTCTTAATTAACATTTTATTTTATTTTATTTGTAACAGGGTCCATCCCAGTAACTCTTGTCTGTCCTGGAACTTGTCCTATAGACAGGCTGGCCTTTCAACTCATGGAAATCCCCCAGCCTCTGTTCCTTCATGCCAGGATTAAAAGCACATCCCACTGGCTTGTCTCTCACTCATTTCTTTATTTATCTATTTTATTCTCATATATATTACATCCCAACAGCAGCTTCCCCTCTCTTATGTCCTCCCAGGTCCTTCCCCAATACCTCCCCACACAGAGATCCACTCCTCTTCCATTTCTATTCCGTATAGAACAGGCCTTCTGGGGATATCAACCAAACTTGGCATATCCAGTTGCAATAAGAGTAGTCACCTCCCCTAGTATTAAGGCTAGAGGAGACAACCCAGTAGGAGGAAAAGGGTCCCAAAGCAGGCAAAAGCTTCAGAGATAGCTCCTGCTCTCCCTGCAAGAAGGCCAAGCTACACAACCATAACATATCAGAAGAGGGCCTAGGTTGGTGATTCAGTCTCTGAGCTCCTGTGAGCACAGGTTAGTTGATTCTGTGGAATTTCTGACACCTCTGGCTCCTCCCCCTTCCTCCCTCTTCCACAGGATTCCCTCAACTCCTAATGCTCGGCTGCGGGTCTCTGCATCTGTTTCCACCAGTTGCTGGATGAAGCCTCTCTGATGCTGATGATGTCTATGTTATCTCATATTCTTACTTCCAATAAACTTTCAATTTGATTTAGGATGTGGTTTCCCACCTGACATCTTCCTACCACATGCATATTTTCCTCCTTAGGCAAAGAATCTTCTTGAACTTTGTTTTCTGGAATTGCTTTATGCTGTAGGTCTCTCTATTAAATAGAAAATCAACTAGCTTTGAATTTGTGTAACATTTGTTCCCATATCATCGCCTTCCTTTAGTAAAACTTCTGCAGAACTATTATTATTATTGAAGGATGCTTGCCCAGAGATATTTTTATCTAGCACGTAGTTAGCCCAGGTGATGTAAAACTGCGGTGTGTGTGTGTATATGTGTGTTTGTGTCTGTATATGTGTGTGTATATGTGTATGCATGTGTATATGTGTGTTTGTGTGTGTATGTGTGTATATGTGTGTTTGTGTGTGTATATATGTGTGTGTATGTGTGTTTGTGTGTGTATATGTGTATGCATGTGTATGTGTTTGTGTGTATGTGTGTGTATATATGTGTGTGTATGTGTGTTTGTGTGTATATATGTGTATGCCTGTGTGTGTGTTTGTGTGTATGTGTGTATATATGTGTGTGTATGTGTTTGTGTGTGTATGTGTGTATATATGTGTGTGTATGTGTTTGTGTGTATATGTGTATGCATGTGTATGTGTTTGTGTGTCTATGTGTATATGTGTGTGTATGTGTGTATATATATGTTTGTATGCGTATATATATGTGAGTGTATGTGTGTTTGTGTGTATATATGTGTATGCCTATGTATGTGTTTGTGTGTGTGTATATGTGTGTATATGTGTGTTTGTGTGTGTATGTGTGTATATATGTGTGTGTATGTATTTGTGTGTGTATATGTGTATGCATGTGTATGTGTGTGTCTGTGTGTATATGTGTGTGTTTGTGTATGTGTGTATATATATATTTGTATGTGTATGTATGTGTAACCATGCGTATATGGATGTGTATATATGTGTGTTTGTATGTGTGTATGTGTTTGTATGTATGTTTAAAGAATAAGTAGATATAATGAAATACCCAAGATCTTTGGCAAAGAATATGAAAGAATATTTGTCGAGTATGCATTCAAACTCAGCCTTGTTGTGTAGTTTTAGTCCCTGACCCCTGAGTTGATTTTGAGTCTAAAAATCAGATAAATATTTCTAATAAATTTTTAATTAGTCAAAATATTCTCATAGCTCAATATTCAAAACTTTATAAACATTACATAGTAAAAGTCTACACACCTGTTGTTTTTATTGTAATCCTTTAATTACTAAATTGCAAAACCCTTTCAGTGATAAGTTTAAGCACATGACATAACAACTTTATTCATTGTACAATATTGGCAATATGTTATAAATATGGATATTTTATACATATTAGAGTAGAACCTTTTACATTCCTTACTGAAGCTGGATAATGTTTAGCTTAAAGCACTCACCTTTCCTAGTTCTGGCCTTGTGAATCTTTATATAATTTACTGTCCCTTTAAAAATACATTTATTTATATATTTCCATTTATATTTATATTTCCCCCTTCACTTTTTTTTTCTGTGTTTGTATGTGTGTGCACATGCACACGAACATTTATGTGTGCATGTACAACGACCCAAGTGATGAAGTCAGAGGCTAACTTGGGAATTTTTTTCTCCTCTCTTCCACCATACAGTGTTCAAGGCTCTAACTCAAGTCATTGGGTTTAGTGAAATTTACCAGTTCAGCCACCTCACTGGCCCATCTTGTCTCTTTAATGTGCTAAATCCTTTTAAGAGGGTAATTAACCTTTTTTTATAACTTTGCAAAATTATGAATCAGACAAAATTTTATAGTTAAATAATGGGTTAAAATGTATATGCAGCAGGCCAGGGAGATGGTAAAGGTGCTTGATTCTAATACCAAGACTTGGAATCTAAGTTTGAGTCCCCGAAAGCAGTTCTGTAAATTGTGCCTTGACCTGAATATGTGACCTTGGCAAGCACCCCCTCAATGAATTAATAAATGTAAAATATGTATATGAACCTATAACTTCGTTAGGTAATACCAGATTTTCTTTCTAGTTGTTGTAGAAATTGTCATCTCAGAGCAGTGCAAGATAATTTCTATTTTTCCAATAACTTCACTAGTATAAAACTTATAAATGTTGAACTTTGCTGATGTGAATTTCAGTGTTGCTTTAATTTGAATTTCCCTTATAGAATAATGTATCATTTTGTGCTCTTAAGTATCTGTTGGAGTTGGCACATACATGTGTAAACAACTCAGTAATGTATTTTTTCCATTCCTCCATGGAAATTCTTTCTCTTATTGATTTATATTAGTTCTTTATATATTAAGGAAATATATAATATTGTCTGTAATATACTATAGGGACTGCAAATCTTTTCAGCTTGACATTTTTCATTTCATCTTGTGTATCGAATTTTTCTTTCACTTTTATTTGTTTGCAACCCTGAAAGTTAGATTGTAAGTGATTAACTTGTTTTTTGTGGTTTTTTTTTTTTTTTAAGCATTCATGGCCTCTGGTTTTGTGACATTTTAGAAAGTCCTTTCCTATGTCAAAGTCATATATTAGTTTTCTCATCATTATTTCCACTCCATTTATGTTCAAGATTAGGTAATTTTATCAAATCAGCTGTCAATAATTCTGGGCATGGTAATTACTTTGCTGATTGAGCCTGGCAGGCTCTTTGTGGAGATGTTGCACTTGGTCTGATTAAGTAGGCCTGGGCCCAGAGACCCAGCCCCAACAGTTACTGAATCTTCATTCAGCCTAAAGGGTTCAGCAGTAAGAAATGATTTAAATTCCAGGCCTGCTGGGAAGTTAAGTGAATAGGTTTTCCCTTACACATATATCCGTGTTCACATTTGCTTGCTTGGATAGACAACAGCTTTTATCATTTGCATTTATCCATGGTTAAGCTGAGAATTTGGAGTTGATTGTGTGTTATCGACACATTATTTTATTAATAGATAACTTTGTCTTACTGGCATTTTATATAGTGACTACTGTATATAATTCTCTCTTGAATCGTTCGTTCTCTAAGTACTAAGGTTTACTGTGATTGGTCAACATGATCAAAATTGGCTTTATGTGTCAGCTTCAGATTTAGATTTCCTTTCAAGTAAATGTTACATTACTCTGAAGAGACTGAGATTTCATAGTAGAGTGGCCTTCAGCAAGTGTGGCCTCATGTCATGGTCTTCCCATCTTTATGATGTGGGTAATGTCTGGTCATCTCAGAAATGGTTGGAAGGAATAAGTGAATTAAAACACGTGATAAAAATAGCATAGTACATTGGTGATTTTTTAATATATTATTAGTGGTGTTCAAAATTGTGAAATATAAAAACAGATAATTTAATAAAGAGTAAACATAAGTGGAAGATTGAATAGAATCTACAGGCTGACTCATAAAAATGTGCATACAATCTTGGTTACCTTTAGACATCATCCATATCACTATGACACACTATTTTTTTTTAAGAACTCTGGAGACCATATCCTTTTCTTTTGGATGATCAGGACAGCTGAACATCTAATCCATTCACTCTGACCTCATTGTGATTGAAACAGCTGAATCCATCACACAGTGCTTTGCCTTTGATCTTGGTGACAGCCCAAATGAAAGCATTGGCCATGCTATCTAAGGTCCATTTATTTTGGAAATAACTTTTGACAGGTAAGACATAGCTCCATGGTCCAACACTGATGTCTCTTGTGGCTTCTGGTAGCATATTCATCATTTAGCTAATACACTTTTGTTATCATTTGTTCCCTGTTAACTCTATAAATGTAAACAGATGATTCATGGGGGTCATCATTTATTCTGAGCCACTGCAGAGGGCTGAGAAGAAGCAGAAAAAGAGGAGGAGGAGGAGGAGGAGGAGGAGGAGGAGGAGGCACTGTGTGCTTTCCTCACCCCTGGTTGTGGTCTAAGATAATTCAGAGAAGAACTAAGTGAAATCCACAGAAAGAAATGGTTTCCTTATGCCCTTAAAAATCTACCATTTTGAGTTAATGAAGAAGATTTCATGTGAATAAACCTTATAAATGATGAAGTTATTTTTAATGAAGCAGTTACATGAAAATTGTAGAAGAATTTGTTCTAGAACATGTTCTTATTTGATAAATATCACCTCTTTATCTATACTAACAAATATATTTTTGATTGTAATGCTTCATTAATAAAAAAGACTTCATTAGTAAAAAAATTTACCTAATCCAAACCAGCAAAAGTTCCTAGGGCAGCCACCATATATGTATATATGAAATATGTACATATACACATATATGTACATACGGTATACAATAATACATTTTAAGTTAACTCAAAGGATAAGATGGTCAGAATTTGAGACACCACACTTGTGTGTTGTATAGTGTCATGTAATGGAATGTACTGACTCAGCATTTTGTTCCTGGTGACCAACTAGAGAATTAATTCTTCAAAATAAACTTGGGACAAAGATTCTCAGCTAAAAGCCAGAGGCGAGTAACAAAATTGGGTTTCTGGATATCTTTGTTAGAAACGGTTTTAAAATCAACAACAACAGACATGACACTAACCCATTCTAAATGACATTTCAAAACCTGATTTCAATCCAAGGAATTCCAGGAATGTCTATACAAGGGAGCCTGGGCCTTCTGTTTTGGGTTATCTCTTTTTAAGTAAAGATTTATGTTGAAGTAGCAGAAAGAAGACTTGTAAGAGGCTTTGTAAGTACCAGAGTCAAATAACAAGCCAAACAGAGGAGAGCTAGGCAAGACTGGTAGTCATGTATTGATCTGTAAGTATATATAGACTATGAATTTCTGTCAATGTGACCTTTAAGTTTGAAGGGAAGGTCTGGGGTTTTACTGTGGTTATTTTTGAAGTTTCTGTTGTTTATTAGTTCATAGTTTCTATTATTTATCAAATCACTAAAAAAGGGGGTATGACAGGTTGAAATTGGAAGTTCTTATCTACATGAATCAAACTTTTAAAAGTGTCAATTAAACCTTAGGTGTTAATATATTTGCTGCACTATGTTTACAATGGTGTCATTACATATATAAATGTTCTTGGCAGGGTAAGACTCTAGTATTACTTGAAATTTAATAAAACATTTAAAATAAATCTGTGTTCAAAATTAGAAACATTTACAGCCAGCTAAAAAAGTAGGACTACTTTCCATATTTATCATAGTTTTTCCATGTATTCGTCTGATATTGGATGTCGATCTTTAAATGGTAAACATACATGTTTTATGTCATGTGGTTCTTCCTATCTTTGTTGATTATATTTTAGTATACTTTGTTTTTGACAACACTGCATGTTTAAATTTTTTCACTGTCAGTATATAAGGATGAACTTTCTTCTTGTTTAGTTTTAATAAGCCATGTTATTAAGAGCTCTGTTCACGCTTCTCACCTCTCCTATAGACTGTTTTCTTTCTTTGCATGGAAGACCAAGACGTTGTTGCCATAACATTTTCTCAGTTTATTTAATTTGAATTTTTTATTATATACTAAAGCAGTTTTATCCACTTCAGATTGTCTTAAAGGTGATAAGCATAGATTTTATGCCTACAGCAATAACTGAGTCTTTTAATTTATGACCATTGTACACACTTACGATATTCTTTTTCCTATCTGATTGCATTGGATAGCATATCCATAATAGTACAAAAGGAAAAGATTTGATTATTTCTAGAATTCAATAATTCTGCCCTATTCTTACATATTATATTTGATAAAAGACAACTATTTAAGGACAATTAAGCAATGGCTTTTGTTTCTTTCACATGAGCCAGATTAAATATTCAACAAAAGTTCCATTTTTGTTAAGTGTTGTATCAGATAATATTTATGCAGGTCCTCAATTTATGAATTTTCAACCATGTGTTTCCTTCCTTATTTAATGAACTTGCACATCCTTTTCCTTTACTGAGCTTCGATATTTTATTAGGGACTTCTTAGAGCAAACTTTGTAAATGTAATACCAAACATAATTATGGGTAAACATTTTCAAATTGGGAATGACTTTGATATACCTATGTCTATCCTTTTATGTTTTCTATATTATGAACCTTTATTGTTAATCTACCTGTAATTATCATTCCTTCTCTATATTTAGTTTAACTTAACTGCTTTAGCGATTCAGTCATAATATGTTTAAGCCTTAAGGTGTGGTGGATTTCTTATTACTGCTTAACAGATCAGCAGAAAGCTATATCGCTGCCATAGGGACCGTGTGTGTGTGTGTGTGTGTGTGTGTGTGTGTGTGTGTGTGTGTGTTATTTTTTAAGTTACAACAGATGTTTATGTACTTTCTTTTTATTCTCAAATGAAAACCCATCCTAACAGTTCCTAGCCTGAGTCCCGCAATCCACAATTGTTATTCCAGCACATTCTGCTTTTTTTGGCAGGCCAAGAGGAGACTTTGCTGATAACTCTATAGTATGGAAGAAGGTAGTCTTGGAGGAATATAGTTCTTTTCTTTTTCAACCATGTTGTCCTGTTTACACCCTAAGACTTAGGGCCTAAGACAAATTAATTTTGAGTTCTCATTAATGACTAGTCATTTAACATTTTTGACCCAAGTTCAGCCAAAGATTTATTTTCCTTATCCCAGTCAGTGTAGTGCCTAGAGTGTCACCTTTAGACCTTTAGATTTGAGAGTTTTTCATGCTTTGTAAAGGATTTTTTAATTCCTAAAAGAAAAAAAAAAGCATGAGCAGATCTGAAAGAGAATGAAGCTTCCCATCTTTTTAAGGCGTTTCCAAGTACTGGTTTACAGATATGTGCTATTAAATATTCACCGAGACTTCCGATTAATTGGAATAGGCAACATTATTCAATTTAAGTATTTTATGTTTTAATCCTACTAATATCCCACGTCACTAATTTCTCCATAATAAATTTGGCACATCCCAATTTGAATGACTCAATTCCACATAGAAAGAAGTAACATAATTTAAATTTTTCTTAGAAGTGCCTAAAAGTCTTAAGGCACACTGTGAAAGATGTCATCTCTAAGCATCTAATTAGACTCTTATTTTGTATGTTAGGAATAATTTTAGTTAAACCCTGAATATATAACAATGGCTTTAAAAATGTTTAATTTGGCTGTCTTATTCCATTGAGGAGTCAAAGATTAATTGAGCAGTTAGAAATACAATGAAGCACACATTTCTCAGTTGATTAAATGTGCAAATTTATAATTTGTAAGTTCACGTGGTTTCTTAGACATCATGTCTGCACGGAACTGTATGGGTTTATCATTTCCCAGCAGTTTTTTTCTTTTTTTTTTTTTTTTTGCCTAGAAATTACTTTTTTGTAATACAGTCATAAGTACTCCCTGTAGGAAATCTCTCAGACAGTATTGTAATATGAAAGAAAAAATAACCCCTGTGTCAGAGTACATCTTCATTCTTTTGATTTGGAGCTATTAATAATGCTGTTT
Source organism: Tokudaia tokunoshimensis (assembly GCA_036184795.1). Classification (NCBI taxonomy): domain Eukaryota; kingdom Metazoa; phylum Chordata; class Mammalia; order Rodentia; family Muridae; genus Tokudaia; species Tokudaia tokunoshimensis. The sequence goes on from BTHU01000015.1 coordinate 59,815,190, forward strand.
ATAAACCCATGACACTGAATGACTGTCTTAAAAATGTCATGATCCAGTGTCCTGTCTGCCTAGTTATAAATGGCATCTCTGGCTACTTTTCTGTGTCTATGCTAGAAAATGTTTATCTTGGTGTTTTCTGGGGATAATTCATTTTTTGGTATTGATTGCCCTTTGTTCTGTGTAGAAAGCAGACTAAGAAAACATTTGGAGAATCTTATTAAATTCATAATTTGTAATGGTATTACTCAGAGAGAAAGAAAAATTCAGTTCAGTGACATGTTGGGCTTCAGGGGGTTCGAATGGGGCCTCTGTTGTATGAAAAATGAAAACCCCAGATGACAGAAACATCTGCTTAATATAGAATGGGGTTAGATTCATCTTGTGGCATTGTTCTGTTAGGACAGCCTTTTTGGAAAGAAGTGGAAAATCTCTGTATTATTTTCAAAGGTTTATTTGGGGACAACAGTTTTAATGTAGTTTTAATAGTACTCTATTATGGACACACAAAAGTTAACATTTTTAAGAAAAAGATTTATTTTCATAATCAATTAATTTCAAGGAAGGAAATCATCTTGAACAGATGGTTCATAACAAAAGTGATGATAATATTCCACAAATATTCTTTAGTGTTAAAAAAAAAAAGAAGAAGAAGAAAAGAAAAAAAAGGCCTTCTTTTAGAGGTCAAAACTAAGAATTTCATTACTTCATTTTGAAAAGGAGGCCAGTCTATCTGGTCAGCTAGGTGACATGGTACTTAGTCTTCCAAGGCAAGATAAGGAAGATTATGAGCAGATATGCAACCCTAGCCTCTAAACGGCTGTTTATATGTTTCAAAGAAATTAGCTTCTCTCTAGTTTGTACTCCTTTAATCATCAGAAAACTTTAATACCCAGGTGCTGAACAACCACAGTGGTTCATAGGATCAGGCTGTTAGTTGGAGATTCTTTTCAGTGATGAAATATAAAAACTCACCGTTCCCACAGGCCCTTCTGATTACAGTTAATCCAGGCATGGGGTCTTGCTGCATAACTGAGGCTGCCCTAGGCCTCACCATGTAGTCCAGGGTGGTCTCCAATTTTCAATCCTCCTGTCTCAGCTTCCCAACTGGTGGGATTATAACCATGCAGTAGCATGCTGAACTAGGTTCCCTCTTGACCACTGTCTTCCCACATCTTCTCCATTCCATCTCCCATGCATCTAAATGACTCGTGTATTACTGCTCTCTGATTCAAGAATAGTAAGGAAAGGAATCATGCTTCAGTTACTGAATCACTACCTAGTGTGGAGTAGTGTATCTTGCGTTTTGCACAATATTCTGATGTAGTGCCTTTTAATAAAAATGTGTTGAATGAGGGCATGAAAGAAGCCATGAGTGACCGAGTTGTCTGTCTGCAAGCAGTACTATTTAGCGACAGGATGGAAATGACGAGTAGGTCATGGTTAACCCTCTTCTGAGTTCACAAGTCTCCAGGGCTCAGTAATTTTGGCCGCACTTTGCTTTAGGGAGAGAGCATATGTGTGTGCACCTGCATAAATATCTGTGTTTATCCAAATGAACAAAGGATAGATCAAAGAAAATATTTTGAGTTTAGCAAAGAAAACGACTGTGGAGAAAGGTTAACATGGAGGACCTGAAACTTAAGATATAACTAACATTTAATTATTATCATTGAGCTATTGAATTATCATCATTGAGCTATTTCAAATGAATAGAAAGCTAAATGACTCTGAGCATATTTTTTCATTTTTTTTAACCAATTTAAACAACCCTATGGATGGAAACAAAAGTAATAATGTTAACCCCCAAGTACCCACAACTTCCCAGTATTTTACTAACATGTATTTATTGTTTCCTTCGAACGCACCCTTTTTAATTTAGCATTCATTTTTAATGATTGATTCACATGTTGAGTGTCACCTTAGCATTTCTTTGGCAGACAGTGTGCTCTGTCTACCCTCCATTCAGAAACAAGCATCTATGCTGTGTATTTGACTGGCTATTTTACAAAACACAATAGCAAAACTCAGAACCAGCACAACTTAGATAAACTTCCTTAATCGGACTATTAAAATGTAGTTTATATTCAAACTAAGTACCAGACAGAAACCAATTGCTGTTCCTTTGGATCATCAATGTCTCCCAAGCTCCATCTTTCTGGCATCCTGGTCTTCTGGGCAGTATTGGAAGGTGGGAGAAATTTGCAAGTGATAGGACCCTGTGAGTGAATTTAGGCTGTTGAGTCTTGGCCCTGGAGGCATTGTGGGAAGCCCCCTTCTCTCTCTCCTGTTGTTCATGGCTACCCAGTGGCATCTTTGTTCCACTCTGCGCAGCCTGTTGCAATTTGCTGACTTACCAGAAACCCAGAGACCATGGCTGATTACAGACTGAAATCTCCAAACTGTGATCCAACATGAGACACAGTGTGGTTCCACCAGTTATTGACGGTGATAATGGAGGACTGACTCAGTGTTATTTGGAAGAAGTCTTGATTTACATATACATTTTTTATGTTGATGAAAGAATTGTTGTCTCCTCTCCTTATTGTGTGTGCATGTGTAGAGGTCAAAAGATAAACTTGTAGACTCACTCCTTCCGGGGTTCTTGGCATTGTACTCAGGTCTTCAAGGTGGCACAGCAAGTCCATGGAGCCCTCTTGCCATCCCTGTTACCAGTTTAAAGACAGGTCACCTTTGCTCTGTCCATTAGTTTACCTGAAGAAATACTTTGTGAGGAATTAGACTTTTCATTGGTGTCTGGAAAACACTTTGCCTGTGAATCTGCTTTGAAGATTCAGCATTACCAAAGCAAGAATTGGGCAGAGGGTGGCTGGCCATCTGTCTATATCCCAGCAGTGTTCTAAATTGATTTCTATTATATTCTGGGGCAATTCTAACAAAGAGTAAGTTTCTATACATGCCGTCTCGATGAAAAAGCAGAATGACCTCAGGAGTCATATGATGATTTCCACCACCCAACTGATAAAGTTTCTCAAAATAAAATAAATCTTAAAAAAAAATCCTATTGAATTATCATCATTGAGCTATTTTTAAACCGAATATCGTGGACTGTGGACTCTGAGAGTGCCTTCAGTATAGTGGCATGTAAACTTCATTTGTATTGTGGTAGGAAATAATATGGCCAGCAACATCATCAGTGGTCACCATGACAACACCACTTAGGAAAGAAGGCTTCTGGTAAGGGCTTGTTATGATCTGGTGCCGAGAACTGTGAGGTTGAAACTTTTAACAAGCTCCAAAGGGAAGATATAATCCTTACACAGATGTCTGAGCCTATTTCTAGCCCACGTACGTGGAACTTTTTGATCCCTGACTTGAAAAAAAGTTACTAATTAGTTGTATTCATTGATAGTTTTATATGTGTGTGTGTATATATATGTGTGTGTGTGTGGTGTGTATATATATGATATATATAATATATATATAATAATTATATATATATATTATATATATATCCTTTGATGTCCAACATTAGGAATTGCCCCTTCTCTCTACATTCATGTTTTTGTTTTGTCTTGTGATAGACTTTTAAAGGAGGCTACATGATGAATAAGCATGTCCAGGCTTGGGTTTGAGGTGCCTTTGTTTTATACAGTTACACTATGCCTATATAAAATCAGTAGTAAAACTATTAAATGTAAACACAAGTTGGTGCTTATTCATCACCACCAGCTTCTCTGTTATTGATTCTTTTAGATTTATTTTATTTTTTGGAAACTTTATCAGTTTGGTGGTGGTGGGGCACACATGCCGTAACAGGCGTGTGGAGATCATAGTACTACTTTATGGAACTGGATCTCTCCCTCAACCTTTACCTGGGTAATGGGAACAGATCTCAAATTGTTAGATTTTTTTTGTTTTGTTTTGTTTTTTTCAATATATACCTTTACTTAAATATGTACCTCAGTGGTCCAGGTCCCTGCATTTTTAGAGGTCTAACCAAAGAATAGCCTTTAAACACTCTAATGAGGAAACATACTCCTTTCCACGATGAAATATGATTATATGATCATGCTCTTAAATCCACCTGGACACAAGTTCCACAGGCAATTTCTCCATCACATCACTTCTTCGAGGGGAGTCAGAACAACGCTCCTCTTCTCTCAAGGGGGGGCTCAGTGGTCATCGGGAGTGGAAGCAGGTGGCAAACTTTTCCTAGGGGAAACATGAGAGACAAAAATCATTAGCTCTTGATGAAGGGGCCATGTTCATGCCTCGTTGTTCTCTAGGAGAGATGAACTGTACAAACATGCGGTCCACGTTTTGTTATGTACAAAACAGATGTTTTGTGTGTGGACAAATAGGATTGAAGGGCTGGAAAGACAGCTCGGTGAGTAAACTGATCACCATGAGAACAGAGGTCCCGAGTGCAGACCCCCAGAATTCACAGTGCAGGGGGATGGAGAAAGAAGTATTCCCAGAACGTACTGGCTAGACAGCCTAGCCAAAAATGACAGGCTCCATGTAGAGATTGGCGATTCTTTCTCAAAAAAATAAGGTGGCAAATGATACCCAACATTGACCTCTGGCATGGGCATGCATACCTTGTGTCTTGCACATGCATGCACATTTATATATATGTAGCACAGAGTGGGGATAAGTTCCTGGTTATCCAGCTCATTTTGACATGTCCTCTTAGGGAGAATGACTCCACAAAGAAAGATGGGGAGATTAAATTACATTTGATAAGTGTAGCTCAGATCTACTGGGATATCCTGAAATATCAGAAATATATTTGTTCTTGAAAGTGACTGTCATGACTCCAATTTTTTAAGTAAAATGAACAACAAAAAAAGGGTTTATTTTCATTTCATCATCTCCTTATGAAAGACTATCTCTGTTTCAGAGATTGGACATGTTTTATTTAGAAGTGACTTCTACAGTGTAATTACACATCTTTAAATAGGATTGTGGATTGAATAACTCTGCAGATGGAAGGTAACTACTCTGTCATAAGACTTTAACCGGCTTAAAACACTAGAATCTTAATGTCTTTCAAGTGAGCAATCCCTTGTACTTCCCCCTGGTTGAAAACAACTTTGCTTTTATTTTATTGAACTTTGCTTAATGTTATTCTATGATCAGCTAAGTGGCTCCTGGAGACACATTCCACATTAATTTCATAATAAAAGGCTTATTGTGGGAAGATATAAAAGTTCTTTTTTGTGTAGTATCTAGGAATGAAGCCGGCAGATGGCTTGACATACACTAGAGAACATTTATATACTTAGCTCAGTGCAGTCTGTGATCAAGAACTTTCTCATTGAGTATGCAACTACCATAGGGAAGGAAGGAAGGAAGGGAGGGAGGAAGGAAGAAAGGAAGGAAGGGAGGGAGGGAGGGAGGAAGAGAGGGAGGGAAGAAGGAGGGAAGGAAGGAGGGAGGGAAGGAAGGAAGGAAGGAAGGAAGGAAGGAAGGAAGGAAGGGAGGGAGGGAGGAAGGAAGAAAGGAAGGGAGGGAGGGAGGGAGGAAGAGAGGGAGGGAAGAAGGAGGGAAGGAAGGAGGGAGGGAAGGAAGGAAGGAAGGAAGGAAGGAAGGAAGGGAGGGAGGGAGGAAGGAAGAAAGGAAGGGAGGGAGGGAGGGAGGGAGAGAGGGAGGGAAGAAGGAGGGAAGGAAGGAGGGAGGGAAGGAAGGAAAAGACAGAAAGAAGAAAAGGAAGAAGGAAGAAAGAAAGAAAGATAGAAAGAAAGAAGGAAAGAAAGAAAGAAAGAAAGAAAGAAAGAAAGAAAGAAAGAAAGAAAGAAAGAAAGAAAGAAAGAAAGAAAGAAAGAAGAAAAGAAAGAAAGATTTATTCACAATGGTTTCTGACACAGTTCTCTGCCTAACAAGCTCTACAAAGTTTGTCAAAGGCAACAGTTTTCTTGTCTGAAAAGTGAGGAACATAAGGTTAGAAAAACTCTTAAGTTCTTTGAATGTTACAATACTCTATGTATTCCACATACAAATATTGAAATTCATAAGGGAATACACTATGGAATTAAAAAACAAGTTATATTCCTCATTGATGGATTATTATTTTTTCTTTCCACGATGGAAGCATTTGTTTTATTTGGGGTATGGTAGCAGGAAGCTCGCATAGCGATAATAGGTCTTATGCTTGGATACAGTCAACACTTCCCTAGGTCATTAAACACATGCATTGAATTGAAGACTTCGGTAGTAAAGTGATGTGTTCCCACCAGTGCAGTCTGTTCTACCCACCACCTTTTGCCCTATTGCAAATACTCCAGAGCTTGTTTAAAAATCATTCATCAGACAAGATTTAACCCCATTCTGGACAACCAGTGTGAAGGCATGAAATTGTGAAGTAGATGTAAGATTCATATTGTAGTCAGACATTACTTTAATAAGCAGATAGGCTGTCTTTCAGCTTCCTATACTGAGCCTCCCTTGCTTCTACAGAAACAAGAGGACCTGGGTACAAAGCTTGGTTTAATTATGCATTAAGATGACTGCATCAAAATGCAAATTTTTAGTTGCAGCTGATGGTTGATATTTTGTATCCAGTTGGATATGCAATAAATATGTTGATATTTAGTAAGCTTGAATGTTATTGTTGCTTTGAACTATTTTTATAAATTAGATGAGTGCTTAAATTAGGACATTTAAATTAAAAGGCAAAATTCAAATGGCCAGAGTCCCTCAAAGAAGAGAGATTATCCCCACTAGGTATTAATTGCATATTAGTTCTTGTGGGATCTCCAGGTTGCTAGTTGAAGATCTGCACACAACCATACTGTGCAGATTAGAGGATAACTCCACTATTAGGACATGAGCCAATGCCTTAAAGAGAATTTTTCATCGGCTTCTTTGACTGTGCATTTGCATGCATGCATGCAAGTGCGCACGTACACACACACACACACACACACGTATACACACACACACTATCCCTCATGCCACTTTAATATTTATCAGAAAGAAATAACAGAAAAACAAAATTTGTGAGGTACAAGCAAGCCTCCATATTTACAGATTCCATGTGGCTATATTTAAATCATTTTGAGTGGCAAATATATTTTGTGGGAAAATTAGATTTTCACTGAAGATGTAGGCACTTCTTTTTCATCACTATTTCCCTAACAGTTCAGCTTAGTAACTGAGCTGTTTAGTAGTCATTTCTATAGCATCTAGTCCTACATATTATGAGTAAGCATGAAAGGACTTAACATATGTAAGAGGATACGTGTTCACCATAGGCAAAAATACCATGTCATTTTTATGGAACTTCTGCATATTCCTATTTTGCTATTTGCTGATGGAGTCTAGAATAAATGCACAATAGACACCAGTAGTAAGTTGACTATGGTGGATAAGCACAGAATTTGTTGTTTTAAATTTTATGATTTACTCCCAGTTTTATGTTTTTACATTTTTTTAAGATTTAAATATATATTACATATGTATACTGTAGCTGTCTTCAGACACACCAGAAGAGGGCCTCAGATCTCATTATAGATGGTTGTGAGCCTCCATGTGGTGGCTGGGATTTGAACTCATGACCTCTGGAAGAGCAGACAGTGCTCTTAACCACAGAGCCACCTTTCCAGCCTGTTTTTACATGTCTTAAATTGGAGCTTTCAGGAGAAATTAAAGTGAGCCTCTCCCGATGCTGGCTTCCATTTCAAATTGCACTTGAGAGTGATATGCATAGCTCGTACCAAGATTTCCTTTCACTTTTCTTCTTTTATTGTCACATGACTGAGATCAAATATAAGTTCATATACCTATATATATTCACAGGCATGTTTTCAACTAACTACAGAAACAGTGCTGCCCCAGGACCTTTGCCAGACTAGAAACACCAGTTGCCATGCTAGTAGTCATACAATTGACTTAGCTAATACACTGAAGTCAATTTATGATAGAAAGAGCCATCTCTGTGTGTGCCCATACATGGTGTGAATGTGTAGGTTTTATTAGGGATGACTGTAGTGCTTGAAAACATTAATATTTACCCATGATGACCTATAGCTAAAGCAAGGATTGGGATACTGGAGACTTGTCTGTTTATAATCCTTTCCCTTCACCACCCAAAGCAACTCTTAATTAATTCAGTGAATAATTTTGGCTCTGAATAACATGTTTCTAAGCAGCCTTACTAATCAAGTTTGGCTCTTGCAGAGATTATCAACAGTGATGTTAGTGAAGGAGTACTTATATGTGCATCTCACACCTAACATGTTAATACATGCTTAGGCCTTTTTAGTTGATCTCCAGAAACCTCGGGCTTTCCCAGAGTTCTTAAAATGTAAAACAAATTACTTTTTCTCGGTGACTATTAATTTTAATATTCAAAATTAATGTATGTTATGACTTCAAAATGAAGCAAATTACAAGGTTGAAACCATTTTTTTTTTTTGGAGAAAGATGTTTCTGTTATGTTTCAATAAATGGAAATTTCTTTTTAGCAATAATGTGCTAGTTCATACTAATTATCCCACAGAATGTGTTGTGCTCTGTAACATTCACTGTGGGATTACAGGAGATGAAAGTAGTGACGGTCAAAGCCAGGCTAGTCTTTTTAGAGTCTCTTACTGAAGCAGAGATCCTTTATGTCAAATGGTGTGTTTCTGGAAAATTTAATTTTACTCAGACAACTTCCTTAATGACTTACAGCTGACTTCTGCCTTAGCAGGAAATAGAAAATGTGGCAACTCTGCAGCTTCCCTATGAACTGTGTTGTGAGTAGGGTGTGCTTCTTTGGTGATGCTTGGGTGTATGAGTGCTAGACATTATCATTTGGATGCCTTTTTGCAATACAAACCACTGTGAAGTAGTCTTGGTGGATACTTCCACTTTTTCAAAGTCAGCAGAAGTCATCATTCCCTTTCTTTAATAAATGTCCTGAGGATGTTGCAGATTTAAGTACCTCAAGGAGACTTAACAGTGTTAGCACATTTTCTAGGAAATGATTGTCCCTGGGAGACTCCTTTGCAGTTGGTCTCCAAATCGGATTTACACAGAGTTACAGTATCTTGAATTTGAAACAGAGATGATATGTAGGTAATTCAGTTTGTCAGGCGGAGACTCTGCTAAACTTCTTATGTGACGAATGACACCTATGGGTCCGTGTACCCATTCTCTATCTTCCAAATAGTGTGATTCGAGAAGCAGAAAAATCAATGGGACAAAATGTGGTTTTGCTTCTCTCTTTGCATTCTGGGAAATGGATGCCTCCAGCTTTTATAAATGCTGTCTGATTCACGAAAGACCCATTGGCTCCCTCAGAGCAGACTTTTGTCCAGGATAGAGTATTTCTAACCTGTCTTCATGTGTTTTGCTTCAAAGTTGCTTTATTTTCTGTTAAAATCCCACTAGTCTAAATCAAGGGCTGTTTGATGAATAATACTATTGGACTGGAAACCGTTATACTTTTAAGGCACATTTTCTGCTAACACTAAATGGGTCTGGCTTTCTTTGTATCTTCCTGTTCTTATTATTGGGATAGCCTTTTTGTTTGTTTCTTGTTTGTTTGTTTGTTTTTTCAAGACAGGGTTTCTCTGTGTAGCCCTGACTATCCTCGAACTCACTTTATAGATCAGGCTGGCCTGGAACTCAAAGATCTATCTGCCTGCCTGTGCCTCTGCCTCCAAAGTGCTGGAATTAAAGCCATGAGCCACCACCCCTGAATTTGTGGTAGCCATTTTGAAGCTTTAGAAATTTCTCTGAAATTCAGAATGGGAACTATATGATCATGCTGTCTTGTTAAGCCTATGTAGTGTATGCCTGTATTAAAACAATCATGTGTGACTATTCTGATCTGTATATGTTTGGAGAAACTCATGACCTGTGAGAATGGAAGCTTTAAATGCAGTTTATGTTGAGTGTCCAGAGGAAAATGGTTATTTGGGGGAGAGAGAATACATATGAGAGTGTGAAAAGTAGAGTTAAATATTTATGTGAGAGAAGTAGTGTAGTACAAAGGAAAATGACTCATTTCTGAGCCAGGACACAGGCATCAAGTTTCAAGCAGTAGTAGCAGCAATAGTGGCAAGGAGAAGAAAAGTTATTAGGGAATTTCAACATATTACTCAATAATAAAATAAAAAAACAATAATCACTACAGTTATTGCTACAGCTGCATGGAAACAAATTGCTTATTTGAATGAGGCTTTTTCAGTCTTACCCCAATCACAAGAACCTTTATAATTCCTATAGAGTGGATACAAATAATTTTTTCACAGTCTATGTAATTTAACCCAAATTATCAGTATTGTACACATTATTGTACACGATGATTCATCTCTAGGTTTGCTTGATGACATACCTTGTTTGATGTAAATTGAATTCTTTCCTGACTTCCAACACAATCTCATTTCCATCATTATACACTGAAGTGCAAAACTGTATCTTAAGGAGATGTTTGCCATTTAGGATTACCAGGATACTTTGTTCAAAACCAGTTTGCAATAAGCTTTCTGTTCTGAGAGAAGCAGGAAGAGTGAATCCTGTCTAAGGAGCTTTTTCTGGATCGCATTATTGGGTAAACGTCAACTAATGGACAAGTTGAATCACTTCCAGAGGGTCACAGATGAAGGTCATTTATGATATATATATATTTCCTGTCCCAAACAGGTTAACCTGTTCTTTTCCACTGATGTTCAATGTTAAATCATTGTATCATCTTTATTGATGATAAACCCCAATCAATTAAACCCCACTGTTGCTACAGTTGTCCAGGTGCCGGTCTAGAAATAATATGAAATAATAATCATGAAACATCATGCTCTTATGACTCTGATGTAGTCTTGTCTCAATGTGCTTGGCACATCACATGTCTAATGGCAGCAAATAATAACTGTGTTGATCTTCTCTGTGCATTTGTATGTGTAGCCTACACTATTGTATAGTCTATGAGGAAGATACATGAATTGTTTAAAATAGAATACTTCTCGGGAATCTATTTTCAATTTGGTATCCAGGCAAAAATAATAGCTGAGGGAGTAACACATACTGAGAAAAACAAAGGATGAACATCGAGTAGGTTAAGTGTCACTTTCATTGTGACATGTCTCCTGCAGGCTTATATATCGAATCTCCATCTCCACCTCTGTCCTGGGAGTTTATGGAGTTTACTTTCAAAGGAGTCTAGCTAGAGAAAGTGGGTATCATATTCTAGCTGTGAGTCTTGTGGTTATGAATGTGTGATACCATTTTTCTGTCTTGGTCCTTCTTCCTGGTCCACTGAGGCTGAGCAAGTACATGCCACAGAGTCACCTGCTGCCAGCCCCACATGACGGGCTGTATCAGCTCAAAGCCTTGGCAGTAATGAACTGCTCCCTTCTAACATCTCATTAAGCATTTTGTCAGAGCAAGAGAAAAGCAGTACTATGTGACAGGTGAATAGCTAGAGAAAAATAATAATGTGTCGTGTGGAGAGGAGAAGCAGTTTGCATGTTCAGAGATCATGAGAGAAGCCCAGGGATATATCTTAACTGATAGGATATTTGTCTAGTAGGCAGAAGCCCTGCGGGCTCCATGTTCTATACCACTTAGCCAGGCATGGGAGTACATACCTGTAATACTAACATGGTTGGTTGGAGGGAGGTAAGTAGGAAGAAGTTCAAAAGTATCCTCAGCTATATAGTGAGTTCACTCAGCCAGGGTTACGTGAGATCCCGCCACTGTCCCTCTTGCCAAACAAAGAAAGATTATAGTAGAGAATAGTATTGGCAGTGTCTGGGAGTGGGGACAAGCTAGACCTCAGAGACCAATCTTGAAGATGGGAATGCAGAGGATAGCCTTGTTGTACGCCAGTGGGAGGAGCGGCCTTTGGCTGTTCCATGCCCCAGTGTAGGGGAATGCCAGGGTGGGATGATGGGAGTGGGTGGATGGGTGGAGGAGCATCCTCATAGAGGTGGGGGAGGGGGGATGGGATAGGGGGTTGCTGAAGAGGAGACCTGGAAAGGCAAAAACAATTGAAATGTAAATAAAGAAACTATCCAATAAAAAAATACAAAAAAAATAGGAATGTGAGTTATTTCAAGTGTCTCGATACTTTATATATGTTATAAATATTTATCTACCTGATGAGACATCATTGGAATGATTTCTAGCAGCAGTTTAGACACACACTGCATAAGAAACACCAGCATTGAAGAAACAAATGAGGACCTGTGTGTGGCCATGAACATCCCAAGACGAGAACTCTCATAAGGGAAGAAGACCACCTTAAATCATTGCTATTAGTTTAAAGAGTTTCTGTGGGACACAAAAGGCTGAATCTTCACTTATTGAAGACGAGGCAAAACTACCCTGATTAAAAACAGCAGTATTTTGTTTTTTGCCTTTAGAATAAAAGGTCTGAATTGTCCCTGAAAAGCCATGAAGTTCGGAAACTCTGGAATTTGTGGTGAAAGGATATTGACAAAGAACAGAACATTTGGACTCATGTTTCATGAAATAATTTGTGTGACAGAATTGCGAGGCAGTCTGAGGGGAAATTGACATAATTTTTTCCTAGGACTGGGAAAGGGCAGATAAATATGTCACTGCTAACAAACGCACCATTGTGCGTGAACAAAGTGTATTCCACTCAATTTGGTAAATATTAATTTTCAGATATTTGTCTACTTGGTAGGATATAAGCAGACTTGTCTTCTTTTTTAACATTCCTGATTTTGGTTGTGGAGAGTCCCTCAGCTAAACCAGAATGATAGAGGCAGGTAATGTTTATCTCTGAGAATTATTGATTCTTTGAGAGAAGAGAAATTTATGATTCATGCTATGGCCTACATATTGTGCAGTGCATGTGTCATCCTTGGGCAGCACATACAATCTAGCTCTTTGCAGTTTAGTCAGTCCGTACAAAAATTGTCTGTCAGATTATGGAATAATGGAAACTTATATCATAGTCTGTGATGTGTTTGGGGACTCGTTCTTTCGCTCCCTGTTGCCTTATGCTTCCCAGAATACCTAATGTGAACTTGCTATATGAACTGTGTTTGCAAAGTGTTTAGCTGGCAGAGAGAAAGGCCATCTAGCAACTGAAGCAAGAACAGGACAAGAGGCCCTTTGGAAAGTTCTCTGAGTACAGTTTATGCTTTAGTTGACGCTGCATTTCCTCCTGCTGAGTTTCTTTGTACCTTTAACGCTGTTCATGACCCTCAAGTCAAGCTGGGAATGTGGGCAAACTAATCAAGTTGGAAATGTAGGTACACTAAGAGCTAGTTATTAAGAAGCAGGGTGTGTGTGTGTGTGTGTGTGTATGTGTTTGTGTGTGTGTGAGAATGTGTGTGTGTGTATGTATGTATGTGAGTGTGTGTGAGTATGTGAGTGTGTATATGTATGTGTGTATGTCATTGTGTGCGTGATTGTGTGTGAATGTTTATGAGTGTGTGTGTGTATGTGTGTATATGTATGTGAGTGTGTGTATGAGTGTGTGTGAGTATATGTGTGTATGTGCATGTGAGAATGTGTACGTGTGTGTATGTATATGTATGTATATGCATGTGAGTGTGTGCGTGTGCATGAGTGTATATATATGTGTGTGAGTGTGTGAGGGTGTATGGATGAGTGTGTGTGTGAGAATGTGTGTATATGTATGTGTGTGTTAAGTGTGTGTATGAGTGTGTGTGTACATGCGTGTGTGAGTGAGTGTGAGAGTGCGTGTGCATGAGCGTATGTATATGTGTGTGTGAGTGTGTGTATATGAGTGTGTGCGAGTGAATGTGTGTATATGTGTGTGTCTGTGTGAGTGTATGTATGTGTGTGTGTGTGTTGTCATTACCTTAGACAGTTGCACATATAATTATGTTTCTTTAGCTCTCTTCTCACACAGCACAGCTCTGAAGGGAGCTCCATGTAGTCCCTTGATGGACTAATGCAGGGTTGACCCCTTGGACACAGTGAACTGGGTTTGCTCATGAGGAAGGCATGCTTGTCTGTTTTCCTTCTCTGTCTGAACTCTCCGCTTCCTTCAGAGGTGATGATGCTTAAACCTTCCTTCCCTAAAGCTCTGCTTTTGTACTCCGGGAATGCGACAAAGGTTCCTGGAGAAAAGCAATAGCCAGAGATGTCTATGAAAGTTTGTTGCAAAGAATTGAATTATGTAGAATTGAATTGAATTAAATTAAATTATGTCGCAACCTTGCCCTTTTTTTGGGCCGAATCCAAGGATTCATTATATGCTGTTATGGGAGCTGGGGAGGAAGAGGTGATTTGTGCTTTTATTTTCAATCTGTTGACAATTTATAAACAATTTTAACGAGTTTGTAAACTGATCCCTAAAACCTATAGCATCGGAAAAGCTACCAGTTCCAAGGAAAATGGGAAACACTGTAACAAGGCAATTTCAAATAGGCTCCACTCTGTGAAAGGGATTGGATAGTTGAACTGAGAGAGCGAATCTCAGTGCCATGGCACATTCAGATGGGAAGCAAGTTTATGCTATATTAGCTGACACTTTTATATAAAAGTTTACTTTTCCTTCATATATTTTTCTTAAAAAAAAAAACTGGAGAGGAGGTAAGTAACAAGCTTGAATTGTTTTCCTTGGTTTCCAGGCAATGTTACACTATTCCTAGTCCTCTTTTAATTCAATAAATATTACAAAGCAGTTTAGGTGTTATCTCTCTGTTTCTCTGAATGTGGGTCTGGAGGAGTTTGACAGGGAGGGAAGCGAGAGAATAATGCTTACGTTTTAAAAAGAAAAGGATACGACAGCACATTCTAGTTTCCAAAGGAGAAAGAGATTGTGGTGGCTTTTAGCCACCGAGCTTCTGGTTTGAATGATGTAACTGCTCAGCAGTTATTTGTAGCAGTTTTAATATAGTTACTGATCAGTACGTGGGGCTCCTTGATGCGTTGAGGTTCTTGGCAGAGAGGCTTTGGATCTAGCCACAACTGAATGGAAGCATTCCAGAACGGGAAGCTCAAATCCTAGTGTAGATGCGGCCTGTCAAAAATGAATGATTTAAGTAAATCAAACCTCAATTAATACCATGTCCCTTTAATCCCTCATACCGTATTCACATCGATCTCTTCCAGAATCTGACTTCTGGTACCATTTTATCTTATACTTTTAAAATACAGCTTTTTTATTTATGTACATGGTGTATGTGGTGTGCATGTGTGTGTGTGTGTGTGTGTGTGTGTGTGTGTGTGTGTGTGTGTGGTATATGTATGTATGGTGTATGTGTATGTGGTGTGTGTGGTGTATGTGTATGTGGTGTATGTGTATGTGGTGTATGTGTGTGATTGTTCACATATGTGTGGATGCTCATGTGTATGTGTGCCTGGCTGTGGTGTGTATATGTGCAGGCTTGAATTGATGTTGGGAGATTTCTTGTTCTTTGTTCACACTCTACCTTCTTCATTGAGGCAGAGTCTCTCAGAACCCCCAGTTTGCCAATATAGCTGTGTAACTAGCTAGCTTGCTCTGGGAGTCATGTCTTCCAAGTGTTGGGGCTCCAGGCCAGCCTATCCAGCTTTTACACACATTCTGTGTTTATATGACGACTGAGCCATGTCCCCGGTCCCTGGCAGACATCTTCTCAACCTTCAGATTCCTAGCTATTGTCCTGGAAAATAACTTAGCCTCTATTACATTCAGCTTTTGAGATCATAAGAGAGAGGCCATTGTGAATAAGCTCTCTGTAGGATTATTTGTAGGAATAAATGACTTTATTGCTGGGAATTTCCTACATACTCAAGACATTACAAAAACCTTAAATGCAACAGCGCAAAATATGAAGATAGTTGCTGGAGGAAGCCAGTTATTCTCCATGTTACAGGAATTATCCTCTGATGAGAAACACAGTGCCTATTCTAAACTGATGCCTGTGTAGATCCGCCCTAGCAAAAATGCAGAAATGGGAGAGTGTGGGCTGAATATAAAATCCCAAGGCTTTCAAATTGGAGTACTTTATATTTTTTTTTTTTAGATTATGCTCTTTCAATTCTGCTTCATAAAGCTGGGTAAATTACAAGGACTAGTTTATAGAGATGGAATTACTGACTGAATCAAAAAGTTTTAAAACTCTCGTGACATTAGGCAGCTAAAAGCTCTAAGGCCTCCTAATTGGAAACCATTTTCCCCTATTAATTGAAAATGAGAATTTTATTTTTCTTGCAATTCCAATAAACTACTCAACAGGCCTGTGTGTGAGAAGGTACACTAGAAGACTCGATAAAATTGATACATGTTTTTCTTTACCATGAGGGTTAGTTGGAAGTCTTTGCCTTATCAAACCTAAAAGGTTCCCTATTTGAAATAAGGATGCTAAGTTGAACTTTGAGTAGAATTACAGTTAGGTCATGGGCACTGGGCATCCACAGGTCTGTGAAAGCTGACTTATGACAGAGCTGACATCTATTATAGACTGTTTGAAAACATGGCCTTGTCAATAAAAAGTTTCAGGAAAATAGCTAACATAGATGGGGAATAGAAAAGTGAACACTTATTCCACACATTTCAGAGAAAGGTATAACATAAGAGAAGAAATGCAGATAAAAGATACAAAACACCTAGCAGACAACATAGAAATAAAGCAGCTCAGTACCAAACATGATGCAGAAAACATTAATCATAAGAAAAAGGTCACTAAATCTAAGGTTAAACTTAGCATCGTCCCCGGTCAAGAGTGAAAATACAAGAGGAATGGAGATGCTCATATTTACGCAGGAGGATTTGCATCTGGAGCATGTCATTGTGCCCCCAATGAATAACTGCAACCTCACATCTAGCCTAATAGAAATGTGGAGAGGTCTTCAGTACCAGCTGCCATATTTCCATCAGTGCTTGCAGATTAGAAGCAAAAAGCTCCTAGGTAAGTGCCTTAGGCCACGGCTTTGTTTTGCAACTTGACCCTCTAAAACGTGAGTCGCTTGTACTTATCATGGGGATGTGGTAAGACAGCCACCTGTTCATAACTACAGAACCCTGGGCACGACCTAAGTGTACCAGTCAGAAAAGGTGAATTCAACAACAGAGCCTTCACCTATTGCCGCTGGCAGCTTTAGCCTGGAAGGATGACATGCAGGTAGACTATCTTATAGGGATCTACGGTCCTGAGGATGGTGGATCTTGCTGTTGGAATTTCTGGGAATGACTTTTCCCGACTTTTGTGATTTGGATACCTACAGTTATGTGATGCTCCATGATTTCACTGATTCATTATTCAAAAGCAACTGCTTGTAACATGTTCACATTCAATGTAGCCTGTCAATATTCTCATAACTCTCTGCATCCTGTTTTGCTGGTTGTTTTAAAGAGGCATACTAAATCCGTATATATATTTTTTATAGTCTTAAACCAACCGTAACTTTGAGCTATAACAGTTTAACATGACTGCTGACATTTTTATGTTACTGTATGAACTCGGTTTGCCCAAATTTTGCTTGAGAATTTAAAGAAAAGTCTGTTCACTATTGGGTTGGTTTACAGTTTTCTTATGTTAATGGCTTTGCCTAATTTTTATTTCAAAACCATGTATTAGCCTATAAAGAGATGGAAATTATCTTTTTCTTCATATGTTGTTCCTAGGGCAGTTCCTATCTACATTGGACTCATGCATGGCTCGTCATGTGTGATATAAGATACATAAGATAGATTCAGTTGAATAACATGAATTTCTGTTCATTTTATTGTTATTATTTATGTGCTAACATTTAAAATGTAAAATTCCACATGTTTGTGCATATTAAATGATATCTGTAGCTCACAATTCATCACCATTAGAAAATTTTGATTCAGAAAATAAATCATTAGCTCTCTTGGGGATCAGAAGTAAAATTGTCATTAAAGCTACAGTTTTAGCAGTTCATAAAGGGTTATAAAAGAATAATCAGGAGTGGAATGGCTACTCTTAAAATACCTAGCACCTTTTAAATATTAGCCTTGGAAATTCATCCTTGCGATTTCTCAAGACAAACTGTGGCATCTACTTAAGTGAGCAGATGCTGATGAGAACGGGATTGGGTGGAGTGCAGTCTTCACTTGAATGGGTGATTGAATGAATATCTCTAATCTGAACACAGCCTTGTAGTAATCACTCCCATGTAATTACATGCTCATGCCTAGAGATGCTACTCAAGGAAGTTTTGCTTGTTGGGGACTTTCATTAAGGATGGCTATTATTGGATAGATTTGAAGAATATCATTAACCTCAGCCCATGCTGGAGAGACAAGAGTAGTATGCAGTGGTGGTTAGTAATGAACTTAAATCTAGTGGCCAGAGGTAAAATATTTGATCCACCAACCTTATAATATTGGGAGGGAAGGCAAAAGTGTACAAGGCATGAAATATGTCCCTTTTTACATGATGCATGGTGTTTTTCTTTGAAGAATGTAAAAATTCTTTTTGATTTTATGTGACTATAAGTAAAAATAAGGATGATTCAGTAGAAAACTGAAACACTTTACATTGGGGCAGTATATACTCAATTTTGATCAGGTAAATGACAATACATTTGTTTCTCTGTGTGTGTGTGTGTGTGTTTTCAGTAAAACTCAATAGCAGTAAGAAATAATTTTCAGCTGCACATTTTGCAAATACAAGCTTTCATATAAGACAAAATACTAATTTTTTTGATATCTTTATTCCCTTATCTTTGAAACTTTATTGCTTTAATGACTTCAGTATCCATTTTGATGTAAAAGTGTGTACTGCGTCTAGGTAAGCAGTATCTTATAGTAAAACTGTTTTTTCTCAGTATTTCAATATGAGTTATGACTTCAGTATCCATTTTGATGTAAAAGTGTGTACTGTGTCTAGGTAAGCAGTATCTTATAGTAAAACTGTTCTTTCTCAGTATTTCAATATGAGTTAAACTATGGCTTATGTTTTCTGAACTTTAGATCTTATAAGAATTGACAAAATGTTGATGTATCCTTTTTTTAAATATCTAGAATTCTTCTTAGTATAGCTGTGGATATTTTATTTTTGCCATTTTAAGAGTTCTACCATGTGAAAAATTGTGTTAATTCAAGTGAAAAGTAGTTCATGTTAGGAATTATTTTTTAAAATACATGGCATGCTTACAAAATAGGCATATATTTCAATTATATTTATCATGTGCTGTTTAACTTGCTAATATTACCTTGAAAGCAGACACTGTTGTCAGGGCATGAATGACAGGGAAACTGCAAAGGAGCAGCATCGTCTCCTTCCTTCAGAGATCATAGCCTGCAAGAGGGATTAGATAATAAATGATATAAATATGTAAAAGTAAATTATTTGTTGAAAGAGAAAAGGTAAAAAGAGACACCAAGAAAGTTCAGTTGCTGGAATCCCCATACAGTAGTTGTAAATAAAAATATTCCATTAAGCCCTATGAGTATGGGCATCGGAGGGAGCATCTGAAGGTCCAAAGAGACACTTACAAATGTCTATCACCCAGACAGACGGCTTAGAACCTGCAGCAAGCCACACTATGGGAAGGGTGATCAGAGTATTCAGCAGAGGATCCCTGCCTCACTGTGGTCCCATGATAAGATGAAACTGTATTGTGACAGACAGGAGGATGGACAGGATGGACAAACCGTGCAGCCAGACTTGTAGGTGCAGTATTCTGAGGTGGCATCATGGGAAGAGCTTTCGAGGCAAGAAAATGAAATGTGATTTGGGTAGGAAGTTAAAAGGGTTTGGGGCAGAGACTTTGATTTTTTTTTTTCTTTTTTGGAGACAGGATTTCTCTGTGTAACCCTGACTGTCCTGGAACTCACTTTGTAGACCAGACTGGCCTTGAACTCAGAAATCCACTTGCCTCTTCCTCCCAAGTGCTAGGATTAAAGGCATGAGCCATCACTGCCTGGCTGAAATAAATTTTAAAAGCTTACTCTTGATTGAGTGCAAAGTCTCTACGTAGCCAAATCTGTTCTTGGAGCAATGAAGTCATGTTCAAGTACAATTCCACCGTTCAAAGATTTTTAAAATTCAGGTTATAGGCATATATGTATGCATATATGTATATACATATTAATACACATATACATATATGTACATAATAATCCAAGAAAAAAGGAACTTCGTTTCCCAAGGAAGGCCATGGAGTGGTTGTCCGGAGGACATTGGAAGGAGTTTGGGAGAGGAAAGGGAAGAAAGAAAGTGAAATAATTATATTTTAATTGAGACTTTTAAAATGTAAAGGCATTGCTAGGGGATTTCAAATTAATGTTGAAATAGTTCCTGCTGGGAAGAAACTTGGGCAGGCCAAAACTGCAGTATCGCACCTTGGACTGGCTCTATGTGAACGCGCAAAACTGAGATTCTCCCACCTCCTGTTCAGAAAACAGCTTGACAAGGGAGCTGCTGTTGGGAAGAAGGGAGTTCGAAACTTCTCAGTGAATAAAAGATCTAATTTGAGACGGAGAGAACAAATGGGAGTTAATTAGTAAGACTTTAGGGAGCAGCAGCCCAGCTTTTACTCTGTTGCTCGAGAGATGCAAGTTTAAGAGAATGCCATGTACCATCTGAGGCCAAGAGATGGATGGACAGGTGATCAAAGGTAGAAAGCGTACTGTAAAGGGCTCTTCACACGAACAGGGAGTCTACTCTCTGGCCAGTAGAGAGCTTTTCTGGTAGCCTGAAAGATCATCTTCAGTGTCAAAAATCAGAGTCCATGCATATAGACAAGGAGTGCTGTAAGATTTCTCGCTGTTAGTTGGCTCTTACATCACAGAAACACTTCCAAGTGGTAAACGTTTTCCAATTAAAGAGAAAATTATAGAAAATTCCATTAGGGCTTTAGACCTTCTTGTCTCTAATTACACTAGAATGTGCAGACATTTTGAACTTGAACCCGCTTTAGTTGAATTTGTTAATGATACTTTATTACATTTGTTTGAGAAACAAAGCTAAGATCCAAATTATTTTGGCACTTTAGCTAGAAGCCTGAGTAATTTCATAGAGTAATAGGCTTTGGAGTTACTATTTAAATCCCATTAAGGATTTCTGTGTAATTTTGGAAAAAAATACTATAAAGCTGTATGGGCTGAGAATGATCCTGCGAAATGAATTCTCAGTGTTACCAGCGAGAGAGCAAAGTTCTATATGAAGCAACTAGCCCAGTTCCCGGGTACACTAGTGCAGAGAGGACAGACCTGGCCTTGCTGGGAGGAAACAACTTTTTTTCTATATGCTTTTCTTTCTTTTGGGGGATGTCATTTGGGCAGACTAAGTTAAGGAAAGGCTGTAGTGTTTTCTCTTTATATCTACCTGTCTGTCTGTCTGTCTGTCTATCTATCTATCAATCATCTATGTATCATCTATCTACCTTTCTCTCTTTCTGTCTGTCTGTCTGTCTGTCTGCCTGCCTGCCTGCCTGCCTTCCTTCCTTCTTTCCTTCCTTCCTTCCTTCCTTCTTTAAAAGTGAAACATACATTGTTTTAATAAATATATATGTATAACAGAAATTGACTTTCTTCAAACATTTGAAATATCAACAATAGATTATGACAGGTTAGGGAGATTGGGTCAGTAGTTAATGGCACATACTGCCTTTTGAAGGAACTCTAGTAGGTTTTCCAGCATCTGTGTCTCCACCTCCCATCTGCCTACAACTCCAGACTGAGGCCCTACCCCTACCTTTGTGGACAGCCAGGCTTGTGTGCCTATATCTACACATAGACACACACACACACACACACACACACACACACACACACACACATACACACACCTGAAAATAAAATAAATCTAAAAAGATATAATATAAAAAAATATTGGTTACAAGAGGTTTGGGGGAAATGGCTTAGTAACTAAAGTGTTAGCTAAACATGCAAGAAACTCAGTGTTTAGAAATCCAGAAACCCACTTAAATGTTGGCTGGATGTGGGAGCACAACTTTGACCCCATTCTGAAAGTCAGCCACATGGAACTCCAAGAAAAACCTGGCAGGCAAGACTAGAGGCTTCACTAAACTCTGGTTTCAATGGAGAGACCCTGTTTCAATAAATCTAATGGGAGAGTGAAGGAGGATGACTACGGGATCTACCATGGATGGGCCTACTTGTCCATACAAGCATGCACAAACAAACACATGTGTGCATCTCCACACTTACAAAAGCATGCACACATGAAAATGGAAAGAACATAAAGAGAATTATTACAAGAGTAGGCTAGGAGGAAAGAAAGCAGATTGACTCTGGTAGTATTTACATTTTACAAGGTCGTAACCATTTTCATTTGCAAATCAGAATGAGAACAGATCTGTCATCTACACGAGTATAAAAAAAATTTGAATTCAAATAATTCAAGGCTTACAGACTTACTGTTTAATCAGAAATTCTATGGGTTTTTTTTTTTTTGAAAAAAGTCATAAGAAATTCTGCGTTTTACCAAAGCATTTATTGACCTGATACCTGTACCAATCTGCATTTTTGTCTTTAGTCATTGTTTGATGGGATGGGTTTTATCCTACGAATCCTGAAGTCTTTTTTTTTCTTTTTTCTTTTTAAATCCAGTTCCTGAATGAATTCAGGATTAAAAAAAACTCCAAACTCCAGCCATTCGCTTTCTTCTGAGTATTGCTAACTGGTTGCAATAGTTATTCCAAAAGGAAAGTTGTTGTTTTTTTTTTTTTTTTCTGTAAGGAAAAAAAACTGCTGCAGTTGTTGGACACGGGCTAGCCGTTGATTTGGAAGGAACCAGCCAAAAATGTCCCAAACAAATTAATAGCATAGGAACATCTGCTGCTGTTTTATTAGAGTTTCACATAAAAACCTAGTTTGCAAGCTGGCGTTTGGAGTGCTTTTCTTTACGCTGAACTCTTTAGTGTAGCTGCAAAAGGCAATCAAGACCATATGTCTTACAGTTTGAGGTCCAAATTTCCCTGCATCTCACTCCAACCTGGGACAGTCACTTGGAACATGAGTCCTAAGTTAGGAAACCCATTTTTAAAAATCAGACTTTTTTTTTAACGGCATGTTTTTAAGTCATTGAAGTGATGGTATTTGCATCTCTTTTCTTTGGCCATTATTACAATTTAATTTACAAGTTGTTGTAGTCCATATTCATCATTATTTCAATGGTTATTGGCTATAGCTCAGTGTAACACTTAAATAGACATAATAGCATTAATCATGGATTTTTTTTTTTAAAAAAAGAAAAACCTAATTATGGTTCAGGAAAAGCTTCTGATTTTTCATGAAGATGAAAACCATGTAACAGCCTATGAAGTAAGTGATTTGGTATAACTAGTTCATTTAGATGTTTGGCTAATTTTACTTTCAACTCAACCCCCATGAGAAAAGTGGACAAATTTAGTTTCAATATCCCAAAATCCCTACATTTATTGTTATTGTGTCATTATGCAACACGAGCTTTAATATCTTGTTAATATTTCTAGCGGGATTCTAGCTATTAGTTTTTGGCTACGAAAACTGGTGAGGGTGTGACAGATCTTTTTCCTTTTCCTCTGTAGGGCACTAACCACTTAGTGTCTGAGACTTTTGCCCTTCTAGTTTCTTGTTTTGCCCCCTCCTCAATATTTGTCTTTATATACATAGGCACACATCCACAGAGACACATTCTCACGTGCATCTGAGCAAATATACACGCATCTACAGTATGCATGCATTTAAATGCTTAAATTAAACTTCAGAGGATACAGCCATCTGTTTCTATAAGCTTCTGTTTGTATACAACAAGCTTCATTTTCCCTTCAGTCCTCAAAAATGTGAGGAAGTTGCCTGGTAACTTAAACTCTGTAGCTTTTGTGATTTTTATCACTTGCAATAAGCTATTTTTATTCATGTTTAATGGATCTGAAATCAGGGTAACATTTGCAGCTGCGTTTTATGTACATTTTCAGTACAAGGAGTGAGAGACCAAAAACTCTACAACACCTCGTTTTCCTTATGGAAGAAAATTCCTGTGCTGTTTGTCATTGTGCATTGTTTTACGCTTTGGGGGAGATACCTTTTTTTAAAATCTCAGGTTACCAAAAGGACCAAATACCTGCAGATGATGTAGAATATTGCATGGTTTCTACACAAACTCACTTAAACTATAAAATATCCATTTACATAGAAAAATAATAACCAAAATGAATACAATTTCCTTTTTGTCCCCTTTAGGATTTCAAAATTCTTTTGTTGCTGTTGTTTAAAACTGACTCTCTCTATATTATAGCCCAGGCTTTTCCTAACTTAGTGCTGGGCCTCCAGATTCGCTCTTCTAAGTACTATTAGGATTCCATGGAAATGCCAGGATGTCTGAGTGGTTATCAGAATTCTTGGACCTGTTATACCCTTGCTTTGTATGTTACTCCCTTATAAGTTATTCTGTCAAGGTCTGAGAAAAGAAATGCAGTGTTCCTACTAGATTCCAGACTGAAAAAGTAAGCTCTTTGTAAAAAAAAAAAAAAATCCAAAGTGTTTTATGTGGACCATGATATGTAGTTTATCGCACTATACACGTGGGAATTATCTATCAAAGACCAAGTAGAAGGATTTCTAATGACCAAAGGAAGGTTTGACGCTGAGCCTTTGAGGTTATGAATCCAAAAAATGCTGAGCGTAAGGCAGAAATGACCAGTAGAAGATGAAACCCATCAGTAGACACTGGGACTCTTAGCATAGGTACTGACTCAAGCCAGCGGAATCTGTCCGGAGGAACAACTTGAACAGTTCCTGTTTCTCCTCTCTGCTTTCTTTCCCTTTTCCCTCCTTTTACACTCTTCATCCATTAAGTTGGACGAAGGGATGGGTACCAGGATAAGCTGATGTCTTCCCTGACGATATTCTTTGAATTTGCTTTCATTTGTGTTTGTGTGTTTTCTTCCCCTCTCTCAGCACAATTGTTTCAGTATGTGTTGGGGGAGGGGTGGGCCTGGCCATGAGGTGCAGAGAGTACAATAAAGATTCTTTTCCAAAAGGGGTGCGGAGGGCGGGAGGGAGAAGTGACTTTGAAGTATTAGTTTTTAAAACATTCCCACTGGCAAAAAGCTGAACAACTGTTGTGGTTTCCTTAATTATGTTATATACACAAAAGATGTTTTCAGGAAAAAAAGAAGCCTAAACTAAAGTGCTTGGTAACTAGGATTTGCTGAACTTGATTTAATGTGAAATATTTGTGCATGTGTGTATGGGGGGAGGGGTATGTGAGTTTTCTTTAAATTTCATATTTTTTTTTAAACCCTTGCATTTGTGGTAGAATTGATTCTAGAAATTCTGTAAAGTAATTAGGCAGAAGTCTATAAATAATACCTTATGTTGCTTACAAATCTAATGTACGTGGCAAAGTGAAGAAGAAAAGCCCACAAGGCCTCAACCCTACACAAAGAGCTGTAGACAACTGTGGGAAGCTGGAAGCAGAACAGTTGGTCTTCTCTAGGGAGGAGCACACCAATGGGTGTCCAGTGGCAGATGGTCAGCCCTGAAAACATTCCTATGAGGAGCATACAACATTATATGAATCAACAGCTTATATTTATGTATGCATTTGCATGTCATATGTGTATATGCCCGCAATAACAATTAGTAAAAAAAAAAGACACCATGAATTTGACGAGGAAAAAAGGGTTTATGTAAAGTAAAGGGAGAAATATTTTACCTGTATTACATTCTCAAAGCTAAAAGAGTTAGTGTAATCATTTCTGTAGAAGTATTTGTGTGTGTGTGTGTGTGTGTGTGTGTGTGTAGATCAACCTCAGATGTCCTTCCTCAGGCTCTCACTGGTACCAGAGGTTTTATGATTCAGCAAGGCTGGCGGCCAGCAAACCTCAGGGTTGCTCTGGTCTCTTCTTCCTTGTCAAGGAATTTAGAAATGTGTGTCACATCTGGCTTACTATATGGATGCTGGCAACCTAATTTAGGTCCTTACACTTATGTAACAAATATTTTACCACCTGAGCTATAGGTCCTGTCTGGCTTCATTACAATTGAAAGGGTATTTGAAAGTGCTGATGGATTCATTACCTTCAATTCAATTTGAGAAACATAAACTTTTGAGGAAAATGGGTTATGTTCTCTATAAGACCAAACTTTGTAGTCCCCAAGATGCACAGAAATCCCATGGAATCAGTTCATATATAGAGGAGGACATAACAATATTTTTTTTAAATCAGCCTATGCTGTTACCTAGTAACACATGGACTCAGTCTATACAGTTTCAAATGGCTTAAAATGTATGTGCTCTTTTAATAGTTGCCCACACTCAGGCATTGCATGAAGATTTTCCTTGGTTAGACATAGTTGGCCTCCTTATCTCTTTTCCACTTTCCACATTGTCAGTTCTTCCTTTGTTGCTGGCTTTCTAGTCAAGGTTGATTTTATGGGCTGACTTATTTCTATGTGGCCACTTTTTAATCCCGTGTATAGAACCTTGGCTTATAGGGGAAACCTGAAGAAAAAGTTATTGCAAACTTTGTTTCATGGAATGTTCTCAGAAACAATCCACATGACGGTGTGCCAAACATTAAAAACCCACTAACTCATGGGAACTATCATAATTACGAGAAAACATTGCTGAGTCTAGTTCTTGTGTGTTATACATGATCATCATTATAACTGTATCTCACATATTATACCTTCTAAAAGGAAGAGCATACTGGGAAGACCCTTAAGAGGTGCGTTATCTGTAAACGGTAGGATAGACGGTGCTTACTGGTGATAACAGTCCTCATGGGCGCTTTCCCTAGAATCTGTGGCATAAAAATATCCTGTAAGTTTCAAACCTTCTATTTGTTGAGTTCAGAGGAACTTTGTGGGCTTAGTAAACAAATCAAGGACCACTTCAAACTGTAATCTGGTTGGGTTTGGTTTTATTGTTTTTGCCCAATAGTTGAGTGAGCCTGTCCAACCCCTTCAACATGTTTTCTTACATATTTGAAATAGTCTTGCTATCACGTGGGAAAGAGATATGGGCGACCTCTGCTGACTTCCCTCGATTAGGAACTCTGCAGTATGTTTCTTCTCACGTTAATGACCTTCATGTCAAGTTTGTGCTCTAAAAGAAAAAAAGAAGAATGGTTTTGTGCTGAAGAGCCCTTCGTGGAGACTCTTTCAGGTAGTAGCCTGGATGACAGCACCCTGCGCCACTACGGAGATGTTCTTCAGAAACCGTCATCCTTCGGAAAGAGACAGGAGGACTGGTCTAGCCCAGGAAAACATGTTTTTTTGCAGAAAATTAACTAGAAGATTGAAACACTCTTTGGAACTCTCCTCTCAGCACTGCCTTCCAGCTGTTCTACTTCTTGTGAAAAGCTCTCCTTGCTTCAGCCTGTTAGCCTATTGAATCATCTTATCTTACCTGCAAAGGAATGGAAAAAATGACCAGAAAAGTGGCCGCCCATCTGAAAGGACATAACATTTATGATTTTTTTTTAATGAATCAGATTGGTATGTGATGAAATATCTTTCTTATGTGGTTTACTATGATCACACTAGAAATTCGTACAGTGGCACACAACCGGATAATAGATGGTCATGAACACACAGGAAGTATTTCCTTTCCTTGTCGTTGCGTGCATCACATCTGCAAATGCACCGCCAGATGTTTCCAGAACATTCCAGTGCTTAAATAATTTAGTGTCACTTCGTTTACAAATCAGTTTTATTTTTATTTGTTGAACGAGTAATGAACATGATTGAAATAATGATTTATAAAGAGAGCGGTATGTAGATAACATGCCATAGGCATGGTTCTTCCATTACCTTTGGCTATGTTATCAGTGTGTTTACAACTGGTCACTTGGTTTACATTCTTTTGTAATTTGTATTTTCCAACTTAAATGTTTAGAACCCAGATTTTTTTGATTTTTGCATAAATATCATTTGTTAATGACAGAATTCGGAGAGAATTTTCAAAAACAGCTAATGAAAAACTTAACATTACGATTTTAGTTTTTGATACTAATATTCATAAGAAACTTTTTTTAAAATTTTAATTATGTGTATGCATATGTGTCTGTATGTGACTGCGTGTGGCCATGGAGGTCAGAACAGGGCACCAGGTCCCCAAAAACTGGAGTCACCAGATGCTGGTTACCCGTAAGTCATGAGTATTGGGAATGGAGCTCAGGTCCTCTGAAGAGCAGCGAGTACTCTTAACGGCTAAGCCAAGGGTCTAGGCCTGAGACCAACTTTTTTTTTTAAAACATGTTTTCTTTCATATAGAAAAACCGAGTAAATCCGATACTGTAAGATTTTTGATTAAAAAGGTGAACTATAAATCTTGTCTTTTAATCTTAGAGTATTAAGATACAATTTCATAATTGGATATTTACTGAACAAACTTTCAGCCAGACAGCTCAAAATGTTAGGCATTTTCTCATCCTATCCAGAATCCTTCCTATGATAATTCACCTATGAACTTTTTTGGCCAGTTTTCCTAGAAATGTCCTTGACTTAACCCAGTGCGCCAAGTATATGAGATGGGTGCGTAGTAAAGAAGGTGCAAGCTTTCAGAAGAAGATGGTAACTGGCTCACACTTCATTAGAACAAATAATAGATTCAGTTGGGTTCTCCCCACAGTGGAATCCTACACAGCCTTTGTATTTCCTTTTCCTGCAAACGGGGTTGAAGGAAAACTGTGAGGATTTGTAGCGAGCAAAGAAAATCCCCAGAATGTCTGAGAACCTCGAACATGATGCTAACCTATCACGTCATCACTTCTGGAACTCCAGGAGATAAACCATCCCAGATGCATGCATCCCTCCGCATCCAACATTTCTGGCCACTAGGAATCATTGTGTAAGGATAGCTGTGGTCTCTCTTCCCAGTACTCTGTAGTACCTACCAGTGCCTTCCCTCCAGACAGTGCTAAGTAAACCCCCATGCATAATCTCACCTGTAAGATGTCAGTTAGGGAAGCATGAAAGCACAATGTGCTGCTCTTCGTAGACATCTCATTGAACTGAAAATTTCCAAATTGCTCTACCTCTGGGTGAGTTGATGTTTTGACATGTCTGCATTTCTATATGTTTGCCCAGTTGGAGATCTAAAAATACATGATGAAATTTCTTTTGATCTTCTTTGTTGAACATCTGAAAAAGTTTACTTAGCATGTGGTAACAATTTTAATTTGGGGGCATGCTGATAATAAAAAGATGTTATGTGCATGCGTGCATCCACACGTTAAAAGTGAGTTCACATTTTATTTGTTCTTTGCATTGAGCTTTGCCCAACTCTGTTTTAATAAACAGGACTATTAAGCTTGTGGCTTTTGGTAAGTCAATGCAAAGTAAACAAAGTCTGAGTCAATCAAAATTTTTGATATTATCTGTGCCTGTACCTAGTAATTTTATGTATTTCGGGCATCTGCTTCAACATGCTTATTTGATACCTCCGTGAAAATATCATATGTAGTGTCTGTGAGCAACGTGAATAGGTGATATGTTTTAAAAATATCATGAATTGCTAATGAAAGTCATTTTAGGCAAAAAAAAATTTCCCCCAAGTTATAATACACCATATGCTATACTTTGAAAAATGTTTTTTACACCTATGTCAATTTGAGAGAGTATCTTCTAAATAAGATACTCCTTCTTCATCCTCATCCCCTATGTACAACATGAGGGGAACTTCTATACATTTCTCAGTGGTTTAATTGTTTCAAGTATTTAAATCTCTTTTTTAAGAAAAAGAGAAATTTTAAATCTAATATTTGATAGCACATTGCATCACTGCTCTTTGTTTCCTTATATCATATTAACACTCATTAGAGTATTGGCTTTTACAACTATTTTTGAGTGTTCATGCATGGAGTGCCTGTGCCAGGGCATATGTGTGGAAGATAGAGGAATATGTGAGGGTATTGTTTCTCCCCTTCCTGTGTATGGGATCAGGAGGTAGAAGTTAAGTCATGGGGCTTGGCTACAGGCACTTTTATGCACTGAACCATCTCACCTATCCACAATAGTCATTATACAAACAAACTGGGCCACTTTCTGCTTTGTTGTATTCTGTGATCTCATGTAAAGTATGCCTTGATTCCAACCTGAAAAATTCTTAAGGTTAATGTGTTACCATTTTCCCATAGGCAGATGATGCCATTGAGAAAGACTGAAAATTGGAAATGGTTTTAATTTTTTATGAAGAATCAAATATTTAGTTATTTTACTGATTACTCAACTGTTGCCATTTTCCCCAGTAAGCCCCTTGCCAGTTTGTCTAAACACTTTTTTGTTCTTTCTCCTTAGTTAGCTATGCTCTTTGGATTTTCCTGTCTGTCCTGGAATAAACAAAGAAGCTGATTAGAAGATAACAAAAACGCTATTCTATGCAATGCTGTGGGTGCCCGAGTCCTGCTTCTCCCTAAAGGCAGGACCTTCCACGACACACCTATGTTTAGAATATGTGGAGTTTAACATAAAGATAATACAAGAATTCTGAAAAAAATTGAATTGACAGGATAGGATTTGAACTGTCTATCGTTTGTTCCCACTGATATCTCCTTTTGCATTTATAGTATTCTCTGACCCACAGAGAATACTGAGTCCTATGTTCTCTGTCTATTTAATGAAGCTCAATTTATTAAGTAGGCAAGAGATAAATAACAAACATTGACAATAAGAACAAAGAGTATTCTAAAATTAAAGCATAAATATGGTCTCTCTAAATAGTCTACTTTTTTAAACCTTTTTTACTTAAAGTAAGTACTTTACAAAAGAAAAATTGTATTCTTTTAGAAATGCAAATTGCCAGCATCAGTAAGTTGTAATGCAGGACCATGAACTATTAAAATAAGAGCTCTATAACATGAAGACTGAGACAGCACACCAGCAAGGATATTCCTAAAATGACCATTTGAGTGAGTAAAGTGAAGGTAGCATTTACAGTGTGGACACTCTGGGCAGAGAGATGATTCATGTCCCAAGCAGGACTCAGAATGACAGAAAATCGAAAAGCTATGTAGTCTTTAGTTCTGAAATTTTCCATTTACTATTTTCAGAGTAGCGTTGACTAGAGATAACAGACTCAAGGTGCCAAAACCTTCACCCAGAGAGACTTTTTGTATTCTTTCACTGACAAGTGCTGTTGAAATTTAAAAGACACTAATGAGACTGTTGTGAGAATTATTAGTAAAAGAACCACACTAGTTCCCGAACTAGTGCAGGCAAGGCAACCAGGTGAGCAGCAGAGCTCATGCCACGCCTCAGAGCTCATGCCCGGGCACAGTCTCATTCCAAGTTCCCTTTGTCCGCCATCTCTCTGGTGGGGGACCCAGAGTTCCTCTGGCTTCCACCCACTGTGTCATCTTTCCGCCATCTGCAGACCCACATTCCAGTGACCCAGTAAAGCACAACTCTTAATCTTAAATAGGTAGCCAAAGATTTATGTATATTAAACTCACAAATACAAGATGCCAATATACAATGATAAAAATCGTATCCCAATTTCTAACCTTTAGATAACCTAACATCTGATATTCTGACCTCACGCCCCACCCCCACCCAATGTGTCTGCTCTCTGACCTCCCAACTCCTAGCTCTGCCTCCTCTTTCCTCTCCAATCACAGGCCTCTCACTGCCTCAATGTGATTGGATAAGAAATATCCTGCAGCAAGACTCAACTATCCAAAGGCTTTGGTCTCAGAGCACTGTAAGGGGTGGAAAGCCAAGAGATAGTGATGGAGCTAAAATGATCAAATTATAGATTATAATCTACGATAAAAGCTTTGGAATCTCTTCTGAAGAAAATTAAGTGATTTGGATGGTAACCAAGTTAGTGAGTTTTTTTCAAATACTTATTTGGACACCATATTCTTTTGCTTTAAGATTTATTTATTTAATGTATATGAGTACATTGTCACTAACACCAGAAGAGGATATGGGATCCCATTACAGATGACTGTGAGCCACCATGTGGTTGCTGGGAATTGAACTCAGGACCCCAGGAAGAACAGCGTGAAAGAACAGCCAGTGTGCTTAAGCGCTGAGCCCTCTCTCTAGCCTTGCAAACCATATTCTTGTTTCACAAAGATGGGAAAATTGATAAAGCTGAAAATTTTGTGACAACAAATGTTAAATATTTATGACACAGTCACATTTGAAAAGATGTCTTTAGGACAGAGTTTTCAGCTGTATGGGGGTTTTCTGTGACAGGGCTTTGTAGTAGATGGAGGGAATGTGAATACAAATTGGCAGAGAAGCAAAAATTCAAGTTAATTGAAAAGAATTAGGAGGAGCGAGAGTAGAAGCTGCTTAAAACAGAAAACAGAAATTCAGTCTGAGATACAGTTTTCCTAATGAGGGAATTTGTCTGAGCTATTCCTGAATTATTTGAGGAATATTTATGGTCTATGTTCATAGTCTGTTGTACCATAAACTTAAACCTAAGTGAGGAGGGAGACAAAAAGACAGATATACCACACACACACACACACACACACACACACACACACACACAGAGAGAGAGAGAGAGAGAGAGAGAGAGAGAGAGAGAGAGAGAGAGAGAGATATTCTGTATGATGTTCTGGTTATTAAATTTGTATCCACCATTGCTCATTTCTTTTATATAGATATGACTCAGGGCTGTAGCTCGTCAACTATAGTCAGGCATTTCTTACTATTTTAATATGTTTGCCTCTGATAATTAGAAGGATAATAAATAATCAACAGATCTTGCAAAGTTGATTCTTTAGTTTCCTGCTCACCATTCCTACTTTGACATGACTGGTATTATCATCCTCATTTATAATTATGACTGAAGAGGTAGAGTTATTTACCTTGCTTGCCATCTCATTGAAGGTAGAGATGGGGTTATCACTAAACTTAGACATCTATCGGAAAGACTTGAAAGTTCAAGGGCAAGGGATGTAGCTGAATGATAGGATAGAGGTATAATGCTGCCATGTCAGTCAAAAGAAGACTTTTCATCACACAGGAAGTAGAGATACAGAGAGAACAGGAAGTGGGGCCAGGTTATTAAACCTCAAAGTCTGGCCCCCAGTGCTCTGCTTCCTTCAGCAAGCATCCATTTCCTAACGGTTCTATAGCTTTACTTGTAGTGTACCTCAGCAAGTGTTCCTGGCCTTTCCTCCTGTTTTGATATAATCATTCTGACTCTCTTCCACATCTTTTTTATGTGATTATAAACCATGTTTTTATTTGCATTCCCACCAAAGGAAAATGACTTTGGAAGTTTCTTCCTTCTTTCTGCAAATTCCTTGTTCTTTGAGGTTCCAAATGCATTCAATATCTGGCTTCCTGGTTTTAGTTTTATCTATACACGATAACAAACCTCTCCTAAAAGCTGTGAAGTTTTTTGAAGATCCCTATCACACGTAAGAGTTCATGAATCAGTATGTTTCTGTAATGCGAGGGTGCTGTAATTTCTGACCTTGTGTTTATGTTAAGAAAAGTCCTCTTACTCCGTGGAGAAATTTCATATATACAACTGGGGTTACTTCAGTGGATGTTTGAAGTATGAGTCAGTGCTCTGACTTCTATCCTGTTTCATTATTTTTCTTGGGTAATTGATCTACTTTGTAGTTGAGAGAATGCAGTTAGATCAGAATATTATTATTTGTGTTCGCTGGTGTTGTGTCACTGTGACTGAATACCTACGATAAACAACTAAGAGGAGGAAAGTTTATTTTGGCTCACAAATGTTAGAGGTTTCAATCCACAGTCACTTGGCTCTGATACTCTGAGCCTGCCACGGTGTAGTACATCATGGTGGGAGTGGTGGTGGACCATCTGTTCGCTTCTAATCTTGGCCAGTTAGTGTGTGTGTGTGTGTGTGTGTGTGTGTGTGTGTGTGTGTGGAGGGGGGGGTTGCAAAGAGGGAATGCAGGAGAGGGGGAGGGGAGAAGAAGCTGCTATCTGGTAGCCCTTTTATACACATGCCTCCAGTGACCCAACCAATTTCCTTCCACTGGGTCTTCCCTTCCTAAAATTTCCACTGAATTCCAATAGCTCTACAGGCTACAAGTCATTCATAGATGGGCCTCTGTGAGACATTTAAGCTCCAAAGGATAGCAGATTGGAAGGAAATGATATACTCTCTTGTGGTCAAATATGTTTATTACAAAGAAAATATAAGTAGTAAGTCAATCCTTTGAACACATGGCAAACTTTGAGTTGAGTAATTTTCAGTAGAGGAGGTGTCTTTGTCTTAAATCTCATTACCAGTACTGTAATGGGCTGTTTATAAACAAAATTTGGGAAGAGTATGTCAAATGAGTCATCTGAAATTATTCTTGCTTAGAAGTCCAATAATGTCATCACTGGTAAAGAATGTCCGTGTAGTAGGTCTGCTGCCCTTCTCTGAGCTCAGTGGTGGATCCTACTTGTGCCTCTGCCTTTTAACTGCCCCTCACCAGAGCCTAGGCTGCCTTCCCCTGCTTGTAAAATAGGGGGCCCTTTCCAGTGCTAAAGTTCCACGCCATGCTCGAGACTTGAGTTTATAGCCTCAATTTATAAACTAGAGTTCATACATCTTTGAAGCATCCGTCATTAAGTCCACCAGTAATACTCAGAACTGTTTTATTTTATGTATTTGAATTTTCTGTGATCCTCCTAAGAATGAAGTATAATAAGCATAGTAATTATTATTTCAATTTTCCTGCTGAGCAGTGGAGGCAGAGGAAGTTAGGTGACCTGTCCCAGGTTCAGCTGACTCAGGCTAAGGCGCAGAGGTCAAATCCCATAGCTCCCTTCCTTCTCCGTATTCCTCAGCAACACACCCACTACCTTCCATTCTAATTTTATTTGCTGGGTTTTTCTGAATTTAGGAGTAAATATGGGATTAAAAAAGGTCATATTTTTTAACATTTATGTGGTCACAGAGACTGACTGGTACTTATGAAAAGAATATATTATTTCAGTCACATTTGGTATCTTCACATGGATGACTGAGGACCTGGAGATTTTTGTGAAGAATACTACCTTTCTTTTTCAGATTTTCCCTTGCTGCGTCTAAACTATAACCTAGGGTTAGCATATGCTCTTTGTATTGTGTCTGGTATCATACCCTAGAGTCCAGCACAGAACCCACACACTAGGGAGAGTGGGTTGCCCAGGGAAGATCCTAATAATTTATGTAGACACAAAAGCAGAAAACCAAACATACCCCAGAGCTCACTGTTAGCTCTTCTACCTGTACTTAGACTCCAAATTACAAGGATAGAATAATCAAGAAGTTCCAGGGAAAGATGCATGTGAGAATTACAGGGTCCTGATTATAAAGCATAGAATCTCAGATTAGAAGGGCAATTTCAATTAGTGTGGCAGGCATCAGGCTCTTTCTAAAAACCAAAACAAAGCCTCAGTTCTTCAGGACATTCGTGTGTGTGTGTGTGTGTGTGTGTGTGTGTGTGTGAATATTTAGGAATATAATATATTCCTAACCTGCTCAGTTTTCTGCTTGACTTGCCCTTTATACCTTTCTGCTTGTTATTGTCCATTCAACTCCTGCAGCACTTGGATGCGCTCAACCATGTGGCTGCATAATTAGTTGTGAAATTGCTTGTTACCAAAATCTGCAACTTCAGCAGCTGACTACCTAATAAAGGCACATTAACAGGTAAAGCAATAAATCATATTTTAAAAACTCATAACATTTCCAGGAGTGACAGGATGATGAAAACAAAGAAACCCATTCCAGACCAAAAATGAAAGTCTACCAGGCTATTGCGCTGTCTGGTCTTGTTTACGGAAACAACACCTACCATCAGCAGCCCAGTCAATTAGGAGACAAAGTCTATCAGCGTCTCTTAGTGCCACACTTTACACCAGATGGTGGGGCATTGTTTCCCACAATGAGGTCCCAGGATTCATGCAATCCTGAGAACTTGAAACCCTTCTACATGAATGTCAACTCCCCAGGGCTAGAGGAGAGCAGAGCACAAGGCAGAAGATGAAACCCTAGGAGGGTTCCCCGTAGCACAGCCTGAAGCAATGTAGCATCACAGTAGATAGCTGGCGAATACCTGCACCTGGATGGGTATTTTGGACAGCAATCAGGGATGGCTCATCTCATTTAGAG
This sequence comes from Tokudaia tokunoshimensis, assembly GCA_036184795.1. Classification (NCBI taxonomy): domain Eukaryota; kingdom Metazoa; phylum Chordata; class Mammalia; order Rodentia; family Muridae; genus Tokudaia; species Tokudaia tokunoshimensis. The sequence continues at coordinate 59,851,078 of BTHU01000015.1, forward strand.
CTTTCCTCTTGTCATATCCTGGAGACAAACGGGCAGGAGCAGATGCAAAGGCAGCCCCTTGCTAGGAAATAGCTGCCACGAGAGAACAGTGTACATTGATGATTAGAATAATTACAGAGAACACTGCTCCACAGCAGTTTGATGTATGGATTTCTGATCTCCATCACAGGACCGCAAGAATGGTAGGGTGCCTTCTATTAAACCAATTTATAGGAAAAGGAAACGGGACAGATAAGAGGCAAATGACATGTTCAGTAGCAGGTAGGTAGCGCTTGGTTAGAAGGGCTGATGCATTAGCAGAGATAGATGCAGATCTTCCGGGATCTGAAGTTCATAAAGATTACAGAATATTTAAAGAAAGATAATACAGTACCAGAATGTACAATCAGAGGTGCTGTGCCATTGAACTTTGTTAGACATAGGATGTCTATCCAGTTCTCCATATTGGCTCTTGAAATTGGTATCTGCCTCAAAGGCAGAAATGTCAGTTAAAGACTTATAACACAACAATGAGACTTGGGTATTTGATTTTTTTTTTTAGAAGCAAAGGACTCTTGGTGCTCTGTTAGGCTACTTTTTTTTCCCACTGAACATTTTGAAACTTGATATAAATTTCTTTACAAATCAGAAGAAGGTACAATCATGAAAACCATGAAAATTGTGTTTCTCCCAATTCTTTACTAGTGAGTGGCACAGGGTTCTCACAGTAAGAGAAAGTAGGAAGGAAACTAGCAAGAAGGAACTCAGTGACAACAAGTAAAGGAGGAAAGGGTCATGGGTGGTCTGTTTACCATCCATTCTCTATCCATGGTTTTGCCATGCTGGCAGAACCTTGGTTTTGATCTTTCGTGACTTTCTTTCCTACACCAAATCGGAATGGAGGATCCTCTCGGTAGCATCAGGTAATTCAATCCATGTTAGGTTAAGCCATTCGCTCAGTGTACAGCTGTGTAGGCTACACATGGCTCCTTCTTGTCGATGGCATCTGAAGATGAGACAGGTGACTTCCGTAGACTGGGATGGCTTTCACTCCCTGCTCTTCCTCTGGAATTCTTTTCTCATGCAAGACCCCAGAGTGATAGCCTGCCAACTCTCCGCCCCCAAGAGAAAACAACACAAAAGTTGAACATTAGAAAATGGGATATTAGGGACCCATGGACCCTCAGATACTTATGGCTCCCACAGCAGACAATTCCTGTAGCTTCCTCGTATTAGAATACCCTGGTTTGTTCTTCTTCGTTGCTTAATCACCTCAACTGAGGGATTCTGGCCATCTGGGGCTTTTTTCTGATAGAAATATTTAAAACGATGCACCTCATGCTCTGAATACAAAGGGGAAACTGCAAAACCTGGAAGAATTATTTTAAAAGACAGGTAGAGTTGGATCTAATACCCAGGTGATTTGGTAAGCTTTGTTCTCTGGAAACCAGAATTAGTTTTACAAAATGTCGGGAGGACGAGGAGGAGAAGAAGGAAAAGAAAAATAGAAAAAACGGTCACATTCTAGAGAGATTGTAGACTTTACCTTTTAGATGGGTGGGCAGGGCTCAATGGAGCAGAGCCTAAATTTGATATAAAGATTTTAAGCAAGTTGGGATTTTGTCAGAGGCTTCTGTATAGATGCTGAGATAACTCAAGAGAGTAGTGTAGAATTTGGCGTGGAATGGCGAGAACTTACAGGGTTGAACTTGTCAGTTATGGATCCACGGAAGTTTGGGCTGAAGACGACACTGGCAATGGGTTGCATGAAGACTCCACTTATTTGAAAGGGGAAGTTTGTCCTCAAGTATATTATCAGTGGACTGAAAGTTCCAATGAGCTCAAAAATATTAGTATTTTTGTATTGTTCTGCAAAACAAAGGCCAGGAAGGGGAGTTCCCAAGCATCTTCTCTGGTTAGAGGTTTTACTTAAGAAAAGAATATATGAAAAGTTTGCAAGGAATTGGTGAAATAAAGAGCATATCATTTATGACTGTTCAAGTATATACTGTTAAACCGTTCAAGGATATACTATTAGACTGGTCAAGTATAATAGAAGATAAGGAATTCTGAGACCATAGCAAACTGGCCCATCATTTGTATTTTAGAGATGTGGTTTATTTATATTGGTATGTGAAATGTAATCCTTACTGCATTAAATGTCAGTCACAAATCATTACTCTGAACCCATTACCTCTTTATTCCAAGGTGCTGATAGATTATGGGAAAGTCCTCATTCTTACTCATTAAAAGATTGCTCCATACTTGAACTCTAATTTCATTTCTAAATTTGAGCCAAAGGCTAAAGTCAGGTCCAAATGAATGCTTTTGAAATATGAACACTATTATCAATATCAATACCCGACCTTATTTTTTTTGTAATATTTTGTCATTAAAACCGATAATCTTACCTTTATTAACCTTATTGCCCTGAGACACAAAACCAGTGATGACTTGTTGAATTCTAGTTATGTGTGGTCTATTTCTCTAGGTTTGCCAAGATCACTCAACACTTATTAGAAATAGATTTCAGCACTTTATTCAGACTTACCAGGAGGAGTTTATTATTTTGAATGACAATACTGATCTTTATGTCTTGCTGTTTGGCCCAACCCACACTGGATTACTGAAATGGCTCCATTCATAAGTCTTTCCAGAGCACTTACCTGCCTGAATACTACTAGCTGTGGTGTTATTAGCATTTTGTAATGTACACTCTTGCATGTCTCATGGTAAAACATTTAGAGAATTATGAAATTATAGGGTGCTTTACCCATATCTTTCTCTAATCTCTAGTTCTATCATTGTATAAATTTTGGACTTGGTTATGGCAACGCCAGTGTTGTTGATTTAATCAAGGAACCTAATATCTTGTTACTATACAAAGCAAATCTTCTAGAATATTCATTCTTTTTTTTTAACCAAATGAGGAATCACCACCAAGATATGGTAAATGATTAAGTAGTTTGACATTTTTTTCTTGTTAAAGCAGTAGAAATCCTATCTTTGTAGGAAATATATTACATTAAATATATTAAATACCTCTAAAATGAGCAAGAACTATTTTCTTGACAAAATAGTATACTGTACGTTCTTAGATTGGTTTTCTTTTAATTCTGACTTTTTTAGTTATTTGAGATTAGATTAGTTGTCTTATTAGTGTGTGTGTGTGTGTGTGTGTGCGCGCGCGCGCGTGTGTGTGTGTGTGTGTGTGTGTGTGTTACATAAGACAATGTAGGTCAACAGATACAAAAAACTCCATCCCAGTGGAAGAAGTTACAATAAAGATGTACCATGGATGAATTCATTCTCTTTAATAAATCAACACTATCTTGCTTCTAACGATCAGTATTAGAGTATGAAAGAAAACTTCTGTTCTCATCTAAACAAGTATACTTGTAGTTGACAGTAAGAGACACTGTGATGTCGTTTTCTAGTCACATGAAGAGGATGACACGGTGAGTCATCATATTACAATGACCTTGTGACAGTGACCCACTCTTGCATGATTACTAATTCAATGTTTGATACATCCCTTAAATAAAACTGGGACATCAATAAATTTCAAATTTTGTTCCCTGTGGTTCCTCTAAAACAGGGTCTTGTGACCACCCGGGGACTTAGTCTCAGTTCTTCTACCAGAATGAGTAGTGAAAAAATTGGAGGACAGTCTGCAAAATCATCTTTTTATTAAAGCTAACTGTGTGACTCTGATACTGAATGTAGTTTAAAAATCCACAGTGGGAGGGGATAAGCCAGGAAGATTTAAGGGAGTGGGGAAGGGACAGAGAGGGGAACAGAATTCCCAGGCATTACCAAAGAGTACACATGGAGGGACCCAGGGCTCCAGCCGCATATGTAGCAGAGAATGGCATTATCTAGCATCAATAGGAGAAGAGGTCTTTGGTCCTGTGAAGGCTCAATTCCCCAGTGTAGGGGAATGCCAGGGTGGTAGGATGGGAGTAGGAGTCCCCCTCATAGAAGCAGGGGGAGGGAGGATGGGATAGGGGTGTTCTGGAGGGGAAACCAGCAAAGGGGATAACATTTGAAATATAAAAACATAAAATATCCACTAATTTTTTTTAAAGAATGCTAAGCAGTGTAAGGAGGCAAGCAGGGTACAGGGGAATAGTCAGGATATGAGGAGAGGAACAGGGAAGACCAATGAAAAGGACATTCGAAGGGACTATGACAAAACCTACTTATTTATATGTCAGTTAAAAGCAAATAAAAGAGCATCACTGGTTTCGGAGTGTGCAGCTGGGAGTTACATCTAATGTTTTCACTTTTTAACTATGTGATGTTTAATAAACTACAAGGGGTTTCTAAGACTTATACTGGATATTTATAAAATGATAATAGATTATGAAATTATAAGTAAATAATATCATAATAAAAATTATAAGGACCAAGGCCAGTAGTTATGGGAGGTCTTCCTACCTTATTTAACCGAATCTAGAAAATCCTTCACAGGTATGCCCAGTGGTTCATTTCCCTGGTGGTTGTAAGTCCTGCTAAGTTGGTAGTCAAGATTAACTGCCACAACTCCTCTGCTGTCACCGTGACACATGACACAAGGCCATAATCTCCCCACTGTTATAGGCATAGGCTCAGCACATGATGCACAATGGATCAGAACACCTTCAGCAGTCCCAGTCTTTCAGTTTCAATACTGATAAAGAGTTAAGTAAGTGCACAGTCTCTTCGGAGTTACAGACCTCCAAACTTGCAATCTACAAATGGCACTGAATAAATATCACTCTCAGAGAAAGAAATGTGAACATGGCAAGAAAATACCAGAACAAAGCAAGACTGAAACCTACCAGAGGAGACGTCAGATACCACAGTGCCATGTCTGATATCTAGGACTCATGATAGAATTGTTTAGCCTTCAATAGACTTGATAAGCTACACCCCTATGGGTTTGTCATCTACAACACCTCTCCCACTGCCTTAGACCAAGCCACATCATGCAGTCAGCTTTCTTTAGAGGACACCCTATGGCTGTGGCATTTCTAACATTCTAAAGTCTCAATGAAACAAAAACTTCCCTGTCTTCTTGCAGTAGGCTTTTAGCGCTTGCTTGAAGGGATGGCCATTCTGTTGCTTGGCTTTATAGACTCTCTGAAATCGAAGCAAGACTCCATAATCTACCATCATTCCTGTTCACGAGCCAGTACAATGTAGACAACACAGCTAAGCTGTGAGCTTGGGATAGATCATCCTGGTCTCCTTGGATCATAGGTGCACTGTCCTATGTGTCCAGACACTGAGGAAACAATTTCCTAATTTAGAGCAAAGGCTCTTACTGTGTAATCCTGGAAACCTGAATTCAATCTCTGGATTAATTAATTTATAGAAGGTGGTAAGAAAGAACCAACTGCACAAAGATTCCTCTGACTTCCACATACTCACAATACCTATCTACTCACCACAGACCAAAACAGGGATATCACCAAAGGCCAGCTTGATGGAAAAAAATAAAAAGGTTTTATTGTGGTTAATTGCAGGAATATGGGTGAAGGAACATATTTGAATCAAAGGCAGTTGAATCACCAAAGCCCACACCAGCATAGATGAAAGCTCATAATAGCTGGAAACCTAGGGCCTACTGTACATCATGTAGACAGCTTGACATATTGGAAAGTATCCATGTGGTCTGAACCTTTTCTGGGAAGCTCAACTCACTTTTATTTATTTTTTTTCTTCATTCTAGGTAGTTCACTGGTCTCTTCTTCCTCCAGGGTGCATGCTTGGTTATTTTCTGCTTCTTTCAGGTGACTGTGATTGTCAGAAAATCTTCTTATCTGCAGTCTTTACTATTCATACACTCGGGGTGGGAAGGACCTAGTGAATCTGGTCAGTTTCAGGGACTTCCTGAAAATAACTTGCTTTGTTTGCTTCCTGTTTTAAGGAGCTTTTCTGCATTACTTCTTCTTCCCTTTGGATAGCTCATTGTTTTATCTCCCCAGAAATTCCTTCCAAGATCAAAGGTTTTATTCTCTGAGATAAGGGAAAGACAATATGTTAACATTATGTGCATGTACATATGCGTGTTTGAAAACACACACAATTAATATAATAATAATAATAATAATAATGGGAAAACATCATGACATACTTGGGCCTTATACTCATGTTCACATAATAATTTGTACACACAAATGAAATAAGATAAAACATATTTAAAATTTATATGGAAATACATGCAAGAAATTTTTTATATCTTCTTTACACATGGATTATGTTCTTTAATTCTCAAGTGTTGCTCCTTGCCTTCAGATATTACGAGTTTAAAACAGTAGCTCTCAGCCTTTGCTGTATACTGGAATCACCAGGCTACATTCCAGAATAGTCATTTCTGTTTATTTGTTTTGTTTTTCCGAGACAGGGTTTCTCTGTGTAGCCCTGGCTGTCTTAAAACTCACTCTGTAGACCAGGCTGGCCTCGAACTCAGAAATCCACCTGCCTTTGCCTCCCAAGTGCTGGGATTAAAGGCGTGCGCCACCACTGCCTGGCTAGAATAGTCATTTCTAAGTTTCTTGCAGAAGACCCAGAAATCTAAATTTTTGTGTGCAGCAGAAGATAAGGACCACTTAAAGGGATTAAAAGAGTGACTTCTATATTGAGTACAAAAAAAAAAAAAAGAAGAGAGATTTGTTACATTAGAAGCACACAGAAAACAATTTCTTATTGTCACTGGTTTTGATTTTTAAAAATATTTCATATACTCAGAGTAATTTCTTAAAAGTTCAAATAAGAAATTGCTTTATGTTCATAAATAAGGTAAAAATGAGTTGTTTAGTTTCCTGGTTTTTGTGCACGAACAAAGTTTTTGTACATGGGCCAGTAGAAAACAAAGTGTCACTGTCTCAGCTGTCCACATGAACACTATATTGGACAACAATATTTGTTGGCTCAATATATGTTACTATCTTGCAACCATTTTATGTTCATTCATAATTGCTAACAGAAAGGAATAACGTGTGAATGTAATAATAACCAAGGTAAGCAGGCAGCACAGTAGAATCATCAGAAGACATTCATAAACTGCTAAACAGTAGAAACAACATAGAGTATCTTATTCCAATAGAACAATAAAACAAACAAACAAACAAACAAAAACCAGTGGAGAGTGGGATCCTTGGTACACACAGACTGCACACTCCAGTGTCTAACCCTTTGGGGGTGTGTTTAGGTGGAGAATCTGAGCATATGCAAAGCGATCGATATAGGAGAACCAAGGGAGGGTTAGTTGATTTCCTACAAGAGAATACCCGAGAAAAACAATTTAGGGCAGGGGCATATATTTTGGCTCACGTTAACAGCCCAGTCTTTCATTATAGAGACATTGAGGTAGCTAGGAACATTGCATCAGCTGCCAGGGAGCGGAGAGCAAAGGGTGCTCGCTGTCTACCATTTCCTTAGCCCAGGACCCCAGATTATGGGCACACTTCCATAGAGATGAATCGAACATCTTCACAGCCTTGCCCGGACACTAGTCTCCTAGATGATACTTGATCCTGTCAAGTTGATAATCGATATTAACTGCCATAGGAAGCTAGAAGGCTTTCCCCCTTGCATATGACGAATAAACTATATTGCATGTCTCCATTTTAACTGCTACCAGCTGTATTGTGTGACATGTGGGAGTTTTTACCTGTACTGTCATGGTCGCACCCCAAATTTCACATAATAGAGCGTTTATCATGTTGGACTTTCAGATTAGAGGCCTTACACCTGAAGTATATGATATGAGTTTACTTCATGGTCTTCCCCTGCAAACAAATTCAAAGAATGTTAAGATACTAATTTTAATATGTATAGTAGTAATAAAGCAGTATGGCACCAGATAAGATTTATTGCGTGTATATTCTGTGGAAAATTGGGTAATAAGTATGTGTTGAATTCTCATTCACGGTCTTTTGTGTCTCTCTTAGAATCCTCCTCAAACTGACATTTTTGTTTACTCCCTGTGAAGTTCCCATTAAGTCCTTCTGGAGCTAATACTTTTGAGTAGAGTCAATTAGAGTAACCTATTATATTACAATGAGATTGATGCAATTTTAATTCCTACTGAAAGATGAATGTTCCACTGTATCTCTCTCTTATAGTTGGGTTAGCACATGTGAAGAGGTTTCTTTCCTCAGTTTACCATGAAGAGGCACCAAATTTATTGTCTACCACCACCACCACCAACAACAGAAATACCAATCTCTTTGTGTCCAGTTTCATGCAATCAATGCAATCAGTATTATAGTGATTCTAAGGATAACATATAATAATATATACCTGTTAAGAATAAGAAGCATTTACTTAATATTGACCACAGGAGCTAATATTTCCGCTTAGAATTTGGTGTACCAAGGACTGTTTTAAAGTTAATCACTTTTAACTCTTTACAGAAGTTCTCTGATAAAGTTTTTATTAATCCCTATTCATAAGCCTTCCTTGCATAAGTCCAAGGACAAAAGCAGACTAAGCAACTTAACCAAAGTCATGTTCAATGTAATACTGAGGTTTTCACCTGGGTGATGAGACTCTGTCTTCTTTGTTCTTAAAAATGGTTCTCTTCAGATGTAATCCGCTCTCATTCAAATTAGTATACATAGAACTATATCAGTGCATGAGGCGAGCACTTTTTATTGCAAGCATAATGATTACTTTGTGCTGAGGTGATATTTCTGTGGGTAAGTCACTTCCTTCTGGAGCTCCTGGACCAGCCTTCCTAACCAAATCTGTGAGGTCACGTTATAAGTCAGTGAGTTAGAGAACCATCTTACCAAAAAAAAAAAAAAAGTGTAGAACTTCCTGAGAATGGATACTTGTGCTTGTCCTCTGTTCCCGTCCCTAGAATACACAGGTGGATATAGACAGACAGACAGACAGACATAACCATGCCCTTGTTTGATTTTTTAAACTCATATTAAAATCCAATGACCAATTCTTTTTGGAAACTCCTTTAAATAATTTTTCACAAGAAATCCAAGGCTCCCTCATTCCATCATCCATCATATAATATCTACTGAGTATTTTCTCTGCCCTGTTTCCTCTGCTACACACAGAAGCTGTCTTGGGAGCTATGGTTGACCAAGGGAAAGAATCAGTTAAAGGAAAAAAGCTGGAGCATAATAAGTATATGCTATGACCACAACAAGCAGACTCTGACTCCACAGGAGTCTTTACTTTGAACACAGTAGGCAGGGGCATAAGTGGGACATTTGAGCAGTGCAATGTTCTTGGCTATTCCCTCAGTCCTGTGAGGCCTCAGAGAGTGCGCAAGCTGCACGGACATGCGCAGTGCCTATCTGAGACAGTTAACATGGACCCTTTAAACCAATAGTGTAGGCAACCAAGAAAAAAAAATACCTTGTAATCGAAGGCCAAAAATGGTTCCCAGATAATAATAGTACTCTCACCAACAGAGCAGAACTTGGGCCAGAAGTAAGATTAAGAGCCTCAAACAGGACCAGAGCTTGGTAGAGAGAAAATTTCCAAATGCTTTAAAGTCCTTTGAAGGGATTTTCTTCTCAGTACATATTTGCTAATCTGTCATTGCTTCTTTTCCTTGGAGTTTGCCTCTTTGTGCAGAGGAGTGGCTAAATCATTGTATGCTGAGTGAAGCGAAGTGCTGTCACAATAAGTATCTAATTTTTTGGTACATGCTTAGGACTCTATGTAGCCTTAATTTGTTTCCTTTTCCTGATATATTTTCTAAGGACACATAGTGCGTGTGTAGTAGCATTCAACATGACACGGAAATTCACCTTCCCCAGTCTTGCTTGCTCATCTGAAAAAAATCAACATCTGTATTCTTGTTAAATGCTGCGGTTTCCCCTCCCCACCCCTGGAAATTACTCACATGATCTGCTTGGGATGTAATTGGTCAAGGTCTGTGTTCATCTGGGTAATTTAGTGGAAAACCTACTATTAAGCTGGCCGTAATTCCATGCGACAGTTTCCCAGCTATTCACCTTTGTTTTGTGATGGATACAAATTGGCCATTTATACCAAGGCGTATGTACACATAAGGCATCCCTTCAATGGATGTGACACACGTTATCAGAAGTTTATAATTTACTGAGAATTAGATTCCGCACAAAATTGAACAACTCTACTTCTTTAAATTGTAAGTAAAAATTTAAATTTTATGAACTTTTAGGATTTAAATTTTATTAAAAAATATCTTAAATATTCTTTTTGTTTTAATAAAGAATAAATCTTTGAAAAGGGATTTTCAGTATGAGTCTTGCTGATAGGATCATAATGCATGCAAACATCGAAGACTGTGGGAATGTTTAAATGGGCAAATGGTTTTAGGTTGTCCCAATTATGGCCAGGCGTAGCATTAGTGCCCAACTAATGGACCAGGCCATGGACAACTGCCAGTGCCTCTGCTGGGGATTCAGGTGCCCATTGATTGGTCCTGTCTGATAGATACATGGTAGCTGTTATTCCTAGGGGGAAAAAAATCTCACATTTTCAAATGACCACCAAATGAGCATGCCTCCGAGGATTGCTTGAAAACCTAAAGGGCATTATCTTATTCCTTGAAAAATTGTTTTTACATTCCTTACTATGTAAGAAGTATTGCCTGGCCTAAGGTATCCAGGCAGGAAAAGAACACAGAAGCTTACAGGAGACCTGGTGAAGAAGGACCCTACGATGTCACAACCATGCAGCACCAACACTGTCAGACATGTGGAGACAACAGTGTGTCTGCACATACTCTGTGCCAGAGACAGTTTGCTATGGGTAAGGGGAATGAGGGAGACACAATTAATGAGGAATAATACGTGTTGTGCACTTCCTAGCATGTCTAGTGAGGGCAGGCCCACCTTCCACAATGCCTTTTTCTTTTTTCCTATCCAAAGCCCTCAATCAAAAATTATAGACTATTAATATTTGAGGTAACATCTGACCAGTTTATTCTAGAAACACATGGGACTCAAAAGAAAGATCTGAAATGATTGATAGTGTTGATTTTTCTCATGAATTTCAAATAACAGTTTTAAACAAATTTATCTTATAAGCACTTTTTTCAAGAAAGTACTGTTTTATAAGTATAGTACAATGTACCCCCTATATGATGTTACTTGGGTATAATGGATGAGAATGTTGGTTTTTTGTTGTTATTTTGTCATTTTGGTTTTTTATTATTATTAAATTGATCGGATTATACCCTGGTTTTCAGACTTCTATAATGGTCTACTTTCCACCCACTAAAGCTCATTTAGCTCTGGTAAGAATTGCTGAGAATATATGACAAGTTGTTAACCCAGTCCCTAGCACACCAAGTATTAGATTTCAAAACACACCTGCTAGACACATAAGCACTGATTATTAAATATTAATGATCAGTTTTATTTGGAAATTCTCATAGATTTCCATGATGCTGTCATTTGGAAATATCTGATATAGTATGTAATTTTTGTTTTGAAGGTCACAGAACTCTTTTGATGAAACCAGATTTGATATCATGTAGACCTAGGGTAGAATCCTGATTTCTGCAAATACTAAGCAAGTGACTTAATACTTCCCAGACACCAGTTTCTACATTTGTCCAATACTGAACACTCTTCAGTTTCAGAAAGAATGAAATGAGATTCAATGCTCAACATAAACCTAAATACAGAATACTGGATTTTCACATCCTTGGCACAAAAACTAATTACATAGAGTTGGGGAAGCCGTCTTGTGTCAATTTTATTTACTTATTTTTGTCAATTAAAATTTTGTCTCAAATATTTTATTGTTTTGTCTTTGAACATATATTTACGCTTGTATTACTCCTTTGCAGTATAGTTACTTCACTAACAAGGTAACATTTTGATTTGTAGGAAGTTTGAAATTAAAAATCCAGACCCTAAGCTGACCCAACAAATCTTCATGTAGGCACAAATGAACTGGAAAAGGGAGGGGGTTGGTAAAAGTGTACCCCAGAAGAGAGATGCCAGTGACTACCATTTTTGTTTATTGCACTTCAAGAAAAATTGCCACTAATGATTTCATGGTTGCCTGTCAATCCAAGGTGCATAGCCCTTCCTTCCTGTGGAAGTGACAGACTTGCTATTGCACTCCTCTTTCTTTTGTTCAAGATCATTTTGAAAGGATAAATTTTAAACAAAATTACCTCAACTAGGAAGTCACAAGGAGGTTAGGGAAATTTATTCAAGCACGCACTTTAATCAAAGAGGTATTTGTTAGAAGTGAGGCTCAAAATATACTTGGCCAAGTCATATAAATAGTAACTTTTCCCTCCTTTGAGCTCTAGCCCAAGGCTTTAGAAATGACTTATGAATGTAAATAAATACAAATCAATAGGAGTCCTGTTTTTATTATTTCTTGGGGAATTTCTGGACAATCTGAGAGCAACGTGCTGTGAGTTCAGCAGATGGTTAAGTTTAACCTTGATCCTGAGCCAGCAAGATTGGCTTGCTTTCTATCAGCAAGGGATGTAAATTTACTCGGACACATTTTAATTGGCATTTATGCAACTTGTACACACAGATGCTGGGCTCATTGAGAAATCCTGAGTACCATCTGCTAAGCCAGCTTTGCCCTCTGTGATAAAATAAGCCACTCCCATGTTCCTTAAACATTCATCCTGCATTTGGAATGGCCTCCCCATTAAATGCTACTGGGTTTCTATTAGTACTTACCACAGTAATCAAAAATCATATTTTTCTTATTCTGTATTAGATAATTTCCTCACTCTTTTCCTTTATATAAATCATAATGAATTCTCTTTTTCTGTTAACAGACAATATTTTGTTAAAGATAATTTCTTAATAAAAAGGTGATTTTAATGTTATAAATAGAATTGAAGTGCTTCATAAAAATCAAATTTTCTGTTACTAATAAAATTTAAAATAAAATTTAAATAACATTTTATATCCGTTTGAAGTTTGACTTACATAGGAACTAATCTTTGAACATTAGCCTGCTGTTTTATCCAAATATAATTTTAAGCTATTTGACCATGTGTTGAGTAACATTCGAGTCTCTTGTAAGACTTAGGGTTTACAACAGTAAAGTCACCTCATGGTCTATATAAGTAACCTTTAAGGAATGTCTCTATCCTATGACAATTCATAGGAAACTCTATTTAAACATGACCTATAGTTTTGTCTGTCTTGTTTTTTTATTTCCATGCTGGAGATTGAACTCAAGGCCTTATTATGCCCACTGTGATCACACTGCCATGATCCAAAGCCCCACAATTAATTACAGAAACCAGTTACAAAAATAAGCTATGAGTCTTTTAGACTTTCAAAATAAACATTTGAAAAACTATCTGAAACATAATTAAAGATGTAATCCAGTTGCCTAACATAGACAAGGCCCTGGATCCAATCCCTGTATCACATAAACCAGATGTAATGTCACATGCCTAAGCTACATACAGAGTTTGAGGCCAGCCTGACACAGAGACCCTGTCTCAAGAATAAAACAGTTTAAAATGTCCATGGATTCTCTGAGGCGCTTCCATTCGAATTACTGTTACGGCTATACCTTTCCCATACAGTCTTTTACATTAAAAAGAAAAAGTCACATAACCCATCAAATTAACTTAGGAGCTTTTCTTTGTAAAGCAGTCAGTTCTACCGGAGCTGTCATTTTTAAAGCTGTCGTGATGACAGAATGAGCCATTATTTGATCATCACAGGCCTTATATCTCCATGACAGGTAGAGATTATGATGACATTGTCTTCAACGTGAATTCATGAGCCTGAGAGCTGAATTCCTACGCTGAAAAGATGTTCAAAAAGGAATGTAAGCTACCAGATGCAGTAGCAAATGGACAGGGCTCTTAGGGAATGGTTTAGCTAATTTCCTCTTGTGATTACTGCCTCACACTGTCCTCTACCTCACTAGATTAATATAATTGCTTCGAAGTATTAACTTTCTGAGGCTGATCTGATGGGGAAAGCTATGATGTAAGCGATCCTTCCCCAGCGAAGCACCTTGATCATGTCTGCCAGGGGCATTTCCATGAAGGTGCATCCATCACAGCTTCTACACACTTTTCAAAGATTTCGCAATGATTCCTTAATCCATTTTAAATTGTAAAGATTTTAGTTATCTTTGGAATGTGTTCAAGTTGTCACTGACCGAAGATAATCTAATTAGAGGCCAATGAACCTCCCTGACGTGTTTCAGTTACTCTAGCATTACACCCACGATTTTAATTTCTGAGATTTGGTTTTTCCTTCTGTCAAATGACTGAAAAATGGCTCAACACATTACAGTACTTTTATTGAAACCTAGGATTCTTGATGACAAGTATAGAAACTAAGGTCACATAGTACAGATGTATTTATTGATGTTTTACCTCAACTATAAACTTATATACTTTAGAACATATCAATATGTCCTTCTGTTAATTAAACTATAGTTTGTCTTTTATTGCAAAAAAAAAAAAATGTTGTGGATCCAGTGAGATTGCTGAGTAGATAAATGTGCTTGACCCCAAGCAAGATTACCACAATCTATGACTTCTTCTACAAGTGATATTACACATCACACACGTTTGGGACATAGCATCAAATTGTTTTTACGTCTTTCCAACTTTTCAAGTGAGTCATCACGTCTTTCAAAGCTCTCACTCTCAAACATTTATGTAAATGTTTATCTTGCCTAAAAACAAATCACAATTCTCTTTTGAAATAACATACCACAAACAGCTTCAATTGTCTTCTAACTGCAATAACATCCTTTAAGACCTAACAACATCTCTTCCATTTCTCCTCTATGAACTTTTATTTTGGAGAGTAACCTTATTCAATTAGAGGGCTCACGTTCTCCATGGGGATTTACATTTTCTTATATATAGACTGACTGGCTTTAAGCCTAGGGTTCGGGGTAAGCAACATGGTAGAAAATGTAGTGGATGCAGATGGCTGTGATGTGGAGGGTTAGCTGAATTGTTCTTGTGGAATGAGTGTAGTTTCATGATAAGCAGGATCAAAGATGGGGACTGTGATTTATGTTTTCTTATAAGACCTTGAATGTCTGTGTACAGGATTAAGATAAACAATGAATAAAAAGTACCACATGGTGAGGTTTCTGTGTTAGGAGGAGGATCAATTTCATGTTAGGTCTTGTTCGCACATGTATTAAGGAGTCTGGTAATAAAGTACATTAAGAATAGCTAGCTAAAATTTACAGGAACTTCAAAATCTATTCCAATAGTGAATATAATCTGGAAGACTAAGATGCGGTAAGATTAAGATAAATACAGATGGTAAAGTGCCACATACCTTAAATGATTTAGTTGGCAGGAGTGTTCAAGGATTCAAATGTCCAAGCAGCCTGTCAGTGAAGAAGCCACCTAAAGCTGCTGTAAATGTGCTCACTAGTTCATTTGCAAACCATTAGAGAACCAGCAGGGAGCTACATAGTAATTTAGGACTTCTTATGTCTCTGACTTTGTCTAAGTGCTAGTTTGCTGCTAACACTCTGTCAGCAGCCTGTGGGGTCTGAGGAACTGCTTAAGTTGTCACTCTTTCCAGCAGCCTGCCATTATTCCTGTTAGTGACAGCAATGTGCTTTTACTCAACAACTATTTAGGTAACACCATCATGGTCACAGAGCCTTCCAATTATTGATATGGTTCGACGTAATATACATGTATGCCTCGTGTGTCCCTTGTCACGTGCCGAAGTGCTCCGCTAGGTTGTTCCACCTTAGTGGTAGCAACATACTCTCTCCAGTCCTGGGATATTGTATAAATATTGGTAGTGGTCTTCAGTTTACTATTCATGATGCTTTCATGTGCCCTTGTTTTAATTTTATCAGCAAAAATTTAACATTGTAAAATTTAGGATGTTTAAAGTCAATGTGATATTAATTTCATGTGATGCTTCTCTTAAACACCAGAAATGGTGTCATGTAAGGAATTTATAGAAGGACCTGCATATGTTACTTGGTGAGAAAGGACCATGAAATTGTCTGTTTTAAAAAATGTTCACCTTGTCATCATAAAAATTTTATCTTCGCCGATTTTTCTTATATGAATTAGGTCATTAGCTTTTATTATTTGGTGAATTTAAGAGGACGTCATGGTTCAAATACACACGAACTAGGTAATGTTACTTCTCTATGGCCTGTAAACACAAAATAAGATACACATTTGAGAAATGTTAGAAGCTCATTTGTTTAGAGCCAAAGTGTTAATGAGTCTATGTCCTTCATTGTTCTTTTGCCTATATACATGATCTCTTTAATTACAGTGTAGTGAACACTAGTCCACAGGCACAAGTAACAAATAGAAATATAATTGAAGTGGGAGCAACAATGTGGTTTTAATTTTATTATTTCCTGGCTTTTGGTATTTGGGTCAAAGGCATTCTCTTTTTTAACCATGCCTTAAAAGAAAGAAAAACAAAAACAAAAAACATCATCTTTCATATGACTCAACATTTTGCTCATCATTAAGACCATGGAATTTCTCCATGTGACTCTAAGCCAGGATTGTCATGTCCTCATCAATAATCACTATCAACTAAAAACAGTGATACATTTTTGTGTTTATTCTTCATTTATTGATTTATTTTGGTTTTTCAAGATACAGTTTTTCTTTAAAGCCCCAACTGGACTTGAACTCAGACATCTGCCTGTTATCTGTCTTCTGAGCGCTGGGACTAAAGGCCTGCACCACCACACCTGACTCTAATCATGCATTTAAATCAGGGCATTCATTTAGTTTCCTAAGAGATCTAGTAAAGGGTCAAGAAACCTATTTAGATGTAGAGAAGTTGTTTTATAATTACTTTACCAGATACTTTATCACATCATTGTTAATTAATAATAGAGTATAGAAATTATAGAATAAAATAATACAAATTGTCATGTTTCCAAAAACTCATGATTCTATTCATATTTATTTTTGAAGGTAGTTGGGCTTGTTACAGTTCAGTTTACTTTGTGATGGTAGGTATATCAAATTAATTTTGATATCACATATTTGCTTCAAAACTCTTGAATTGTTCAGTGAAAATTCTGTCCACAACATTGTTTTTAGAATTGAAACTTTAGTGAATATTTCAAATACGGTGTTATCAATGTGTCCTTTTTTAATTATTAAAAATTATGCTAAGAAAATTAGGTACAATACAAAGCCTGTTCTACATTTTCTTCTTATATTTAATAAGGCAATCTCTAAAATGATTATTTTCATTTTTATATTGTCTGAAAGATTTGCTGATGTTGACAGGGAACTTATTACATTTGTGTCAAAAAAGCAAATAAACTATTCATAAAACACTTGTATCAACATATTGAAAATAGAGACAAAATTTTATGATAATCAGACATTATTGAATAGTGCCAAAGACTACAATAGAAACAGAACTGTCTTTCAATGCTTAGAAAATCAAAGGCTTCTTCTTTAATTGTCAAGAAAGTCACAGCTGCTACTTGAAAACTAAAACCATCTACATTTGTTAAATTTACAAAAGATGTTGCCACCCCAACTGGGGTCTGCCAAAGGGGAGACTAATCCATAATGATCCCCCAGTAGAGTGAAGCTCATAGCTTCCTTTTGTATTGTTTCTGCACCTCAAGTTGCTAATGGTTTTATAGTTATTTACATGGCTCATGGAATATTTTCAAAAGCCTGTATGTTAACCTGGTCTCGAACATTTGTTCTTCCCAATGAGCAGAACTTTTCCACTCTCCAAAGAGGCACAGGGCACCTTTTATCCATTTGGCTTAGTCCCTGTTTGTCACATTCCCCTTGCCTTGACTGATCCTCTAAGACTGATTTAAAGACCTCTGGCAGAGGTAATTCTATTTAGCAAACTCAATAAAGGTATTAGCAGTTGACCAGGGTTATTTTCCTTTGAGTTTTGTGATTAAGACTACAACTCCTAGAAATAGCAGCTTAAACTTGTGAAATTTCACCAAATTCTGTTGCGAGAAGATAATTGTTACTCATTTGTCAGATCCTGTCCTGGTCAAACTTTGTGGCTGTGGTTTCTGTTGAGCTGTGGAGGGGCTGCCAGGAAGGCATGTGACTAGAATAGAGGGAGAGGAGGGATGTTTAGAGCTCTGGTCCGCGTCTGATCCCCATAGATTTCAAAGGTGAGCACTTTCAAAGGTGGTTTTATATGTTCGAAGTTGTTAGCTTCATCTGTGTTGTTCATGTGGCTGTCTGAGAATGTCTGTGTTGTGAAATTATTTCTTTCGTCATGACTTTTGCATGTCTGTGTTTCCCACTCCATAATGAAAAGTCGTTTATACTTCTAGATCTTTCTGTGATGCCCTTTCAGAGGTGATCAAAGTTTGTGGTCAGTAAGCATAGGACAAGTTCCACATAAGACAAGGTCTTCCAGAAGACTAACTGAGAATCCTTTATGTATACACACATATTGCAGGGGAGTAGCAGTGGATGGGAACATGGAACAGGAAAACTCGATGAGAAAGATAAAAGGGTAAATTTTACAAAATAAAGAGATTACATATGCGCAGAGTGGGTTCTTGATGTCCACCAGGTATGTTGGTGTCAGGGCCCATGCCACACACGCACACCAGTCTCCAAAGATGCTCAAATGCCTTGATATCATGGTGCAGCATTTGCGTATCACCTACACATGCTGGCAGTGTGCTTTGCATTTTCTCTAGATTACTTCTAATACCTATTGTAATGCTATGTAAATTGTTTATACTCTGATGTTTGGCAATAACATGAAAATGGCTATACATATTTGCTACAAATTTCAAAATATAAATTTCAAAATTAAATTTATAAGGGGGAAGGGAGGGACCCAAAGAGGGGCAGCAGTTAGGATGTAAAGTGAATGGATGAATTTAAAATTATTAAATTTAGTGCAATTTAAAGGTATTTTCAGTCTGCAGTCGGTCAACTATTTGGGTGCAAACCCAGAAATACAAAGCGACAAGTCCATCGCTGAATGGTAGGGGGAATCAGGAATCACAGCACTTCAGTGGACTTCTTTGAAAGGATCACAGAACTCGGAGGGTCGGGGGAGTGTCTGTGCATGTATGTGTTTGAATGTGTGCGGGTGTGCACATCTTCTTGGAGGCTTCAGGTCCATATAGATGTCTCGCTCAGTTGTTCTCCTACTTACTCTTTGCATGAGGGTCTCTCTCTGTCCCTGGAGCTTACTGGCTTGCTTAGATCACCTAGCTGGGGAGTGCTGGGTATCTATCTATCTGTTTCAGCTTCCGCAGCGCCGATATACACTTCGGCTTTTAACTGAATACTGGGGGTCAGAACTTAGGTCCTTGTACTTGCTTTATTTATTTATTTATTTATTCATTCTAATTTGATATGGATATTACAGACTAGATATTATGAAGAACAACCTTGAGCAGATTTTCATCTATCTTCCTTTCTTCCTCTTGTCTTTTAATCTTTGTGAGCCATTTTAATCTTTGTGAGTTTATGATTCATTCATTTGCTGCGTTTGAATCCATCCCTGGTGAACTTCTAGGCTTGAGATGACTTCTCTTAGTCCTTATCACATAACTGCAGTAACTAACAAACTAGCGTGTGTAAGGCTCAGGAAGCATCGAAAAGTCCGTATGCCAAGCTGTCCAAGAAGAGGAACTTCGAAAGCATCTTTTGTCAAGCAGCCTGGATGTCCACTACACCTTCTTCTGCTCGTAGTTTAGGTTACGGGTGGAGCTGAATTTTTTTTTTTTTTTTTTTTTTTTTTTTTTTTTGGTTTTTCGAGGCAGGGTTTCTCTGTGTAGCCCTGGCTGTCCTGGAACTCACTTTGTAGACCAGGCTGGCCTCGAACTCAGAAATCCTCCTGCCTCTGCCTCCCAAGTGCTGGGATTAAAGGTGTGCGCCACCACCGCCCGGCGCTGGAGCTGAATTTTTAAGGCATCAAGACACAATCAGGACTCTCTTTCTGTGTGAGGAAGGTACCTTCGTGGCACAATGTGTTGTCACCGCCGAACAAGCCGAACAAGCCGAACAGGAATGCAAGGCATGCACTGACCTCCTGGTTGTTCCCTATATGTGATTTGTGCCTTCAGTAAACTCACCTAACACTGAGCTGCACATTTTACACATTTTGCAGCTTGAAATTTCCCTGGATTGTAGATATTTTATTTCCATTGTGTGATGACAAAAAGGAAAAAAAAATGGATTCCTGCAGTCAGCATTCAAGAATGGGTCATACCGTGACACATTCTGACACGGTTACATATTTTTGTTTTGTTTATCACCTTTGATATTTTTCTTTTGCCTCTGATACTTCTTAACGGTGACCAAGTTGCGTCTTGCACAAAGTAGAATTATTGATAAAGCTAGCATCATTAAGGTGATTTATAAAATGATGTCTTTCAGCCCATTTAATCCCTTGTACCTTTAGTCCGAGCTTGTTAGTGTGTTTGCAGCTCTCAGCAAAAAAACAGAACAAAACAAAAAAAGGTCTTAAACCCTGTCAGCCAGAGAGCAGGGGACCGGCTGAATGCTCTCTCCCAAGGGATCTGCAGTGTTAGGAAAAGCAGCGCTCAGAGCTACACAATTGCACACTTGTTATGGGCCTTGGAGATGGGAAGCCCTGTTAGGTGCTCGCCATTCTTATTCTGAAGCCTTGGACAGCCTGCGACAGGGGAGATCCAAGGAAGGAACAGATCCGAGAGCTGTTATGCTCGGACATGGTAATAGTGATGATAGTGATTGAGGGTGGATTGTCACCAATTAAAGACCTTTTTGTTGAATTCCCTCTGTATGCTTTCTAGACTTCGGTTTTTCCTATCATTGTAAACATCTCTTTGCGTTTTTTGGGAAACATGTTATAATTGGCAACCTTAATTACGCTGCACAAAGATAACACTGGTGAGGGTTTTTTCTGTTGTTGTTGTTGTTTTTGTTTTTGATCCAATTGCTGTTTTCTCTGGTGCTTCACAATTGCTAGGGCGGTTTTAACAAGATCATTTTAAACTGTGAGGATTTTTCTCCCTTGAGACTGTAATCATTGCTAGGCCCTCCCCCTACTCACTAGAAACATTTGAAATCTGTGAGCATTTCTCTAAAGCTTCAATAATAAAGAAACTATGTGTATATTTACCTGTCTGTCTGTCTGTCTGTCTGTCTGTCTCTCTCTCTCTCTCTCCTTCCCTCCCTCCATTCCTTTCCTCCCTCCCTCCCTTCTTTCCTTCCTTCCTTCCTTCCTTCCTTCCTTCCTTCCTTCCTTCCTTCCTTCCTATTTGACAGCCATTGTTTCCCATCAAATATTCTAGTTGGAAAACACTATGGCCTTTTACAGGCACTTTGTAAAATATGTAAGCCTTTTAATAAAAAGCATGGAAACAGTTGTTGCTGGGGTCAAATGTTGTACGTGTCTAGTGACTCATAAGAAAACCCTTCAGCCCTACACTGCCTCACTTCACATCCTTGTTTGTGATGTGGGGCGGGAGTAGAGGCTAGGGAGTTCATGCTTAGCTTGCATGACTTTGTGAGTATATAAGCTATAGTTGTGTAGGATTACAGAAAGGTGTTATCTCGAGGAGCAGGGAAAAAGACGTCTCCAC
The DNA here is from genome assembly GCA_036184795.1 of Tokudaia tokunoshimensis. NCBI lineage: Eukaryota > Metazoa > Chordata > Mammalia > Rodentia > Muridae > Tokudaia > Tokudaia tokunoshimensis. The sequence continues at coordinate 59,872,570 of BTHU01000015.1, forward strand.
ATAGTATTTTAAACTGACACTACGACCTCAGCTGAGTATATTTTGAAATGACACAGGAGTAGAGTTTGTCAACCAACAAGGGGACAGTCTCAGCTCTGGGCCTTTCCTAGAGGGCCAGTCAAGATTACTGCTAAATGTTCAAGTTGTGGTTACTAAAAAAAAAAATCTCCAATTTGTTGTAATGCATACTGGCTACCTCTCTGAAATGCTCTCTGAAAGATACAGAAAACTAACCATATAAATCATATCAGTTCTTGATGATCAAAACCCTGCCTACTAGTTTACTGTGACCATCCAGTGTATCAGTACTTACAAAATCCCTTGAATAGTGTTCACACTTGGTGTGTGTGTGTGCCATGGATGGATGGATGATGGTATTCCGGTGATTTTGTAATTGTTTTTGAATAGTGACTTTCAAGTGCCTTTTTAAGTCAGACAAAGTATATGATGTGCCTCAGATTACATTAAAATCAACCATCCTAAAATCATAATATACTTTAGCTGATTGAGGGACATTACCACTTAATAACTGAGGCTTTGAAATATTGTAATTCAGTCCTCATTGGTAAAACTCAATCTTGTGTTATAAGGAGCTGAGTTTGAAACCATAATAGTTTAATCAATAAAATGGACTTAGGTTACCCCCTATGCTCTTTCTGTAACAACCAAATAGCATTTCCTGTATTCTTGTTCTTCTTTATGGTAAAATTTGCCTTGGCATTGTCTGAATACTCACTTACATGTTTAAAAGGGCATGCTCTGTTACACAAGAGGTGTGGGCATCAGTTTTGGCCTATTTCTGTCCACTTAAACCCCTCATGAAGTCAGTTTCATTTTTACCTACAAATGCATCTCCAGTTTGCCCCACCCTTGCTCTGAACCTACTTGTAACCCAAGAACACAAGCCCCGGCCCCTTTCCCTAGTAAATGCAACAGCCTTTTAATTGTTTTATCCCTCTCCATTCTTATATCCCTCTCATGTTCATTCATAGAGCAGCCAGGATGAGCATCTCAGTATGACAGATACACCACAAAACTCCTGTCTGGGTCTTCAGGGTCCTTTTGGCATACGGCGTAGATACAGCTCCTTATGTAGGTTGCTGTGCTCTCAACACAACTGCTCCACCTTTCTCTGCCAAATTCATGCCACATCGCCATCAACTTGGCCCACTGCACAGGGCTAAGTCTCTTAGAATTCCTTTACAGTGCCAGGTTTCCAATTCTTCACAGATTACTTCCTCTTCCTGCAGTGGACTTCCATAAGTTTATTTTTTAGGCTTTGGTTCACCTCTTCCTTCCTCAAAGCCCCTTAACCTCCCTTACAACTTGTTTGTTATAAACCTTCCACACAGCCTCCTACCCTTTACTTCCTTCCTGCCTTGTATCACAATAATAATATATATGCAATATCTCACATAATATAATATGCGCAATAATACATATAATTTTAATTGTATACCTGTACACATAAATATATGTGTGCTCATTTATAGTAATATACAATTAATAACTATTTATTTATCATGACATATTTCCCATAGCATTCACTTAAATATTGTCTGTCGAACTCCCTTTTTCTCAGAGCTTCAGAACAGGACTCATGCTGATTGCTGTCACCATTTCATACCTAATATCTGGAAACACATAGTGCGTGGTAAACCTTGATGGATGCTTACTGTATCTTCCCCACTGTTCGGAGCAGTGGTGTCATAGAGGTGATTGTGATTGTGGAATTTCCCTTCAGCTAGAGGCAGTAAATGCAGAAGAATAGTCTTTGGCTTAAGGACTCTTTGAGTGCGGGATACTAAATATAAAGTTGGTTTTATGGGAGAAAGAAAGAATGCCTGCCTGTCTTGCTCTAATCAGGGTCCTGTAGCTCTGATATCCCCATTTCGTCTGTGTTGTTTTAACCCTGCCAGGGTATCCCTGAGTGTGACTTTCACTCCGGCACCTAGACACCCTCGTCAATGACATTCTTTGTCCTCCTTCCACATTTGTACTGGCAGCTGAGAAATTTGGCAATTCCTTACACAGTGACTAATGGCAATACTTCTTTGTAGATGTAATGCCCCATAAAAATCGCAAGTCCTGTATAAACATTAAATAATTAGTTTTCATAATAACCCTATCGAGATAGAGCGTAAAATTCCGTTTCGTGTGGGAATAACTGAGTCATTGTGAGTCTACTTATCACAGTCACAAGGTTCGACAAGAAGCACTGGTAATTCTGAAATGCACCACTTCCGTTTTCTAACTCATACGCGTCACAGGCCAATAAATTTCTGCCTCCTGAGTGAGGCATTTTTCAGTAGTAAATTAATTTCACTCGCACTTTATATTCAAGCATGTAAGATTCACGCACATCCAGTAGGTTACTGACAGTTTTAACATAAAGGACATGAGTTATCCACTTGGCTTTCCTCCTTCAATATTACATATTTTTACATTACCCCAGACTTTCTAATCTGCTGGGGCTTAGCTGTTTAAAAGTCTATTCTTATGAATGTCCGCTTTTCTCTGGAATGCGTTACAGATGTTCACTTTGGTCTAGCATGCCAAACCAACCTATCATTTGATTCCATGAATTGGTGTCATTGTTAGAAGGGCTGGGGGGTATCCTAAGGCACAGAGCAGGAAGCATCACAGTGTTGTCCAGGCTTCTGCAAAATGGAACTAGAGATCACAAGTAAGTGCAGTCTGAAAGTTGATTTTTGCCCAACTTGCAAAAGGTCTTAGTTATTTTTTTCCTGCTACATCATAATGGTGGGGGGAAAATGGCCCAAGAACAACATGGCCCCAGTACTGCAGCCCAGTGGAACCCAATGGCGGAGCGTTCCCATGGGCTAACTTAGCCGGCTCCTTCTGTGAACCTTATGTGAAGGAAGAGATTATCACCGGTTACTTTTATTCTGGTAGCAGTATCTCTTTCTGTTTGCAGTGATATGTGCTCTCTTCCAGTACCAGATGACTTTAGAAATACATAATTTTTAAATAAAAAGTATACTTCTTTCCCAGAATAGAGATCTCAGAACCTCCAGCCTTTGAGAAACTAGTGCTTCTTCAGCATATCATGCCCCACTCCCCACCCCCTGCCACCAAGTCTTAACCAAAGCAAAATGTTTCATTCTAAAATAAAGTGGCATGCCTTGAAACTACTTGTAGAATATGACATAATTGTGGAAGAAGACCCTTAGATAGATTCCATGTTATGCTCTAAGATCAAGAATTGACAAATGGGACCTCATAAAATTACAAAGTTTCTGTAAAGCAAAAGACACTGTTAAAAAGACAAAGTGGTAACCAACTAACTGGGAAATGATCTTTACCAACCCTACATCCAACAGAGGGCTAATATCCAATATATACAAAGAACTCAAGAAGTTAAACTCCAGAGAGTCAAGTAACCCTATTAAAAAATGGGGTACAGAGCTAAACAAAGAGTTCTCACCTGAAGAATATCTAATGGCTGAGAAGCACCTAAAGAGATGTTCATCATCCTTAGTCATTAGGGAAATGCAAATCAAAACAACCCTGAGATTCCATCTCACACCAGTCAGAATGGCTAAGATCAAAACCACAGGAGACAGCAGTTGTTGGCGAGGATGTGGAGAAAGAGGAACACTCCTCCACTGCTGGTGGGATTGCAAGCTGGTACAACCACTCTGGAAAGCAGTCTGGCGGTTCCTCAGAAAACTGGGCATGACACTCCCGGAGGATCCGGCTATACCACTCCTGGGCATATACCCAGAGGCTTTACCTGCATGCAATAAGGATACATGCTCCACTATGTTCATAGCAGTCTTATTTATAATAGCCAGAAGCTGGAAAGAACCCAGATGTCCCTCAATGGAGGAATGGATTCAGAAGATGTGGTATATTTACACAATGGAATACTACTCTGCAATTAAAAACAATGAATTCACGAAATTCTTAGGCAAATGGTCAGAACTTGAAAATATCATCCTTAGTGAGGTAACCCAATCACAAAAGAACACACATGGTATGCAGTCACTGATAAGGGGATATTAACCCAGAATCTCGGAATACCCTAGACACAATTCGCATATCAATAGATTTCCAAGAAGATGGAAGGAAAGACCCCTGGTCCTGGAAAGACTGGATGTAGGGGAAGGCCAGAACAGAGAAGCGAGAGGGGGTTGAATGGGGAAAAGAGGGAGGGAAGGGGGCTTATGGGACTTTCGGGGAGGGAGGAAACGGGAAAGGGGAAATGATTTTGAATGTAAATTAAAAAAAAAACTTAGAAAATAAAAAAAAATTACTCTTTGCCACCGTTATCTTTGCCTCTTGCCCTTCTCGGCTCTCACGGGTTTCCTGCGCGTCCTGTCTCTCCCCTCCCCCCTTCTGTTGCTCTCCATCGGATCCTGATGAAAAGGTTAAGCTGTTCTAGGTGGAGAGGGCTCAGAGGCCTCACCCTGAACGCTTGAGGCTGTGCGTTTGAATCGCAGCGTCCACAGAAAAAGGCTAGCGGAGACCACATAGTCCTGTGGTTATGGGGGATGGTCAGAGACATGAGGATCGCTGATGAGTTTTCTGACTGTCAGCCTAGCTCCAGGCTAGCCCCATGTCCAGGGAATAAGGCGGAGAGTGATAAAACAGAACACCTGATGCCCTTCCTCCCCGGCCCTATACACACATGTGCACGCACACAAATGTGTACGGTTTTTTGGTTGTTTTTGTTTTTGTTTTTGTTTTTTTTCTGTATTCCGGCTGCCTTCACAGTTCCACTGGTTTTTCTTTTCTGAGAGTTGCTGTCCGTGAGGTAGCAGTGAATGGGCTGGCATATATATGTGTGTATGTCTGTGTGGGGGTGTGGGTTTGTGTGTGTGTTTGTATGTGTGTATATCTATGTATGTGTGTGTGTTTGTATGTGTTTTTGTATATGTGTGTGTCTGTGTATGTGTGTTTGTGTGTTTTTGTATGTGTGTGTGTCTGTGTATTTTTGTATATGTGTTTCTGTGTGTGTCTGTGTGTGTCTGTGTCTGTGTGTGTGTTTTTTGTGTGTGTTTGTATGTGTATGTCTGTGTATGTGTTTGTATGTATGTGCGTGTATGTGTGTGTGTGTTTTATTTGTGAGAAGATGCATGTGGGTGTGGGTTTGTGTGTGTTTTTGTATATGTGTGTGTCTGTGTATGTGTGTGTGTTTGTGTGGTTTTGTATGTGTGTGTCTGTGTGTGTGTGTATTTGTGTGTATGTGTTTGTGTGTGTCTGTGTCTGTCTGTGTCTGTGTGTGTATGTGTGTGTGTTTGTGTGTGTGTTTGTATGTGTATGTCTGTGTATGTGTGTTTGTATGTATGTGTGTGTGTGTGTGTGTGTGTGTGTTATTTGTGAGAAGATGCATGTGGGTGCATGTCTATGCTTCTGAGGGCAAAGACATCCTCAGGGTCATTCCTTGTGAGCCATTCACTGTGCTTTAGGAGATGTCGTTTCTCACTGGCCCAGACCTCACTCATGGTGTTTGCTTGGCTACCTGGCCACTGAGCCTCAGGAATCTGCCTATCTCTACATCCCAGTGAGATTATAACCACACACCACCATGCATGTGTATGTGGATAATGGGGATCAGTCTCATGTCTCCATGCTTGTACAGTAAGTTGACAGTGAGTCAACTCCCTAACCAAAGACTGTTGGATAATATATATCATATTTTTATCTTGTATTAGAAAAATTGAAGAGCGTTATAGCATATTTACCAGGTGCAACATTTGTAAGTAGGACAGACATCTTATATCAAAGAATTAATTTTGAAATTAAATGACAATTCCTAGTACAAGTTGACATCCAGATAGAGGTCAAGGTATATTGTAAAGGTGAGTCATTTATACACTACTCCAAATTGAAATATATTTAATAATTTTGAGGAAAGAGACTGCTTTACTCAGCATAGGCATATGTATCTTAGCAGCCACAAGTTAGCCATTGAGTGCATACTTTCTAACTTGTTTTCTTCTCCAGTTCCCTCCAGTTTTTGTTTCTTCTCTCCCCATAAACACAATTTCCTATTTGCTGCATAGCGTCATTGATAAGATTCCCTTTTGTGGAGACAAATAGATCTCCCGACCGTGTGCTTCCTCCTTTTCTTTTGTCCCAAGATACCCGGTTCTCATTAAAATGCCTATGTTTAATTAAAATGCTTATTATTGTACAGCCTGTTCAGTTGGGTTTTGGTTGAAATAAACTGTTGACGGGAAGTAACACATCATATGTATTCTGGATAATGAATTCTGATTCTTAACGTGCTGTTCAAAATGTGAAGAGGTCCCTTCCAAACATGGCAGAATCAGCGGACAGAATGTTAGGAGGATAGCCATATGACTGTCAGGAGGGAGATATCTCCGTGAACTTCTGTTCCATTGGAAGGCAGCTGAAATATTAGTTACATTATGATACTTAAGTATTTGGAATGGCAAATAGTGTTCAAAGAAGACTGATAGATAAGCCACTTGGTGGAGAATTTTCTTTTCTGGCTGGAGATGTGACTTAGGCTTGGCCTTGATTCTTTAAACATTCCCCTTTTGTGTCATGAAGACAGTATTCTCACTTTATTCTGGTTTCTAAGAGGATTATATGAGCTGATAGTGAGCAGTTGACACATTAATCTCCTGTGTTGCTAAGATTACAACTATATTACATTTTTTCATTGGTTTGGTGACATATTTCTCTCCCTTAAGGAATCCTAAGTTTTTAGATTCTCATTTTAAATTTTGATTTTATTTAATTTCGCTTTATTATGAAATAGGTCTTTTGCACGTGTGTATATCTGTGTTCTACTTGTATATCTGGTGCTGCAGAGGCCAAAAAGGCCAGAAGATGGCTTCGGATCCCTGATGCTAGATTTACCAGTGGTTGTGAGTCATTGGTGGATACTAGAAACCTAACTAGGGTCTTCTTCAGTCCCAAGCAATTTCTGTCACTATCTTTTATATTCATTTATTTGTTCGTTTTCTCCCTCACACCCATCTGGGTTGTTAATGCATAGAGGTCAGAGGACAACGAAAGTGAGTTTCGTCTCATTTCACCATCTGTGTTCTAGAGACGGAACTCAGGTGGTCAGGCCTGTCAGCAAGCAGCTTTACCTACCCAGCCATCTCAGCAACCCGTAATTCATTAATTTTAAGACAAGAACTTTAAAGGGCACATGGTCAGGTTCCTAGCAGCACTGAGAGGACATGGTTGGTGACGTTGAAGGTGTGTGGTTCATAGTTGTACAGTATTTGGTTACGGAATACAGAGACTCTGAGATGGTCTTCAAAGTACCAGGACAGGGGACTTATGAGAACTGGTATAAAGACATATACGACCACTTAAAGGAGTGTGTACTTGTGGGAAAGACAAGGAGAGAATTGTGCTTTACAGGACAGAGGGGGAAATAAATAGTTTTTGTTTCCATTCATTTTTCAAGACAAAAACAAAGGTAACACAATAGATGTTGGGATTCTCCTTTCTTGGCCTATCAACAGACTTCCTGGGTTTCACTTGCTCCTTGTAATGGGAAAGATTGGATATTGCCAATCTCCTGCCTGTCCTGAAATAATTATCCTTCTTTCAGTTTTAAAGCTTGGTGTAGTGTAACAGCAGGTTTGACCTGATCAGAACTTTCTTTTTCTTTTTTTTAATATTTATTTATTTACTTAATTATTTAATGTGTATGAGTACTGTGCCTTCACACAAACCAGATGAGGGCATCAGCTCCCATTACCGATGGTCGTGAGTCACTATGTGGTTGCTGGGAATCGAACTCAGGACCTCTGAAACAGCAGTCAGTGCTCTTGACCACTGAGCCATCTCTCCAGCCCTGATTCGCTGTTTCTTATTTGAAACAGCTAGAAGGATGAATGTTGTTTATTCATTTCAAATTAATATCAGATTTTATTTTGAAAATTGAGTTATTTTTTTAAAAATCTTATAGTAATCATACAAGACAGGTGCCCTGGATAAACGAAGAAAAAGACAAATTTTTAAAAGATCTATCTATGACTTGGACTTCCTGAGGGTTTTAGGTATTTTTCTACTAAGATGCTCACAGTCAGTTGAATTTAATTTTTTAATTACTTACATATGTACATAGGATTTTTAATTGGACAACTTAATTAAAATAATGTCATTTAATAATATGACATATAATATTTTCCTCCAAAGGAAAATTTCATGACAAGTATAGGTAAGAAATATTTTTTTATAGAAGAAGGAAAAGTCTCAAATTCATATTTTTATGAAACATTGCCTATAGCCATAAGTATTACTGGATTTTTATACTTAACAGCTGCAAAAACAATTATATGAGCATTATCTAAGAAACAATCTTTAATGGATTATGCTTTATTAGTTTCTATTATACACTGCAAAAGCAGACCAAATCATATGATATGCAGCGAGTACAGCTTGACTAATCTTCAACCTTTGATATTTCCATAAGACATTTTACTATTTGTTGGCTTTTTAGAGATATGATCCTCGTTTATAAGTAAGATAAAGTATGATTGAGATTGTTTTAGTCTGTCACTTAGAAAAATTGTAATATTTACTTTCATTTGAAAGGTATTTTCTTTCGTGTGTTTTAGGGGTCTTAAAGCATTTCGGGGGTGTTGTCCTTGAGTCCTTGATTAGTGACATGATCCAGTAGGAGAGTTTGCTCCTTGTTAAGGCCAGTTAATTTCTATAAACTTTACATTTTGTTTATTTTACATTCTTAACGCCTAATAACAACAGAGCTTAGAAATGGTGAAAGCCTTCAAGTTCTGCTTATTTTTATACTGAGATGACGAAGAGGTCTCCTGCCAGCAAAATGCACTTTGTATCTGTGCTCTTTTAAGATTGCGTAGTATAAAAGTTACCACTGCAACACTTCCGGCCAGCCACAGTTTCTTTTCCAAAGATAGGAAGAAGTTGTTTCAGGATGCAGGATAGACCTAGTTTGGCATGGGTACCTTGGGTTTCCCAGTTACATGAATATGGCTAACACAAACAAAGGGAAGGAAAGAAAGACAGGAAAGGAGGGAAAATATAAACTATTGAGAGGCAGTTAGTTTATTCCAGGCAAGGAGAGCAAAATTTAAGGTTGATTCTGTTTTGACTGATGGTTTGAGCACAAACTTTCAGTATCCTAATTCCTTATCCATTAGAGCATTTTTAAAAGCCACATGGGTGAAAATGTACCCAGTGCAATACACAACTGCAGTTTTTAAAATTCTATTCAGTAGTTTTTTTTTTTAAAGATAAACACCATTCAGCTCCAGATTTATGTGCTTAACTTACAAATAAACATTTTAAGTATTCCCTTAATTTACATTATGAGGACGGTTCACATGTTATTCCACACAGGATGAAGGAAAATAATTATGGGAAACTTAACCATTTCTTAGACTTTGTGATGATGTGTCTGTCATCTTCCGTGCTTTGTAATTTAAAATGTAGATATAAATAATGTATGTAAGATTACCCAGTAAACCAGATATAGCTGTCACCTGGGAGGCTCTGCTAGTGCATGACAAATCCAGAGGGGGACACTCTCAGCCAGACATTGAACTGAGCACAGGGTCCCCAATGGGGGAGCTAGAGAAAGGACCCAAGGAGCTGAAGGGGTTTGCAGCACCATAGGAGGAACAACAGTATGAGCCACCCAGTACCTCCAGAGCTCCCATGGACAAAAACACCAACTAGATATTAGTGTTACCCATGGCTTCAGATGCATATGCAGCAGAGGATGGCCTTGTTGGACATCAAAGGGAGGAGAGGCCCCTGGTCCTGGAAAGATTTGATGAACCAGTGTAGGGGAATACCAGGACAGGGAAGTGGGAGGGGTTTGACTGGGGAAAAGGTGAGGAGAGATGGCTATGGGACTTTCGGTGGGGAGCGGGGGGAAACCAGGGAAGGGGATTCATTTGAAATGTAAATAAAGAATATATCTAATAAAAAAAAGAAACAAAAAGATTATCCAGTGAAGAACATGCTTGTGACTTAAGGCTTGCTGATGATGGCATGTAATTCAGCATCCCCTGATGTTATGGAGATGTTGAGGATCATTTCCCTGTACGAACTTTTTTTTAGAGCACATTATTTAATTTCCCACATTTTCCCTACAGATACTAAGTAAATAATACCATTTTTTTTTACATAGACAGTACACTGTCCAGTTGAGATGACAAGAATAGATCATTTACTCCTTTAAAATATAGGGTTTTCAGTAGAAAAAAAGATTAATAGTTTTATTTCATTCTAAATAGGTATATGGATTTAATAAAATACTGCTTAACAAAAATAACTTTGGACATAAATTCTGATGTTGTTGTTAGTTATAACCTGTGTATTCTGACTCCTTCCTGTCCACTGATTAAAAAAAACCAACACTGATTTTGAAGTCATTGGCAAAATTTTCATAGTTTTCACAGTCACTATATTTAGTTTTCATAGTGACTATATTTAAATTTTATTGGTTATACAATTTTCTATAAATCTAAATATGGATTACATCATTTAACTAGATGCTTCGAAATATCTTCGTTCATATTTTTTGTTTGTGTTTGTGTAATTGATAAAAAAGGAGATAGAAAGCATTGTCCTGAAGTTTTCTGTAAGTAATGGATTCAGTTATTGTCAGTGCATGGAAAAGAGAAATATACATAGTGGGCAGAAATTCATTCAGTTCAGATGAAATGCTAACTGTGAGAGCAAACAGCAGCAGAACGCATATGCTTGCTGGCCTGTGAAGAACAAGAAACAATCCTCTCTGAGGATGCTCACAGGACAAGTGCCTTTTCTAAGCGGCAGATGCTGGTAATAGATGGGAGTTCTTCAAGCTACCCTGAGATAGCTATTAGTGGAAGTATATTCTAATAAATGTCACTATTGCTGAAGCTCAGAGATAAGAACTGCATGTTTCATTATTGAGTGTGATGATTTAATCTCGTCCCTACAGTACTGCGGGATGACTTCAGACAAAACCCTTCAGATGTCATGGTGGCGGTAGGTGAGCCTGCAGTGATGGAATGCCAGCCTCCTCGGGGCCATCCAGAGCCCACCATCTCCTGGAAAAAGGATGGCTCACCCCTGGATGATAAAGATGAAAGAATCACTGTGAGTACTGAATCCAGTGACAGGGAACGTCTGCAGGATAGTTGTGTGACTCTTTACCCAAGCAAAAAGGGGATGTGGAAATCAGTGCTCGGAGATAAGCCTTGCCTTGACCCTCTGTTTCAATTCTTCATTTAAAAGAAATATATCCCAATTTTCCTTTTGTAGACATGAAAACAAGTGATGAAAATGTCTTTAGAAGTTACTAAAATCTGGAAATATATTGCCAAATCTAAAGTGTAAGAATCACGCCTTTAATCCCAGCACTTGGGAGGCAGAGGCAGGCGGATTTCTGAGTTCGAGGCCAGCCTGGTCTACAAAGTAAGTTCCAGGACAGCCAGGCCTACACAGAGAAACCCTGTCTTCAAAAAAAAAAAAGTGTAAGAATATGTGTGTGTGTGTGTGTGTGTTTATATACTTAATTATGACTACTTGAAGCTTAGACCATTTCCATGTATTTCCAGTTAATATTACTACAAAATTCATTTATATAAGATACTTCCAGAATATCTCCTAGGTTACTTCAAGGGTTTGCTGTAGCCCAATCTCTTTTTCAACCTGCTTTCTTTTCTATGTAGTTTAGTATCGCTTCTGAAAAATAGAATCCCACTCTTAAATTATGCAAACTTAGACTATGCCTCATGACAAAATAAAATGTCACAATCCCAGATTAGATTTTAAATCTCTGTCTTAAGTAGAGAATATGGAATGCATTGACTTTTTATCAACCACAATTCTATGTGACTTTTCCACCTATTTGACCTACAAGTGTTCACTAAACACCTTAGCCCAACACGCTCCCGTTGGTTCTATGGTTGTGTGGCTTTATGATGGTGTGGTACGCCCTCTTATTTCCTTGTTTCCATATATGCTAAGACCTTCCGTTGTAAATTGCTTGACACAAGACAATGCCTTTGCAAAGAAAAGTCTGCTGCTAATTTATTAAAGAAGTCATAACATACATCATCACATGCATCTTGAAATGCTTACATTAGTCTTGAGCAACCAGTTAACCAACCAGGATGATAACACAACAGTGAGAGTAGAACAGGACCAGCTAGAGCCATGTTTAGGGAAGGAAATAAAATATGTTGGGTTTTGTTTGTTCTGCTGGGTTTCTTTTTTTCGTGTGTGTGTGTGTGTGTGTGTGTGTGTGTTTTCTTTTTTCTCTCAGCACTGATCTGACTTCAAGTGAGCACCTCAGTATTGTTTGTAATTCTAGAAACTGGAATAAGATAATTCAGCTTTATTACCTTTTAAGAAGCACTCAGTTCACAAACAAGTGAAAGCACCATGTGACAGGTTGGCTTGAGGAAATTAAATCAAGACCACAGGGGAATAGATACTGAGAATAAACATTTCTCTGCATAGTGATAACTATTCCTTTGGGTTCTTTGTACCATCCACATAAGAATATTTTTTCTTTAGGTCATAGTCCATATTGCATTCGTGTATACTCTCTATAGTTCCCATTACCCTGCCTTAACAGTTCAGATGCACTCAAAGGGTTATTATTGTTGACTTTCTCAAGTGTTCCCTGACCATATATTGGTATTTATTTATTTATTTATTTAGGTTTTTCAAGACAGGGTTTCTCTGTGTAGCCCTGACTGTCCTGGAACTCACTCTGTAGACCAGACTGGCCTCAAACTCAGAAATCCTCCTGCCTCTGCCTTCCAAGTGCTGGGATTAAAGGCATGCACCACCACTGCCTGACTCAGATATTGGTATTTAAAAGAATTTAAGATAAAATTCTCAGCACCTAGAATACAACATTAGGTAAACTGTGGTGAGTACCCTGAATGAAATCAACTAAATAACTCTATTATGTAGTTTTCAAATTGAACAATATTATTTTTTTTAAAAAAGAGATAGAGAAGGATTGATTAGAGATCACATAGAAGTGTAATGTTAAAAGGATGATCAGAGAATGTCTCAATAAAAACATGAGAAGAAGTGAGTAGGGAAATGTGCAGATGTTCAGGAAATGTATATTTTGATCAGACAAAGCAGTTGATTCTAGACCCTAAGGTGGTAGACAGCTGACATTTTCACTAAGGAGTAAAGGGAGAACCAGACTGAGTTAATGAGAGTGAGCAAAGGAGAGTGTCATAGAATGTAATGTCTGGATCAGCAAACATCCCAGTTTGTAATACCTTACAGATTTTGCAAATATTTTATATAACTGGCTTTTGGACTCCTTTATGGGTTCCTTTCTTTATCACACTTTTCCACACCTATTCCAACTTCTGTATTCCCCAACACTGAGAGAGAAGGAAGGCTAATGGAGAAAGGGGACATCGATATCATTAGACTACTTCCTGTTGATTAGGGAGACTGAATTCCATGGGGCACATGTGATCTTCACAATCAGCTTATCCAATATCTTCCTCTTTACAAATGGCCACTTGACAAACCCCAACAACAGCAACCACCAGCAACAGCAGCAAGTAAATAAGCAGAGGCTGCACTCATCACTGGGCTCTAGCATTTATACGCCATTTCCAGAGTCCCCAGAATTCCAAATGTCATACACTTGCTGAAACTTTCATACACTTGATGAAACTATGTACAGATGGCAAAATCACTCCCTTGCTAGAGCATGAGGCAAATCATAGTCAGCTGCTGTGAACAATCTAAACAGCCCTATATCCCACACCTGGGATTATAACCAAGTTCTATAAGTTTTCTGTGTTTAAAAACACCAAAATTCTCACTACAATTTTATATTTTCCTCTAGGTAAGTTTAGGAGAAGTTGATCATTATCAGATTAGAAGATATGAATGGTGGGCAGCCTTCTCAATAGTAGGTAGGCTAATATGGAGTTTCTGAAGTTATCCAGACATGAAATAAATGGTGGGTTGTACCAGTCCAGTAGGAGGAGAGGAAAAGAAAAGTAATTAGATCCTGAATATATTGTAAAGTAGTACCCCCCCCCAGCAAATTTTCAACCTTGTTAGATATACTGTGTACGAAGTGAAGAGTCAAGGCATACCTTTATGGGTTGTCCTGAGAAAGTCAGAATATGTGGGTGCCATTAACTACAGTGCATTGAATGTACATGATTGGGGTGTGGAATACATCAGGAGCTGAGGTTTAGACATGGCAATTTTCAAATGCTCATAAAAGATCTAAGTATATATGAAATAAGCAGTTGGGTATATGAGTCAGAAATTCAGACTTGAGGTTGAGGCTGGAGAATAAATTAAGTTGTGGTAAATATACAAGAACTCATTACTATGCAGTCCTCCCCTCCCTATGAGCAGATGAAAGACCAATCCTAGCTTCTAAGGGAGATCTGTTCGACTATTTTGGCTTCATATATTTTGAGTGAAAATTAACATTATTAAATACCAGTATTTGAGTGGACCTCAGCTACACCATTCCTTTACCACTAGACAATCTCTCCATCCGGTCAGCTTAGACCATGGAACACAGCTCATAGCACAGGACCTGAATTTTGCACTGCAGAACTTTACACTACTCAACTCTGTGCCTGTGACCAGCCTGTCATGTTTGATGGATGTAGGCTCAAATTGCTGACAAAATTCACTACAGTTTCCTTAATATAAAGTTGTCTATCCTGATGCCTGTGAGACTCAGCAGGCAATTCATATTTCATATTCCAATATTAGAAACTGACATCATTTAGGGAATGAGTCTAGACTGAAAGGAAAAGATACAGGGCTTAGCTCTCAAGGAGACAGGCAAGCTAACTAAAGAGCAGCAGAAACCTAAAGTGTGTAAGAGGGGAAAATAGCTATCCAGAGTTTTAAGAAGGATCTGGGAGGAATCAATTTTAGCTGGTTAATCAACTAATATGAGGATTAAGGGTTGACCAATACATGTAAGAACTAGTCTCAGTCAAAGAGGACATGTGGCATTTGGGGTAGGGGGTGTTAAAAATACTGAAACTTGGGGATGGAGAGATGGTTCAGCAGTTAAAGCTACTCTTCTAGAGGTCCTGAGTTCAATTCCCAGCAACCATATGGTAGCTTACAACCATCTATAATGAGTTCTGATGCCCTCTTCTGGCGTGAAGGTGTAAGTGCACATAGAATACTCATATACATAAAATAAATAAATATTATTTAAGAAGTATGGAATAATATTGAAATTGAGCACAGACTAGATAAGGCTCTTTATAGGTTATAATATGGTAGATAAAAACATAAAATGTAATGGTTAATTTTTAAGGTTATATTTTATATGTTTCTATATGTATATATTCATTTTTTGTATGATCATTTTATGACATTTTTATAGCATTCATAGATTAAACATACTGCAGTAAATTTGGTTTTTTAAAGCAAACTCTTGGAATATCCTTCCCATATCATATATTGTATTAGACAATATTATGATTTTTGCCAGTCTTTAATACCCAAAGGGATGCTATCCTCTAACTCAAAACCACCAGTCCTTCAATACCTACAACAGCTTAGAATCAATTTTAAAACCACTTCTCATCAGGAACCAGACAATTTAAAGTGGTAATAACCTATGACTGTGAAATGAAGCCAAGATGTTAATATATAAATAATTTTAAAAATCATTTAAATGCTGCCAAAATGCTGATCCACAGTAGTGTTCCATATGCCAGGAAGTAGTAACATCTGAAATTTTACTACTCCCAAGACCATCTGTGCATTTTGTATAAATTATGACCAATGAATTGTTAAAAAGAACTAGAAAGAAAATGCACATTTCTACACCTAGAGAAATGAGTAGGCTAAAAGTCAGCAGTTTGGTTTCAAAATCTCTGTTCTTATTTAGATCATACATGTTTTTGTTTTGCTGACTTCCTTTGGGCAAAAGTAAATGGAATGATAAAAGCCAAAAAAAGAAAGAGAAAGAAAGAAGACAAAAAGAAAGGAAGGAAAGAAAGAAGAAAGGAGGAAGAAAGAACTTAAATTCTCAATAGAATACATGACTGTATTTCCCATTCTTTTTTTTTTCAAATCCTGAAACGACATTCTTAGATGTTGGTTATGTGGTATTCTATATGCTTCTTCTTTCCTAAGCTTTGTATCTAAATGCTTATTTTCATTTCCCTCATTAATGTGCTCTGCCCAATGTGTTGAGAACTGACAAGCCGGACATGAAAGTACGTGATGTACTTAGGAAAGGCCATTGAAGATAGCATGACTATTGCTACAGCTCAGGTCCCAGGAATTCCTAGAGTTCTTTAATGTGGTGGCCTTTCTTTGTGGAAAATTTAAAGTACACATCTTCCAGCTGTGAGAACAAAGACACGCCCCGCCGAATGAGAAAATATGTAATTGAATTGTCACTGCACCTGTATTTTGGCAATTCTTTAGTCATTTCTTTTCGCAATGACCTAGATTCTGAGCCAAAGTTTAGATCTGTGATGCTCATAAACCACTGATATATAAATTACAGTTCTTACCCTCCTATATGACATGAGGCTGTTCAAACTCTTTTGGCATGTATCCCTTAGAATAAAAGAGGCCTCACATGGTTTGTCATGAGTACTCTTTCTTCTTTTTTTCTTTTCTTTCTTTCTTTTTTAGACATGAATACTTAAAGCAAGAGATACAGAAGTAGTTTCGTTGTCAGACTAGGTAAAATTACCTTGCTTCATGTCTTTGAGAGTTAGTCATTACTGTTATGATGTATAAAAATATTAGATTAAACCTTATAGAAGTGATATTTTTATTTCACTACATTTTGCAAATATTATATTAAGTTCAAGATATTTTGTAAAAAGGAAAAAGAAAAACAAACTAATGACAAATAGTAAAGCAAAAGTTTTGTTGTTCATTAAGACAAGTGAATGACTTTTGAATCAAAGAGAAGTTAGGTTTAAAATAGTTATTTCAAATATTGTTCTAGATTATAAAAAAAAAGCCTCAATAATTCATTAAGCTGGTCACCTGCAAGATTAACTACAATAAATGATGACCTGTAGTTCATAAATTGCCCCAGAGAAACGCTGCTATAATTTTGCATTTCTGAATGAACAGTTAGTAAATAGTAAAGACAGGGAAAATAGTCCCGCCAAACATTATCAAGTGTAATGATCTTCTTTGAAAGTTTTCCATAGGTTGCATGATGGCTGACTTTGATTACTTTAGTAGTCTGTCTGTAAGTTTTCGGAGAGTCAATAGTATTTCTTTAACATTTGTAGGGGGTTCCACATAGTTATACAGGGCCCTGGCATCACATTCCCAACCTACTGTCTCTTAATGAAATGATTGACATCCTAGTGGTCATGATACGAATTGCAGGCCCAGAGTTTAAAGAGGTAGTCTGGGTAGTCTGAGAATGTCTCTCAGCCATCTTTATTGCCTAAATATGCTTGTAGAGGAACGTGAGTAGTGAGTCTGATTAGTTTCAGGAACTTCCTGAAGCCTTTGAATGGTTTACTCCCCAACATTAATTACCTTCCCTGCATGATGGAATGTGCCTTAGTGACCTTCTCTCCAAAATGAAGAAAACTGGTATAAAACATCATGAGTATGAGATAGGAAGTTTATACTGATTTTGCATGTATTTATGAAATAGATCTAATAACTGATTTTAGAATCTAAGAGTTTTTGTAAGTTAGTAAATTAATATTAACAGGAAAAAATAGTAACAAGTGATCAAAAGCTCACCAAATAAATATAGAATCAATATTTATTGACTGTTAAATGTTACCATCTAAAGAATTGTATTTAGTTCTGTTTCAATGTACTATGCAATGAATTTTAAAACACATCTTTTCTGAACGTTCCAAACAAATATTCAAATTTAGACTTGTAAGAAACATCAACAACTTAATAACTATTATGTAAAGACAGCTTACTATATAGTAAATTATTTATATGCGCTCATGTCACCTACTTGATCACACACAGAATAAGTTATCTTCATTCCAGTTGGGAAAAGATATCTCTCATTTTGTGTTCTTAGGGAAGATGATTGTTAAAAGCTTAGCCATGCAGCTATTACAATCCAGGCTGTGTTCAAAGCACTCTGTGTATTAATGGTTTTAATGATAGCAGCAACACTGTCAAGTAAATACTAAGCCTCTTTGCTAAGGCAGTGGCCACCTCCTAATTGGTTGGAAGTGGGGCTAGGGAGCAATTATCAGATACCTATGGTGTATTCATTGATAAGGTTTTTGTAGAGCCCTGTAGATTGTGCTACATATATGATCCGTTATCATAGTGTGACAATGCCTTTTTTCTACAAGTGTCTTTTTATTTTAGTTACTTTTTTATATTTGTACATGTATGCATTTGTTTATGTGTATGTGTATGTCGAAGTAGACATGCATGTGGAGAGCACATATAAAGGTCATTTATGTTCTGCTGTCACTCTCTGTACGATTCTTGAGGAAGGACCTCTCCCATCCAGCACTCATAGATTGTGCTGGTCTAGCTAGCCACCAAGGCCCCAGGGTCTACCTGTTCTACCTCCTAGCTGTTGGAATTCAAGGCACATGTTGCCACATCCAGCAATATTTTGCAAGTGTTTAAGACGTTATGTTCTTTCTCAAACTAGCCTTGTTACACTCGCTCATATTATCTCTAGAAGCGAAATCTGTAATGTAAAAAGAGACTGATAAAATTTCAAAAGCGTAAGACTTTCATAAAGAATACATTATGATAAGCTGAGTTCAACCAAAGATTAGGACTCTGTTTATTTGTTTGTTTGTTTGTTTGTTTGGATGCAATTTTGAAATGTGCAAAAAGAATCCTACTGTATCGGTTCATTTTTACATGAGCGTATTTATGACTTTTTGTAATGTTTTACCTTAGACATGATGACGAACTATCACCATCTGCTCAGGACTCTCCTGGTCTGTAGCAGTGAAAATCCTACCCTTGGAAACTTGTCAGATCTAAGAAAATGATATCAGGCCACCCTAATCCAAGATGGTTGAAGGTTTTGCATCCTCAGAATAGGCATCACAAAATCTTTCTTCCGCAAGCAAAATTAAATTAAATTAAATTACGTTTGAAAGTCTCAGTAATGCAGCCATGAGACAAATTCGGTTATTCATTCAAACACTTCTTTAGCACTTCCCACCCCGTGCTCGAGAAGCAGAATTGCTGAGATGAGACATGTCATAACTTTTTCCAGCCCCGTTCTGCATCCTGTATGTCTTTGAGGGTTTCTTTGATTTTCCGTGTTGGTGTGATATTTGGGTAGAAAGCAGCTGACTCACATCCCATCCAAATCCCCAGTGCCCTCCAGATCCTTCACAGACTTGGCATCCCTCCCACTCCTTGCCAATGGCTTCCTCTCCTCCAATTCCCATATGTCTCCTTCCTGAGCCATCTGCTCCTCCTCCCTTCCGTCAGTCAGTCTTCTCCTCTGGTCTTTAGTTCCTTCATTGTTCAATGTCCTTTGCTTCCTGTCCCCCACTTCTCTTCTAGAGGAAATCGTTGGATGTTCCACAGCTGATGATGCTGATGATGTAGAGCCCCACTTCCCTGAGAAAGTTGAATATGTGTTCCCGTAAAATAAATAGGTAGTACTCTAACAGAAAGGTCAAAGGAAGCTGGGGTGACAAGCCAAAAACAGATGTCTTCCTGTCCATCTTCCATGTAGTTAATGCGCATTACTTTAAATTTTACTCATGACTTAGGCACGAGCAAAATCAATATATGTGATAGGATTGTACAAATTAATTAAAAATAAATTTGTGTCCAGTCTAATTGCTTAGTTCCCAAAGTTTATAATAGGGACATTGCATCAATAGAATAAAACATATGTGAGCATTATAAGACCAAATTATAAATCCCAGGATTCAAAGCTTACATTCCTGAGCCTATGGAAGTTATTTGTTCTGCGTAAATTTCTTTTTCTTCTTGCATCTGTCTAATGAAGTATCTAATAGTACCTGTATGAGTTCACTGTTAGCAGGAATGCTCTCTGGACACATGCTTTGGTATTCTGAATATTCGGGAATATTTTGGTATTAAAGACCTGGAAGGAGACATATGGGAAGATATCTTGCCTTACATGGCCTTTGCCAATATTCGTATCTAACACCTGATTCACACCTGTGAGAACCTTCATTTCTGCAGACTCACCCTGAGTATTCAGGGTGAAGGTGATGAGTGAGTAAGAAGTTTACACTAATTCTGGGATGAGGAAGCTGGTGCTTGTCCTTTCTCCAGCTGAGTTCTGAAGTGCAAGCATCAGCTGTGGTGTTCACAGGGAAATAACCCGAAATGCCTTAGGCAGCCACTGTGTAGACTGAATCAACGTTTTTCCCACGCATCAAGAACGCTTCAACTTAGATTCCATCCTTAGGGAAGTTGAGAAATTTTATGATTCAGAAGAGGAAGGCTGGTTGAGAAATGATGGTTTATGTTCCCAGGGAACACTCTGAGCCTTTCACAAAACTTCAAATCTACATAATTAGCGATGATAGATCCATCAAATACAAAATTGAATTTGAATACAAAGAAAGCCCCGTGGTTCTGATCTACTTGTGAACCCAAACCTTTCAAAAAGATTATAGTAAACTGAGACATCCCTGATTCCAGGACATATGCTAGGGCAGATAGTAGAAAGATAATCTAATGAGGATTTGGCAACTGTTCTTATAGAAAATTTTGATTACCAAGCTTCTTGTTGATTTATGAAAGTCTTTACTTCTGGTACTTTATATTCCTGGAATATCCTGACCTCTTCACCCTCTTTTTATTTTAAGTAAATTTTCACATCCCAACTATTTTTTTTTAATTTTTTATTGGTTGTTTTGTTTATTTGTATTTCAAATGCTATTCCCCTTACTGGTTTCTTCTCCCCAAACTCTCTAACCTATCCCACCCCTCCTCCCCCCAGCCTCCAAGAGGGTGCTCCCCCACCCACCTGCCCACTCCCACCTCACCGCCCTAACATTCCCCTACACTGGGGCATCAAGCCTTCTCAGGACCAAGGGCTTCCCTTCCCACTGATGTCAGATAAGGGAGTCCTCTGCTACATATGTAGCTAGAGCCATGGGTCCCTCCATGTGTATTCTTTGGTTGGTGGTTTAGTCCCTGGGAGCTCTGGGGGTCTGGTTGGTTGATATTGTTGTTCTTCCTATGGGGTTGCAAACCTCTCCAGCTCCTTCAGTCCTTCCCCTAACTCCTCCATTGGAGACCTCTTGCTCAGTCCGATGGTTGGCTATAAGCATCCCTATCTGTATCCGTAGGGCTCTGGGCAAGCCTCTCAGGAGACATCCATATCAGGCTGCTGTCAGCAAGCCCTTCTTGGCATCAGCAATAGCATCTGGGTTTGGTGTTTGCCTGTGCCCGGGTGGGGCAGTCTCTGGATGGCCTTTCCTTCAGTCTCTGTTCCACTCTTTGTCCCTGCATTTTTTTTAAAGACAGGAACAACCAACTTTAATTTTTTAATTTATTTTTTTTGTCTGTGTGTTTATGTGCATACGTGGTGCATGTATGTATACCTCCCTCTGTCTCTCTCTCCTCCTCCCCCTCCCCCTCTCCCTACCCCCTCCCTCCCCCTCCCCCATCTCTCTGTGGTTTGCACGCTTTGTTTGTTTGTTTTAGGTGGTGAACACATATTGCTGTGGAGCACATGCAGAGGTTGGATGACAACCTCGAGTTTCGGTCTTCATCTTCCCCTCGTTGGCCTTCCTCATTTGTCAGAGGGTCTCTGGGTTCTTACCATTGCATTGCATACCAGCCGGCATAAGTTCTGGCCGGTTTTCTTTCTCTCTTACCACAGAGATGAGAGATTCCAGCCCTTGCATCTCGGTTTCATTTGGGTTCTAGCTTGAACTCTGGTAACCAGACTTGTGCCCCAATCTCTTTAACTGGTGAGCCATCTCCATGACCTCTTGATTCTCGATTATGAAACAGTGTCTTCAGAGGAGTCTTCTCTATCATCCTTCCTGGAATACATAATAGGGGTTTTTTTTTATCTTTCCCTCCTTTTACAAGTATTCTCCTCAGATCTGTTGCAAATCCTGACTTATATATTATTTGTCTCTTGTATTTGAAGCATCTTCACTGAATACCTGTATTTCTGTGTCTGTCTTTTATTAGCTTGGCATGGTGACCTTTGATTGACAGCTTGATGGGATTGATTATTTCTCCATTACAAAAAATGTATTGATTATAATGTCTCTCATTAAATTAATAACAATGTGTTTGAACCTAGTTGCAGTGGTTTAACATCCACATTTCAAAAACCTCAATCTCTTTTGTACTTTCCTATATAATAATAGCATATTCCCTATTTATTATGGTCCTTCTGTGAATCAGATTATCCTAGTATCTCCAGACTGTTTGGGCTGTGGCTATAGCTCTCTGGTACTGTCCTTACCTAGCATACATATGACTCTAGATTAGACACTTAATAAAAAGATCAGGAGAAAGGTGGAAGGAGAGGAGGGGGAAGGGAGAGGAGAGGAGAGGAGAGGAGAGGAGAGGAGAGGCTGGCAAGCTAGTGGGGAAAGTGAGGAAGAGAAAGGAGAAGAGCCTAGGAAAGAGGAGAGGCCAGGGAGTGGGGGAGGGGAAGGAACATAGAAGAAGAAGAAAAAGGTGGAGAATGGGTGGGGAAAGAGGAAGGGAGTTGGAAGAGTTTTAAGATGGATGAGAACACTCATTCTAAGTTATTATGCATCAATGTCTTGATTTGTAGCTCCTGTTCATTTGTACCAATAAGTGATGGTGGGCTGGAGATGTAGCTTACATGATAGATTACATCCCTAGCATGTAGGAGGCCATGGGTTTGATCTCAAGTACCATATGAACATGGTGGATCATGTCTGCCGTGCTGGTACTGGGGAAATGGAGGCAGGAAGATCAGCCAGAGAGTGTGAGAACTTGTGAGAGAGAGAGAGATCAGAGGAGTTTAACTTCATAAATAAAAACAACTTGCGGAATAAGATACTTAGAAGGTTAAAAAAAGAAAAAGGAACAAACATTTGTGAAATCATGGCATATCCTGGTATGCAGGTTCATAAATTATATCAAATTTATGTCTTGTATAGCATAGAACTTTAGTAGCCTTACTATTGTGTAGTCTGTCTGCTGATTCTTGTCCAGATCGCTTAACATACCAAGTTATCATTCCTTGGGTAATCCTTACAAATCACTGTGAGCTGGCTTAAGAGCCACGGAGGCAAGGCAAGTGTGTCCAGTTGCAGAGCTAAAGTGGCAGAAGCCAGATTGGAGACAATGTATTTCTAGGATAGTAAGCAAATCCTTAGCAGTTTGGAAAATGATATGTAGTTGTCAGGGATATTCCGTGTATATAAATGGCCTCACATACATGATCAGCCTATACAATCCCATTCATTTTGGATATGGTAATACATTAAAATATTTTATCCTTTTAGTATTCTATTAAGTCTTTTGACAACATTCTACTTTGCTCTTTTTCCAAACTGATATCCATCAAACAAGTTTTTCTATTATTTCTTCTCAAAATGCCAGGTCCACCCACATGTTATATCCAGACTGTCAGACAAACACAAGAGAGCTCCCTTGCTGATCCAGCCTAAGTCTCATCACCCTGTGCCTCTAATTAGCATCCTCAATCCTCCAGCCCAAGTGGCTCCCTCACAAAGGAGAAAGGCTACTAGACATTCTTCTAATCTCCCCACAAAAGTGAGACTTCAGAATTCCAACTAATTATCAGTGAGCTACCCCTATCTCAAGTACTGTAATGATGCAGGATGAGCCCAGGCTTCCTACCGCAGGCTCTTGAAGTTAGCCTGCTACCTGGGGTACAGAAATCAGAAACACAAATGTTGTTGTCCTGATTGCTGCTTACAGTGAGTGTATGCCTACTCCTCTGGTTTCCCTGCCTTCAGTTCTGTGCACTTTGATATATCTGATCAGCCCAGGAAATTTCTCCAAATTGCCGTGGACTAGTGGAATTTCACCGGAGTCTGGGAGCACTTTGTTTAATTATAGGTTGGAGTCTCTTGCCAAATTAAAGACACGATCTTTTGTGGGTTCAAGGATGGGGTTTTAACTCGTTTATTTTATTTTCAATGTTCTATTAATCTCAAATGAAATGTTTCTCAGAGGGAAAAAAATGTAGCTTCAAATTTACTTGAAAGAATTGCCTGTAAATCTTATCTTCGAGTTGACAAATTTCAGGGGTATCAGCCTGGGCTTGGGAAAGCCTTTGTGTTCAGACAGTTTGCTTTGCAAGTCAGGTATCTCTGATTGTGCATGATGGCCAGGTGGCGTTTGGTTTCTTTCTGTTTACCTCAAACAAAATGAATTGTAACCTTCTTTTTTTTTTAAGTAGTACATTCCAAAGTTCACTGATTGTACAAGGCCTTCTTTCTTTCAAAGAGGCCCCAAATGCAGAAATCAAAGAAACATTTGAAGCCATTCAAGTTTAAATTACTTTTCATCCGAACCTTTTAAAAGGACCTAGGATTTCCTTTTCATTATTTATGCTTGGCCAAAGTTAACTTTATTCCTCTATGGGGTCCACACAGAAAGATTCTGCCTTGAGAATAATTTCAATTTTCATTCCTAGGCCAAAGTCCCTAATGCTGATTGTGCTTTCTCTTTGTTTAAAGAGCCAGATGCTTAAACCAAACATCGATTGGTAACATCTGACCTCTTCAGTTTTTATCTCCTTAAAACCAAAGAATTTGATAATATGATAAATCATACACTTGTAAAATAATCTGGTGTACATTAACAGAATTGCTACCAGATGGTACAGGATTTCTCTTCCTAAATCTTAAAAAATGGAGGCGCTCGTGAAGCTTAGAAAGGTGACCATGTATGAAACAGGCTCAGGTTAAGATCCACTCGTGTGGAAAACTCTCAAGAGCAGTTGAGCTCAATTTATAGAAAATTGGTTGAAAATAATGGAAATTCATCTCCTCGAGAGGATAAAGGAATCCATTATTTCTTAAGCTGCCTTTTACATACTCTTCTCTCATCTAGGTACATCACACCACTCTATAGAAGCCTGCATCATGCTTGCAAAGATCCTATCAGGTTTACCCATCTTCATTACAGAAGCCTATAAATATTCTGCCTAAACTCTAAGCATGCCATAATAAACTCATGTTTACCTGAGAGCAAGAGAGCCACTCTCTCTGCATAGTAACCAATGTGGAATGTTTCCCTAACTCCACATCCGGCAAACAACACATGCAATATGTGCCTTAAATATGCACGTCTCTTCTCATGACAACTTGAAGGATTAAGGGTAATTAGACTGGATTTCCCTAGCAAGCATGCTTAAGTCTGTCATGTGCTGAAAGTGGGGGGGGGGGGGGACTGAGTCTAACACCCTGGCGAATCCCTGGGATCATGTTTATTTGTTCTAGTCTTTGGACTACATGTGCACGGCATTGCAGATATGTACCTTATCAATATAAGACATACCAAGACAATATAAGTTCCTCATCTCTAACCAAAAGAAAGCCCACTAGAGAAGCTTTGCTTTGTATGTCTGTAGAATGTGGTCCAGGACACTTATGGAGTGATCTGGAACAAATTTTTGATATTCCCTGATTGTTAGTTGCCTCATCCCCCCCCCAAAAAAAAAAACAACAAAAAAACGGGAGAATGTGTCTTCACTGTGAGTAGGTTGTAAAACAAACGATAAAGCCTGCAGTATTGGGCTATATATACCACAGGTGTTAAGATGTCATAATTATGATGAACACAAATTGCTACATGAAAATATTAGGATATTGATTAAACTTGCCACAGACTTGATGAAGAAAGTTTCATGTGCTTACTTGCCTACACAAAGCCACTAAAGGCATTTTGCACATAAGACAGTCTTTCATTTTTTTTCTTCTTCAGATGTCATTTAAAATTCCTAGACACACATCGGAGAATTTGCATGCATTTGTTTGGGAAAGTGAGCAGAACTGGAATTTGTCTTCTATAATGCAGCATAAGAGTCTGAAATGATCTTGATTGAGTTCTAGAATATTGAGCAGTGTCTGAAGAGATGACAGTGGACATCATGAGATGCCTGTACATGCAATTGTTGTAGAAAAATACAGATAATATGTTTTATACATAGATGCTGTGTATTTCAAATGCTAAACTTAGGACAAAGTCCTCATCATCACAGAAATGATGATATGATGCATGGAAGGCAAGCAAAGAACAATGGTAAATTGCATTTTACCTCTGATTGTATTTTCCTTGTCAAGCTTTCCATTGACTGACATCACTTCCTGAGCAACCACCTGGTAGTGCCAAAGTTCCTGGGGGGGGTGTGTGGAGTGGGGGTCTGGAAGCTACCTAGGACTTACAAAATTCTGATTTTCAGCTCCAGGTTCTAACAGTACAATTCAGACATAGGTCATGAACAATTGCAGCCCCCTTGATGGTTAAGCCGAGGTCAGGAACAATCAGTAGATTCATTATAGCAATCTGTAGTCCCCTCGACGCTCTTGGCAGAGCATTTCTCCTCTGCGTTTTTTGTCTTGGCTATGGAACTGAACCACATATGATTGTAAGAGGATGTCTTTGAGGCCAACCCAAATGATTTTTTAAATGTTTTTGCAATAAGTAGTATTCTCCTTTGTTTGGTTGTCAAAGATCAGAATAGAAGTAGAAGCCCACAGGAAGCTCTTTTTTTACTTTTTATGTAGCATGGTTCATTACTGCCTCTCAAGAGGTGTGCATGGCTAATGCTCAAACCCAATGTTAATGTTTGAACTCTCATTCAATCTTTGTGTTCCCAAAGGATTACATCCACCCAACGTAAATTAAGTGATGGTTCTTCATATGTGCACACACACACACACACACACACACACACACACACACACTACATAATGTTGAGATATGAGGGTGATTTGTCTTCTCATGCATCCCCCAATGACTGAGGCACAGAACTGCAAAAATCAATGAGATTTATTCTAGCACCATATTGTGTTCAATAAAAGAAAAGGAAGAAGTTTGCAGTATGGGTCTGAATTTATATCTCTACTATCATTGCCATGATCTTCTAACTAACTTGCTACTTAATTCAGCTGCTTACTTGCAAGTTTACCTTATACCTCTTTGATATTCTGAGATGAAAACAGGACCAGCTGTAGATCAAGCTTTACTTCAAGCTGCCGTTTTTGCAAAGTGCTTACACTTGTGTAGAGTCTTGGTGAATAGCATTATATAATCCTGCTGCTCTTTTAGATTTGCAAATTAAAAATTCCTTTTTGTTAAGTCAGTCTGCTCACTGTGTTTCCAAGTCCAAGAATCCCTGCTACACTCAACTGTGACCCTCTGTCTTCGGGATGTAAGAGAATGTTACAAATTAGGCCTGGTCTCTGGAAAAGACATTATCTTTGCAAAGTATTTGGTGGAGAAGGAAATCCTCACACTCAAGGAAAACTGCAGAGAACAAGGAAGCCCAGCAAGAAGTCAGAGAGAGAGAGAGAGAAAAAAAGGATTTGCTGTTGGCAAAGTATTTTCAGCTGGTGTCCTTGTAACTCAAAAGAGCCAAGAGTTTGAAAATGAGCTTTTCTCTTCTCAAATACTACGAGCATTTGTCATCTTTATTTCTAGAGTACAGTCATAATTCCTCCATAGATTTTTTTATTTCAGACTGTCGTAGCAGTGACTATATGTAAATTCAGAATTATAGCCAGATGGCTTGGTGAGGTGATAAAAAGCAAACCAGGTTTTGTGGGAGAGTGAAAATTGCCCATAAGACTTGGCTTTTACCTTTAAAACAGCAGGACATTGTTTCAGGAGACCTGTGAAGGAAATAATACATTAAGTTTAATAGCTGTGGGCTAAATTAATTTTTCATATCCAAGCTGAATACTACCATGTAATCTGCCTAGAATTTTCTTAGACGTAAAAGCCCATCAGCTCCCTTGCTTTTAGGAGATGGCTTGCAAAGGCTACTTTATGACAAAACCACTCTTTATATTGCTCAGTTTTTACAGAATTCACGTTGGGGTTCTAGTCTAAATGACTTGGGAATCAGACACCTTGGGAATCAGCTAATAGCTTATGCTGGGTCATCTGCTTGCCATTTCATCAGCTGTCTGCAGTTGGCAGCTGGGGTTTGGAATATTATAAATTAGAGGGGGTTTTCTCCCTTGATTGTTTTGGGTACCATGCTGTAGTGCCCCAAGAAAATGGGTTTGCAACAGAAAATGGCAAATTCAAGTCTTCTATTCTTGTCTTTAAGCCCTCACTTAGGCAAGAAAACTAGGTAGACATTAAGAAACCCATGTTTCTTAATCTTTTTTTTTCCCTTGTTAAAATAACGCTTCATGAATAGGTTCTCTGGTGGTGTGCTCCCATTATATGGAAAGGTCTTAATTTATCCTTCACAATGAAAAGCATCCTCTCCCTTTAACTGAGCTGTGTCTCTGCAGGGTGCCTCCCACTTGCCTGCAATTAGCTGGGCTAGATGTAGTCTGTCATCAAATTATCCTAGGTGCACTTCTGCTGCTGCGAAACAGCCCACTACCAATTTATAAATTGCTCGGAGGAAGCAGCGAAGTTCAGTTAAGAGACGGAAGTAGCCGAGAACTGCAGCTGCCGCAGTCCTAGACAGAATCTCTCCCTGGCCTGTGTTCTCAACTGGCAGCCCCCCAAGCTGTGTGGAGAGCCACGTGCTCCCACTGGGATAATTGCTTCTTCTGCATGAGTCTCTTGTTGCTTCTTTCCGATGATCAAGTGTGTTTAAACTCCTGGCTGAAATCATGTTGGTTTTCAGACAGCGCTGTAAAGTGTACCAGCAAACAAATGAAATTGGATCATGTGCTCTTGAATGTCTGTAGCTCAGGCAAATGTGGGACAGCAATGAAAAGATCTTAATTGTCCGCTTTCCCCTAATTCTACACTGAAGAGAGTAATCGAAAGGCTTACCCGATATGCTCCTTTCCCCCTCCCCCCCTCCTTTGAGATGCTCTCCTTCTTATGTCAGGAGATTGAACATAGAAAGGTGATGTGGTTGCTTCCGGTTTGCTCTCACGTTTCCTGCTCAGTGCATATGCTGTTGCCTGACCTTCTGTTACCAAAGTTGGTTCTGTATGTGTGTGCAATTCCCAGGAGCACTATCTATTCTTTAAATAGGCTGTGAAAAATGAAATAGACAATGCCAATGAATTAGTAAAATAAAGAGGAATACTTTTCCCTCTCAAGTTGAAGGTATTTTTGTTTTTTGTTTTGTTTTGTTTTTTGTTTTTGTCTTTAACGAGGTTGAAATCTGGCTGGCTGGTTTAATTTTTTTTCGACCCTACAGCAAGATGAAATATGGATAATATTAGTATTCATCTGTTATCTTCTTTTGACTCATCTCAGGGCACAGCGGTTCCCCTTTTGTGTCTGGTCAGGAGTTCACCACAACTTTACCTACTAACCTTTGGGGGCCACGTGTGCCAGGTCTCTTAATTCAAAGGCCTCAGTGGGAAATGTTGTAAACAGTTCTTTGTTTCTTCCTCATCTCTGTCCTTCCTCTTCCTCCTTCTCCATCTCTACTCATCCGGTCTCAAGCTCCCATGTCCACAGGGAGAAAGGAAAGGGGTTTTGTTGTTGTGGCTGTTGTTTTCATGAGCCTCTGGTCAACAGTGTTATGAAAGCTAGAAAGAATAAGTTAACTTATATAATCACCTTTGCGAATTCAGAAGAACTGTGATATGGCTGGATCTAGTTCATTGTTGTATTAATCTAAAGACTTACGATTGGAGATCTTCTTGAGATCATTGTGTCACAGGCACAAATATCATTTAACGTCTCATTTTGTATAATTCAATTAGCATATATATGGAGGCTATATACAAATTAACTCCTGAAAGTTAACTTACATTGAAGAGAAATGTTGATGTAATTGTGGCAGTAGTTGTATGTCAGAACCTTTTTGATGGTGAGAAAATATCAAGAATTTGAATTTTTCTTAATAATGACCTTGACATGCTAGCTTCAGAGAGAGAAAAAACCAGTAATTAGTGTTTATTCAGAAATATAAATTACCTACATGTAATAATAAATCCTAATTACTAAGAAGATGAGATCATCTTGATTAAAGCTGTTTTTCTTGCACAGTTCAATTCGGGATCTGGATAGTGGGGGAAATGGCCACAAAAGAACTGCTGTGTCCGTCTTGATACTCTATGAGACCAGAATTGCCTAAATTATCTCTCAGTTGGTTCTTAGCTTTTTATTACCATGAGACATTTTTTGGGATACTTATCCCATCCTTTGTCATTGGTACAATCGAATAATACTCCCATCACTGTTTTGTTTATTTTAGAAAGCAATAAAATAGGATTAGTATTGCTATTGTTTATTATTAGATAGGGTCTCCATACGCTACCTAGACTGCCTAGCAACTCTCTGGCTTGAAGTCAACATCAACCTTCCTGCCTCTGCAGGAAGTACTGTGATTACAGATGTGAGCCAAAGCACAGAGCAGTATTTTTGAAACGTTGGCCAGTTCAGACTAGACGATAAAAATACTTTCATCTGAGCTGCCCAACATTAAAGGTTAAAAATACTTTTGTAGACCCATTAAAAGATACAATTTTCTTTTCTCCCTTACTATAACCCACTTTTAAACAAGGTATAGGGTATTATTTAAATTATACTTTATTATTGTTACTGTGGATTGGTGCCAATTTTTAGAGATGATTTGTTTGTGCTTGTTGGGGGATGGGGGAGGTGCTGGGGGAAGGTGCATCTCTTCCTTGATGTGCCTCATGAAAGAAGTCTTAGGGAACCTCTTGAGACTGTTCTGCAAAGCAGGAAGATGGCTCAGCAGGTAAAAAATGCCTGCTACCAAGACTCAGGACCCATCTACAATCTTGCATGTGGTTTCTGTGGTCTCCACGTGCACAGGTGTGCTACATACACTCACAAAATAAGTAAACAAATCTATCAAAAATATTATTATAAGAATGTCCTTGAAGATGTCTCCAGAGAGTCTGGGGACTGTGCATAACTGGCCATTTAGGTTATGGGCATCTCATTGTCACAGGCAGGCCATAGAGGGTATTTCTATAATTCACAGTGGCTTGTTTCCAGTCTCCGGGTCAAGGATCTTGGCAGAATTGACATCACGCTGTTAAGGGATGCCCTTCTCAAGCAAACTTAGACAGAAATCATTTAAGAATGATGCTGTTATTCAAAACTTTTCATCTCAACTACTTTGCAATGTACTAAAAAAATTAATTCCATGAAAAAGAATCAAGATTTTTACAAGGCAAAAAAAAAAAATCACTTCCAAGCCTAGGTATATTAGAGTTACTGTTAATCACACTTACCAGGACCTTACTACTCTCTGAGTATTTCCAACCTTTAGTCTTCAAAATCTGTGAAAGTGAAGCACTGTACAATTTTTCAGTGGTTTGAGGATATTTATGTATGTCTTATATGTACTGTTTAAAATATTCTGTTAGCAAAATCAGTATTCTAGTCTTTTGTTCAAATTTATTTCTTAGATGGTATTTGCAAAGGATACAAGTTTTTGAATATGAAAATCTATTAAAGGAAATGGAATAAATTATAGGACAGTTTGCTGGTTAGCAATTTGAAATCAGCTTTGAAGCCCTTAATATAATTAGTGGTTTCGTTTTTTTTTTTGGTCTGTTGAATTCAAGTCACATTAAGTTAATGTAATTAAAAGCAGAAAAAGATTTTGTGTAGCCAAACTAGTTAATTAGCCCCAGTTGGCTTAGTATGCTAACCCAGAGGTACATGGAGAATGGTGAGGCGTGATGGCTGAGGAAAAAAAAGAAAACCTGTGTAACAGACACTGCAAATCATCCGACTTGCTTTAGGGTAGAAAATGAAGGCGCGTAGCAAGGAGTTCATGTTGAGTTCATCTTCATTTCTGATTGGGAATACTGACTGTGGGGTAAGCTGTCTACCCATAGAATAGACAGACCAAAAATCTTACTTTTTTTACTCTGTCCTTCTCTCCCTCCCTCCCTCCTTTGCTTAGAGGCATGCTCCTCCTGTGCATGTAGAGATAACTATCGTTTCTTGCCCCCGTGTACTGGAAATAAAAATACTTACTGTGATTGTTTATTTTTCCCTATAGGCATTAAAACCAGTGCCTTTGATTTTGGTAGACTGTCCCTCAATAAAGACAGTTCAGGAAGATAAAGGAGTTAGGCCAAGAGATGGCCTCCTGATCCATAGAAACCCTAAGCACTTGGAGAGGACCCCTCCCCCAAGGAAAACAGACACATCTAGTTTCTCTTAGGGAGAACTCCCGGTGTATTAAAATAATATGTATCAGCCGCATGGAGGGTTTCTTTGCCTTAATATCGCTAAAACATCATAAATAGGGGCACTATTCCAAAGAATAATTTCAAGTTTAAGGATATTTGAGGTTTTAAAATGTTAACACCTTCTTCTCTCTGGCCTCCCTTTCCTTCCTGGAAAGGAGCAGGGTGCACCAGGACCTCTCTTCTTGCTTTGATTTCATTAAGTATATACATAGCTGAACCCCACCCCCACCGCCACCTACCCAAAGTACTGTCTAGGGCTTATGGAAATGTGGGTGTCTAATGTGGTTGCTGCTGCTTTGGGCCTGTAAGGTACATGGTAATGAGGAAGTAAGACCCCTGCCTTGGGTTTTTGACAGCGGCCGGATGCCAGCACATTGTCTGAAAGCTTAGTAAATTCTGTTGCAGCCCTCCCCGGGATTATGTTAATTGAAGTCTCTAAGCTGCAGCTCACTGTTTAACATTGTGTCTGTTCATTATACAAACTAGTTTTTGATAGGTTTACAATTCGGCTGTCAAATCCAGCTGTAGGCACAGACCTGCCAAGAAACATTTTCTGAGCTTGTTTTAAACGGAGCTCTTTTTTTTCCCCACAATTATAGTGGTTTGTGGGTGTTAGACATATTCCCCCCCCCCCCATTTAGAGAGAGAAAGAGAGGAAATGTCATTTTTCGAAAGTATTGAAAGGGGCACCACGGTTTTCCATGTAGAAAGTCGTATACACTTACAGGGCTTTTATATGACAACACAAAATACAGATAACTGTAGTGAGTTCTTGAAAGCTAGTGTGATGATTTGATCGAGGTGAGAGTACGAGAGTGATACATCTTTCTTCCTATTGAAAACGACCCACCAGCATGTCTTCCATACCTGTGGCCATAGAGAACTGTGACTTTTGTATAGAGAGCCCCATTTAGGTGTAGCCAGTGCCATATTGTCAAAATCAACACAACTTGTGGAAATGGACGGCTTTCATTGTTCCTTCATACATTCTGACTCTAATTGCTCAGTTTTGTTGCTGGCCCCTTGTTAAGAATTTTTATCTATACATCTATGAATAGTTTCATCCATATGTAGTCTATTTTGAGAACTTTAGCCTTTCTCTGTTGACAAAGAACACTTGAATAGTCTTGAGAAGCAGATCTCTCTGAGTTCCAGGCCAGCCTGGTCTACGTAGTGAATTCCAGGCCAGGGCTACATAGTGAGACCCTATCTAACTCCAAAACCAAAACCCCACCCAAAAAGACGCATTTTTTTAACTGTACTAATAGGGTTTTGTTGATGTGAATTAGTGGGTATTTATAGCTGTCTGGAAAAATCTCAAATTTTTTTAAAAGTGAAATAAATAGTTGGGGGGGGTAGCTCCTTTTATGTCTTATTTCCTATTCTTGTTATAAAACTGGTATTTATCCTTTGTTCATGGCTAGGACTTTAGGACCAAGATTCTGAATTTCAGCAGCATTAACATTTTTGAAATGAGTAAATCTTTGAGGTGGAGAGTGACCGTGTATTCTCGGAGTGTTAACACTGTTTCTGGCCTGTCTGCTAGTTACCACTGACAAGGCTCCTTGCTACTCTTTGTGGCAACCAAGTCATCTGCTGATCCTGCATCAACCCAGCAAGGTAGCAGAGTGGTGGTCCCCACCAAAAATCATCATTTGGGAGGAATTGATAGCAACATAGAAAGACTAAGAATAACCCGTCTCTGATTTGGTTGTCTTGTTTACTGGAAGTATGTAAAGAACCTTTATATATAAATATATAATAAGAACAGCTCGTCTATTTATATTTAATACTGGAACATCAATATGACTGCAAAGTAGCTCTCCTGATTAATTAAGTCATAAACTCTGTACCAGGATTAACGAATAACTGTGTTGGAATTGTAAAAACGAGGTGTAATAGAAACTCTTTAAAATTCTCTCATTTCTTCTTGTTTCTCCTCACCTATTGTTCCCTCCCATTCTCTCACAGTTGGAATTATTCCACGACTGAGACTTTCCCAGCGGCTCCCCTATAATTCTTGTTAGTTAAATTCCCCTCCTTCTCCATTTGTATGTAATCTTTCAAAACAGAATAACATCAGGCTGTAATATATAATGTTAATTGATGCCCCATGCGTACAAAATGGAGTTGATTTAAGAGCCTACATTCCCAAGTATTTAAAAATTGTAAAAGTAAATAAATACTATACGACATGAAAACTGAAGAAATAAATCTCCGCATTTGGAAATTACTTATGTGTCGTCAGCCTTTAGCTCTTGTTTCCCTCCATATTTGTCTGTGTTTTCAAATTTCCCCTAAGCTGCCTATTTGTTGTAGATAAGCACAGTGACTTATTGGCTTTCTGATCAAAAGGAATGTTGAAGGCATTTGTGGGTTTCCTCTTTTTATTTTCTGTTAACATTAATCTAATATTGTTTCTGTTATGTCTTCTAAGATGAACTCCTTTCCTTAGTATGCAAGGTCATTTAAAGTTAGACTCTTGGGCATAAGAGGAAGGTCCCCACATGTTGTCCACAGTGATAGAACTTCAACTCATACAGAGCACACCACAGAGCCTTCCATTTAAATAGGGGGAGGGGCTGGTTGCTTTGGTGGAGATGAATATGTTTCTCTCCATTTTTAGGCTGGCTTATGTGAGTGCTTCAACATGAACATGTAATAAGAGGGACAGTAGATGTTGTCAGGAGGATCAGCATTTTATGATATCCTACTGCTTCTCAATGACAAGAACTTAAGTTTATTAAATAGAAGTTTATTTAACAGTAATTATGAAAAAGGGTTACAGATTGTATGTTTTCTGTCCCTCAGCAAGCCAAAGAGACAGACTTTGCCTAAAACATCAGTCCTGTTCCAACTTGACCACTAGACAAGTCCCTTTCATCTCTCAAAAAATGTTCCTTTCCCTTAGACACTGTGGCAGGTTCTAGGGCTCTCAAGAGGAATTCGAGGCTCCTTTACATTGCTCCTTTTCATAGTTCACAGTCAAGATGACCTGATTTTAATAGCATAATTAAAACATACTATGTCTGGCTTAGTAGAACCACGTGGAGGAAGGATTCTACTTTCCTGTACCTCTGGTCCCTTTCTTGAAAAGTCAGAGTATTATAATGTTTACTCTTATCATTTTCATAGCACAGTAATAGTAAAGAACATGCTAACTGTATGTATACACACAAATATACACACGATAACTGATAGGACGCAAAGTGGTTGGCATTATGAGCTATGAACTATTATGTACTAAAGTTGGGTCTACCGTTGGTCTGTTCTTTTTGTTGTTTGTTTTGGTTGTGGTTTCGGTTTTTTTATTTGATAATTCCTTTGGTTGGTTGGTTGGTTGATTGTTTTTTGAGCTATATTACAAGAGTGACTGTGCATATGTGTGTACATATGTCAGTCACTCCCATGAACTTTGTGCCAATGTTGCACTAGCTTGACTTGTAGACAGGACACCATCATAGGCAGGGCACCAAGAGTGTATGGCTGCATTAGTGTTTACATTTCTCCTTTGGCTGCTTATAGAATACCTTATCATACCAAACATGCTAGAACATAGGTGTGAGGGCTCTATTTATGTACCAGCTCAGTTTATTCAAATATAATGAGTTGTGTAGGTGTTGTCTTCAACAATGAGCCTTGCAGTTAGTTTGTGGAAAGCAACCCGTAGTCTTAGCAATTGCCTGGGTTGTTTAGGGATTCCTATGGGAACCCTTTGGCCAACAACTCATTTAGATGTAACCCATTCCCAGAACTGGAAGCTTCATTTGATGAAAAGAGATGTTGAGTTGGGGCTCTGTCTCCCCATTATTTGGCAATTTCATTTAGGTCACTTTCATATATGTATATATTTTAGGAAACATCTACTACATTAGATTTCTATACTACACCTCAAATAGTCCTAAAGTTTAGCTGTCTCTTCCATAGTCTATCCCTTGTTCCCTCTTTCCTAGCTCCCTCTAGGTTTGATCCTCCCATTCCAGTCCCCTTCCCATCCTTCTATAATTTTCTGTTCTATTTCACTTTCCTAGGGAGATCTATCTGCCCCCTGCTGCCACCTAATCACTTACTTTATACCTTACCTCTTTGGTTCTACATTTTAGCTTAGTTGTCATTAGGTGGACAGCTATTATCCACATAGAACTGTATCCATTCATA
Source organism: Tokudaia tokunoshimensis (assembly GCA_036184795.1). NCBI lineage: Eukaryota > Metazoa > Chordata > Mammalia > Rodentia > Muridae > Tokudaia > Tokudaia tokunoshimensis. The sequence goes on from BTHU01000015.1 coordinate 59,908,989, forward strand.
TTTGTCTGTTTTGGATCTGGGTTACCTATCTTATGAAATAAGCAACAGAGTACTGGTCTTAACTACTCTTTGAGCTTCTGGTAGAATTACCCACTGAAACCGGCTGGCCATAAATTTGCTTGTTTGCTTGTTTGTTTGCTTTGAATTTGGTTTTGTTTTGATTAGGATGTGGGAGGTTGGGAGACTTTTTTAATCACCTTTTTCTATTTCAGTGAAGATTATAAGTGTATTTAAATTGCTTATATGATCTTGATTTAATTTTAAGAAGTGGTATATATGTAGAAAATTACTTCTTTAAGTTTTTCCAATTTGGTCTACACATTTTTAAAACATGTCCTTATAATTCTCTGGATTTCTACAGTCTGTTTTTATGTCTCGCTTTTCATTTCTGATTTTGTAATTTGGATATTCTTTCTGTCTCTGTCTGTCTCTGTCTCTTTCTCTCTCTCTCTCTCTCTCTCTCTGCCTTTTAGTTAGTTTAGAATAAGGGTTTGTCAATCTTTCTGTTTTTTTTTTCTCAAAGAGAATTTATTTCTCTTTTATTGATTCTTTGTATTTTTTAATCTAGTTTATTGATTTCTGCTAAATTTATTTATTTATTGCCTCCTATTCCTTTTGAGTGAGATTCTTTCCTTTTTTACTAGATCTTCCAGGTATTCTGTTACATTACTAATAAGAGATCTCTGCAACATTTTTATGTAGGCACTCTGTGCCATGAACTTGCCTCTTTGGGCAACATTCATTGTATCCAGGAGTTTTGGTGTGTTTTGTGTTCATAATTATTCAATTCTTGTACGTCTTTATTTTCTGCGTCAATCCATTTCTCATTTAGGAGTGAGTTATTCAGTTTCCATGAGTTTGTAAGCCTTTTGCTATTTCTTTTGCTGTTGATGTCCAGCTTTAATCTGTAGTGTTCATATAGAATGCAGGGTGTTATTTTGATTTTTTTATTTGTTGAGATCTGCTTTGTGGTCAGCTTTGGAGAAGGTTCCATGAGATGCTGAGAAGAAAGTCTATTCTTTTGTGTTTGGGCACGATAGTCTGCCAATCTCTGTTAAATCCATTTGGGTTATGACGTCAGTTAGCTCCAGCATTTCTCTGATTAGTTTTGTCTGGATGGCCTATCTACTGAAAGAGGAGATCTGTGTTATCCAGTGGAAATGGGGGCTGGGTCGGAATGGTGTGTATGTGCACAGGTAGTCTGCCATAGAGCTGGGAGAAGACTGGTGGATTGGATTTGGAGGAGCAGAGGGAAAGGAGAATTTTACTCAGCTTATTGTGACCTGCTGGATCACTTGTGGGAAGAACATTATACTCGTGGCCCTTACACCCTACCCCCCGCAAAAAAAAAAAGAGGAAGAAAGAAAGAAAGAAAGAAAAACATGAATGGGAAAAAACTCTGTTATCAAAAGTAAGATTCATTCATTGGCAAGCAAGACATTTTGTTTTAAAGCAGCTCTAGCAAACTAGCAAGAGACATTTTTTCTAGTCTTAATAATACTATAAGCCAGGCAGTGGCGGCGCATGCCTGTAATCCCAGCACTTAGGAGGCAGAGGCAGGCAGATTTCTGAGTTCAAGGCCAGCCTGGTCTATAGAGTGAGTTCCAGGACAGCTAGGGCTACACAGAGAAACCCTGTCTTGAAAAAACTGAAAGAAAGAAAGAAAGAAAGAAAGAAAGAAAGAAAGAAAGAAAGAAAGAAAGAAAGAAAGAAAGAAAGAAAGAAAGAAAGAGGGAGGGAGGGAGGGAGAAAGGAAGGAAGGAAGGAAGGAAGGAAGGAAGGAAGGAAGGAAGGAAGGAAAGAAAATTCATATTCCAGATTAAATCTGTATAGATGTTAACCATAAAGTTTAGACTTTCTGGTTAATACCTAATTAAAACTATGAATGAATGGTTTTAGCTGATTTAAAATAGAAACTACCACTTAACACTAAATAGTGAAACTTTTCCAGATGCATAGGTAAATAAAGTGCTTTTTTTCTATATCGTACATTTCAAATTCATTTTGTTGTATTCCCAAGCTATCTTACTTCATTATGCTTTGATTCCTTTTGTGTAGAAAACGGCCTTCATTTGTGAAGATCTCAAGTGTTAACAGTTAAAGACATGTTCCTAATATCCATGTCAATTGTTTTTGGGCTTTTTGTTTTGTTTTGAAGATTCGAGGAGGCAAGCTCATGATCACTTATACCCGTAAAGGCGATGCTGGCAAGTATGTTTGTGTTGGTACCAACATGGTAGGGGAACGGGAGAGCGAAGTCGCCGAGCTAACTGTTTTAGGTAAGTGTATTTCTATCTAACATCATCTACCTTCTGTCGAACATACTCATCGTTGTTATTTTGTATCTGGATACAAAGGAGAAAAATCATTTTTAATCAAAGTATATAAAGAGCCTTTTACATAAGGGAGAGAGAAATACCAGTAATCCAGTATGTGGAGGAAAGAGAAGGCATGAGATGGAAACTGCAAAGCAGCTTGAGGGAAAAAAAGGCCAAAGTTATGAAATTGGTGTAAATATGTAACAGTGAGAGAAGTCTATAGGAGTGGGCATCTGTGTGGAATAAATGGAAGTCGGTCCTTCTGAACATCCTAATGGGTTTGCCATTCATTCCTCGTCTAGAGAGACCATCCTTTGTGAAGAGACCCAGTAATTTGGCAGTGACTGTCGATGACAGTGCAGAATTTAAATGCGAGGCCCGAGGAGACCCTGTGCCTACGGTTCGATGGAGGAAAGATGATGGAGAGCTTCCCAAATCCAGGTACAGATGGAGGCTTCACAATATGATGCATCAGGTTGAAATTTCTGTTCCGAATCAGGCCGGCATGCCTTAGTCAGTGACACGGTCCTCGCTTCTGATCCTTACTGATCATCACTTTTCGTCGAACTGTTCACCAAACCATCCTTTGAATTATAATCTTTTCCAGGCCTAGTTATAAGTGATGTCATATCCCCAATCCTGGACTTCAGCAATGAGCCCCAGTTCCCGAGATCGGAACAAAAGAAAACAAAACAAACAACAATAAACAAATTTTAGAGTACTAAACAGTACTCTGTAGTATACTGTGTTGCCAAGCAAGGGTATAGGAAACCAAGTACATGACATGAAACTTGGATTCATCATATCAATTTGTAATTCACTCATTTTGATGTATTTGCATCCCAAGTTGAAGAATGTCTGTAGACTCTGTGTCTGGGGGTCACGATGGAACCCTGGAGATAATTAGAATCAGAAGGGTATCATCTTGTCTCCAGAGCTTCCCAAACCATGCTACCCTGATGTAGCTTGTACATGTAGTGTTACTTAATGAAATTTCTCTTCTGCTCTGACAAATTGAATACGAACTTTTTGCAAAGGAGTAGGTAGGAGAAGGAAGACAAGCATAGTAAACATGTAACTATGAGTCAATTAAAAATTGGACTTCCTTTTTATTAGCTGTAGTATGGCCAGGAAAGGGTAGAAGTTGGGATTTCTTGATGTCTGTTGACACCTTAACTAGAAGAAGAGAGGTCTAAGATGTAGGGAACATTGCTGATGAAATAGTGTTATAGATCATTCTGGTATTGACACAAAGCTGTTGTCTTGTGCGTACTCATTCAGTCGCAAATGGTGGGTTCTTGCTAAGTATTGGCATTGTATGATGGAGGGTGATGAGTTTTATGATGGAGGGTGTCTATGCTTATGGAACGTAAAAAAAGGAGCAAATAGCATTATGAATTATGAATACATACCCAATACCATTATTAAGCTCTTTTGACACATACATAGGTACAGAATCAGGAGAAACTTATTAAAGGAAAATAAACCATATGCAATGGCTTAAACTTATTATATACATATGATATATATGAATATATATCATATATATGAACAATATATATATATATTCAGGAAAGAAAAGTCAAATATTGCACATATGAACCATTGCAGCATAGACAGAGATGTGGTGGGAAAGTTTAGCATAGCTCATGTACAAAGTATGTGGTAAGCATCATGTGATATCAGTATAGAGCGATTAGGGCCAAATGATGAGGGGATTCCTGCAGGAAAGGATTTCAGCTGACATTGCGTGAGACTGCTAAGCCACAAAGGGCTAGGATGAACAGGTTTAGTATCCAGGAACAAACTTGGTCTGTTAAAACAGTAGATGTTGCTTCATTATGGAGAGATGCTACACTATTGCTGTGATTTTAACAGACGAGACTTAAGTTTCCTCACAGGGAAAGGAAGCTAAGGCTCCTGAATGAAGAAAAACTGAAGTAAACTGATATTTTAAATGACATAATCTGCCATCAGTTTTCCACACTACCACTAAATACATGAAAAGCAAAACCAAGTAGCCTCAGTTTCTGCATTTGTAAAATAATATCTGCTGGATCCTACCCTTCATGTTAGTTTATAAGGTCAGAGTGTAGGAAACCTTTATATTTTAGATTTACTCAATGGTCCCATGCCTTTTAATTTTCATTTGTGCACAGTAGCATATGGAAGCCAGTTGCTCGTTTAGAACCTGAATTCATTTGCATACTCCTTGTTTCTGATTGTTTAGAGGGATGGCTGCTTATGGTGTGATGCCTAGGTATAGCATAGGCTCATACTTGTAATGGTGTGATTTTTTTTCCAAGAAGCAAACCACGTGCCTTGGTTTTCTTCTATTATATCAACAGATATGAAATCCGAGATGATCATACTTTGAAAATTCGGAAGGTGACGGCTGGCGACATGGGATCTTACACTTGTGTTGCAGAAAATATGGTCGGGAAAGCTGAAGCATCAGCCACTTTGACAGTTCAAGGTAGACAATGGAGAGGGGTCATGTATCTCTGTGTGTGCATGTGTGTGCGAGTGGTTGTTTAATCATGAGAAATACAGCTTTGATGCTTGCACAGTACACTACTTATTACTTTTTGTAGATGTAGCCTCTATTGCTCTAAATAGTTTATGTCAAATATCTAAATGAAGTATTGTCTATATTTATATACTTGTTGGTAGAAAGTAAATTTTCAGAATTATTGTGAAGTTTGACCTCAAATGATGCTATGCCTTGATCTCTGTGTCTTAAACTATAATGTCCTTTAAAACGTTTAATTAAATGGCAGTTGTTCCCACGAAATCTTTGTTGTAGGCAGAAAATAAGATGTCCATTGCTTCAGGTCGTGTTTCAGATCGGGGTTCCGTAACTGAGGCACCCCCAGAACACAGTGCTTGCTTTGCCTTCTCCTCACACAATGCCCATGACAAAACAGAGGCTGCCAAGCACATCACGTGAATAAACTTCATTTCTCCTTGGCTAATTTTGACAGAGATTTCTTACTGAGTTCATGCGCTACAGTGGATCGAATGTTCGGTGGCAGAGGTGTCCTGAAAGTAGTTAGCGTTTTGAAGCTGATGCTTGCAGATGTTTACTCACCATTGTGTTCAGAATTCAGACATCTGTGTCCCTCATCATCCTTTTGCCTCCATGATGTTATTACAATTATTATATGTCATTGTTTCTCATCTGTGAACTTTCTTTTTTTTTTCCTCCTAGTGAGAAATTCTTTCTTGTGGAATTTGAGAGGCAATGACCTTTATACTTTTTATTTTTTTCTGTAAAGGATTCCCTATTTTGACAAGTAAATATAGTAAACAGGTACCATAAACCACTTAGGTTGTTTATGGGGCTAGCATTAGCAACACTTGGGGCTGTCATCTTTTCTGAATGCTGTCTTTTCTAAAGCTATTAAGAAGAAAAAGGTGGTTGTTGAGAGAGTTTCACTACAGCGGATGTCCACAAAACAGCCTGTGGATTTTTCCCATTAAAAAAAAAGAAGAAGAAGAAGAAGACGAAAATATTTCCTTTCTGTCTCGAAAGCTATTATGTCCCATTTTGGGGGTTTTAGCTCAACCTCATAAAAACAAAAGAAGAAAAAATAAAATAAAAAAAAAAGTCAAGAACAAACCCTGCATTTCTGAGGCTTCCAGTACTTCTTACGCTAAGTTAGACTTGAAATTTTTACTCAGGCTAATACTGTGTGAAAAGAACACCGCTCACATTTAGAGCAAGCATAAATTCAAGAGATGTCAAATCCCAGTTCAGAAGCCCACCAGAGGCAGCGACTATAGCCACGATGAATACAACACATGAAAAGGTGTGTCTGTCACCAAGCCTGTGTGCCAGGAAAACTGGCTGTCTATCGCAGTCCGTGAAATAAGTCTCACTTCAAGCCCTGATCCAGAGTCTTCTACCCTGCTAGACTGATGCTAATATAAACAAGCCGTCCTGTTTCATGTACAGTGGGCACTGAAACCAAAATATGATTTCTTCCTGCAATTTTAAACTCAGTTCCACGGCTAAACCGGCCCCGAGTTTTCCATACGGAATTCTTGCTAAGCCTGAATTGGTTTCAATGTAAATTGGTTACAAATGATCAGATCCAGATCTGCTTGCTGAATTCAGACATTCTCATTCCAAATGCATTCGGTGTTCTATGAAGTTGTGGGGGGGACCTGTGAGTAACAGAGACAGTATTACTTCATTCTGTATTAAATGTGGACATTAGGCTCACTGCTGAAGTCACCTAAGCATATTAGAACAGTAGACAGAGTACTGAAGAGAAGCAGCTTTCTGATTCAAAGACAGAGCTAGGAAGAATTCAAAGGAAACCCAAGCTTTGGAGTTTTTATATTTTTATATTTTACATTTTCATCCTTTGTGAAGAATGAAGTAGATATTAGTTTCTATACTGGAACCTAATCAAAATTGAATCCCTTTGGTAGAAGGAAGCAGTTACAGCGAAGAAGTTAGCAGTGTAATTCGTACTTCTATGTGGTCCCTTTTAAGAGGGAATATTGGAGTTGTTTTGCACTTGAAAGCAATCTTCTATGCGCTTAGCCATTTAGCCGCCCTGTGAGTATTTCTTTCACGGAATTCAGATAGGAACACTTCAGCGTATTAAAATCATGAGTAAAAATTACCTTAAATAAGTGTAGTGATTTGTTTTTTTACTCCTAATCCAGAGAAAATTAATTCCAATATCTTAAAAGGAACCCTGATTTGAGAATTATTTTTCTCTGCTCTTTCTATTTTGAAGCTTTTTTTTCTCCTTACTTTTTAGTTCTTGTGGTATAGGTGAATGAGCCAAGTACCTCACTTAGCACAGAGTTACACCCTATACCCAGTTCTGCCCTGTTCTAGACAGTATCTATAGAAGAGAGTTTCATATTCTTTTCTTGCGTCAAGGACTTTCCTGTGAGTTTTCTCTCCTTTCCTCCCTCCCTCCTTCCCTTCCTCCTTCTGTCCTTTATTCCTTTTCTTCATTTGCAAGTGTGCATGTGAATGTGTATGTGCTAGTGCATGTGTGGTGTATGTTTGGGTGTGGTGTGTGTACTTGTGCATGTTATGGTATATGTGTCTGCATTTATTGTATGCATATGTTGTAGATGGACTATGTATACATGTGTGTGTGTGTGTTGTGAGTGTTTGTGTATGTATTTTATTTTATCTGTTTTGTGTATGTATGGTGTCTACATATGTGTACTTCTGTGATCTGTGTGTTCATCTGTGTGTTTCTGGTATGTGAGGGCAAGTGCCTGTATATGGTTTGTGTGTCTGTGTATAGTAGCTATGTGTGTGTTGTGTTTGCTGTGTGTACATGTTGTATTTTTGTGTTGTATATGGTGTTTGTGTAAATGTGTGGGGTGTGTGTGTGCATTTGTGTATGTGTGTTGCATGTGTATGCTGTGTATATGTGCCTGTTTAAGTGTTGTGTGCCTTTGTGTGTATGTGCGGTTTGTGTGTGTATGCGTGTGTATGTGCACATTTGTGTGTATGTGTTGTATGTGTATGTTGTGTATGTGTGCCTGTGTATGTATGTGTATGAGTGTGTGTGTGTGTGTGTGTGTGTGTCTGGGTATTATCTTCATGCATTTTTCTTCCTAGGCAGTTAATCTCCTACAGAACTAAATCCAGCTCCCAGCCCTTCCTTGGCTTTTCTGCTTAGATATTCTCCGCTGTGCTTTAATAAATACTTATTGAAACTGAAATATGAATCCACATTTTAACCTCTGCTTGAGTGGCAAAGCAGCACAGACACACGACGGAAACCCAAGCAGGGCCTGGTGGCTTGATCCTAACTGCCAACAGCCAACTGCATTGGGTCAGAGCTGGAGAGGCTCATATGTGTGATTCATTCTGTCTGTGGTCTGTTATTGTACTATCTGCATATTTTAATAACATCATGTTGAATATTTTAAGTGTATAAAATAAGACAGACTAAGAAAAAAAAGGAAATAGGAAAATTTAGGAAGAGACAAAAATCCTAACTGTAAGTGTCTCGGTAAATAATCAGATCAGGTTTTCTGACTGGATCTGATTCAGCAGCTCCTCCCTGGAGCCCAGAAATTTGTCTCTGATTGTTTGTCTACAGAGAAGTTAAAAAGAATAAGGAAATATTCTGTGGATTGACAGAAATGATAATGATCGTGAAAAGGATTCTTTTTAACTCTGGACTTTTCAGAAGTTAAAAATGTATGTCACAAAAACAGTAGCAAAGATTGTGTTGCAATCATTAAAGCCAGGGCTACAATTATGATGAACTTTTATAAAAATAGAAACTAAGTGGATTAATGGATATCAAGACTGTGTTGGGCACACAAGCTGTTAAAAGGCATTGTATTGTTATTCAGTGCTGTGTCCTGTTGGAGCATTCTGCAGGAGGTGTTTGACATCAACTCCAATTCTGTTAACTGATCTGGTGGATCACTTTGCAAATTCTAAAATTCTCAGCCCTCCCATCCATCTCTCTGCAATACTCGTGTCTTTCTGTACAATGCAAAGGCTAATAATATTATTCATGAATAAGTAACCTCTAAAACTTCTTAATATTCATGACTACTTCGGACTTGCATGGCTTGCTGAGGTTACTTTTGTTCAGAGCTTGTCCCTGCGCCCTGACAGGCACACCACCTGAGGTCCACCTGAAGGGGTAGTTCTGAAGAATCAGCAGTACATTAAAGCCAAGATAAGCTTTATGCTAAACCAGAATATAGATTATTTAATGTAATTGTTCCTATCTTTCTGGGTATCGAAGGTCGTACTAAAGGTTGGAGGCACTGGGAAGTTGAAGTCTGCAGTACATTCTGCCCTGCCTCTAGAAACATGTCCTCAATAAATATCAAGATTCAAGAAGATCTCAGTTCCTTTACCTTGCATATCATGTTGTATATGTCACGGAATTTTGCTGTCAGAATGTGAGTCAAGGCTCAACAGTAATTTGACCAATGGGAAAATAACATTTCTTATGTTTAATCAATTATGCTCCTTATGTGACTAATTAAAATGAAGAAACAGCCCTGTTTAGGATAGTTAGGATAGGAAAGAGATTCTGCTTAATTCCTACTCAGAAAATTCAATTACGCATAGTCCATTGTCTTCTGGAGTTTTCCAGTATTTACTACCTGTGATTTTTTTTTAAAGAAGATTGATTTATTTATTTATTTATTTATTTATTTATTTATTTAATGCATATGAGTATACCATCATTGCTCTCTTTAGACACACCAGAAGAGGGCATCAGACCCCATTACAGATGGTTGGGAGCCACCACGTGGTTGCTGGGGATTGAACTCAGGACCTCTGGAAGAGCAGTCAGTGCTCTTAACCGCTGAGTTATCTCTCCAGTTCACTACCTGTGATTTTTTTTTTATTTTCTAAGGTTTTTTATTTACATTCCAAATGATTTCCCCTTTCCCATTTCCTCCCTCCCCGAAAGTCCCATAAGCCCCTTTTCCTCCCTCTTTTCCCCCTTCAACCCCCTCTCGTTACTCTGTCCTGGCATTCCCCTACATCCAGTCTTTCCAGGACCAGGGGTCTCTCCTTCCATCTTCTTGGAAATCTATTGATATGCGAATTGTGTCTTGTGTATTCCGAGATTCTGGGTTAATATCCCCTTATCAGTGACTGCATACCATGTGTGTTCTTTTGTGATTGCTAGGCAAATGGTCAGAAATGGAAAATATCATCCTTAGTGAGGTAACTACCTGTGATTTTAAATCATCAGTTGCTTAATTATGCCTAATGTTTCTCTACATCTCCATTTCCCACATGTGTATGTATTTCCTTATACAAACTCACCCTCTACACATTTCTTCTAGAATTTAATTTACAAACCTAAGAAAACACAAACAAAAGCTATTAGCTCTTATAAACAAAGGAGACAGTTCACCACAGTCTTCGACTATTATGTTTGAACTCTAGTAACTCCTTTACGAGTCTTAGGATTGCCAGTTCTATCTTGGTAGGAATGAATTAGTTTCCAAACAAGTGCTTAACATAGCATAATAGCCCCATCTTTTAAAGGAAATTATATTTAGTGCAGTATTTATAACAACTTTATAGGTTGTGACATATCCGTAAAACATAAAATCTAACCAGAAGAAAATAGATGCACCGGGGCACTCTGCCAAGCTCTTAAACACTGTCACTGAAACTCTTACAATTTATGCCTCCCCTTGGTATTTGAGAATGGTGAGACTTTTGTTTCCTACCATTTTACTATCTTAATCGAAATGCATTACATTGTTCAGTGGATGCTTGTCAGGTGGGCCTTGAGGTTTTTCTTAGAATCAGATAATAATCACGTGGAATTGGTTTGTTTGTCTTCTTTTTAGTCACAATGCACAGCTTTATTTTTAAAGGGTGTGATTTTTCCCCCCCTTTGGTCAAAGTTAGAGTTTTGAATACTCATAATGAGTAGCTCTACAAAATATTTTTTAAAACATTGAGAGAAAATAAATATTTCTCTCTAATATATCATTCTGTAATTGCTTTATAAGATTTGTCAATTACTTACTTCAATGGCAGTTATGTAGACAGCTTTTCAAAATCATTTCCCTTTTGAGTACTACTATAGCAAAAGAAAGATGGACAAGAATGTCGAGGATTTAAACTAATTCATTCCCAATTTTGCCTTCAGTGTGGAAGATCCTTTTGCTTGAGCTACTCATTGCGTAAACAGGGCAAACTCGATAGCGTCATGAATCTTTCTCCTCTTCACAGCTTTACCGATAAAGCAGCTCTTATTACTGTCACAATTTTATTTGCAGAGTGAATTTGTGACTCTTTCAGCAGAATGACCACGTTCCCATCACTGTGTCCCATCAGTCACAGGAAGCTGAACTGAATGTAGACGTCTACACCCCAGCCATTTCCTTTATCTCTCTGAGTTGAACCATTAAGAAAATCTAATCCCATTTTTGTGCACCCCTCTTACAATAGGAACTAAGAAATTCTTACTTCTCCTGTTTCTCCTGGGGGCTGAATGCTGCACCACTCAGACATCGGAAGCTATATTTTGTTATCTCTATTCATACCCCACTATACACCTGCCGGGCTTCCACCTCCCAAGCGTCTCACAGGAACCTCTTTCTTAGTCTTTGATGCCTGATTTCCTGGATCTATGTTAAAACAAAACAAGTGTCAGACACTGCCAAGCCAGGTGATACTCTGTGATCACATACAGAGGTTCTGTAAAATTCCATCTCTTCTCTAGGGAGTGACTGTTCCCCCCCAACCCCCCCCCCCTTTTTTTTTTACTTTGATCTGAAATCATCCATTCTCTCAAAATCCATGTTTAATTTTAAACATAAGCACAAATTATATTGCTGCCTCTGTAAATTCATTGGCAGCCTCTAATAGCAATGCTAAAATGAATTGTCAAAGGGGTGTGGACTCTATTCCATAGAATTATATTGTCTTTAGCATCTCATCGGTATTTATGCCAAGTATATAATGAAGGAGAAAAGTGTATCCTCATTAGGATTCATTAGCTGGTGACAGCGGCTGGAAGGCTGCTCTTTAGAGTATGAGATCGACATCAAATGGGGGAGGAGACAAAAAGGCAGAGGGGGGAAAGTGCCCAGGCTGTCTTTGGGCTGATTTAATTGTAACTAATAGGATGTTTCCCAGAGCCTTTTTCCTTGATGCTGAACTGCATGTGTCAGACAAGAAGCTTGGGATGAAGTGTCTCAGGTGCTACAGTCTATGATTGACCCCTACGCAGAGCCCCAGTGAACTGGGAAGTGGTGAGCAATGAGAACTTCCAGTAAAACGAGAAGCAGCTGTCAGAGGCTTATGGGAGCCTTGAAGTTTTGGCTGTCTTTGCAATGGCAATAGAACAGGCTTAAGCATTAAGAAGAGCTACTTCCCATGGTCCTCCATGGCTCCCGGAAGTACAACCTGCCATGGTCATCCATGGCCTCTGGAAGTGTAACCTGCAGTCACATACAGAACACAGTTTACTTTCCATGGCTCCTGGAAGTATGACCTGCAGTCGTGTACAGAACACAGTTTAGAGAAGTTTTGCATCCCTCGCTCTTGTTTCTATGTCTAGCCCCAAACCAGGAATCACAAACTCCTACTTCTTCTTTGCCTTTTAAACCTTTCTCCCCATTGTTGCCATTGTTCTTGTCTTCTTACCTCTATTAATGCCAGTCTGGCATCTCTCTGTGGTTCTGTAGCATCTTTTACCCTTTGCAGATTCTCTTATCTAAAACACAAATCCAGTTGTGTTAGTCCCCTTCATTAAACTCTTATCATCTCTCTGTAATAAGATCCAACACAATTTCTTGTGCCAAACTACCTGCTTGCTCCTCCATTCAGTGGAAGTCACTATACTTTTATTTAGGTTGGTGAAAAAGGAGTTACAGTTTCAGACCATGACATTTAAATCCGAATCATTCGGCTCAAACACTTCTTTATCAATCCAAATGGGAACCATTACAACCCACACATTTTTACCAATAAGAAATGCTTGCTTTATTTCCACAGCATAAAAATTAATGCATTGGGATTTGATGAACTACTAGAAAGGATCTTTTTCTGAAAAAGAGATTGTCGAGAAACTTGAAGGCATAATAGCTGGTTGGCAAAGGGCCAGGGGAACAGGACCTCATATTAGACAATGCAAATTAGATGAAGCAAATATTTATAGCCTGCTTGTTCAGTGTTTGGAGTGATTGTTGCATGACATGTGATCGGACATTGCCCTGAAGAACTGGAATCTTTCTGTTGAGTAGTGTGAGCTGTGCAGGTTACAGCTCGGGGCACATCTCATCCATTTGCTGAGCATCCTTCTCAGATATAATGGTTTCTCCCGGGCTCCAAAGCTGTGCTGAATCAGACCTGCAACAGATCACTCAGCAGTGATCACAACCTTCTTGCTTACAAATTTGGCTTTGGGATGTGCTTTGGAGTATCTTCTCAGTCCAATCACTGAGATACTCATTGTATATAATCTGTCTCTCTTAGCATAACACAATCCTATCAAGACATCGTGCATTGCTATTGTATGGGTTAAGAGGACAGCAGTCAGTTCGAGGGGACAGTTTTTAAGAAAACATTTTGGTCTGTTCATGAGGCACCCACTTAGCAAGCTTTTTTTGCCTTCCCAATCTGCTTCAAAAGACCATGGGATGGTCCACACTCAGTGTGTTGGCAGCTGCTTGTGTAGTTAGACTAGGAGCAGCTTCAATGATTGCTCTCCTTTGGTTCTTGTCGACTGCTGACGGCAGACCGCTCAGCTTCTCATCTTCGTGGCTCTCCTATTCAACACAAACTTCATGAACCCCTGCTGCTTTGGTACTGTCCTTGGCAGTTCTTCAGTCAAATGCACTGTTGATGCTACAGATGGGTTTCTGCTGCTTTATAAATCATTTGAACAGGAATGCAAAAAAAAAAATTAAGAAAAAGGTTACTTGACTTTGCTGTCTGTAACATCATTTCCGTAGTATAACACAAATGTAAAGCAAATAGAAAGTCATAAGGATTTGGCAATGCATGAAGGAAGCCATGCACATTAAACTGATGATGTTAGTGAGAGCACATTTGCTGCTTTGCGTGCAGTTTGAAAGGCTAACCTCTCCTGAAAATATCCTCGCAAACACACATCTCACCAGGTTTCTAGATACCCCTTCACCCAGGCAAACTGGCAGAAGTTAAGCACCGTGACACTCTCAGTGCTACCAAGGTCCTCTGCACGTGTTCATCAACTGCAGTTCCTGTTCCCTGCCAGCTAGGCAAGCTAAGGAGCTTTTCTGAGTGGTAGTGTTCTTCTCTATTGAAAACTAGATAGAATAGCTTAACTATCGTTGAGGTTCCCATAAAAGTCGAGGTAGATTAGGAAGTCCTGAGTCAAGGGCAGGTCTATGATTCTCTCTCTCTCGTCTTCTTCCCCCACCCCACACAACAACAACAGCAACAAACCCTTAAGATTTGTCGGATTAGTTGTCATTTTCATCCAATATGTATCGAGATTTAAAACTTTGGTAGATCATTAATAGAGAGTATGGTCATTGTCCTACATAATTCTTCAAGAAAAATTATTGCTGGCCCTTTATACTTAGTCCTTACTGAGTAGTAAGTGAAACTGTTTTGGGAGTCTTATTTTTCGCTTCTGCAGAGAACAGCATACAGAGGAAATTAATTGAACCATATTTTGGCACACTGTACTTGTACCAAAAGCTGGCTAAATGAGTTATGACATTTCTGAGTCTCTTGTCACTCATCAGTAAAATGGGGGGATGCAATGTTTCTCTCAAAGGACATTTGGAGAGTTGAAGCAGCCAGTGAACATGAAATATTCAACAGGTTCTGGAAAGTAAGTGACGTGCCTTAAACATCAGCAGTCATTACTTTGTCCGTCTTTGGTACCCTCGGCTGCATCAGTAGCTGTATGAAAGATAATTTGAGTCATATGTACAACTATGAATTTGTTCTTAAATAGTCATGTAAACAGGAAATATCCCTCAATAAAAATTAAACATCAAAGCTTGAGGCTTAAACACTCAATTGTTTTGATTAGTAAAATTTATGAATACCATGGTTCTTTTTTATATCAAGTGTAATGATTGGGGTTCCTGGTATACTCATTGCCGCTGACTCTCTAGAGAGAGAGTGTACAATGCTGAATTCATTCATTTTCATTTCAAAAATTCAATCTATTTATAATACAAGTACAACTAAGTGAGCTGAAAGTAAAGAGGTATTCTCAATATCTGCAGGATTGCAAAGAATCATTGTCTGGGCCAGATGTGTTCATACAATTATTCTTGCCAGCATTGTTTAATGATGCATTGTAACTATTTATACTATAATAGGTACAATATGTAATGTAGAAGAATTCAAGTACAGGGGGATATATCTTTGTTATATGCAAACATGACAACATTTTACAAGAATTTCAATGCCTTTAGATTTTGATGTCCACAGGGCTCATGAAACTAATGCCATAATATATTAACAGATCACTGCTTGGATGGATAATCTCTGGCAATAACTGACATATAATATAGCCTTAAGTCTGGATCAAGAGGTATATTCCATTACAAGAGATCAGCATTCCTAAACTTAATCATTTTCTAATATAAAAGTTACCATTTTGGCAATAAGATAATATGGGTTTTATATCAAGTCATGGGTACATGTGGCCCTTTGAGACTGCTAGAAGGTTATTTCAGAATTCAGAATTATAGTGAAAAATCGGGTTAAGGGGCCATATGTACTATAGATTTTACTGACAGAAGTAAGCTGCAAAATTTAAAACTTTCTTTCAGAAAACAAATTCTGGGAAAAGGAAGACCTAATTGATAAATGTGAGGTTTGCATCACAGAGTTCACTGAATGGAGCCTTGGCAACACAGAAGATCTTTGTGTAGGGGTCACATGCTTGTTTTGGAGCTCATATAATATCTAAGTATAAAAAAAGTAATGAGAAAAAAAAAAACCTAAAAGCAAGACCTTCAGTTCGGAGTTTCCATACTTTGATGTGGACTTCATTTAAATCATTTGTTGGAACAGTTCCCTTAAATTGCTGATTCCACAAAGGCTGGCAGCATAATAGTGCATTGTGTCTGACCATTAATGTGGTTATTTGAGCCAAAGCCAAAACTAATAGTGTCGACCGGCCTTTTGCAGGTTCAAGTTAGGTTCATTAGAATCCAGGGTCCTGATTAAGAGCAGTGAGTTCATCAACATATTATGATCCCTGTGAAGCTTTACCTGTTGACTGGATGAATTTTGACAAATGTGGACCACTTTTGTTAGACTGTAACAAGATAGAATCAACTGCTTTAGGAGATGATGGTTTTTAGAAACATATTGTACATTGCAACGATCCACAGAAGTTCAGGAAAATTAGCTTGCTACAGTCAACATTGTATTAAGAGATCAAAAGATATACACACACGCACACACACACACACACACACACACACACACACACATCACCACCACCACCACCTCAACAAAAGCAATGTCCCCTACATGTATTGCTACTCTTAAAGATGATGAATTCCAGAACCTTATCCTAAATATCACCTGTGTGTTGTTGTGCATTCACCTTGCGTTTTCTTATTTGTTTTGTATTTAAAGGTTATGATTTTTTTTTAATGCAACAGCAATCTAGAGCGGGTGAAGGAAAATGGTTTGTGTTATAAAATAGGAAACAGTCAATGAAAAGCAACATTGTGACGGCACCTTGCACAAAATCTATGTTGCCAATGAATCCTTTGTGAGGAAGCCAAAAGGAAAATACCATCATCGGAGGTACAATTGAACAAGAGAAAGATTTATGAGATAACTCCCTCTCCTTGCTATTCTGACCCAGCGGTGTGAATAGGATGCCTGACACTGCTTCCGCTGTTCCTTTATTTACCTGCCCACCTCTTTTTTATTTATTTTTCTAACACTATTTCATGAGATTGAGACCCAGCAGCACTTTAGATTATAAGGCTTTTGCCTTTTTGACTTATTTCTTCCAAGAGGGGTGAAGAGCTTCTTGTGTTCTTGAACCTTAAAGACAATAGCCATTCTACCCTAATCATGACTGAAAATGTAATATTCTCATAGGTGTGGGATGGATGTCTGTTATTTAAATGAAAATGATCTAAGACTTAAAAACTAATCCAAAAAAGAAGCTTTCACCAGTGGTCTTAATACCACTAATTTGAAGCATTCTTAATGTATGTGCCATCAAATATTTGAAGAAATAAGTAGAGCAGACAAAAGGAAGAAATAATACACACACGAGATAGTCCTGTGACAAGTTATCATTCTGCCTCTGAATAGCACCTCCTGAGTCTTCCATTGTGTTCTGAGTCTCGCATGGCATACACCTATCTTCATCTGCATGAAGAAGGTATTCTACAGCCCCAGCTGGATGGATATATAACTGAGTGACTGTTTCTAGTAACCAACATTCTCAAATAGTGTTGTCACCATGGAAATATATAATGGGTCGTGTGGATCTATAAAATGTGCATAATTGAGTCTGAGAATGAAATTGGCGGAAATAAATTACCTTTTTTTTCTCTAGTCATTGACAGAGAACCCATGCTCAAATATTAGATTCCTTGCAAACAATCTCATAGAATTGTAAGACTTAGAGTCATCTAGTGAGGTTGTGTATTATTTGGTATAATTAATTTTAATTCTCCAACTCAGGTTTGCTTAGTGAATTTTATCCAGAATGTTTTAGACATAAAGTGATTTTCATTACTCATTGTGTAATAGAATTTTCACAAAGAGAATAGTTGTCGAGTATACTAAGGACATTTTTCCTTACAATGAACTTTGGTTAAAATAAGTATACTAAATAATTAAAATTTTGATATTTTTAATCCATGCATATATATTACATATTTTTATCCACACATATATATATATTAACTTTATTATTCATTTGCTATGATTTCAGTTATTTTGACAGATATACACAGTGCTAATTAAGGGTAAAAAATATTCACTATTTCTGGGTCTAAAGAGACCTTTCAACACATTCCAAACAACAAGTCATTGTTAAAAGAGTTCCATATGACTTTGTAGCATCTAGTGTCCTTTTGTTTTTAAGCCAGCAACTTCAACCTGTGAAGTAATTTTAAGCTTTTCATTTTTAAAAGGATTCTGTATACATCTTTAATGAACACTTCAAAATACTTTACCTAAACTTTGCAAAAAATGGATTTATATGGCATGAGCACATTCATTCGGTTTTTGAACTTCTTGTGACTTGATAGCCAGTGCGCCAGCACAAACACACCTGCAAAATTCGCTAAAATGAGTTTAAGACAAAATGACGCTGAGTAATTGCTTTGTAACAGATTTATAAGGGCAGGGAAATCCATAAATGGTTATTAAAGTTAGCTTAGGGACATTCATTTTGTGTGGTCGATGCTATTGCTGGAGACTTTGGAGTGCTGCACAATTAAACCTGATAGATGGGCCGATTTACAAAGATGTTTTAGAAAGTCAACCTCGTGGATGGCAAAGCAGTTATTTCAAACAGTACCTTTTAAGTCATTAGTGAATAGATGAGATCTGCCTTTTCACTCTTACAAACGAAGTTACTGCCTAATGTTGGTTGGAGTTATATTCCCAGGGAATAAATGTTTAAGTAACACAATTCTGTCTTGTGTTTCAGGAAACTGAAGGTTAGCCTATGTTGCACACTTTAAAATCATTGACTTGGAACTAGCGTAAAAATTAGGGAACTGAGGACTGATATTCTTTTATATTAAATTGTGGGAGAAACCTGAATTCCAATTCTTCTCTTACCTGAAGGGTAAACTTTACCAAGTGACTGAGTCTTCATCATCCTCTCCTGGCACAAATGGGATATCGAACCCTTTCTGAAAGCTGCCGAGAAGTTTTCCATCGTACGACCAGAAGGCATAGCTCGTACTGATGGTTCTTTATTATTAAACAACGGGCGAGCCAGACATTTCCACAATTTTCACTATCCCATACCTGATTTTTCATGGAGATTGTCTCCATCCAAAGTGGTTTTACTGTCAGTTGTTTAAGGTTATCATCAGTCATCATGTTCCAGGTCTTCCAGGAAATATGCTGCCTAAAGATAGGCATCGTCATTCCTTTTGCAAGCACATTTCTCAGCACTTTACATATTCTACAAAAAGTGCTGAGACTCGTAAAGGGTAAACAGAGAGAGGCCAAAAGGCGAGGGAGGCAATATACTCTCTGTGAAACCAGAGTGTAAAAAGTGGATTCATACATTCACAGGGAAAGCGTTTTCCTTTGGATTTTGGACGTTTGGCAATTTGTTCATCTTTAACAGGTATTTGTAATGTGGGAAACCCTTGCTGCTTGATAAACTCTAAAGACAAATGAGATTGTTAAATGCTTAGTCTCTATGACACATGCAGTCTAGTTTGGATGGCAGGCACAATAATCGCACAAATGTGTGGCTTTAAACTAGGATGTTCGTTGTAAGCTCAGGTTTGCTGTGGGAAAATGTAGCACTTCCTAGGATGTAAAATCAGATTTACAGCTACTGTCTAGCTTTTTTTTTTTTTTTAAGATTGTGAACTAAGATCCAGAGAGTGCATAGGAATTAAGGGAGTAGGGAAAGAATACTACAGTTCTGTTGTGTGGAGATAAGATGCAGTACGTTGTATGTCAAGTCCAAAAAGGTCAGGGCAATGGGCAAGTGATGTAAGAAAACACCCAAGTGTCATACAGCTAAGGCACACTGAACAGGTAGCTCTTAATTTAAGAGACTTAAGACTATCTTGAAGGATTTTTAACACCAAGTACTAATGGATGCATCCTGTTTGTGTTGGTTTGTTTTAATCAGTATGACTTTATTGGAGATTAGAGTAGAAAAAAAAGGTAAGATATTTGTCAGGTGAGCAGTTTGGCAGTTGGGTGTAGTATCAGTTGGGACCCATGGGGGAAATCTTACTGACATTCACTAAAGGTTAAACTGCCTTCAAACTATGTATGTTTATGTGTGTAGACTCTTTCAACTCTCAGCCTAGGTCAGAGAGGCCTCATTTAGCAATGGGTTATAGTCAAATGAAGGGATTCCTAACTTGTTACAGTACTACAAATAAGGGACTTTTGAGTGCTTAGCTATAAATGGAATATTTATATCGCACATTCCCAGGCCTGAAGGACATCGTGAGAAAGGGGATAGAAAGAAATATTATAAGTGCCAGGAGACAGGGAAGATAACTATTCAAAGGTGGTTTTTTTACATGACATGAACATTATAGATAATGACCTGAAGCATGAATGATCAACTGTGCAAGACTTACAGGGAGTGGGGTGGAGTATCTAATTGAGAAGAAAAATATCATTGGGGGGCATATAATTGGGAAGAGACCGTAAGAACCAGGAGTTGGGGAGTGTACTATAAATGGTGTCTACTGTAGATGACTCGGCCATTGCAGTTAGGAATCCACAGCAGGAATGATCACCTGTGTGAGACTTATGATGACTGGCCATGGCAGATCTAATTGAGAAGAAAAATAGTATGGGGGAACATTTGTAATTAGGAAGAAGAGTATCAGAAAGGGTGGGAGGAGAGAACAGAAGGTAACGAAAACGTGATTAGAATGTATCCTGCGAGAATGAAAAACTGCTCAAAATTATTTTAATTTCTCCTTAAATAGTAGTAAGTAAATTGATGGAATCAGGGGTGCTGAGAAGCAGTCAGTAAAGGAGTCTTTATGTTCAAGGAAGAAAAATAGAAAGATCTCGGCTTCAGCTTCAAAACTATGACACCAGGGTATTTACACTTTGGACTGTGATCCTGAGAAATTGTGTTTTGGGGCAGGCAGGTAATCAAGGATGACACGGGAGATGCATTTAAATCATGATTTGTTAGACCATCCTCAGATAAGATTTAAATTAAACAAAGAACTGACAGCAAGGTTTCTTGGTTCTGCCTGGCACGACTGGCATCTTGAGACACATCATTCCTTGTTGTGATGGCTGTCCTAGATGCTGTGGTGGGATCATCAGCATCTGTGGATTCTGCTCACTGAAGACAGGGAGCTCTCTGCCTCATCCCCTCTCTCCCACTTCAGTCCTGACAACCAAAATTGCCTCCAGAGCCATTGTTCTACAGAATGACAGGAGGTATTTGATCAGAGGCAAAAAGTTCACAGTGTTTTATGTATCCATTAAGTACATTCTAAAATATCCCCTTTATTCTCTCTATTTTTATGTCTGCAAAGTTAAAAGACATAATGACAGGCTTTTATGTTAAATTCAAACCTTTCCCCCAAAAAGAAATAATACCGTGTATTAAAGCACCTGAAGGCTTCTGATTGTTAGTGATATTATCATTCATGTGGATTTACGCCTGAAAGTCTCACACACCAGTGAATGGGCTTCCTTGGCTCAAATGAAGATAGCTTCATTACTTGAAAGCCAATGTTCTCCTGTGTGGCCAAAAATATGCTTCTTCCTTAAAGCTCTGTGACTTTCCGACCCATTCATTTTCTTCCACAATGACGTTTAAAAGAAAAAAAAAAACTCTCATATGTCAGACATGTTAACTGAGCCCTAATCTTCACTGAAGAAGAGTATGAAAATAAATCACTGGAATTTAAGGATCCATTAGAAATTAGCTGTTCATAATAAAAACAGCCCTATTAATGAGAAGGATTTGAAGTAGATGATTTCATTTGTAGTCACATGACGAAAGCTGCTGTCCTGTTAACTAATAACATGGGCCCTTCAGGATAGAAACTTGCTTTAATATAAAACCTTCTAATGAAATTTACCAAGAGTTTCAAACACATGAATTATTCCCAATTACTATGGAACTCTTCTCCATTCTCATCTCTCTGCCCCTTCAGTGCTGGAGACAGAACCTATGCTAACTGTACATTTTATGGTTAACAGAGAAATACCCAATCACTTATTTCATGTAAGGATACACTAAAAAATATATTTGCCATTAGACTTCAAGTAATGGGACATTACTGTAAAAATACAAAACTCTAATAATAGTGCAATGCATAAATATTTTTGCCTTCTTTAATTTTTCTGCTATGTCTTATATTTAATATTAAGAACTACTTATGCATAATTCTCCATCAATTGAAAATGATATTACCAGGACAGAATTTTGTATTTTCCAATTGCTGCTTGAATCCAGAACCTCATATATAGTATACACACAGGCTGCCACTGAGCTACATCTTTAGACACTATAAAGAATATTTTTGAAGACCTTTTAAAGCGGATTTTACCAATGTGTTGATGTAATCTATGGAGAAACCGCTGGGCAGGGTGGTCTCTCCAGCTGTTCCACTTTGTGCCTCTGGATAGCCACTTAAAAATCACAGCATAGCAAATGCTGTAAGATTTAAAGTCTCTATTGCTTTGCTGTCTGCAGTGTTATGTCGAAACTGCTATGGGCATGTAGGAAGAAAGTACTTTTTAAGACCCTTAAAGCCATCAAAGTCTGCAATCAATATGTAGTTCGCTGGATCTTACTGCTAATTGCTGCTTCCGTATCCTTTGCTTGAGTAATGTTCATGCTATGGTCCAAATGATGGTGTCTTTTGCCAGGCAGAAGCTTCTCAGTTTGATAGTGCCTTCTTCATTGTTGATCTTCGTGCCAGTGCTAACAGTGTTCTGTTCTGAAAGTCTTTTCCTGTGCCAATGAGTTCAAGGATGTTGTCTACTTTCTCTTCAATCAGGATCAGTGAATCTAGCTATATGTTCAAGATTTTGATCCCTTTTGATTTGAGTTTTGGTTTGTTTGTTTGTTTGTGTGTGTGTGTGGATTTTTAAATGCAGGATGCTAAGTATGGATCTCTTTGAATTCTTCTACATGCAGACATCCATCCAGTTTGACTAACACCATTTGTTGAAGATGTTGTCTTTTATTTTCTAGGTAATTCTGGCTTACTTGTTGAAAATCAGGTGTCCATAGGTCTTCAATTGGATCAATGATTTGGTTTTTGTGCCATTGAAATGCTGTTGCTACCAGGAAGGAAGCAGAGAGAAAGGGGTGTTCTGAGCCTTTAGATCAGGAGGCAGTAAGAGTTAGGTGAGAGTGAAGCCTCTTGTGTGTGGTGAACTTCAGTGGATGGTGAATGACAGGTTCCAAGACCCACTGCTGTCTGGAGATTTCTTTTGATGTAACTACATAAAAAAAATAGAATCAATGCCTATTTTATAGACAGATCTATGCTCTGTGAATAAAAAATTGTTTGACTCAAGGGAAAAGTAGAGAAAGAAGAAATGTATGAAGAATTTGAAGAAATTTGTATAACTAATATTTTTAAAAGAGAAATGAAAGAATTATGATTTACTTTAAAAAAAATACTAGTGGAAGCATATGTAGGATATGCCACGTTTATTTGTTCACTCATTTGTTAACATGGAAACAAATAGGTCTTATGAACTATAAATGGGTTTTTTATGAAGGTATTTGGAATCATTTCCTGATGATCATGGTTTTAAAAGTTTAAGCGTTCATTGTTCAGATAGTTTTCTCAAGGATTTCTGATGCTTTTAGAATTTTTTTCTTTTATTTTAATTGGATATTTTCTTTATTTACTTTTCAAATGTTATTCCCATTTCCAGTTCCCCCTCCCCACAAACCTTCTATCCTATCCCTCCTCCCCTGGTTCTATGAGGGTGCTCTCCCACCCACTCCTGCCTCCCTGCCCTGCCATTACCCTTCACAGGACCGAGCAATGGAGTACTACTTAGCTCTTAAAAACAATGACTTCATGAAATTCATAGGCAAATGGATAGAACTAGAAAATATCATCCTGTGTGAGGTAACTCAATCACAGAAGAACACACATGGTATGCACTCACTCATAAGTGGATATTTACCCAAAAGCTCAGAATACCCAAGATACAACTCACAGACCACATGAAGCTTTTAGTTTTTATGACAGTACATGTTCTTAGATAACATTTCAGGTCTTGAAAAGACTGTAATCATTATCATTTGTCATTGGTATAATATGCAAGACTTTTAGCCTGAAGTTCTGGGGTATAATTCATGCTGGTCCTGTGGATTGTTGATAAAGCTGTAAGGAAGAAAGGGCACTTAAAATCTTAAAAAGGAGCAGCTTCCAGTAACAATATTGATTTTATTCCAATTTTGAGATATAAAGAATTTTAAAATATGTGAAATATTTAAGGATGTATAGGAATCATTTCTCTAGTCACCTAACTTAACTGTATTAGCCTGTTGAGATCAAGTTTGTTTTCAAAAGTTAATCTTTGAGACAGTTCTACACCTTTTGTTGTTTCAAAGATATTTGACTGACGCTTTCTCAGATCCCTTCTTCTGTAGCTCCTGGGTATCTTCCTGCTGTTTAAGTTAATCTTGTTAAGATATTAAGAAATATAAAAATGACCTCTACCTGCTTTGATTCTATAATTTTTAAATTCTTTTAAATAATGCATATTTTCTCACTACAATCAAAAATAAAATTTTACACATGTCAAATATTGCAATATACAGGCGAACTTTTTCCTATTTCGTGACTTGGATGTAAACAAAGGAACATATATCAAATCAAATGAACTTCGGTTTGAGAACTTTTTATTGGAATGAAATGAATTGTAGGTTCCTACTGTGGTGCATGAAGATCTGCATTTGATAGCAGTAACCTTTACTTCTGAAATAAAGAAAAGAGAGTAATTGCTTTGTATAATTTTAAGTAAACATTACTGTACTAACATACATCATGTTTCAACATGAAAATGAATAATGTGGCTGTGATCTTTAAATATTTTGTGTTTTTCCTGTTTTCAAAATCTCTCCATATATACATATATTTTTTCCAATTAAAAATATGCACACATATAAGCTCTGTATTTAAGTCTTCCATCTGAACTCATAGTTGTGGACTAGTATGATCCACCAGGTGTTCGTCGGAAGGGCAGATTCTCAGACCCCACCCTGGTCTTTAGAGTCATTATCCAGTTGTATGGGTCCCATCTGTGTATAGATAGTTGAGTGTGAGTAGCGTGAGTTGAGTACCATTACCAGGGAGAAGCTTATAAAAATCGACCTATCAGTGGGTCTATCTGGAATTTCACATTCTTTATCTTAAAATTATGTACGTTTTATTTTCATGTAGAGTTAGCAGCGAATATTTATACTACTTTTAAAATCCATTCCATAAAAAGTACCTGTTACGAGAGCAAAGCATAAAATTCTTGAAAGATACTTTATACTAGTGTCTCTGTCGGCTCATTTAGCGCTACCATTTTTCATAGTATTGATTTCAAGGCTCATTTCTATTTTCCTAAGTTACTCATGACTGTGCTCAAAGTGCTAACAAATATTCACTCGTGTTTGGAGAGTGTGATCGGTGTGTCTAAATCCGAATGCGTCCTTTAGTTGGTGTGTAAGCACAATCACGGTTAAGTCAAATCTTACTACTTTGTCTGTTTCATTTTGTTCGCTCATTTCCTTATTTTTATTTACTCCATGTTTTCTTTTTTTTTTGTTTTGTTTTAGTTGGGTCTGGTAAGTTGACATTTTCTTGGCCATCTCCTAATCACCGTGTCACTGTGACTGGAACTTCTCTTCCCCTTCCCATCCATACCCTTCCATGTCCTTCAACCAATCAGCCTCCATGTTTCACTTGTCCTTGGCCACAAAGACAGACCGCACAGAATAAATCTGCAGGATGTATGGGTAACTGACAAAGAGTTAAAGGTAATGGGTTTGCTAACTTTCTGTCTTATTAAGCCATGTGTGATCTGAGCCCTTTAGTTATTTCCTTCCAGAAATACGGGATAAGTCATAGGATTGTATCTTGGTAAATGAAGGACAAGTTCATTTAGTGCCTGTATAGCGTTAAATGAACGAAAACACGCCAGGAGAACAGTTCAGTTTTCTTTGTTTCAAGTGCATTGTTTTATAATTATCAGTCAATAGTCCTTAAAGTTCACTTGTGCTTGGAGCTTCTTACTGCTGTTTCCATTTTTTTTTTGTATGAGGTTCATTTCATTTCGTATACGAATTAACCAAATGGAATATATAAAATTTTTCTTTTTTTCTTTTTTTAATGAAGACCCGTCAAGGTCCTTTGCACTTAGTTTAGAAGATCCATTCATTCAGTGGTGTTGACAGAATGCCACGTTGAGAGAAATTTTGATGCCAAAAGATAGGCCAGTGCATCGTTTTCACCTTAAATCTCTCTAACTGTTGATTGAGGAAACATGGTTATTATTTTTTCATATTCATACATGTAGGATGGGCTTTTCAATAATGGAGTATGTTAGGTGCTGGTTCTACTGTGCTATTATTGAGAAGAAAGAAAAATCAAAATGTAAAACAGTGGAGATTGATTGATTATTTAGGATAGATAGTATATCAGTTACTCAATAATTATTAAAATGGTGTTTTAGTAGGATCTTGTTAAAGAATATTATCTAGTTTCCATGGTAGAATTATTGGCAGTTTTTCTTTTTTCTTCTTTGTCCAATTTTTCCACATGGACAATACTTACTATATTACTATATTGATTATAACATTATGTCCTTTGAATACAGCTAACTTAAATTTTTTTAGAATTCAAAAGCCATTACAATATACAGTCATAAAACATCAGATTTGTGTATGTGATGAATCTCTTTAGTCTAAATAAATATATATGCATAGAAATTTATTTGGTCCTTTTACCCTTAGAGATAAAACTATATCTGATATCTGACATACATAAAGGATTTTTTTCCCTGAGTTTATTTTTTTAAAGCATGATATTTCTGGCTTCAAACTCTCAGATACAAGCAACTCTCTTTGTAGGCCTTCTGGGTAGCTGGTTCCATAGGGTTCTGCCACCACACTTGTCGGAGGAGGAGTTTTAAATTTTGTTCCTAAGAAGTCTCTTGTGGCTGACGTCACTGTTGATGTTGGCTAGAGACTGTGCCTACAGAATATACTAAATCATTTCCAAGCAAATATCCTGTGTGGAAGGATTGCTTCGGGATAAATGTAGTTAGCATAAGGGTTTGTATTCCTTTTTCCCAAATAAGTCTTTGAGGTTTGAGGAGAGCTGGCATTTTATAAAAGAAACAAGTTTCTGGCACAGATTCCTAGGCGAGCTCCTGAGATTTGGAGTGGAGACCACCCCAAGGCTTCGCTTGACTGAGTGGTTTGAACATTTATATTTTTCTACTTGGATTCCCTTCGTATTGGAAAGTCATCTGCTCCCACGCATCTAATTTCTCATTTGGTTTTCCCTTATTGAAAGAAACCAAACTCTAGTCTAGATTCCGTTTATTATCCAGTCAGCTCTGAATTTCTAAGTCTGATTCTCCATCAGTTATTCTGAGTAGGAAAATGCTCCTGTTTGACTTGGTACAGGAGGCAACATCCCCAGGCAACCAGGAACATGCCTATTATTATACCTGGGTAATGACAGTGTTAGCTAAATTCATGAGTAAACCACTCAATCACAATCACAGGTTTTCTACCAAAAAAAAAAAAATTATAAGCTAGAACTTCAGTTTGACCAAATTGAACTCCAACTGTGTCTCCCGGCTTTGTATTTTATCTTCTGTAAGTTAGAGAACATTTGAAAACATTTGACCTTATTTTGCAAGTATCCTATAATTTTCTAGTCAACTGTTAGATTTTTCTACTAACCTTCAATTAAAAAAAAAGCGTAGAAGAAAGTACATTTATCTAGCAGAGACCTAATTACTTTCTTCAGTTTTTATTAGAATATTAACCGTGAACAAATGACATTACATTTTCTTTTTTAAAGAATGTTTATATTGAAATATTTATGATTCTACATATGTATAGTATGATCCATTCTATTAAATGTGCTTTAATATGCTTTTATAATATGTTTTTGTTATTATCACATGTGTAATATTTTTTATATATTCATTGGT
This sequence comes from Tokudaia tokunoshimensis, assembly GCA_036184795.1. Classification (NCBI taxonomy): domain Eukaryota; kingdom Metazoa; phylum Chordata; class Mammalia; order Rodentia; family Muridae; genus Tokudaia; species Tokudaia tokunoshimensis. The sequence continues at coordinate 59,936,664 of BTHU01000015.1, forward strand.
ATATCAGATACAGTTGACCTGAAAATATAACAGAAAAGAAAATTATCTTTCCAAATATTTTTTTTAAAATAAACCATTCTTCTTGGTTCACAAATAAATAAACAAGCAAATAAATAAGAAAAGAAAGTCATAAATGTAGGATCAGGGTGGTTACCAAGAATGGGAAGGGAATCAGAGAGAGAATAATGGAGGCACACACAATCAAACACGTCATACACATGTATGAAAGTGTCAGTGTAAACCCCATTATTATGTCTAATTCATGTATGCTAATAAGAAAGCTTTGAGAAAGAAACAAACCTTACTCTTGTAAGCAGTGTGGTGACATTCTTAGGTATCATCTGAATGTGAGTTTCAATTCAGATTTGTTCTAGGGAGTGACCTTAAGTGACTAATGTAAGCAACTGAAAATACTTTTAAGGAGACAAAGACCACGAGGGGACTGGCCATCAAAAGCAGGCTAGAGGATTCCAGCCCCATGTAAGCTGTTAGAAGTCTAGCACGCACTGAGACAAGAGGGAATGATTAGCTTTTTCAGACAGCTGGTAGGAAGTGGATTTGGAAAGTCTACACATTAAGTAAAAGGCCATACTCAGTACATATTGTTTGATTTTTTTTTCCTATGCAATGCCCAGCCCTAAGGCAGGCTCCAACTCCCCACGCAGGCCTGCTTTGTCAGCATCTATACCTTTCAACTGCCATTGCCCTCAACGTAACTGATGCAATTTTCTGACACACTATTGACTGGTAGATGAAGTGGCCATTCACGTCTGTCTAAATCAAACAGTTTGGACAAAGCTGGCAGTATTTGTAATGTCAGGATGAGCAGATGTTCTGAATTTGCCCTCATTTCCATATATATTCTGTTTGCACATGCCCTTGCCCATGTAAATGAAGGGGGGCATGTGACTCCACTATTGCTTTAAATCCATTTCTATTCGAATAATTGGACTGAAGAATTTAAATGGCTCTAATTTGCATGGTAGCATTTCAGGAGCTTTTGAGGTAAATTAAAGTAATTTCAGTCCCTGCCTGTATCAGGAGATCTTGCATGTGCGTGATTAGACACCATTCACCTTGAAGCAGCTCTCAGTGAGAAAAGATAATATTTATTCATATAATAATTTTCGGGTATGATTTGAATGGAAAGGGTCAGCTTGTAGCTCAAGAATTCTTCTAAATGTGAGGATTAATTCCAGGTCTAGGTTAAGTAATAAAGCTCTTCACAATACAACTCTATTTCATTCTATAAATATGCACTTAGCAATTTTACTTTAAATGAAGGGTGGGAGGTGGTCAGTTATTATACTGTATTGTAGAAAATGAACACAGGGCTTAGTAGGGACTGTGGTGCCATGATCTGATTCCGTGTGTTTTGTTTCTTTAGAGCCGCCACATTTCGTTGTAAAGCCTCGTGACCAGGTGGTTGCCTTGGGACGAACTGTGACCTTTCAGTGTGAAGCAACTGGAAATCCTCAACCAGCGATCTTTTGGAGGAGAGAGGGGAGTCAGGTATAACTATTTTCTTACCTTCTTTTTTAGTTATCTGCGAAGAAAAATCCAAGGATTGTGAATTTATAGACCTATCACATTAGCAAGAAATGAATTAGTCAAAAACCCCAGAAATGTTTAGAATTAAGAGGGAAGAGAAAGGGGTCCCCATTTGAATTCTTGGGGCCATTTCTCATGCCTTATTTGAATATATGGTGTATAAGCCACCATTTTACCATATAAATGTTCCTTTTTTTTGAAGCTGTCCCCACTAATAAAGCCTAGTTTATTCTCTCTATATAATTCAGTTGCCTTTTCCATTGTGCAGCTACCTAGAATCACACACGGGCAGATTTAAGTATGTTTGAAATGAAACAAAGATGAGGATTCTTCCATGTGAGTTCTCCAGAAGTTCAGGAATGTATATATCTTCTGAAGCTCCAAATGATGTAAAGTTCCTTTTAGCATCAATACCATGTCCCCTAGTGTTCAATACTTTCTAGTCTTTAAAACTATTATGCGTAATTATCACCTACAGGAAGATCCTGTTTTCTAAACATTCTATAATATCAACTCCTGTGTTGTCAAGTTTCAGCACAATACATTAAAGCGACGGCAGAGTTTAAAATCTCTTCTTATCTCTGTGATATTTTTTTTCCTTCTTAAATAAGGTAAAATTGTTTACTGGTAAAATTAATTCCATTCACTTTCAGTGTGGTCATTCCTTGGTCTGTCTTTTTGTTGCATGGCTCAATGTTGGGGATACCACCGTCCTGCTTCTAAATAAAGGTTTTTATAAAGAGCAAGCATATAGCTTACCGACTGAACTCTATGAACTCTTGGTGGGTTCTAGGATACTCTATTTGGTCGCACAAACTTAAGTTTTCTGAGAACAAGTTAAAGACAAGAACTAATAGAACACGAAGAATTGAGACTGGATTATACAAGAATATCTTTATAGCAAAAATGGTTATCCACAAGACATCCTTTTTAGTAGTATGACACTTAAACTGAATTAATTTCCAAAATTTTTTAATTAATTTGGCTTAGCAGTGCAAATCATTTTGCATAAAGAATCATTGAAACTTGTCCCACCCACTATTACCTAACCTTTTACAAAATGATTCTTAGCTGGGCAGTGGTGGCGCATGCCTTTAATCCCAGCACTTGGGAGGCAGAGGCAGGATGATTTCTGAGTTCGAGGCCAGCCTGGTCTACAGAGTGAGTTCCAGGACAGCCAGGGCTACACAGAGGAACCCTGTCTCAAAAAAAAAAAAGATTCTTGCTAAATAGCACCAAAATTTTAAAAGTAAACAATACCCTCGGTTAAGAAAAGGTCAATATACTGGGCTTCCTGAAAAAACAACACATGAAGTGCACACTTCTAAGGAATTGCATCTTTTTGTTCAATTCTACACAGTCTCCAAAACCTCCATAGCATGCATTCTTATCTCCCAACAGGAGAACAGTGGGAAGAAATGCTTGTTATGGCACCAAAATGGCATCCTTGAGTGTAGTTTATCAGAATGAGTTTAAATTTTCAATTTGTTTATGTATTGTACTATTAACCATTCATATGCAATGCAAGATTTTTGTTGTAATTTGCATAAATATATTTCAGCCTATCAATTTAGTCTTCTTGTATGTTCAACATTATTCTTAAACTGATGGTTATAAAAATGCATATGAGTATTGAGAATTTTAACATTTTTATATAAGTCCATTTAGCTTTGTATTATTAAACGTTTTATGTTTAATAATATGTATTTATACATGTGCACATCAATATATATGGTTTGTGGTGAAAGAATATTTAGTTTATATATATATATATATAAATATATACATATATGTAAATATATATGTATATATTTACACATATATTTGCAAATGTACGCATTAACTTTGCCACACTCTTCGGACCAAGCAGTTAACCTGTTTCTATTCTTTCCTCCCCAATTCTGGTTTTAGAATCTGCTTTTCTCATACCAGCCTCCACAGTCTTCCAGCCGGTTTTCAGTTTCCCAGACAGGGGACCTCACTGTTACAAATGTCCAGCGGTCCGATGTTGGTTACTACATCTGTCAGACTTTAAATGTTGCTGGAAGTATCATCACAAAGGCATATCTGGAAGTTACTGATGGTAAAGTAAAATATTTTCTTTCAAAATCATCCAGATTGTTTTAGGGTCTGAAAGAGCCTTATGGGTGTTTTCACATCAAACTTCATACCCCTCCTTACGGTTATTTTAGTGTAAACTAAAGAGGATGTCGGTACAATAGCGACTCCATTGTTCTTTTAAAACATACTATACGTCTCTGTGTACTGATCAGATTCCTAAAAATAGAGATTCTGCATGAATAATTTCATTCTGCAGAGTTGAACACAGGAAAGTTTTCAAGTTTCAGAGGTATATAAAACATGACAAAGTCTTGTAGAGTCTGTAGACTTTCACTAGTACCCAACATTTTTACTATTTTCTCCAAATGAAGAAGAATAAAAAATGATGATGAATTCAAAAGCTGATAGATAACAGTATGGTAGGTTTTCTTCATAGTCTTGGTTCATTCTATTTATCAATTCCCTAAACATGGTCAGCTATTGCCAAATATAATATAAAGACATGGTAATTGAGAAATATTTATAGCTATAAAATACAAGTAGTAAGCTTCTGAAAAAATGGAAAAATATAAATTGCTTATAAATATATTTATATATGTACACATATATACATTTGTGATATAAGACTTTAGTTTATGAGATAATATTTATAGATATATGTGCATGTATTTACCATACATGCTAAGATACCTGTACATAAATAAATATATTTTAGTTATATAAAAATATATTTACGTGTATATGACATGTGTAATATACATATTGATGCAGTACATTTGTGTATGTTTGTGAGTATGTGAGTGTATAGTCAAGAAAGCATTACTGTAGACATCTTTAAAATCACAATGACATGCTTTTTGTTTTCGATGTTGAATTTATTTAAAAACTTAAATTTATTTTGCAATTTGAATTCCAAGCAGATTAAGGGTCCTAAAAAGCAAACACTTCATTGTCTTTCAAGGAAAAAGATGGTACCAGAATAAAGGAATAGAGTCAGAAATAAAAGATACCAGCTGTTGGTTTCTTTCTCATTGACTGTGTTGTTTGTGTATCTTGTGAGTGGATGTGTGTGATGCAGGTGAGGGCCACAGGAAACTTCAGGTGCCTTCTACTTGTTATAGAGATGGAGTCTCATTGACTGGCAACTGGCCAGAAAGACTAGGCAGCCTGGCTAGAGAGCTCCCAAGATCCTGCTGTCTCTGCCTCCCCAGTCCTAGGATTAAATGTGCACAAAGTAGTTGTTCCATCATTATTTCTAGAAAAGACCACGCTTTCCACATTTAGCAACATTGTCATTTTATTTAACTTCAGATGGGCATAGATAACTGCACGATGCATAGATAACTGCACGATGCATAGATAACTGCATGATGCATAGATAACTGCACGATGCATAGATAACTGCACGATGCATAGTCTCTTTTCTTTGTGACAGGTTTGCTTGATCTATTTTATATAAACTTGGTTATTGTAGCTTAAAGTCTTAAAGGTTGATGCAAGTCTTCAACTTTGAATTTCTTACTTTAGTTTTGCTAAACTGGCCAAAAAGGAAATCATATAAGAATATATACCCTACTCAGGGCTGGAAAGGTGGCTCAGCCATAACGAGCACTGATTGCTCTTCCAGAGGTCCTGAGTTCAATCCCCAGCAACCACGTGGTGGTTCACAACCATCTGTAATGGGATCTAATGCATGCCCAGGTAGATGCAGATAGAGCACTCATATTCATGAAATAAGTAAATGAATTTCTTTTAAAACAGACTAAATACTCTACTCAAAGTTGTAAGGTTTTTTTATTTTTATTTTTCATAATCTGAAATCATCCATTCAGAAATTATGTATATCCCATATATATCTCAATTTGTTCAGTTTTTCTTTAATATCTCTCAGTAATGTCTGTTGTTTTCAGAATATAAATTTTGTATATGCTTTCTAGTTATACCTGATTTTTTTTGATGTGTCTATTTGTGAATTTAAAATTTTCATTATTGCATGGTTTGTAGTGCTTATTTATACAGTTAAATTTTTGGGTCTTAACTTTTCACCAAGCAAACTCGATAAATTCCTTTATTTTATAATGTTTTTATTTAAATTATTCTGAAATTTTTATGTGCAAAATCTAGCAACTGAAAATAAAAGGTCTTCCTCCTTTATACAGAGAATATGTATTATATATATATATATAATATGCCTATTTTATTTATAAATGAAAAATATATATTATACACCCCTTGTCTTCCTTTCTCATCCTCATTATCTGTGCAATGAGTAGAACTGTAACTGTGGACATATATTCTACCTCTGAAGGAAAGCATTCATGTTTTCCAAGTTGAGTTGGATTGTTTTTTAGCTAACACTGAATTTGGCGGCTTTCTTGGGGTTGATATTTGGAAGAGTAGCCTGGACGTTCCAGGATGCTTAGTGTCCTTTAGGTGCTACACAGTACACACGTGACACTCTGAAGGTCTGAATACCATGCTGCTTCCATGCTTCTCCATGCCGTGCTGCCTCTGTGTCTTCCCTTCATTCATGTTTATACTATCTTGAATGTCACTTTCTACAGGGTGTTTGCCCTAACCCACCAAATATGGGTCCTATGCCTGCGACCCTGCCATCTGTGCACAGGTTTATTCCATAATTCCATACGTTCCATCCTATATCTTGTGTTCCTCTGTTAGTCATAACAATCCAAGTTTCATGAAATTTGAGCCCTTTTCTGTTTAGTCAACTCAATATTTGCCTAGTATCCACCCCAGATTTAATGTGATAGATGCTTAGTAGATATTGTTGAATATCAGGAAGAAGAGAGAAGAGAAGACAAGAAGAAGAGAAGAGAAGAGACGAGAGGAGAGGAGAGGGGAGGGGAGGGGAGGGGAGGGGAAGGGAGGGGAGAGGAGAGGAGGAGAGGAGAGGAGAAGAGAAGAGAAACAGCTAGCTCCTAGGGAAAATTCAAAATCAGGATTGTCTCTATCATAAAACTTCAGTATCTTATCCTTACCTATGACACAGCCTATACATTATACTGGCAATATGTTTGTGATACATGCTGTGCGTTATAGCCATTAGATCATAATCGTGAGGCCCACCATAGAAAGTAGAGTTCTAAAAATTGTTCATACACTTATAATTGCAACTTCCTATGGCTATCTATAACATAAGATAAATAAGACTGCTGAATTTTTTCCAAATATCTCTATTTTCATAATTAAAAGCAACGATTTTCTAGGCCAAGGAAATGGTTCACTTCATAAACTGTCTGCTATATAAGCCTGTGAGTCTGGGTTTGGATCCCCAAACCCCCATAAAAAGCCAATGCAGGGCAAGGGTCTGTAAGCTCAGAACTCGGCAGACCAATTTCCAGTCTTGCCAATAAGTGAATTGCAGGTTTACAAGAGACCCTGCCTCAAAAACTGTGCAAAGCAATAACAGAAGATACCCAAAGTAGAGCTCTGGCCTGCACAGTACAAACACACACACACACACACACACACACACACACACACACACCCATGGACTTATCCTTCACAGCATGGCTGTAATCATAGCGAATCCTGGCAATGTCAATATTTGTATAGTACCAAGCTTGTTGGCTTGTAGGCAGAGTATGTTCTCCATATTATTTGATTTATCTTCTTGACCTTCTGTATTGTTGGCAAACACAATAAAGGGAAAGGCAGAGTAAAGCAAAAGGCAGGAGGGGAGTAGCAACTGTCTGTGGTGTGCGGCCTGTACCTGAGGCTCAGCTCTACTGACACTGGACAAAGAGTGTGTGCATTTATATCTGATTACTACTAGAATATAAGAAAACTAAACATTATCAAACAACAACAGTGTCTAACCACTCGCAAATGTCTCTGATAAGTCTGGTATGCAGTGAAACGAGACTCTTCTCCAGCTCCTTTTTAATTTAGACAGGTCGCTTGGCTTCAAAGTTTCAGTCCCTGATTCCTAAAAGCAGTATTCATAATACTGTGTAACCAAAATCTTCCATTTTCCATAGACAGCTTTTTAAAGCACTTGGAAGTAGATGACAATTGAGATATTTCCTTTGATGTCCCTTAATGTACATGTGCACATTTTTCACACGTGAGCCACCCCATAACTAGTTTTCACTGAAAATCCACATAACTCACTTCATTACACATTTCCAATTCTTGCACTCTCTATTCTATGGCCTGATATTTCTTTTGCGTAATTGCAGTATTAGTAAAATCAGGTATTAGACACTGATTTGAAATCTTTCTTACAATCTGCAGATTTCGGTTTTACCTATCAGATGGCCATATTTGTTGATACAAACAAAAGCGTTTCGTTAGATTTTATTACCCATTGATGACTACACTGTGGTTTTGTCTTCTGTGCCTAGCAGTGTGAAAGTGCTTTAATGAAGTTTTAGCTTTCCGGCTCTGCTTTCCGTATTAGCTTTTGTATAGTTCTTGTAAATGTCTGGCCTATTGCAGTCCCCTAAGCACATTCATCACTGCTATTTCATCTCAGGATCCACTGACTGTCCCTGAGCTGGTTTGAACAAGTATCGGTGCCCTCATTTTATAGATTTAAAAATGTGGAGGAATTGGGAGAGATGGCTCAGTGGATAAAGCATCCCTACAAATGTGAGGACCAGAATTTGGATCCTCAGAACCCATATAAAAGCCCCCTGCAATTCCAGCCCTCAGGAGGCGGTAACACGGGACCCCTGGGGGAGGTTGGGTACCTAGACTAGGTATTGTGATACTCCTGATTGTGCAAGACACTTTGACCCAATAATAACATGGAGAACACTAAGGGAAGAGACCAGCCTTAACCTTTGGTCTCCACATGCAATGTGCATGCTCTTGCATGGACACAAGGACACGCACCACACATGTACACGAGAGCAAACAACACAAGGACACGCACCACACATATACACGAGGAAACAACACAAAGAAGTGGGAATTAAAAATCATAAAGGATTAACCAAAAGGCACATGGCAGACAATGGCAGCGTCTTTTAATTGCTTCGCTTTTGCCGCCTACCCAGTAGAAATGGTGCAGACATAACTGACAGCAAGCGAACCCATCAGTAAACCGGGCTAGGAGAGAATTGGGGAGGTACACCTGATACCTTATAAAGCAACTCTGGGCGATCAGATCTAAGTTATAATTAAGACCCCTGACATTTGATGACTTCTAAATATAGCAAGACCACCAAATGTCAGCCATCTTAGCTCTAGACGATGATAATCAATTGGAGTGAAGCCTTCTGTTACCAATTCAATTAATGTCTGGAAGTATGTCTTCATTCTGAAAATCAGTGGAGCACAGGTGGTCTTATAAATGCCCAGTGGATTTCCCAGGAAGGGTCTACAATTCAGTTTTAGCAAGCCTCCGTATATAATATGGAGAGGATGTTTAAAAGCCTGAGTAAAGGAACCATTGACTTCCTTTTTCCTCCAGTGCGGTATCTAAAAACACTTCTGCCAAGCTTAAAAATTCAGCCTTCTCATTTCCTCGCTCTGCTGGCAAACTTCACACCAGTAAAGATGGCAAGGAAGGAAACTGGAAGCGTGGGGTGCAATCGCATAGCCGCTGATTTCACTTAATTGCTTTCTTTTTATGGGAATGCATAAAACTAATAATTATTGCATGATAAATGAGGAACAAATTGAAGTGTGACTCCAGCTTGTGAAAATCTTTGGTGCATAAAACTTTGAACATGACACATCCAGATTCGCAAATTAATGCATCCAAAATTTAGTTCCTCTGGCAAGCCAGACTTCTTCAGTCAGACAAATTGTTAGAATTCTCTCTCATATATTTGCATCTTTTTTTTTTCTTTTTTAAACTCCGAGATCCAGAATTTTAAAGCTTAATAATTGAAAACAATTTCCTGAAATTAAACAAACAACTTGAATTCATTTTAAAGAAATCTAAGTATGTGAAGTATGCTAAGCTGTCTCAATCAGGAGATGGGAACTTTTTTTTTTTCTAATTTTGTTCTTCTTCCTCTATATTTGTGTTAGAATCTCACTAAAATAGTGACTTTAAGACATAACAGTTTTCAGGTGTTTTATATTTTACAATAATTTTATTTAATTAAAGTTTTTCTTCTTTAGTCCTCTTTCAATAGGTTTAAGTTAGTATTAAAAACAGTCTTTGCTATGTGGTGGTGCCTTTAATCCCAGCACTTGTGATCCAAAGACAGGTGGAGCTCCAGGTTTGAGGCCAGCCTGGTCAACATAGGGAGTGCCAAGACAGCTAGGGCAAGACAGAGAAACCCTGTCTTGAAAGATAGATAGATAGGTAGGTAGGTAGATAGATAGATAGATAGATAGATAGATAGATAGATAGATAGATAGATAGATAGATAGATCATGGAAGATAGATAGACAGACAGACATAGATACATAGGATTTTCTGTGTATACATATGCTTTTGTGCTTTGCCTTTACCTTGTCATAGCTTATATTTTTATTTGCCTGTTTTGTAAATCAAAAAGAAAAAAGTCATAGAGTTGTTTGGATGAAGAAGCGTAAATTGTAAGCTAAATATATTGTTCAGAAAAAATGTATATTTTCAAGTAAAAGAAAACAAACAGTATTGACATGGCATTTGCCATGTGTGTTTATTCTAATATGGGATAGTGGAGGGTGCCAAGCTTGGATGTCAGCCTCACTTAACTGGGTTAGCCTACCAGCAATACGTTATTGGGTAACTTTCCAGGGACTCTGAATCCATTATAGGGTGGTGATGTTAGTTTTTAACCCGCATATATATTTCAGTAGAAAATATCCTAGACATTGCTCAGTGGTTAAAGGGCTTGCCTCACAAGTGTGGAGAATGGAGTTTGTGTGCCTACAACCAATGTAAAAGCTGAGTGGGTGAGGTGTTGAGCCTGTAATCCAAGCATTCAGGAGATCGGAGGGGATTTCCTGGAAAGCCGGCTGTCTGAACTGGCCAAACCTAAAATCCGTGCTCCAGGAAGAGGCCGCTTCATAAATAAAGCAGAGAGCAATATTAAGGCAACCAACCTCAGCCTCTGGAGTCTGCACGCACATGCATGGCCATGCAGGCCCGCTCACCCATGTGTATGCTCTCACATACACCCCACATACATGTCAATACACATGCACAAAAACACAAATATCTCAAACACCTGGGCGAGAATGTGCACACACACACACAAACACACATACCATCCCAAAAGTAGAAAGAAGAGAAAGGAAAGAAAAGAACAAGGGAGGGAGGAAGGGAAGGAAGGAAGGAAGGAAGGCAGGTAGCAGACCATTTTGAGATAAAAAGACGGCAAGTTCATTTCATTATTTATAAATGAATTTCCAATGCATCTTTTAAAATTCAAAATTGTCAAGCATTCTGCATGGCAGCTTCATTTCATGGTGATGATGGTGGTTGCTAGAGACAAAACAATTATGAAATCAAGTTGACCTTGGTTCATTCATTAAAATCTGTCTCACACATTTCTATGGGACAAATGTGTTAAACGGTTCTGTTTCTCGGGCTTCTTAGTGTTCACAGTATTCTTTTCTCATCATTATAAGCCTTCTTCTCCAGCCACCGCCTTTATTCAATTTCTGAACACTTAGATCAGTCTCTAGATAATGCAGCACGCTCAGACCTAGTTGGTCATTTGAAAGGCGTACATTGTATCTCATTTTAATATTCCTAATCAGTGCATCATGTAAATGCATTCTGAATAATGCATGTCTCCACTTTAATTACTTGTTTAATTATCTTTAGTTTTTTTGCTCTTTTTTTTTTTCAAAGCCTACAGCAATGGCTGTTGCTCAGACGATTAGAAAATTGCTTCCAGTTGCAGAAATCTCTTTCCTGTTGTTTCTTTTGGCAGTAATTGCAGACCGGCCTCCCCCAGTCATCCGACAAGGTCCTGTGAATCAGACTGTAGCAGTGGATGGTACTTTAATCCTCAGCTGTGTGGCCACGGGCAGTCCAGTGCCCACAATTCTGTGGAGGAAGGATGGAGTCCTTGTTTCAACCCAAGATTCTCGGATCAAACAGCTGGAGAGTGGAGTACTGCAGATCCGATACGCTAAGGTAACTTGCAAAGACATCGTTGGACTTCCCTCCCGCTTGGTTCCAATTTATTTTTATAGGCATCAACTAGCATTGAAATATCGTCACCCAGATGACATAGGGAATAAAAATACTAATACATTTTAATGGGATGCATCGTTTGTTCAGACATGCCACTTAGCCTGTTTGAGGTGATTTGACTCATAACTTAGCATATGGCAAATAATTTAAGGTCCTATGGAGAAGGAAGAAAATGCTTTGGAAGGCATATTAAAGAAAGTGGCTGGGGACCTGAGAGAAGGAGTGTGTCTTCTGTGTGTGTGCCCGTGTGTGTGTGTGCGTGTGTGTGTGTGTGTGTGTGTGTGTGTGTGTGTGTGTGTAAGAGAGAGAGAGAGAGAGAGAGAGAGAGAGAGAGAGAGAGAGATAATACAGGCATTTTGTAAGTAACCAGCAAGGTAAATTTTCTAGTATTGTTTTATGCACAGTGGACTTGAGCAGTCTTTCTGTTGTAACTATTTGGCCCAGCATTTTGCGATTACAGCTTATCATGTCCATGGATAACGCTTATAAAGCCATGCACTAACTCCGTGCACATTTCAAATCAGAATGCTACGTGATAAAAAGCCCACAGATTGGTGGAAACAAGCGTAGGGGTTTACCATCCCAGGTCCTCTCGTATCAGTTCCTTCCGGGCTCTTTTACCTTGTTCTGATTTTGATTTTCATTTGCGGTCTTGTTCAGACAAGCTTTCAAGGTCTATGAGACAAGAGTACCAGGCAGCGATCAGCAGTGTTTCCCATTGCCTGGACCGGTACCGTGGGTGGCTTCTTTGGAGTTCTGAGTCAACATCGCAGTTGGTTTTGTGTGCCACAGGAGTTGTGGTGTCATACCTCTTTATGGCAGCCTTTGCAACCTTGTTCTTGCTCTGGGCAGAGCCAGATGACAATGTTATCTGAAGATAAGAGTTGTTAAATTATCAGAAGGATATGGCTTTAGTATGCTGTGCCCAGTTTTAGACTGAGCCAGAGTTCACTTTTGGCTTCAGTTTTCAGAAGGGAGAGTGTTTGTTCCATCGAGGGCTTTTTTTGTTTGTTTTTTTACCTCTGAGACTGACTTAAGTTTTATAATGAGGGGTGAAGGGTGTAGAGTGGACAATTTAAGAAGATACCATATAATTTGTTTCTTCCTAATCTTTGATGCTAAACTTCGTCTATATATAAAGATATATCTATCTGTCTGTCTGTCTGTCTGTCTATCTATCTATCTATGTATCTATCTATCTATCTATCCATCCATCCATCCATCCATCCATCCACCCACCCACCCACCCACCCACCCACCCACCCACCCACCCATCTATCTATCTATCTATCTATCTATCTATCTATCTATCTATCTATCTATCTTACACAGTTAGGATAACCATATAAAGGCTCTTTATTTCTGTAAACATGCAATATTTTCCTTCATGTTTCAAGAAAAAAAAATATATTCAATTACAGGGACATTTCTGGTTCTCGGATTTTAATGTAGTTATCTGCATTTGTGCACTATTGACGAACCTGTAATTGTTTTTCCAATCCAGAAAGGCCTTGATGATTCCAACTATTTCTTTTCCATGTGCTTTCGCAGCTGGGTGACACGGGTCGGTACACCTGCACCGCGTCGACCCCCAGTGGTGAGGCCACGTGGAGCGCTTACATCGAAGTCCAGGGTAAATCCATACCTTTCCCCTTAAAGCTTTTTTGGACAAACAAAGCCAATGTCCTGTTAATGATGTTAATGTGTTGCCTGCATTCATGTGCCAGTTTTTGCATGTATAAATGGTTTTCCTCCTTCCACTCTTGTTAGAATTTGGCGTTCCAGTTCAACCTCCAAGACCCACCGACCCCAATTTAATCCCCAGTGCCCCCTCAAAGCCAGAAGTTACAGATGTCAGCAAAAACACGGTCACTTTATCGTGGCAGCCAAACTTGAACTCAGGAGCAACCCCAACATCTTATATTATAGAAGCCTTCAGGTAGGGTGAGAGGGTCAGAGAGGGGTTCTTATGAGCTTCCTTTTGTTTTTTGTTTTCGTTTTTTGCTTTTTTTTTCTTTTACTTTTTTTTTCATCCAGTGTTCTTGTCCTGACAAATGTATCTATCCTTAGCCATGCATCTGGTAGCAGCTGGCAGACCGTGGCAGAAAATGTGAAAACAGAAACATTTGCCATCAAAGGACTCAAACCTAACGCAATTTACCTCTTCCTGGTGAGGGCAGCTAATGCATACGGGATTAGTGATCCAAGTCAAATATCAGATCCAGTGAAAACACAAGGTAAATATTGATTGACTGAAACCTGAAACCTCTACTTGTCCTTAGATGTTATCATTATAGTGACATGATGTGTGTGAAGCTTGTGTTCCATGCTAAGGTAGCACATTTGCAAACTTTTTTATTTTATTTTTTTTTTTTTTGCACAACACAAACTGTGGTTTTCTGAATTGAGAATATCAAGGTTGATAACACACGGAATTGCTCCTCCTAGGATTACAAATCCACTAAAAATATTCTGTGATTCTATTTGTATGGTCTTTTCAATTTTGTGAATTTTAAGCCAAGTGCCTTAATCCTACCACAATTGTATTTAAAACTGAGTAAATTTATTGGGGCCAAAATTCAGTTCACATTATCTCCAAGATAATTTCTCAGAATTCCCACCTGAGTTAACTCATGTCATGTGAAAATCACCCAGAGGTAGGCAACCATTGGAAACTTTGTCCTCTCGCCTCTGCGTGATCAACATCCTGGAAACCTTGGAAGAAATGCTTTGGGTCTTTGGTTGTTTTAGTCTCTCATTTTTACCTTGTGAGGCATGATATAAAACTTTTAAATGGAAAATAGCACGTGTTTTGATGAAAACTGGGTGGAAGTGAAAGATCAAAACCAGAACTATTTAAAGCCCCCACTACCACATGGAAATCAAAAATGTTACTTACTGGGATGTCCTTTTCAATACATGTTCCTTTGCATCTTTTGTAGATTGACATTATTTTCATCTTTTGACAGATTATGTTTCCTGTCTACCCTCTTACTCTTTCTATTATTTTAATATTCTCCTGGAAGGAAAATATTATTTTAGTATTTTCCTTGAAGGAAAAGTTATACTGGAATCCATCTTTACCTTTTCTTTAAACCTGTTATCATTATAATTAAAATACGCTTGTTTTTATCTCAGCAAAAGTGATTCTAGAGGTGATTAGAAATGTACAGTTGTTTCCCCACGCACAAAAGCATTAACTCCGAGTTAATATTTCCAACGAAAAAAGCATGGACTAGTTATAATGAGAGAACCAAGTTACACACGAAGTACCGAAAAGACTTAAGCAGCCTTCTTGTTGATGTGGGAGAGCGGAGGCCAGCAGGGCTACACAAGCTCCTAGAGGTCATCTAAACAGTTGTTTGGGGAGGACATTTTGCTTTTGAGATCACCGAGAAAGTAAAGCAGAGTTGCAGAACACACCCATGTCTGTTCCTTGTGTATTGAATTCAACACACCCAGATGCCTGTATTTGCTAGAGTTGAGTCACCCGCTCAGGAGCCTTAATAGACTTGGAGCCTGCCTTGCGGCGATGTGAGGTTTGCCATATCAGATATGCATGTGTAAAGAATGTAGCAACTACAGCAGCTTCTAACTGAATTTAAACTTCCCCTCCCCAAGTAGAAGTTTCTACCTAGCTATCCTCTGTCTCTATCCAGTGGAATCTACATGCAAGTGTCCATGACCAACTTAATGTTACTCTTCTGTACTCTTGGGAATGGTTTGGGGTCATCCTCATTTGAAAATGACAATGTTGTTCATATGTTTTATGAAGATCGTTTTTCCTTTTATTTGGGCTAAGACAACCTCCTTCGTTTGCCTAGTTAGTAAAACAGTATAAGCAAATGAATCTGTGTCAACCAGGAAACTGACTAGAGAAATATACGTACTATTTTGAAATAAAGAATATGTTCCTGTCATCTTCTCAGTCTAGCCGTGTGGTGCTTTTAGTAAGTTGATCAGTCCTAAATGTCATCTCTCCTTGAGTATGAAGTGAGGCTAACTAAACTCACTTCCCTAGAGTTGACAAAGATTATTACTAATTATTAACAATGCATGCAAGATCTTTTTCTAAGTCATAGCAAACATGTTTCTTTCAGTGTCTAAACTGAGAACAAAGAAGGTTCATAGAAAATTCAGCTATCATAGCTCTACAGAAAGTAGCAGGTGAAGCCATATGAGAGGATCAATTAAATATATTTTGACAACTTAGAATGATGAGCTAACACTAACAAGATTAAAATTAATAGAGCAAATTAAAAAATCTGGTACTTGAATTATGGCTTGAAAAATTAGCTATAAAAGGCTGGAATGGGTGACCTGGCTTAAGGAGGGGGTATTCGTCCGGGTTCAGTGAAGTGCGCAGACTCCAGTTGAAACCAACTCTAAGATCTGTCTGCGTTCACTGAATGATGTGCTTGCCAAATGAACAAAGTTCATCCTTACTAGGATTTTTCAGATATATGTCAGAATCAAGTCTTCTTTCCCCTATATTTTGAACTGGTTAGATCATAAATTGTGTAATGCACTGGATGTGAACACTACATCTGCAGGTTGAATTTTAAATTTTTGTTTTATTTTGGTTGGAACTGTACTGTGAAGCAAACCCAGGGTCTCATAGTCCCAAGAGAGTACCTAACCACTCAGCTCTACCGCCAGCCCTGACTCCTTCGTCTGCTACGAGGAGACCAGTGACAATATTTGGTGAATGAATGGCTGAAAAAAAATCAATCCTAAGAAAAGAAATTCAAGAATGTTGATATGCCTAAGGCAGAACCAAAAAACACATAGACTATGCAATCCCTCCCTTACCATCTTCCGAGACTGTGATGTAGAAGACGGGCTGCCCCTCACTCCAGACAACAGAAAAGGACCGGTCAGAAGTAACCAAGGCACACATCATTGCTTAGATCTTGGTCTGGCATTGAGACACAGAATAACCTACATCAGGATAGTGGCATGGACCTGGCCATGAACTTGGCAACATTTGGTTCTGCAAGGCATATCAGCTGTGTGGCAGTCAGATAGGGGTTGCGTGGGTTTTGTGGGACTGCAATGCTATTCTGATTCCATAGGCCCTATCCTTGAGCAATTCTTGAGCCTTAACTTTCAGTGGAAATGAACGCATATATAGAATATTACACTATGCACATAGGATTCATTAGAAAATATCTGTATGGGCCTGAGGAGAAAGAGCAATAAGGGTGTGCCACTCAAGTTTGAGGACCTGAGGCCAGTCCTTGTCATCCGTGGGAAAACTCAAGACACGTAGCAGAGTTCTTGCCTAGTATGCAGAAAGCCCTGGGTTGAGCTAACAGGAGGGTGCTATCTTCCCCAAGTCCCATGAGCTTTGGTCGCCCTGGGGGAAGGCGCTTTTACAGATCCAGGTTTTGTTTCTCTTTTCCTGTTCCTTCTGCTTCCCTCTCTCCTTGGAGTGGGTAGCTTAAGGCAGAGCAGCAATGGAGAGAACAGAGAGAAAAGATAATGTGCCTGAGGAGACCATGGTTACAGCCGAGTGTTTTCTCTCCAGCCCTGTCTGCCTTGGGATGACAGTCGGGGAAATGGGAAAAGGGCGGGGTCAGATGTTATCCTAGCATAGTTATTTTTATCATCTTGCTCATTTATTCATTTTTGGATTTATTCTGTTTTGTTTCGTTGTTCACGAAAAAGTGTCTCATTGTGTAGCTTTGGCTATCCTGAACTCACTATTGTAGGCCAGGCTGGCCTCTACACCTGTCTCTGCCTTCCAAGTGCTGGGATGAAAGGCGTGTGCCACCATGCCCAGCCATTTTCCTTATTTATAAACTTAATTTTTAAGTGGGGCATACAGACAGCCAGGTGGCAAAAAATGTTTAATAGTGGTTGATCCCTCTGTTCTCTCTTTCATTCTTCTTGTCTTGGTTCTCTGGACTCCACAAATCTCATTTAAATATTCATGCTTTTGCTTCCTTTTTATCCTGGGACAGGGGTATTGATAATTTAGCAAACTTTCGCTATTGTTTTTTGTTTTTGTTTTGGTTTTAGTACTGGTTTTGGTTTTTTTGTTTGGTTGTTTGGTTTTTTTATTTATTTATTTTTTTTAGGTTGCAACACATCTAAACAGCATATATCAAAATATAATAGTCTATTAATTAGTTCCGTAGTCCCTTTTAAATCTTAATTCTTTTTTGTTCTTTACAGTGCATTTTCTTTTACTATTTGAGGCAGAAACACATCTGTATGTAGAAGGCCTCTTTAGCAGTAGACAGTTTTTGCTGAGTATAGAGTTTAATAAATTTAGTTAAACAGTTCCATGCCCCCCAAAATAATACAACATAAAGGACCCTAGTGGCTGTTCACGTCTTACTATGTTGTTCATCTCCTCTGAAACCTTTTAGTAATCATGAGGCTGCAAACAAATTCTTAAATCTCACATACAATATAGTAAACTAAACCATTGTCTACTAAAATGCTAAGTGCGCGCATCGGCTAACCAGACTTGCTGTATCAGACCTTCCCCCGCAGTAGCGTCCGTGTCTCTCCTTGGGCACCGTCTCCTTGCCATCCGCCTTAGCTGGGAAGATACCCTGCTTTCTCCTAGGAGATGTGCAGCTCAGCTGCTTTCCACGCTCTGTTTCCCCTCACTGTTGGCAAGCTTTTCATTCCCCGTGGGCTCAGGGCAGTTCACTGTCCCGTTCTTCCTTGTATAGTTAGGGTCCGCGCAGAGGGCTGAATCAAACTCCGAGTCAGTCCCGTGCCCTAAGGCTCAGCCGTATAACGATCCTTGCATGGCATGAGGCTCTCTTAAAAATTACTCTTTGCCACCCACCGTTATCTTTGCCTCTTGCCCTTCTCGGCTCTCACGGGTTTCCTGCGCGTCCCGTCTCTCCCCTCCCCCCTTCTGTTGCTCTCCATCGGATCCTGATGAAAAGGTTAAGCTGTTCTAGGTGGAGAGGGCTCAGAGGCCTCACCCTGAACGCTTGAGGCTGTGCGTTTGAATCGCAGCGTCCACAGAAAAAGGCTAGCTGAGACCACATAGTCCTGTGGTTATGGGGGATGGTCAGAGACATGAGGATCGCTGATGAGTTTTCTGACTGTCAGCCTAGCTCCAGGCTAGCCCCATGTCCAGGGAATAAGGCGGAGAGTGATAAAACAGAACACCTGATGCCCTTCCTCCCCGGCCCTATACACACATGTGCACGCACACAAATGTGTACGGTTTTTTGGTTGTTTTTGTTTTTGTTTTTTTTTCTGTATTCCGGCTGCCTTCACAGTTCCACTGGTTTTTCTTTTCGGAGAGTTGCTGTCCGTGAGGTAGCAGTGAGTGGGCTGGCCTTGAGTTGTGCGTTCTTGAATCGTTGCAGATGTCCCACCAACCAGCCAAGGGGTGGATCACAAGCAGGTCCAGAGAGAACTGGGGAATGTCGTCTTGCATCTCCACAACCCGACCATCCTTTCTTCCTCCTCAGTCGAAGTGCACTGGACGGTGAGCTGCGCTAACGTTTGCATCATTTTTAATAAGCAGGGAATCTCAGTGAGATTATCATACACAGGGAATTCATATAGCTGTTGTTCACTTCCACACCAACGTTAATTTTATTATGTAAACCTTGTTTATTCCAGTAGCTGCAACCCATTATTAAACAATATATATATATAAACATATATATATTATATATAAACATATACATATATATAAATATATATAAACAAGCTATATATATATGGTTTGAATCACAAAGTACACATTGTCATATGTACTTTTTTAAAACATAGAAATAAATACTTCTAAGTTATATTAAGTAGATTTTTAAAATCTGTCTTTATTAATTCTAATTAATTAGTATTAATTCATATATACAATGTATTTTGGTGATATTTACCCCCCTACCCCTTCTGCTAACACTTCCCAGATCCTCTCCCATCCATTCCCAACTTCATATTTGTAGGTTTTCAAAACCAAAGTGGAAAAAAAAACACTTTCCGTAAGATTAAATAATGTAGCTTAAATAATGGGCCACCCACAATGATGCCTCATGTTTCTGCTGCCACATAGTAGGATGACATTGTAGATGTTAATGGCATAATGGCACCTTACGGCAACGTACTAGAAATCTGCTCCGTGGGATCCCGTGGGGCTTTACGGGACTTGTTGCCCTGTGTTTCTTTCTGTTCCTTTGCAGTGAGAGAGTCCAGCAGTGGGGCTAAATCTATTTTTATTTGTCTGTCATTATAATAGGTGGACCAACAATCTCAATACATTCAAGGCTATAAAATTCTCTACCGGCCCTCCGGAGCCAGCCATGGTGAATCAGAGTGGTTAGTTTTTGAAGTGAGGACCCCAACCAAGAACAGCGTGGTGATCCCCGATCTCAGAAAAGGCGTCAACTATGAGATTAAGGCTCGCCCCTTTTTTAATGAGTTTCAAGGAGCAGACAGTGAAATCAAATTCGCCAAAACCTTAGAAGAAGGCAAGTACGATAAAGTGGGTTTCCTGAACACATGAAAGATGTTTTCTGGACTTTTAAATTAGCAGAAGTGGCTTGAAAAGCTAATGGTGACAATCATCACTAACCTGTGTAATATTAAAATGCTTTGCTATGGGAATTTGTTTACTTACGCCAAGTATAAGAACAAAATGCTCTGGTAAGTGTAAGTGACTTGCTTCAGTTGTGGCCTGTACAACACGTGTGCAAATATTAACACTATTACTAAAATTCATATTCAGAGAGAGAATTGTTCCGGATTCTCTGGCTGTTGTTATTCAGCAAAGCTTATGTTAATGGTGTGTAGATAATGTGAGTAATATCTGGGTTTGCCGGGACTTTCCAGAGGGTATATTTCCTCCTAATGCCTCATGCTAGGAAACCCATAGTTCTTGGCAAACCTGTACTTCCACCCTGTAACTGAAAACTAAAAAACAGTTTTCATGTAAGTATAGAGAGTTTCATGTCACCGTATACTTTAAAACAAACCAACCAACGAAAAGAAAGCAGAATTTTCTCTAATTGTAACTTACTCTATACACGATAGGCTAAAATGAAGTGTTAAAAAGATTACCATTCTTTTCCCTTAGCTTTGTAGGTTTTAAGAAGAAAATATGAGATTCAGGTGACAGGTTAAACAGAACAGATATTTTCCTAAGGGTGTTTTTAATTTAAAAAAAAAGTATTACTGGCGTGCATATGTGTGCGTGTGTGTAGATATATGCTGTCATAGTAAAAATGCAGAGAGACTATTATTTTCCATCCACCTTTGGATCCAGGGACATAACTCAGGTGGTCCAGCTTGCCCGGATAACACGTTTGCTTGCAGATCCACCCCATTGCCCTGTGCTGAGCTGTTATCTCCTGTGAATGTAACTGGTGATGAGAAATTCACAGTATGGATGACTTAGTATGAGTTGGAGGAAACTTGTAGTTTGGAATCCTTTAGCGTTGGGTGATAGCCATATTTAAAACACTCAGCGTCTGTATATTTACTATGTGTTTTTAAATACTGTGTGCTTTGGGTTTTATAAACTGTACACTCTTAACAATCTATTTTTTATGACAATTTAATAGCACCAAGTGCCCCTCCCCGAAGTGTAACTGTATCCAAGAATGATGGAAATGGGACTGCAATTCTGGTCACTTGGCAACCGCCTCCTGAAGACACACAAAATGGAATGGTCCAAGAATATAAGGTAATAAATACACTCAGAAAATTCACTGACAGGAAGCCCTCACCTCTCACCAAGAGCAGCCTGGATACATTGTCTATGGGCCTTTGTCGCCATCTGCTGGCCAAACTGCAGACATGTAGATTTATTTCCTAAATTCCATGCATAGTGATTTTGGAGTAATTATACATACTACAAAAGCTATTTGGAAGAAAAAAAAACCATAAGTGCTCACTTAATATTTGTTAGTATAATTACATAGAAGGAGATATTTTAAATGTTCATTTTTTTTCTCCCCAAAACGTGGCATAAATAAACTCAGGATTGAATCACTCTAGGGAACTGGCTCTAAACATAGACACCGGCTATTTAACATTGAAAAAAAAGTGAAAGGTTTTCCTCGTCTTTTGTCATCTGTAAAATGTAGAACCTTACAATGAGGTTGGGAAGTTTGTTTTTCTATATGCGGAATTCTTTCTTCCGTGATGAATTTTTAGACTCTACACCAAATTTCAAGTCTCAGAGATTTATCTATAAATTTTGTTTGTTGTACATGTTTGAGATATGTGAGACATTTTTAAGTGGTTTTTATCTAGTGATTCTGGATAAATTTTCCTCTGAAGTAATAATAGCACTGCCCATTAATATGGATAGTTTTCGCTAGGATTTATTCTCAGCAAATACATTCGTTAAAAATAAAAAAAATTAGAAACTTCAGATTTACTAGAAGAGTGTAAACTTAGCCTAGAAATAAATCTGTTATAGCACAGATGATGAAATTTGTATTTTAGTGTAGTGGTGAATTACTAGTAGCTGACAGATTGGATTGTAATAGAAAATAAAGGTATGCTTTTCAACATTCCTGCAAACAAACTTTAACTAGAATTTATAGTTATGTGTGTGTGTGTACTTCTGGAGGATCAAACTCAGGTTATATATGTGTTTATGTGTGTGTGTATATATACATATATGTATATGTATATATATATCATATATAAATATATTTTAAACATAATTTTAATTTATGTAATTAAATCCATATGTTAATTTAATTTACAAATAACTATATATACGACTTAATCTTTGCTTACTGCCACTATTGTTACTTAGCCCTTAGCGTTCCTATGATGCCCTGCGTAACTTTCTGCTTACTAGCTAGCACTGTGGCATCACTCCATCCATCACTAAGGTGGACACATCTGGGTACGCGTGAACCTGTGCTTAGGAAGGTGGACACATTTGCTGTCTCCCGTGTATGTCAGTCACTTTTCACTACGGACTAACAGCAGAAGCACCTGAGTGGTCTGACCAGGACCATTGTTTGTGCATTTTGTAAATACTTGGGTGATTTGATAGAAACCAAGGTGAAGATGAACTAAGAAAGATAATTTTGTTATACATTTATTCATTTAGTTAGTGTGTGTGTGTGTGTGTGTGTGAGTGTGTGCGCATGCGTGCGTTCATGAGTGCACGTGTGTATACAAGTGTGTGCGCCGTGGTGAATGAGGACAATCAGGACAGTCCCCAAGACTCCATTTTTCCCCTTCATCTTGCTGGCTTGGAACATAAATTTTTTGAATAACAAATTCGTAAAACTGAGACCAGTGATACCTGTAATGCCAGCCCTTATGAGGTAGGGATAAGAGAATCAGACACACACAAAGGATTTAATGGAGCTGGAGAGATGGCTCCGTCAGTAAAGTGCTTACTACATGAAAGACAGACCTGAGTTTGATCCCCTAGAAGCCATTGGAGAAAGGAATAGTGTCCCATGCCTGTAAGGTCACCACTAGAGAAGCAACCCCGCCCCCGCATGCGCCTCCCCCCTCCTCCCCTCCTCTCCCCCTTCCCCCCCCACCCCCGGCTTGCTGACCCAAGGGTGTCAAGCCCAGTTGATGAGCTCCAGGTTCAGTAAGAGACACTGAATCATAAAACAAGTGGACAAGTGACAGAAAAGACCACACAAACACACGAACCATGCATACAGGCAAACCAAGTATTTTTAAAGATACTTTAAATGCTTTTTTATGAGCTCTAAGGTTATTTCAGTACTAGTATATTACATGATGCTAGGTTTCAGCCCAGGGAAACAGACTGTTGTAGAAGAGTTTATGAAAGAGCCTAAAATCTGGTGTCGACTTGGCTCCCAAGCAAAATTGTGTAACGTAGACATTTTCTCCCCCGAAGAGTCAGAACTCATTTCTCTCCTCGAGAAATTTGAAAGGATGAATTTCACTTAACTTCATGGTCAATTTAAAATAATAAAATGCTTTTCAGAACCTGATTGACTGGTACAAAATCAGTTTGTGGCTTCGGTTCAGCTGTGTAATGTAATTGGTGGGAAAAAAAATTCACAAAGGAGTCCATTTCCAATGGTCAGGTCCGGATAGAATGTCTCAGTATTTGTGGGCATTGTGCATGGTAACCGTATTGCGGTAATAGAAACTTTCAAAGAGAAACGGTGAATGCTATTGGCCGAGTGATGGAGGACTCTGGTGTTTCAGACTGCTTGGGAGTCTGTGTTCTCAGTATAGTGTAGGTAACAGCTCAGCCTAGCTAATCCTTCCTACTGCTGGAGAGGAGGGTATTTCTTAGAACCCAGAGTATTACTCAACTATTCTAGATACAATTTCTTTGTAGGAACAATAAAAATGTCATCATCCCCCACATCTAGTTGATCCAGAATTATCATTCTATGATTAATCTTTTAATGAAACTTAAAGCGAGGCTTAGCATGATAATCCAAACTTCCAACTTCCTAAGCAGATCGTTTCCTGTTGGATATCACTATCCAAGTTCAGAACTACACGTCTACCTTTTTATTACCAGAAATTTCTCACACCAAGTATATTTCTTCTTCTTCTTCTTCTTCTTCTTCTTCTTCTTCTTCTTCTTCTTCTTCTTCTTCTTCTTCTTCTTCCTCCTCCTCCTCTTCCTCTTCCTCTTCCTCTCCTTCTCCTTCTCCTTCCCCTCCTCCTCCTTCTCCTTTTCCTTCTTCTTCTTCCCCTAGAAATTGTTATTTTAATTTAGATAGAAGCTCGAAGTGCTAATATTGCTTATTGATCACAGTTCAGCATACTATACTCTAGATAAACCCTAGGGTGAACTTTACCCCTTGGTAGTATTATATTTCCAGTATCAACCATATTTTTATAGAGTATTTTAGCTTATTCCGGAGCTCTTCTGCCTTGCCGGACACGGTGTCTTGGTTTTGATGCTCGTATGATTTGTCCCGGAGTGTCCAAGCTCAGTGCTTCCCACATACCTTTGCTTTGGGACACTGGGTCACATGGAGTTGGACTTGTAGTATAATTGTCAAGTGGTGGCAGCTATATTATTATTCTTTGTGAATATATTATTATTCTTTCTGCAGAATGAATTTTTAATTTCTTCGGGAAAGTTTCTCGAGGTTAAAAAATAAACAGAAACCCAGTGGGCTGATGTGAGCCTGCGAGAGAAATCACCATCTTCTAGCAAGTTGACCAATTTATATGACAAAATACTTTTTAAATAATTTGCTTGTTTTATGTGTTGATTTATATGTGTGCAGGTGCACGCTGCGGTCAGAAAAAAAAGGACCTCAAATCCCTTAGAACTGGTGCTACAGATGTTTATGGGCTGAATTATATGGGCTTTGGGATCCAAATGACTCTGGTTCTCATGATTCCTAGAATTGTCTTGTAAGCCTTCGTCACTGTTGCACCATCTCGTCCAGGCCCTATGTGATAAATTCTTAAAGGATTATATTTAATGTTGTGGCGGAGCACCCTCATAGAAGCAGGGGGAGGGAGGATGGGATAGGGGGGTTGCAGAGGGGAAACTGGGAAGGGGAGTAACATTTGAAATGTAAATAAATAAAATAACCAATTTTTTTTTTTTTAAAAAAAAAAGTACCTATCAAAACACGAGGGAACTTAAAAGCTACTGCTAAGATTCAGTGAGACTAGGATAATCTCAAAATCAGATCAAGGCTAATAACTTCAAAAGTTTCCTACTTTGAATTCTTGATAGATCTGAAATCTGTGTAAGTCTGAAACTCATCTGTGATTTATGTTGAAGTTTGCAGTAACTTGGATATATTAACAGCTTTGCTTTCTAATTCTTATAGGTTTGGTGTCTCGGTAATGAAACCAAGTATCACATAAACAAGACAGTAGATGGTTCGACGTTTTCCGTGGTCATCCCCTCTCTGGTACCTGGGATCCGATACAGTGTGGAGGTGGCAGCCAGCACTGGAGCGGGTCCCGGGGTGAAGAGTGAGCCTCAGTTCATCCAGTTGGGTAAGAGTCCCATGATCTATCATTCTCCCACTTGGTCTACTTTACTGTTTGTATTTTGCACGTTTTTACTTTGAATTGCTCAGTTATCGCCGTAGGTCAAGTAGAAGCTGAAGTAGCATGTATGCACTAGGGCAATCATTATTTAAAACACAGGTAACTATACCTGTATAGCCATACATCATTTCCCAAGGGCAATATGTCCTGAGAAATATATTGTTAGGTGATTTTGTCATTGTGTGGGCATCGTGGAGTGCAATTACAGAAACCAAGATATCTGTGACATCGCTAGGCAGTGCAGCCTTACAGGAACATTGTTCTCCATATGGTTCGCTGTTGACCAAGGTGTTGGTTAATGGTGTATGGTTAATGACTGTAGATGTCTCACAACTAAAACATCAAAGTGTACATAATTGCTACTTCAAATACCCTGCTGTCAATATTGACTCTCATATGGACTCTGTCTTATAGAATGTTTATCTAATTAATAAATGCTATTAATTGAGCATCAAGGAGACCTATGAAAAAGACACAGTCTTTCTACTAGTGGGTTTTAGAACTTTTCTGGGAAGGAAATAAAGCCCTTCTTTGTAGCACGTAAGCCAGGTATTGGAAATTTATAGCAATGTGAAATCTATATTTACATTTAATCTCTATTTAACATTATAATTGGTTTTTTATTACAAAAAGTAAATTAAGATCTTTATTTGAATAATTTATATGCAAATCACTTAGAAGGTTAAATACAATGTCCTCCTAAGAAGAATTAGGCTAGTGAAAAAGAAAATGTGACACAGAAGGCTTCGTGACTGCCATTCGCTACAGAATATAGTTTATATGCAGAATATACAAATTTACAGGTGATTAATAGTAAAGTATAAGACAACAAATGCTACTGTTTCTAAAAGACAAGAGAAAATAGTTTTATCTTTAAACAGTGACATATATTTAAGGGTAATACGAAGTAAACAGTCAACTTTATATATTAAGAATCAGAAATTAATTTTGCAATACTTTATGCCACAAGTTAAGCTGTGAGCAAGGGATCAGATAATACAAGTCTACATGCTTCACAAACACATACCATCTTAATGTACTAACGATATTGTTATCCTGGAATTAAGTCAAAAATAAAATTAAGAAACACTCAGCCTGGAATATCACTTGCATCCCATTGCGCAGACAAGGCTAGCTCCTACAAGACGAACAGTCACTAAACTTCTGCGAGGTAACACAGTAAAGTAACAGAAACATGGGGTTGATGGTGAAGACGCAGGTCCATATAAGTAGTAAAAGTCCCAGTTCTACTGTTTAAAAATGGCATTATTCATAGGACTATGGTTCTTGGGATATATGCATAAGAAATCAGATGAAGATTCTGTGAGAAATGGTAATCTCTAGATAGGCGTCTAAAGCAAGTGCCCTCTGCTGATTAAAACAAATAACAGGGCCTTATATTCTGACTGCTTTTATATCCATTTAAACTTAATTGTCAAAGTCAGTGCATATGGCTTTGGGATGTCATTTCCATACATCAGGGTCATGACTTCCCTCTGGCCTCTGATTACTGGTCTCCTCCTTCACACTGATCAGTCCTCGTTTCTGCTTACACGCCCTGAGTTCCAATCCCCCTTACACCTTAGGGGACATCTGCAGTCTCCAGCACTGTTACCCCTGCCACTAAGGGTAAAGAGCACCCCCATTTGACACTGGCACAGGAAGTTCATCTGCCTGCTCTCTACCTAGGAGTGACCCTGGCTGGCCAAGGCTCGATAGTGGCCCTTGGTCTTGCAGAGCATGTAGGCCCTCCACTGTGAGTATCCTCTTATCTCTGTGGCGGAGCTGGATAGCATCAGAGTTTACAGCCAATGCCTACTGACCAGACTGGTGCCCAACCGATCT
Source organism: Tokudaia tokunoshimensis (assembly GCA_036184795.1). Lineage (NCBI taxonomy): Eukaryota > Metazoa > Chordata > Mammalia > Rodentia > Muridae > Tokudaia > Tokudaia tokunoshimensis. The sequence continues at coordinate 59,964,211 of BTHU01000015.1, forward strand.
ATAGGTGCATCTGAGACAGAGATTTCTTCCTGTTAATGTCAGAGGAGGGGGGTCTTTAGTCACTGTGGGCCACAGGCTGATGAGACTGAGTCTCTACAATGAAGTTTCCAGGGTTATCCCCAAACATCTCCAGTTATCCACCTCTGTGATGGAGCTTACACGCTTCAGGCTTAGAAAGGTGCACATTACCCTCACCGTTGCGATTACACATACCACAGAAAGAGGTCACCCCACCTTGCATCTGGTGGAGATCCAAATGGGAATGAAGAGATTCCCATTTAAAGCTTGCCAACTCCATCACCACCATGGACTGGAATGTAATAATTTTTAACTTATCTTTTTCCACATAGCAACTTTGAAAGAAATTATTGCATGCATATCCTTTTAGACAAAAATAGTCCTGCAATTTATTTCAAGCAGTGCAGGGAACTGAAAAAAAATTGCCTCGTACATCTGTTACAATGTTATAACCCATGCAGGAATAAATATAAGTTGATACACACTTATTTATCCACTTCAGGGCAATGGCGACATCTATTTTTTAACACTGTAACCATGATGCCCTTGGCATTGTTGGCTTTTATAGCCAACAAACACATCATCTTGGAAGATGAATTGGCAAGAGAGAGTATGAGTGATTTTTATTAAGATTTATAACAAAATATATTTAAGAGTCAAATTGGTTTTCTTGGAATTATAAATGGGTTCCAGTTTCCCATATTTTCAGATAGTCTCAGCAGCTATGAGAGAAGGCCTGCGACACCGAGCGGCCATTTTAATTCATTAGTCACACTCCACTTTATTCTGTTAAACCCGTCTGGTGACTTGCGTTGGAACCTCCCGTGCCCGTTTCTATAAAATCTAAAGCTATCCAATTTAACCTTGCGCAAACAGCCATGAAATCTATAAACCTAGTAGATACAAAGGATGAATTAAGAACGAAAAGAATAGATCTGCCTGGTGAACGTCGAGAGGTTGAAACGCTCTTAGGCCAACCAGAGATAAAAGGGTCTGGGACATGAAATAAAACTTTCAGTCAACAAGCAGTTGAAAGCAGGTGTCTGCTTGTGAAGATTGAGCTTTTCAGCCTTGACTCTCTGTAGAATGAAGTTAGGAGTTTTGTTCAAGGGAAAGGTGCATATAACACACACACACACACACATACACACACACAAGAACACATGCAAACACACACACATACATAAACACATACACACACATGAATATATGTACACACACATACATACACACACATATGAGCACATGCACACACACGCACACAGAGCATGAAGAGGAATTTAGACATTTCACATGAGAGAAGTGCTGTCCTAAGGTAGTAGTCGTCTCAGTACACACTGAAAGCTGCTTATTTTTCCTCCCAATTGTCTTGTCAAGGGGCAGTATCATTTAATAAACCAAATGCAATATTCAAGGTTAAAAAATATGGTGCATGTAGAATTGGTTGTGTCAATTATTTTTCCGAGGGGGGGGGAACAAGCTTAGGGACCGTGAAAGTCCCCTATTGCAAAGCAGATTGCATTAGCAGAAGTTCTGTAAGTCTCCGATTTGGGACTGAGTCCTCTTTCTGTGGAGTGACTGTAAACCAGCCCTCCCTTACAGGACTCCAGCCATCTGGCTGTGGGTATTCAGATGTCTAAGCATCTAACCATGCCCTGTGTCCCTGTCACAGAGAACTTAGTCTGTCAGATACCCCTGAAGTTTGTATGCAACCTGCCTACATGACACCTCTCTAGGACACCTGTGACCAGGATGGATGAGGGAGGGGCATGTGTGTCTAAGAGAAGCAGTTTATTACACACAGGTCTGTAAGGAAGTGGGTACAGACAAGTGTCGGTGGGCAACAGGAGAAAGCCATTCATCCTGGAGATGTGACTAGAGGGAGGGGGCCTGTAGAGGGGTATCATTGTTAGCACTCGGGGGTCTCCCGCAGGGCCTTTAATTGATCCGAGAGGAATCAGTGATGGATTCTATAGTGACGCCCTCTCACTGAGAGGCTGCCACTACCACACATGCGCACAGTCTACACAGGGCAAGAAGAGTAGGTGCAGCAGGTTGAATCGCTGTGTCCCGTACAAAGCTGGTCACAAGGACACAAGAGTATGAGCTGCACGTCTGGGTTGGCCATCCTGAAGATGGGGAGATAGCAGAAGGACAGAGCCACAGAGATGGTTCTCTGCTTGCAGTGCCACGTGTGAGGATCCAAACTGAAATCCCTGGTACCCGTGTCGATCCCTAGGACCCAGGTATGGTAGTTTAGTTCCCAAATCCCAGCACTGGAGGAACAGGGAAAAGCGATGTCTATCACTCCCTGACAGCCAGGCTAGCTGAAATAAGGAGCTCTATATGCAGTGAAGGACCCTCTCTCAAAACCCAAAATGGAAAGCAGTTGAAGAAAAGGTTCAGTGCTAAATTCTGGCCTCCCTATGTGTACCCGTAGACATCTACCCCCCCAATGCACACACACATTTACATTTGCACACGAACGTGTATACATAGACACACAGACATTCTTAGACCAGCTGAACGGTTCCTAGAAGATGTGTCTGACTTTCTCACAACAGAAAAAAAAGGAGTCAGTGCGCTGTGCCGCTCACTGCTGTTCAGTTTGCTGCTAACAGAGTTAGGACGAGAGGGAGCCAGTCCCTTTACTGTGTGCCCACTGGTGGCTGGGCCAGACTCCATGGGGTAGTTCCAGTTCAGTGGTCATACAGATGGCCCTGGTTAAGGTCAGTGGGTCACAAAGCAAAACCGAAGGATGTGAATGTAAGAAAGGGAATGGTAGCAATGATGGCGTGGGAGGGAGATAAACTGGGGTAGGGAGAAAGTCCTGGCAATATACTGTATGTATCAAATAACAAAATTAATCGATAAAAGGGGGGAAAGCAATCCAAACCAACATATAACTACAGGAGTTCAGGATAGCGGTTTTTCTTTCTGCCCAATGATTTAATAATACCAAGAATGCACTAACCATAATAAAATCGCTAAGCATTCTAGTTTCACCAGACGCTGTGGGGGAAGAGCATTTAAACCACGGCCACTAGTGGAGATTAGGCTCTTTAGGCAGGGTTAAGTTGGACCTCAGTCAGCACCAACAAAATGGGCCTCCGTGAGGGTAGAGCACCAGCCTTGGTTTCCTGCAAGAGTTTTACAGACGCTCTGTGGGACCTGAACTAAGAACTCCAGGCTTCAGAGACATTACCGTAGGCTTACAACAAAAGTGAGATAAGTCAATTTTATTACCCATTTATTTTATCAATGTTTAATTTTTGAATCAGACCGTATTAACAGAAAATATGAGTCTCTTTTGGCTATCCATAACAGTTGATGACCCTTTTACATATTTAATATTCGTTTCTTATATCTAACGCTGACCATCATTATTATTTTAAGAGAAAGATTATTCACAGTTCTTGCGATGGTAACTTTTGACAGTGTTTCAGTAGCCTCCAGTCTTATAGGTCCTTCTGAATATCTGTTCAAATAATGTGTTACTAAGACAGTTAAACAGCTGGGGGAAGGGAACGCGCACACTTTTTTTCAATATCTACTTACAGAAAAAGTAAAGTTTCAGTTCTAGTCCCACCTCTCCACTCCCTGCCGCACACATCATTTTTAAGACAGAGATTCACTATGTAACTGGCTGGTCTGGTCTCAGTCTTACAGAAATCCACCTGCCTCTGCCTTGTGGGTGCTGGGACTAAAGCTATATGTCACTATGCCTGACCCATTTTTACAGTTCTTGGAGTAAATATTTGAGAATTTCTACAGAAGTGTGAGAAAGGATTTTTTTTTCTATATTTACTCATTCAACACTCCTTGTAGGTTGAATAGGAACACATTAAATTACTCCATATTTTAGGGGTACATTGGTATCTCTAGTTAGTTTTGTCCTACGAAACCCACTCTAAACACCCACACAGAGTTTTCTATAATAAAAAGGCAGTATGCATTCGTCTTTGTGTGTCTAAAAGTATTGCTTACTTGTTTTGAATTAAAATGAAGGGAAAATATATTATTTTCTTGAAAAATCTCATGAACTTCCCTGTGGTGGCCAAAGTAAAACAGAAATGATTGTCGAAATGGTAAGGAGATAAAACGAGAGCCATTCCGTTCATACTATATACACAGGTAGTGTTGTCATGTTGCATTTTTTGATGCTTATTAAGTAGGAGATGGTCTTTCAGATTCTCATGGAAACCCCGTGTCTCCGGAGGACCAAGTCAGCCTCGCTCAGCAGATCTCGGATGTGGTGAAACAGCCAGCGTTCATTGCAGGCATCGGGGCAGCCTGTTGGATTATCCTCATGGTCTTCAGCATCTGGCTTTACAGACACCGCAAGAAGAGAAGCGGGCTTACCAGCACGTACGCGGGTATCCGGAAAGGTGTGCCAGCCATAAAACCTTTTATCTTAAAATGATAAAATACTATTTATGTCCCAGAGCCTTCATTAAATGACTTTAGTAAAGAAAGGGTCTCAGTAGTGGGGTATTTCTCCACTGTCCAAATAGGAACTTACCTGGATAACAGGACAGCAAATAGAATTTATCTGCCTCTCAGAACCCACTGCCTGGGTTTTTTCAAGGTCTAGACTGCCTTACTCTTTCAGGCAGGTATTTTAAACTTACGTTCTTGCAGGAAATTTGAAATCACCCGTCATAGGAATTAGAAATCCAGGCTTTAAATTCAGGGTTAGTTTTTTGCTGTTGTTGCTTGGGGTTTTATTTTGCTTTAGTTTAATTCTTGAGGATGAGCAGTTACCACCATTTACTTATGTATAATAACTGCCCTTAGTGGATGGAAATGATGGCTGTCCCGGGTGCTTTAGGTAACAAATTGAGGAAGTTTATTTATCAATCATAGATTTAACGTTGTGGAGTTGAATAGTTATATACGCTTGACTAATGATTTTTGTTAAAATGTCTACACCGGTTTAGAATGCACAGTTTGCTTGCTCTAAGCCAAAGCTTTGAGAACATAGGCTGAGAGGCTCATAGACTCTTTTGCAGCAGACTCTCAGATCTTGGAGACTGCTGATGTTTGATTTTTATTTTCAGAAAATTGGTTGTGGCTGCTGCTCCACTCCCATGTGTTTATTACCCCTGGGCTATAAGAGGTCAGCTACAAGTCAGTGTTTAGGGGAACCCCCCCCAAATTTTCTATCCTTATTCATCATAATGCTTTTTTTTTGTTCTCAAAAACTATCATGATTTGGACGCCAACATTAACACTGGATGGTAACTCTAGTTACCGTACGTCACCCCGATATAAGAGATTTATATTGCTGTAAGGCAGATTTTGTGAAAATTGCTAATAAGAATGTCCCTTGACCGGTCATTACCTCCTTTCTAATTGCACATGTGTTTCCTAGGCAAACACTTTTCTAGGAGTCCTGGCAAAGTGCTGTCACTGCGTAATTGTGTGTCTAAGTCAGTACTATCAGTGCAAAGTGGAACTCAAATAGCTCTACACAGCTAGACAGGACTCGCGTCAGCAATCTAAACTGTGTTCTGACTTACAAGAGAGCTTGATGGAAGTCTTGAGCCAGATTGTCATCAGTCCTGTGAATCCCTGACAGACTCTGTGGCCCCCTCTCCATATGTAAATGTCCCTAGGCATTGTCACCGGGTACCTTTTGTTTTCCAGACCTGTATCCTATCAGTGTCCCTGCCTGTGAAACAGCAAAGGGCTTAGGGCCACTGCAAAGACAGTGTGGCACATTGTGTACCCACTGAGGAACAATAGCAGCTACATGTTGACCCCAGATCAATGTAGAGAAGAGGCTTGTGGGGTGGGTGGCTGGGGAAGGAGGAGGGTGCCCTTGGAGTCTGTCTTTGAAATCTGATTTGAGTTAGGAAGCATGAGCAACACTTAAGCTCGGAGTTCCTTGTATTTTCTGTTCGAAGGACCTCCCTCAACACCTTGACTGGGTAAGCAGCCAGCTCCTGAACTTCAGTATTTCCTATTACAGCAAAGTGTCTTCGCTATGTAATTGTACCAAGTTAAACACCCTTTGTTGTCTGGACATCTAGAGACACAAAACCCTCCTAGCTCTGAAAGCATTCTTTTCCTTCACTAATGTCCTTTGAGCATGCCAGTAAAACACCTGTGTGCCCCCCCCCCCAGCTATCCAATTAATACCATTGTCTTTTCAGTTAGCTTCTGTTGAGGCTGGAAATCGTGAAACATCATGACAAAGTAATTTAATGAGCCCTTGATTCTGCTGTCCTCGCTTTGGCAATTCTTTTCTCCTTTGAAATTCTTTTCTCTATGTATGCATTCTTTAAAAGTATGTTGTATTATTTTAAATTGTCTATGCCCCCCATAAAAATAGTAATAATGCCAGAGATTTTAATAAAAGAAGATATGGCATATTTTAAAGAAATTAGCGCAAAGCATGAAATTGCCTATACAACGTCAAGCCAGAGTGTGACTTTGGCTGCCCGAGAGGATTTTTGGTGTGGTCTCGCTGCATCTCACCTGAGGTGTGATATGCAGGAGTCACAAGTACCTGTCTGTCTTAGTCAGGGTTTCGATTCCTGCACAAACATCACAACCAAGAAGCAAGTTGGGGAGGAAAGGGTTTATTCAGCTTACACTTCCAAATTGCTGTTCATTACCAAAGGAAGTCAGGACTGGAACTCAAGCAGGTCAGGAAGCTGAAGCTGATGCAGAGGCCACGGAGGGATGTTTCTTACTGGCTTGCTTCCCCTGGCTTGCTCAGCCTGCTCTCTTATAGAACCCAAGAATACCAGCCCAGGGATGGCACCACCCACAAGGGGCCCTCCCCCCTTGATCACTAATTGAGAAAATGCCCCACAGCTGGATCTCATGGAGGCATTTCCTCAACTGAAGCTCCTTTCTCTGTGGTAACTCCAGCCTGTGTCAAGTTGACACAAAACCAGCCAGTACACTGTCTAAATCCCTCCACACCGATCTTCAACATCAGTGACCCTACAGAGTGCTAACTGTGTTCTTTGAGGGTTTGAGGATGAAGCTAGGTTTCAGTGGGTAACAATTCCATTTAGTATTGGCCATTTTTCATTTGCCCTTTATCTTCACAAACCAGGATGAGCAGAAGGACCTGTTTTCTATTTCCCCGAGTCTTTATAATCACAAATTAACATCCAGGCACTGCACTCTTAATTGAATAGATTTAGTTCCAAATACACCTCTTTTTCTGTGTTTTATGAGGACTTCTACTGTGAGAGGTTTTGTTTTGTTTTTTTAATGTTGCTAAATTATATTAATTTTGTAAAGATCTGAGGGGAAAAAACACAATAGAATTCTTAAGGTGGGCCTGCTGGGCTACATGCAAAGGCCAATGGATAGACTGAGTATGTGTTGGGTGTTCTGTTGCTCTTCTTCCCAGTATATAGTGTGGGGTGGTTTGGAAAGAAGCAATGATGCTTCCAGCATCTTCCCACTACCATCAATTTCCTGCTGATGTATGGATGAAAAATATATTTCAGTGGTTTTTGATACATGATAAATAATCAGCTCTCCAGTTTTATTTGCCCTGAAGATTTGTTGAAGCCAAGCTTTACTCTGAAAGGAAGGAATGGAATTTTCCTGCTTTCTTTATTGGGGCTGCATTACCTTTAAATTGAAGGGAAGAGACTGGAAAAATCATTCAGTCTCCTCCCTCTCTGAAATGACATGGAAATTGCTGTGTTGCTGGCCCACACCCAGCCAGGAGTGGTGACGGGGTGATGGGGGGAGGGGGGCGGTAAGGGTGGGTAGTGGGGAAGGCCAGACAGCTACTTTTGAGGTCTGCAGTTCAATTTCAGGCATTATTGATTAGATTAAGATTTATAACTGCGGAGGGAGTGAAGGTTCTCGGAGGGGTGTTATTGATCTTTTGTTCAGTTTCTAGGATGGCGTTTTAAAAAAAAAAGTTCTCTCTGCTCCTAGAAAAAGCTTCTACATGCAGAGTATGACAAAGAAATTAGAGTTTTAGCTCCATAACTTTTCCTATCCATTCACAAATTTTATGATGATAACAAAAACAAGCAAACATGTTCACCTGTTTCTGTGGTGTTGGGCATTTCTCATCTGTAAAGCAGGACTGTTTTATGATACTCATATTCTTTCTTCTATCTCCCTCCCTCCCTCCTTACCTCCCTCCACTTTCCTCCCTCTCTCCCTTCCAGTAAGCAAACACTTTGCTACCCGCTATTATTTCACTTAATAAGCATTTACTTTTCGATGTCTAGATAAGGTTCCAGCACAACCCTGATAATACTTGTTTAAGAATCTATCACCCGGTGTTTAGAAATGATTAATAGTGCAGGATCCCTGTTAGTACCGAAGCCGTGGGCAGACTCCATGTTTTACTAAATGCAAGGTCACTCGCAGGCTAACCCAGACAGTCCCCCTTCCCGAGAGTACGAGAATGTCAGACACTTCAGAATGGTACCTGTACAGACAAGCTTCATTTTTTTTTTTTTAAGACTTCAGATTGGTGTTGTTCATATATCAGAGTGTCAGAACTACCGGCCTGGTTATTTACATCTGTTTTACGTTGAGCTGTCTGCTTGATTTATACTAATGTGATATGTCCCCCTTCTCTCTTCAGCTTAATAACTAGTTAATAACTAGTTTATGTTTTGTTTTGATTTTCCAGTCCCGTCCTTCACGTTCACACCAACAGGTATCTATTTGCACTTAACCCCTTCCTTCCCTTTGTTAGTTTGGCATGCGGCGGGGGTGCTATTGTGTTTCTGGTTCCAGTTCGGTTCCAAGCCGGAACTCGGGGAAAGGACTCACACAGTAGAATACACAAATTTCCTTCACTCCTGCCAGGCATGCATATGTTGTAGACACGGTTGGTGTTGCTTTTTCGCCTACTGAAGGCAGGTCCGTATTCTGCATGCCACTACGCATCTTAGTCCTGTGTGCATGGGTCTCTGTTAAACAAGCACAACTTTTCTACCTGCAGCATGATTGAATGCACTAATCATCTGACTGATCAGATCACACCGGGCCATGTGTTGGTCTCCCCTAGACTCAAACCTCCCAAGTTTTCCGGCAGCAGGACAGTGTCTCTCCTTTGTAACTCTCTGTCCATAGAATTAGTATTCTCAGAGGTACCACCCAAATCACCATCCCACGTGAGAGATGAAACCTCATTTCCAACAAGTCTGAGTCTTCATCTTGTTTCCATTCCGTGCCTTTCAGAATGGATGCTCCTCTCCTGTCACCTGCAGTCAAAGATGTCCCTGTAGTTGTGTCCTCAGTTTTAATCCAGTTATTGGGATCCCGAGGCACAGTTATCTCTCCCTAGCAGACTTGCAGTTTAGAGTTTTTCTAAGTAGGGGAAACTTGGCAGCTTTAAAAAACACATTTCTTCTTAGAAAATGTGTCTGTATTTACAGGAAAGCTAATCTTCTTAACTCCTTGCCTATTTATAAATCGGTTTTTGTTCTGGCCCAAATGAAAATTAAGATTATTTTTTTCATTCATGTTTGATGGAGATATAATATCTGATAGAAACATGCTGTCAAAGGGTTTTCATAAGCCACGTATAAAATTGTAAGCCACGTATAAAATCGTAAGCCACATATAAAACAGGTCACCTTAGTTTTCCCAACTTGGCATAAGTCTTGGTGTGTGGAAAGAGGGTTTGTTTGAGCATGTGTCCTTGCTTTACGTCTGTGATTTCTTCTGGGAAGACAATCTAGCCGAGTCTCCTTCCCTCCAAATTTAAAATTATACATACAGAAATCATAGAACTATCTAATCCTGTGAAAAAGTCTGAACAAATCCTCTCGGGTGGTGGTGTACACAGCAGAATGACTACGTACAAGTTTTTAAATTTTGCTCCTTGCAATCATATTGAGATGCTGAGACATTAAAAATGATATGTAGTTAGTCTAAAAAAAAATCATCTTCTAAAATATTCCTAGATGGAGCAAAAATCTGCGACATCTTGTGGTAGATTTTATAAAGCTCCTAGGTAGGAAGGGAAATTGAATGACGTATAGAAAGCTGTTCATGAACTTAATGGCTCCTGCTATATAAACATGCCTATTAATTGTTCTCTTTCTCTTTTCTTTTATAATATTCTAGTAACTTATCAAAGAGGAGGCGAAGCCGTCAGCAGTGGAGGGAGGTAATTATCTTGCTTGCTTTTTCAATTCAAAGGGGTATTCCAATTATTTTTTTTTGTCTTTGACATTGCTTCCTTTGTTAAAAGGTTAAACTTCCATGTTGAATTTCTTCACCTACTTTGAAGTTATCTCTCCCTTCAGCTGTTAACCAAGGAGTTTTTGCAGTTATTGTATGAGTGGTTGCATTTCAGTTCCTGACCACGAGAGGGAGCAGTTTACCCAAGAAAAGCAGACTTGCTGATTTAGCAGAAGATTAAAAGGAGTTAAAGTGATTAGGCCTTGGCACTTAGGAAGATTAAGAAATATAGCTGGTTAACAGACACTATCAAAGAAAGGTGTTCCCTTGAAAACCTGCTGAAGACGGCAGTTGCTCGGAAGTTGTGGGTGATGTTTGTTCTCGGCAGGAATTTAGCATAATTCACATCTACATATGGAGGGAAAATACATTTGAAGGAGGAAATCTAGGTAGCTTGTTAACAAAGAGATGTTTTCACCTCTAATTAAAATGAACCTCAATCCCACATTTATGGTTTTTTTTTTAGTGATTATTATTCAGTGAGTTGTAATATATTCACAGAGAAATCACAAATTGAGGTGGCAGAAAGCTTAAAGGGGCTGGTGCAGGGGATAAATCACAGGCTTAAGGATTTTCCACAATAAGGTGATTTTTTTTTTCACCACCACACTCACCTCCCACCCCACCCCCCAAAAATCCAGTAACATTAAGGTGATTTAAAAAAAAAAACAAGAAAGAAAAGAAAAATGTAAAAAAACCCGTCCAACACAAACTATTTTATAATTCAAATTTGTTTGACTTGCTGAGTGCCTTTGAGTGTAGACTTGAATAATGTGATTAACTCACAGAGTCTGGTGTTATTCCTGAATCTAAGGAGTGGCTGATACGAACATTATTGAACTTGCTTTATAACAAAGAGTGATTTGAAAGAAGAAGGTTGCCTGCCTCTAGCCAAGGCTTTTCAATAGGCCCTGATCTCTTCATCCCTGGATACTATCAACTTCTTGTTTTCCTACCTGCGAAACAAAGCCAGCCTCCAAAATCACTCCCAAAGCTAAGAAATATGCACAAAGGAAAAAAAAAAAAAAGAAAAGAAAAGAAAAATCCACTAGATTCACCAATTAAACCACCACATATTTTTGTGTCCTGGGGAATTCCATGTAAGTCACAGCCCCGGCTTCACGCGGCTTCACGCATGAGCCTCTGGCATAGAAACATTTCCTCTTAGGTAAATCTGGAATGCCTGGTTATTTAGCCGCCACCTTGTGGGTATTTACTTAAGCCGTAGGCTTCAGTTTCCCTGGCAGTAGCCTCTGTGCACGAGCACATGTGCACAAGCTCGCATGCACCTGCATAAAAATAAAGCATAAACCCCATTTCTTCACTAAAGCGTTTACAAAATTACCATGTAGGAAACAAGGGCAGAAACGCGTAAATAGCATTAAACGGTTCTGTTGTAAACGAAGAATTGCAAAGTTCCCAAACTCTCTACTTGAAAATCCCCTAGCAATGAAGACATAACTGTCTACATTTTAAAAGCGGACGCCTAGCAATGAAGCAGATTTGTTTCCAGTACTCACTAGAGATTATCATTTTCTTCAGTGTAATGGCGAAAGCTTTGAGAACGTTGGAGAAGTCACAGTTATTAGAGTTAAAACTCAGGATGACTAGTTGTTGCTTTGTCCTGTTTTGTTTTTACACGATTTTAAACATTGGCTCATTAGCTAGAATAAACTTCTACTATATAGCAGCCACTACATAAAATCCCCACCCTGGATTTCACAGTACAGTGAGAAGGACATGATGAACAATAGAGACGATGAATGCTTTTAAAAGTCTACTATAGCCGGGCGGTGGTGGCGCACGCCTTTAATCCCAGCACTTGGGAGGCAGAGGCAGGAGGATTTCTGAGTTCGAGCCCAGCCTGGTCTACAAAGTGAGTTCCAGGACAGCCAGGGCTACACAGAGAAACCCTGTCTCGAAAAACCAAAAAAAAAAAGTCTACTATATTGTCATAGCAGTTGCTAACCATGGTGGGGGAGAAAGGAAAATAGAATGAGGAAATTAGTTCATTGAGAAGGGATATCATTCCTAGCTATGGAATAGCTGTGGTGTGTGTGTGTGTGTGTGTGTGTGTGTGTGTGTGTGTGTGTGTGCGTGCCCATGCCTGTGAATGCACAGTATGTATGTTTGTATGTTTTGTATGGATGGGGCAGAGAAAGCATAACATATCAAATGTCTCTGCTGAGTTCTCTTTGTCCATCCCTTCAGCTCTGGGTTTCTTCATACATCTCAGACTCTGGATCCTAATGGACCTGGCACATCACTAGGTCAATGATACCACCACAACCAAAACCTTCATGCCAGATGTTTTCACACCCTGCATCCATTGAGCATCTCTTGTCCTTGTCATTTGTCTTGTCTCTCCCAAGTGTCATTTGTCTGCAAACTCTAGAATTCCCCCCGCCTCTTCTGAAAGAAAACATGGGCTGTTTCAACTTGATCTAGTTTCACTAAAACTACCCTTGCCACTTCTCTGCCGGCTCAGGCAAGAATGATCTTTGGGATGTGTGTTAAGCATATCTGCACTCTTGAAGAAACTGGTATCAGTAGGCCCCTGGATCCAAGGGCAGTATTTCAACCCTACAGAATCTTCGATTGCCGTGTTAGCTAGCCCATATTACATGTTGTCCGCTATGCATGCTGGATCATGACACTGCCGTGTATAAGGTTAGTCTAAAGATAGCTTCCTACTTAACCGGTTATCCCTTGGCAATCTTGGCATTCCCATATTCAATCTTGCTTTTGATTGCTCCCAGTGAAATACATACCATGGAACTATATCAATTAAGCATGAAAAAAATTGTCTATCTTACTAAGAAAGAAGGAAGGAAAGAAGGGAGGGAGGGAGGGAGGGAGGGAGGCAGAGAGGGAAGAGGAAAGAAAGAAAGAAAGAAAGAAAGAAAGAAAGAAAGAAAGAAAGAAAGAAAGAAAGAAAGGAAGGAAGGAAGGAAGGAAGGAAGGAAGGAAGGAAGGAAGAGAAAAACAGGCAGACAGACAGAAAAACAGACAGACAGACAGAAAAACAGATCAAGTGCCACTACATTGTAGCTTTAGAGGATCTAAGTTGTGCATTCATGGGTGGTTCACAAGTAACTGCAAGCCTGAAACTCACCATTTAGGCAAGGCTAGGTGACACTGGTCCCAGGAGGTTTCCTTGTCTCCACCTCCCCACAGCTGTGATAGCAAGTGTTCACACCCAAATTCAGATTCTGGGCCTTGAACCTGCACCCTCATGCTTGTGCAAACACCCTACGGACTGGCTTCTCTTCCCAGCCCAATAAATGCACTTTGATTACATCATCAATCTGATTTATTGGATGATTTTTTTTTCCTTTTCTTTCTCATTTATTCCCAAAATCTCATACTAATATTAACATCACAAAATAAAACATAAATAACTTTGGAAGTCCCACAAAATCTTAAAAAAAAAATTTATTGGATGAATTTTATCAGAGAATTCAGTGACTGTACTTCAATGCTGTCACTGATGTTCTTTGAGAAGGATAAATGGCTTGATAGATGAATGAATGCCAGAGCCCCCATTTTGTCTATGATTGTTTTAAAGGTTTGTTGTTTGAAAGTAGATTATTTTTTTCCATTTTATAAAAGAAGAGGCTAGAGTTCCCCACATTGTAGATTTAGTTATTCCTTAAAGAAGAATGAGCATTGCGGTTATACCAAGAGACCTGCTCCCGACGTGCAAAGGACAAAGTGTGTGGTAATCCAGACGGAGTGTAGTAATAATATTAAATGGCTGTTCTTACCCATTTGTTCTCATGCCTCAAACATTCCAGTTGCCTCTTCCAAGAAAACCTACTTAAACTCCAAACCACAACATGAACCAGGAAAAAAAACGAGGGAAACCGGAGGGAGGGAGTGCGAAGGTCAACTTTGCCTGGTCAGTGTGCCAATACCACATTTCCTGTCAGGGGAGAACAGACAGAAGTGGATAAAACCCACATCTTGCTTCTCTTAAAAAACCTTGGCAACTCTTAGATGGAACCGAGGGCTTTGAAACCCATTCACCCAGTCCACGGAGCAACGACACAGCCGATAGGCTGGCGGCTGTCACTGCTGGGATTCTGCATAAGTTTTCCACAGCTCCTAGACTCTGTGGTATTTCTGTTGTGGTTTATCAATTCAAATAAGTGTTCTTGGAGTGAGAGATAGGAATATCTGAAGTAACGGAAAACGCAGAACTGAAGGCAACTGGCATGTAATCTTTGGAGCACATATGGGTTCTTTGTTGTTTTGTTTGTCGTGACTCAAATGAATCCTCTTAATATATGCAATCATGTAAGGTTATTTTTAACATGCTTAAGCCTGTAGCTACTATATATATGCTTTGCTTCTGTTGAGCAGCCAAACTCACACATAAAATTAAATAAAATTTAATAAAATAAAATAAAATTTAAATGGATAAACATAGCCCTCAGAACTGTCAGTTGCAGAAGATAGCTGACACCCTTAACAGTAACTGCACCTACCCTTGCCTTTGACCAAGACCTCTGCCATACACACCTGGCACTGTAAGCTTCGTCATGGGACAAGAGTCATGTCTTACCTTCTCCCGGAGAATACTTTTCATTCCAAACTCAAGTCTAAACAGAAGCCCGAGGTGCGATTGCCGATCTTCCTTCCTGCTGGAAATCACCCATCTCTCTAAGAAGCTTTAAGCTTCTGATGATATCAAAGCACTCACTGTAAACGTGTTTACAGTGTTTACAGAGGGGATTGGTAGCATGAAAACACTGTCTGTTCCTTTTGAAACATTCGAGCCAGTCTGGGAATTTTCTACTTGACTTATACTCCATACATACCATAGTGTTTCTTCAATGCCAAATATGGAAGTTTTATTCTTAATAACGTCGACAGTGATAACACTCCAGGTCTACATTCAGGGGAAACACAATAAGACAGTTAAAGATGACTGGGTGCATCTTTTCCACCACTAACATCTATCTCAGACCCCAGACATCCTTACCATAGCTTAGGCAGCAACATTACTCTTCAAAGTATGCCTTTATCAACACCCTTAGTAATTAAACAGCCCGGTCTCTACAGCTTTATTGAGACTATAGGACATTTTCTTCATTGTTCCTGTTACACAGTGTTTGGGGACATCAAGGAATTCCCATGGGTTTCTGTGTGTGTTTGTAACACAGGGGCCATTGCTCACGTGTGAATGTCAGCTCTGCCCCTCACCAGGCAGACAAGTTCCCTAACCTCCCTCCCAGGTCCCAGTTCCCTCTCCTTTAAAATGTGGATGATAGCAGCCTGGACTGGGAAAACCGCAGTGACTAAATTGCACGACTCCATTTAAAGAACTCGGAGCAATGCCTCACACGTTATAAACAGGGAGTAAATACTCATTTTAACTGAGTAAATATATAGTTCCCCCTCCCCCCGACTAAGTGAGAAGTATGTGTGTTGTGTCTTACCGATGAAAACAGAATCATGGAGTAGTCTGTGGTACCAGTCTGTTCTGTTGTGGGTTGCACAGTACATCCCATGCCCTTCCTCTCTGTGCTGAGTTATCAAGTGGTATTGGAAAAGCATGTGGACTGCAGTTTGTTTCCCTGGCACCAGCAGTCTAGGGCACCCATCCATTACTGCGCATGCACTCTGCCTTCACAAAGAGAAAGTAGATTAGCATTAGTTGTGGAGGGGAGGAGGGACACTAATATTTCTTTTAGTCAACTGGTGTAAAAATTATCAATTAATTCCGGCTGTGTGCGGTTTGGCTACCCACACCAATGCTTTATGTTCCCGAATAAAAGACACGTACACAGTCTTTATATTTTGATATACTTTAATCAATGAAATAGCTGGGCTACTTCCCAACCTCCACCTGGTTAATCCACCTTGTGACGATAATCACGAGTTATCACTTACTATATTCTATATTCCACCTTGGCTGCCCTGGACCCAGTTGGGCACCTCTGGCCCACACTCTTCTGGCTCCTACATGCCGGCTATGCCTCCCTATCCTCCACTCTTCTCAGGCATGGTGTCTCCTCTCCTTCTCTTTCTCCTGGCAAGGTAGATCTCCTTCTTCCTCTTTCCTCTGTATCCCAAGCCCAGGAATCCTAAAAGTCCCACCTCTGTCTACCTTGCCCAGCCATTGGCTGCCAGCATCTTAATTTACCAATCAGAACCAACTAGGGGTAGGGTCCCTCAGTGCCTCATGTGCAGACACTCCTATAAGCAGTTTTGCGAACATTATAATACAAGCAGCATTAGGCCAAAACCACTTCATTTCCCCCTTTTTGTCCAATTAAAAAGGCTCTTTTTCTCTCAGATATAAATTGACAACAATTATAACAATTATGCAAATTATAAGGTATGATATACACTTACAACGTCCAGTCCATCAATTTTATCAATTTAGATAAATTACTCTATCATCTAAGCTTACGTAAAGAGTTTACTATTCTTTACCTCAAATGCATTAGGCCAAACCTACTACAGTCAACATCTTTGTTTCATCAAATTTTATTCATTAGCTTTCCACTACGGAGGACTGGGGACACTTTTTACATTATCCCCATGGGCTGAGAAGCTTAAACAGCATACTGATGCATTGCTGTACAGGATAGCGTAGAGTCTCACCTCCCCCCCCCCCCGCCCCGCTGAAAGCAATTTGGCTTTGAAGAACCATGTGCAAATCTGCTATATGAGAAGGATCTGTTTGTGTAGTACATACACACATTATGTTTTATAATGAAGCAATTTTAATGGATCAAAAAATGGAGTCGGGCAGGTAGTCCTACCTTCCAAGACTCAACATTATGCTCTGATGATTTCAGATTCTGTGTTTGTTTTCTAATCACCATGACAAAAAAAAAAAACCAAAAAAAGTTCAGATAGTAAAGATTTGAACTCTGAAACACAACTCTTAACAGATCTGTCCACAGAAAGACTTCCTAGAACATTAGATTACAGTTGCCTGTCTGTAGAGTAAAATGCACCTAGTATCATTCGGTATAGTTCACCAGATTATGGTAAGATTAATCAAATGAAACGCTTGCTGGGATTCTGAATGTGAATTGTTTTCCCATTCCTTTTCTGTCTTGTTTTCCTTTAGGCCGGGACTCCTCAACATTAGTGAACCTACCACGCAACCATGGTTGGCGGACACATGGCCCAACACGGGCAACAACCACAACGACTGCTCCATCAACTGCTGCACAGCCGGGAACGGCAACAGCGACAGCAACCTGACAACCTACAGTCGCCCAGGTTAGGGGCACGGCTAGAGCCGAAAACACATTAGCCTTACCAGGAGTTAGCCAGAAAGAGTCATGTGTCCTTCCTGAATGAGGAGGAATCGGGGTCAACAGTCTTGGGAAATGATAAATATGGAACTAACTAGCCTGCTCAAATATCTTCTCCATCCCTAAAGAGAACATACAAATTCTAGAATAAAGGAAAATAAAATTACAAAAAAGTCATGGTATTTGTAACTCTAATTTTTATTATGACCATTTAAGGCCCAAAGATTTGATTAAAAAACAAAACAAAACAAAAAAACAGATTTTTCCAGTGGCAACAGCAGTGATAATCACCTACAGTAATAACAAAACATTTTAATGAGAATGAACTAAATTTTTAGATCAGAATTCACAATAGAAAAGCAAATCCTAAGGCTACAGAGGTACTCATAGTGTCCACACTCATAAGCCCAGAGCTGAAATATCTGCCTACGTTTATTCCCATATTGTACAAACTTCACCTAAAACATCAGAGTAGAATGTGGAATCTGCAAGAATTTCCTAAAGAAGGAAAGTTAGAAAATCTTCCTAAGGAACCAAAAACAAGTTTAGAAACTAAAAATAATGGTAAAAACAAACAAACAAACAAAAAGACGTGACCATGGACCTAAGAAAGGGAGACAGAGAAGGTGGGCTGTAGATGAATATGTAATAATGTGAGAAAAAAATCAAAAAGCCATCCCTGTGTCTGCCCTTAAAAATAATCCCCAGTCTCATCCACTGATGGGAAATGTTCATTATCCATGTGACAAGTCCGTGTCCCGGGAGCCCCATGCTCCGTCTAGACAGAGAGCCCCACAACCCCAAATAAAAGGCAGTGTTGACACCGATAGGAAGGCATGAATGCCAGCAGCCTCGTGGAGTGCTGTTCAGAGCTACACTGTCCAACAGAGAGCCACAGGTGGCTTTCAAATCTGACTGGGTTTCATGCTTCCTCATGCCAACTAGCCCCATCTGAAGTTCTTTATAGTCAGATAGGACCAGTGGCTGCTATATTGCTGAATGTAAAGTGAAAGGGGACCAAAGATCAGAAACAACCTATTTCATGAAACTCATAAAGAAAGATTGCCAGGGCAAGATGAGGTTTCCAAAACTACGTTGCTTTTGTTGTTCTTCTTACTCACTATTGAGCAGAACTTACTGCCTAGAAATTAAAGATGAAGCTACTACAGGCCAGATGAACTGAACTTCTGTGGTCCATGGTGCATTAACAGAAGGGCAAAGTAGTTGAATTCATTAGGATAGGGAAGTTGCGAGTTGTTCTTAAGATTATGTCCTTGGTTGCCTCGTGAGTAGCAAGCTTGTTAATTTACCACTTTTAAGAATGTCCCTTTGAAAGCTGCTTCTTGAGGAAACCTGTTAATGGCGGTGCCACTTTTGAGGAACTTGAATAAAATAATGTTATTCCTCTAGTAACTTTTCCATTTAAAAAAAAATCTTTTAGCTTAAAATAGAACTTTAGTTCTTCCTGCTGTTTTAATATGTTGAACTTTAAATAACATCTATGTGTATGTTATTTGGTTCCTAATTATCTCAATGAACATAGAATTAGCATGGGAATGAGATATTAGAAATACCAGATATTATTTCTGTCCTTATTTGATTAAGTGGCCCTGGTTACCATGATTCATTTTGTCACCGTCATTATCATTTTAGACTCCGTGGGGTGTCATTATGAAAACGTGAACGATGGCTATATAGCATCTTTCTCTGATAATGGTTATCCTGTACAACCAAGTAATGAACCAGTAAAGTCCTCCTGTGCAGTATTTATTATTACTTTTCCCTATTCTCTTAGCTCTGACTAGAAGCATTTTATAAAACATTGAAATCTCAAGTCATTGAAGCTGTATGTACCCCTGTTCAGATTCCTCAATTTACTAACTTAGTTCTTTTGCTTCAATAGCTCCAAGTAGTAGCTTCATTAGGTCCATAACCTGAGACCAGGAAATGTGAAGCTCTCACATCTGTATGAAATATATGTATGAGATATACGTCTAGATCTGAATGTATATTGTTGTACTGGAATTCTTTTTGATGGAGTTTTTAAAAAAGGCTATTTTAAACGGGATTGTAAATTACACTGACAGAGGTCGAAAATTATTTGATTCCTACATAAAAAAATTATGAATATTTTTATCTCCTTAAATTTTGGTTCCCTTTGAAAGCCCGTGTGGATAGTTCAGCCTTTCTGTAAATCTTAAGCACACTTGTCCTTTATAGACCAATTTCATTATAACTCAGAAAGCTTAGAAAACAATTGAAGACGAATAACCCTGCAGAATGACTTTTTCCTTTTCCTCTTCGTTGCACATAGCTGATTGTATAGCAAATTATAACAACCAACTGGATAACAAACAAACAAATCTGATGCTCCCTGAGTCAACTGTTTATGGTGATGTGGACCTTAGTAACAAAATCAATGAGATGAAAACCTTCAATAGCCCAAATCTGAAGGACGGGCGTTTTATCAATCCATCAGGGCAGCCCACCCCCTACGCCACCACTCAGCTCATCCAGGCAAACCTCGGCAATAGTATGAACAATGGCGGCGGCGGCGGGGACTCCAGCGAGAAGCACTGGAAGTCTCCGGGGCAACAGAAACCGGAAGTGGCACCAATTCAGTATAACATCATGGAGCAAAACAAGCTGAACAAAGGTGAAGGGTTTTGCATTTGTTCCCGCCCCTTCCTGTATCGAGTCCCCCGACCCCAAAGCGCTAACCATGAAAACTGGTCGGTGACTACCAAGTCAAAACCTTCTTTTGATGACTGAAATTATTCTTGTTTCTTTGGCTTCAAAAATCTCCAGTGTCAAAGAGTTAATTAGCACAACAATGACCATGGAAATTGATTTTATAATAATATATAAGTATTTTCAAATGGTTCTGAGATTAATCTAAATTTAATAGTAGGTGAAGGATTGCCTAGGACATGCAATCTTTTATTCATAAGGCAGACGTACAGCTATCACAATACCTCACATTCTCAATAAATAGACTATCCCATCCTTTCCACTTGAGGATGGAAGATAATTGCTTCTACATGGTCATATAAACGAATGGCATTTTTATATCAAACTGAAGAGAAATAATTAAATTAAACTTAGACTGGAGAAGTGGTTCAATTTCTTATATCACCTCGTGTGGTTCCTGTGACGGCTATAATGTATAATTCTGGGACCTAAATTTCTGTGGTTGACCTGATTGAAGTCTGTCAGTATAGAACCTAAAATAAATTGAGTTTAATATTAACTTGAAGGAGCAGAATGGTATTGTATGGCCTGAAGGGAATGTCTCTGTATTGTAACATGTGGGTTGAAAGAGATAGGTATTTGATTCCTTTGCCGTTCTTCAGGCTACTGCCTCAATAACATGATTTGCAAAGTTATACCTCTAGGAAAAGCAAGAGTGCTCTAATTTGAATAGATAGGGTAATGTTGTGCAAGTACACAGGCAAAAGACACAATTTTCTGTCAGTAATTAGAGACAAGGATTTATTTCCTTGAGATGTACAACTGGAGATTACCAAAGGGTAATTTAAGCATTTCATTTGATTAAATCCATGCTATATGTTTTAATTTCATAATAAAGTCATCTAACCTTTTCCTAAGTTTAAGGAAGCACTTGATTGATATAAGAACCCAATTTAATGAAATTCATTAAGACTCCTGCATAAGTTCATGACGAAGTCTGACACAGAAGGAAAGGGGAGTTTCTATAATCATGGCTTCACTATGGTGGGTCAAACTCCCATCACCTTATTCAGCCACTTTGAGTGCTTTTGCTCTGAGCTGTGGAAAGGTCTGGAAAGTCCAATGTACAAAGAGTTTAGAACCTCAGCTCAGTTTTACTGCTCAGAAGCACATTGAATACGTGAAAATACAAAGAATAAAGACTCTGGAATGCAAATTGATGGACAGATTAGTGCGGCCTGTGTGCCTTTGGTTGTCTTTTCTTTTGCATTTTCTCCTCCGCCCAAGTTAGCAGAAACATATCTGCCACAGATCAAGATACTGTGTTTCCTTACTGGGGACAGATTTTTAATAGATACAATGTTGTTGACAAGTTTCAATTCTCTTAGTACATAGGTAGAATTACATAGGTAGCTAATCTACTAAGTATGATACCATTTGAATGTAGGCTGTGAAGCACAACTTTGATGTATGCTTAAGCAGAGACAGCTGAAGAGAAGAGAAACTGAGGGCAAGGTTTGGGTGTAGTTGGCATCTGTCTTGGTTTACTCTGAACAGGGAGGGAGGGAGAGGAGAGGAGAGGAGAAGAGGAGAGAAAGAAAGAGAGAGAGAGAGTCCTAATACATATCCAACAAGCACTAGTATGAAGCCATGCCCACAGTCCCTTTGACTGTATTTAAAAATATATGCATGTGTCTGTGTGTGCATTTCAATTAGAAGCTTTAGTCTATCATGTTAATCTGAAGAGCAAAACAAGAAGAAACCAGGCGAGTAGAAAACCCAGCTGCTTTCTTTAGTTACTCAGAAATATAAACCAAACAAGTGTGAAATAACTAAGAGAAAATAAACTTTTTTTTTCCTGGAATGTCTAGATTATCGGGCAAATGACACAATCCCTCCAACTATCCCATACAACCAGTCCTATGACCAGAATACAGGAGGATCTTATAACAGCTCGGATCGGGGCAGTAGTACATCTGGTAAGTAAGAAAGACACAGACCATGCCCGCCTTTCTCTTTAAAAGAGATGCCGAGCACAGTGCTGATGAGCTGTGTACTGAAGGGACGGGAATCATCATCACCTTGTATCATAGGAGTCTCAGACACAGGTCTGCTCAGCGATCTAAAGCACCATCCACCCAATCAACAACTTCCCATCCTACTTGTCATCAAATATCAAGAGGTCTGTTTCCTTCTCTGATACTGAGATTTAGCCAAGTCAAAAGTACAAAATAATTTTCCAAGACAGTTAAACTTCTTTTCCTTCCCTTAGTCAAAATACAGCCCCAAACAGGACATAGGTGATAAATTTGCTATATTACAAGAAGAAAGCCTGCAGAACAGGAATCTGGCTGGTGTTGAGGGATGGCAGAAACCTGTCCTAGTGCACATTCTCTCCGAGGTCTCCCAGTTCTTGCCGGAAAGCTCATAAAGTCCCGTCCCAGTATCGTCCTGTCCTGCCTCAGAAGCCACAGTGAGGCTTCCCTGTGGGTCGGTGTGCGGCTGCAGCTGTCTGCCAGCTGTTTTCCTGATAGGCGCTGCAGATGGGAGTTTGCTGGTAGTTAAGTCCTGTTTTTGTAATTAAAGGCGGTTCATTATTAGAACTAACATGTGGCAAGTCACACCACAATGAGAACGGAGCGATTGATCTTAAGTGGAGCATGTTTCTCCAGGACGGGGAAGAACAGAGCCTCCTGGCAACTGCAGGAGTGGTTGCTAGGGTCTTTGTGCCGAGGCTCTGCCCTCTTCTCTAATGATGCTCACATCTGCAGTTTCTGGTCCTCCCTTAACAGAGGCACGATGGTGTGGCATTCCCTAGCCTGGGCTTCAAAGGTTCTTACGTGAATTACAGGGACTTAGAGATGATTCTTTATCACTTTAGATTTTTTTTTCTTCCTGTTGGCTATCTACTGCTATTCATTGGGTCTACTCTTATTTTTTTTTTATTAGATATTGTCTTTATCTACATTTCAAATGTTGTCCCCTTTCCTGGTCTCCCCCCACCCCCATAACTACCTAACCCATCCCCTCTCCCCCTTCTCAACAACCCACCCACTCCAGCTTCCCTGTCCTGGCATTTCCCCTACACTGCGGTATCAAGCCTTCTCAGGGCCAAGGGCCTCTCCTCCCTTTGATGTCCAACAAGGCCATCCTCTGCTACATATGCAACTGGAGTCATGGGTCCCTCCCTGTGTACTCTTTGGTTGATGGTTTTGTCCCTGGGAGCTCTGGGGATACTGGGTGACTCATATTGTTGTTCCTCCTATAGTACTGCAAACCCCTTCAGCTCCTTGGGTCCTTTCTCTAGCTCCTCCATTGAGGACCTTGTGTTCAGTTCAATGGCTGGCTGAGATCATTCCCCTCAATACTCTCTTTTCAAAGTCTTAAATCATTTTCCCTTTTCTTCTTCAAAGTAACTAAATTTCATGTTTTGAACAAAATTTCGCATGTGTACTTTTGGGAAAATCATCGCCAATACTTAAGTATTCCATTATGATAAGTCATTTTGTCTCTGAACTCTTAGCTACTTGGAGAAAAGCTAGGTGCTTGATTCTCTGTTGCCATCTACATCCCTCAGTGTAGATGCCTGATCCTGCTTCTTGTGTTATCACTTATTCCTCGGATAATAAAAGGATGCTAAAGACATGACATCTGATTACCGGTGGCGGAAAACAAAGCACAGGAATGAAATTCAGGAGGGGCTGCAGTGTTGAGCATCAGGGGCAGATGCTGTTCTTGGGGAAGATGTATATGAGGAAACGAAGAGGAAAGCACGGGTCAATAGTACTTTCAGGACACGTCCCCCACAGTCCTCCTAGTACAAGCAACTGAGGATGTGAGGGAGCACGGAGAGAGTGGGACTGACAGTCAGCATTTATTGTTACCCTGCAGCCCACATTGTGATGCGATAGCAGACCAGCCCAAGGACAACTGGCATGACAAACAGTTCCTGTGACGGAAAAGTTCCCAAGTGACTTAAAAACATTTTTAAAGGCTCATTGAATAAGCTAAAGCCTGCTCCGTCTCCCACGGGACTTGTTTCAGAGTCATAAAGAAACATGAAGGCAATTGTGGGCTATTGGGGGCTCATATGAGAAAAAAAACAATTACAGACTCTGTGTTCATAATGTGCATATGGACCTGAAATATGTTAAGTGGGAGTGTTTAATTACACACTATCTTTTGACTTAAAACTCTCTAGAAATCAGTATACATACCAGCTACCAATGTTTAAAGGATGAGTCAGTTCTAAAATCAAAAACACCACAGTAAATGAATAATTAGGCTACTTCATAGCACTAAAAATGTTCAGGAATGTCATCTTTTTTTATTATAAGCCATAATTTTATATAAACTGGTTAAAATATTTCTGTCCGTTCTTTCTAATGTACTTTTCCTTCTTCCTTTGTCATTAAATATATTAGTTCTCCTGGCAATTTCCTTACCCCTACCTCTCTTCCCCAAGAAAATGAGAAATTTCATTGTGCCTGAAACATTCCAATGGACAAGTACAAATTATATATATTCAGTGATTTAATGCAACAGTAGAACACTAATAGATCGTATCTGTGTCGCATTGTATTATAGGATTCAGCAATTAAATAATAGAAAGGCACACCAGAAAATATGTCCACAGCCCATTTGTTTCAGATGATAGTCCATAATGCAATTAATTGCTGTAGGAAGATCACTATTAATGATATGACTTGTAAAATTCATTTAAACTCATGTTGCATCCTGGGCTGTGCACTCTGCATTGAACTTGGTAGGATTTGGCCTTTTCCCTTGTATAAAGTCCTGTCTAATGAAGAAAAGTGTGCACGCACGCGCACACACACACACACACACACACACGTGCATATGAACGGTCGGATATTAGCAGGAATATATTAAACTCTTGAATAATGGAAAAATAAAATGTAAAGGTCAGAACCAAAAGACATTGTGTTTTATTTCTTTTCTAGGGAGTCAAGGCCACAAGAAAGGGGCAAAGACACCAAAGGCACCCAAGCAGGGTGGCATGAACTGGGCAGACTTGCTGCCTCCGCCCCCGGCACATCCTCCCCCACACAGCAACAGCGAAGAATACAACATGTCTGTAGATGAAAGGTAAGGGCATTGCCACAGTAAGAGGAGCAGACAAGTCAGGGTTCGCCCAAATTGCCCAAAGGAGACTGATTTCTCGGGTTCACAAACACCAGCCTCTAAATCAAATAGCAGGACTTAACAGCTCTCCTTAGGGAAATCTGAAATATGAATGAAGGTTAAGGACACTTCCTTAGAACCTGAAAATTAGATACACATAGTATATACACACACGTTTTTAATGCACACATATATCAGCTCTCCCCTAGGGCTGTCTCAATTATGAATTAAGAAAGCTTCTTTAATACGCACATTATAGGTACACACGGGCATGAATGTACCTAATTATTCATGTATGTATACACAAGTATACACATATTAAAAACAATATGTATAATAGCTGGATGGTGGTGGTACATGTCTTTAATCCCAGCACTTCAGGTTGACAACAAAAAGAAAGTGTTATATACATGTAAACTCGAGCACAGGATCATGTATACATGATTTTATGATATTTTAAATACATTCATAGATCCACTAGTGTCTATGTTATAACGTACTATGTGATGTGAATTCAATAAGATTATAATGGAACAGAAAAACCATATCCAATAGTGTTTTCCTTGACCTTTCGTATCTTCAGTGTCTCTCAAAACACAAATACTTTGCACCGTGTTTCTTTTATCTGCTACTTCAAGTATAATAACTGCCTTTACAGCTGAGAGAGTGAGTGGACAAAGCCAACCAGGTTTGTGACAGTGTTCTCTGGACTGTCCATGAAACGACAAAGTTCTCTCTCGCCATTAAGCCGTGACTGGGAGTGTTAGAACGTCCTCGTCACGTGTTAAGTTCTCCTAAAACAATTGCATTGATCTATACAACTCAAGGTACACCGGAAAACGCTCTTCCTTAGATATCATTACCTTGTGCTTAAAAAAAAAAACAAAAACAACAACAACAAAAAAAGTTTCTTTAGAAATTTAAACCTTGCGGAACTGATTCTCAAAGTGTTTAGTGAGTATGAGCAAACTACATGGCAAAATTTAAGAAGTCTGTGTACTGTTTTCTTTTCCCAATGTCTGTCACTGGGCATGGTACACCAGAGGAAATAAAAAGCTGCCTCACCAGTACTATGGAAGGAGATCTCCTCTCACAGAGAATACCTAGCCAGAAAGGGTATCTACCTGAAAACGGCCTATGTGAAAAATGTTTTATAAGCAATTCTCATTATCCGTAACTATAATGCTGACGGCGCTCAGTTACTGAATATGCATGCCTACAGGGAAGTCTGAAGGAGTTCCTAAGAGCCTCTACCTCAGTGATGTCTGTCAGTGCAGTCTCCGATTTAATGGGTGTTTTGTTCAAAATACCTTAGTTAACATCTGTTCTTCTTCCCTGGTGTGGAACTCACAGCCAACAGCACTAGATCATGTCTAAACACATTCATCTCTAAGGGGCATAAGGCCCATTGCTGCCTTTCTTAGTTTAGTGTTACTAAAGTAATTCCTGTGGGTGTCGGAGTAAACAGGAAAATCACCGATATTACTCAAAAAATCAAAAGAAAAGAATTAAGAAAGAAGCTTAGAACTATGAACACTGATAGAAAGATGATTGCTGAGTGCATAAACCTGGACTCCTAAAAGTAGGTCTTTTTATTTTTATTTGAATTATTTTTAACCTCAGCTGGCAACACGCATGGCAGGTGGCTAGCTTTTGGCCTTTGCAGATGTGGGAATGACCGTGAACATGTCACCAAGACCGATTTTGTGGTTGTGTATAAATTTTACTGAGTCAGTAAATTTGCAGGCACAGAATGTGCATGTGCGAGTTACAAAGATCCGTACAGCTGTTGTTTTTTTAAAAGTTTGTTGTCCCAGCTATTTTAATACAGTAGTTACTGCTTAGTACACACACACACACACACACACACACACACACACACTGAAGTTAATATGAACAAAAGAAAATCAAAGCAAAACCTTCGGGCACCACTGTGGCACCCCAAAAAGGAAGATTGTAAGTGGGGAGAGCAAAGGCTTCCTGATCAAGCGGCAGTTGTTCATAACCTTGACACATGAGAAGGTTCTAAATTGAGGACGGGTTTATGGACGCTAGGACCACACAGAGATTCGGACTCCTGGAGAACTTAACAGGAAACACATGGGCGGGACTGGGAGTACGCTGGGAAGGCAGATGTAAACCAGATCGCGCAGATACTTCATCATCTTGCCTTGGCATTTTTATTTTTTATTGTTTAAGCAATTAGAGGACCATTTATTGCTTTGGAGTAAATGAATGATCTGTGAGTAGTGTATGATCTGTGAGTTTGGCAAATTTGGAGCAACTTGAAGGCACGATAAAAAAGGAGCTCTCGGAAGCAGAGAGGTGAATCGGAAGGCTAAGGCAATTGGCATGTATAGCAGACACGAGCAAGGGGCAAGAGTCGGAGTTTTTACACAGACGATAGAGATGAGTGGGGGAGTGGTTTGATGCCGGAGAAAGAAAATACTAAGAATTCTCTGTGGAGTCCTAGTTTAGATATGAGAACAAATCGCTTCTTGGGTATAAAGGAAAGATAGACAAGGATAACTTATTAGAATGGAAAAATAAAAGAATACGCAAACAAGCACAATATTTGAACATCAGCTCCTCCGACCGAGGGAATCAAAGTAGGTGATAAGATATGAATAAAGGAAGGGCTACCATAGGCAACTCTGGTGGTGCGTGCCTGTAACCCCAGCAGTCTGAAGGCTGAGGCCAGATTGTGACACTGTGGTTAACCTGGTCTAAAGCAAAATTTGTTGTCTCTCTGATATAGAAAAAGGAAAAGTAAAGGGAGAGGGAGTAAGAAAAGGAAGTACCTAATTTGTACAGTTCAATCTATCTCTGCCTAGTAATGAATGAAGAAGCACTGTGGCAAGAGGAGAAAGAACTTGCCTTCCCTGTCTGAAGCTTGAAACCCAGAGCAGCTTTCTGTCTGGGAGAAAAAGGCATCTGATATTCAAGGCCATTGTGTTTTACATTCAAAAATCCCAATCAACCAGTCTCAGGTTCAACTAAAGAAACAATACTTCCTGCAGTGTTGGAGGAAATGTGTGTGGAGCTGGACTGAATCGGCTGAGTTCCAGTTTATGTCACTTTGAAAGGATTTCTCCTCTATCAGGACATGACCTTGGGCCATTTGCAGTGCATTCTCCATCTTTTTCTAAAGGTCCTATGGAGTGGCAGAGCTAGAATCTCCCAAGTGCATTGGAGATGCACTAAAACAACTCTGCAAAACTATTTCCCACCGTGAAACTCCTCAGCCTCTCTCTACACGATGCTGTTGTGTGCTCTGATAACTTCTCACTATGAGCTGTTTTCTGACAGTAATTCTTTAGTAAGGCTTAGCAGAACTCTAAAAGGCAACTCGGTGCTAGCCCTCTCACTCTCTAATACAAGTCGTTTACCGCATGTTCTTGTAATCTGTTGTAGCTATGATCAAGAAATGCCCTGTCCTGTGCCGCCTGCACGGATGTATTTGCAACAGGATGAATTAGAAGAAGAAGATGAAAGAGGCCCCACGCCCCCTGTCCGGGGGGCAGCTTCTTCTCCAGCTGCTGTGTCCTACAGCCATCAGTCCACGGCCACTCTCACCCCTTCTCCCCAGGAAGAGCTCCAGCCCATGTTACAGGATTGTCCGGAGGACATCGGCCACATGCCCCACCCACCAGACAGGAGGTAGGTTCTCATTTGCTACCTTGGTGGCCAATCACGATTTCTGCCGTGATAGTTGTTGGATGTTGTTGGATAGTTGTTGGATGTTGTACCATAAAATAATTTTTGAGTCACATGAGCATTTTCTTGGGCTACCAGCCCATACAGATTAGTTGGACATTACCAACTTATACTGTTTGACTCTCACGTTACCTGAATTGAACCCCATGAACTCATAACCAGAAAATAATGCGGACCTAAACATTCCACCACTTATGATATCAATTCATGAGCACCTGTCTCATGTAAGTCCTGTGTTCTTAATGGTAAGTGTTTCATGCTATAGTTTTTCCTATGTATGAACAAGATGCTTCTTTAGTCTATGGAAGAAAAAAAGAAGTTTTCTCCTGTCATTTTAAACCCAGCAAAACATCGTTTATAAAGGGTTGGTATATTTATTTTATGGTGACTTTGGATATCTTAATTTTGGTTTAAATGTCCAGATGGAATACCTTTGTCCTGGGTTACAAACAGTACATGTGTGTGTAAGTGTGCACATGCAGATGTATGGACTTTTTTACTCTATTGAATATCACCAACAATCCATTTTATTACATGCAGTTTCTACCTCATAAAAACTGAGTCGTGTTAGCTTTTCATGTTGATGGTTTTGTTTGTACCATTTTTATTGACCTTAACACATTACATATCTGTCACTTTTCTGATTCCTAATATCCTTTAAAATTAAACACAGTATTTGCCTCGGAAGATTTTTCTTCAATATTCTTGAATAAAAAAATTCTAGCATGTGCTGCTTGAATTTTACCCTGTAGACTAAAACACAATTTGCTATGCTTATTAAGTATCTTAAGAAGTTATTACTAAATTTAAATCACATGCTCTCTCGAAAGAAGGGAATTTTCAAACCTTCTTAAATGCGGTGGAGATCTCTTTGTGTGCGTAGAATTGGGTTGCTGTATATTTAAAAGGAATAGTATTAATTCTTGCAACTATATGAAGATTGAGAACAAATAAGGCATCTCTTTTCCCTATTAAGGTCACAGAGCATCTCGGCTATTCTTATTAAAAGCAAATGAGGCGCTAATAGACACTATTAAGCTCTGAAATACCTCAGCATTCTTTCATTCTCTAAAATTACCTAAATTTCCTGTTGCCTAGCTACACCCCCTGGGTTGCCAGTGGGACTGCTGTGGTCCAGAATAGCCCGCAGCCTTTTTGTTGGTGGTGATAGTGTTAGTTCATTTATTCACTCAGTTACTTGGTTATATTTTGTTCTGATGTCTCAGGCTGGCCTTGAGTTTGTGATGATTCTCCAGCCTTGACCTCCCTAGTACAGGCATTATAGATGTAGGCTGCCACACCCAACTCCTGCTAGCCTATCTAATGTCTTATCTACTTATAATCTCTTCCACATTCCTCTGAAGTAAAAGTGAGGTTTTCTCTGCCATGTTCTTCACTGTAAACTCTCCTGCTTTGAAAGTTTTCTCTCTTTAACCCTCTCTTCTCATTCCGAGATGTCCTGCCTGCTATTCTTCTATTCTGAGGTGTTACTGCCTACCCCATCCCCCACCCCAGCCCCACCCTCTGCCCTGCTGTTTAATGTGGTGGTTTAATTTCCTTTTGACGGATTTCCATTCATACCATAGCCATAGCCGCCGGCAATAGCCGCCGGCATCTGGGCTTTCTGTTGCTCCATTCACCTGCCTCTGGAGCACCACATCCCTCTTAGGCATCACACCGAGATAGCATGTTATAGGCTGTTCGGAGAATCAAATAGACAATGTATGTTAAGTGTCTGGGACAGGCCATTTTCAGCAAATGGTATCCTCACCCTATTAATTGATTCACCCACTACGGATATTCTGAGACCTGTCAAACTTATTTAGTCATCACCTGTATGAAAAAAATCTAATATATAAGGGCATATGCAAAATTAAACCAAACCCTTCTGCCCTTTTTTATATCAGTTATCCTCCTATTTATCTTCTTTTGTTTTCATATCACCCCATAATTTTAACAACCAGTTTCCTTTAAAGTAACTCCAAAGTAGCTCTTGACATTGTTTTGTGGTTTCCATTTCTACAGCTGCCTGTATAAGATGTCAGCCCAATTCCAAACAAAAGCAAGACGAACAAACCAAAAATTTAAAAATTCCCCTAACTCCCTTTAAAACTCCCATCTCTTCCTTCCCCCCTCCATCTCCCTCCTCCCTTCTTATCTTTTTAGATGTTTCTCCCATCCAGGCAGTCATTCCAGCCTAGCACAGTCTTTGAGGCCCTTAGGTCTCCTCCCTTGGTTCACCTTTTCCTGAGTCCCTGACCACACCCTCTTTTCTACTTACCTGTGTTTGAAATTCCCTGGATTTATCTTAGGGTCGCAGCCCAGGTCTTACACCTCCTGATATTTTACAACATGGCAACCGTTTCTCATTCTTACAAGTCTGGCTGCTGGCTCGCCCTCCAAAGCTGTCTTCTGCTGCCTGGGGACAAAAAAAAAAAAGCAGCTTTTTTTTCTATAATTATGTTTTTATTTGAGATTATAATATAATGACATCATTTCTCCTTCCCTTCCTCCCTTGAAATCCTCCCACAAACTCCTCTTTGCTCTCTGGCAAACTCGTGCCT
This sequence comes from Tokudaia tokunoshimensis, assembly GCA_036184795.1. Taxonomy (NCBI): domain Eukaryota; kingdom Metazoa; phylum Chordata; class Mammalia; order Rodentia; family Muridae; genus Tokudaia; species Tokudaia tokunoshimensis. Next base: position 59,995,817 of record BTHU01000015.1, read on the forward strand.
TCCTTTACTATTAATTGTTGTAACGAATATACATATTCCTGAATACATAAATATACCCTGCTTAGTCTATAGAATGTTACTTGCATGTGTATTTTCAGGGCGGACCACTTGGTACTGGATAAATTGTCACCGTGCTCTTCTCCGAGGAAGACCATTTCCCCGGCTCTCAGCATTCCTTGGCTTCCTGTATTTCTTTTTGTAGGGTTGAGGCCTCTTCAGCTTTCCCGATTCATGTTAGAATGAGTATTGGTGTCCTTCCCGTTCAACTGTAGTGATACTGCTTCAGGCATTCCTAGGAAACACAACCTCACAGGACACTCCCCACTCCTCTGGCCCCTGCATTCCTTCTGCTTGTTCTGAGAGCCTTGGATGAGGGAGTACCAGTCTGCTCACACCTCAGCTCTCAGACTGATCCCGCCACTAGTTGCCTTGGCATCTGTATCTGTTCCTCTATTTCAATTAAACACTCTGACAAGAGAACTCCCAGGTCTTTAGATTTCTCAGTGCTCTTTCCACGACTTGAAGAAGAGAACCGTTGTCGTTGGGGAAATGCATTTAAATACCTGAACTTGCAGTCAGTCCATTATACCCAATGACTTGTGAGCTATTATGTTCAGTTCATGAAGGGATATGAACGTGACCTCCTAGATATGCACAAAGTCAAAGAAAACACACTTTAAAAAAGTTAAGACCACTTGTTGCTTTTTTGTCACAAGCATATCTTTTATGTTTCTTAATAGCATCAAGATCCACTTTTTGGCAATGTAGAAAATATAAAAATACCAATAATCTATGTAGTCAGATAATCATGTTCAGAGGTTCAGTGGGGAGGGTATGTTTGAAAGAAGGAAAGGGAAGAGGAAATGGTGTTACTATTTCATAATCTCAAAAAAATAAAATAAAAGATAGGTACACAGAGAAGAGTCCCATAAGCCATTAGCTCTGCACATCGTCCTGTTGCTCCAAAGGCTCCATCAGTTAGCGTTATTGTACAAGCCGCTACTTCCATTGCAGTGTGCTTTCTACCCTGGTCGTCTTTAACACAGATACTTGTATTAAATGTAACTTACAGATTTATTTAGCCTGTCTTCTAGTGTTGGTATTTGCATCGTGTCTGCCTTTTCAGGGAGTGAATGATGTTGAAGCCTCATCTGGAGTTAAATCCTGAATGCGGTCTCTTCTCCTCCCTCTGCCTGTTCAGATCTGTGTCTGCCAAACAGATGTCTTCTGTTTCCCATCACCACACCACTCCGATGTTGTAGCACTCATTGGAGATGGTTATTTCTCTACAACTTTCATTTTATATCCAAGTAGACCCATATATCCAAGTGCTTATTTTCCTCAGTTTTTACTATCTCCGTATCACTTTGGCATGTTGCAACAAATCATACACAAGACCCCAGTCTTAATATACTTTCCTCTGGAAGCCATTCTTCCTGGACTGTGTTGGAGTCATGTTCCACTGAATGTTCTCTTGCTGCACTTGCTTCTTGATGTTGCTACTGACTCTGCCAAGGCATGTCATGAAGTTCAGACTGCTTAAACACCTTCGGTGTCTTCCCTTCTCCCTAGAAATAGCGGCAACATTCCCCAGGAAAAGCAGTCGGGGACACCCTGTGACCTGTCTTTCAGTAACTTCATCCTTCCTGTTGTCACTGCCTCTGTTGTCATCAGGAAGTTTCTTTCACCTCAGGCAAGAACTCTGTCCTTGCTCACACCAAGATCTTTGCATGTTGTAAACCATCCTCCTAGAACATCCCTAAGTCCTCCATTTTTGACCTAATACCTATGTGTCCTTTAGATTCAAGAATGAATGTCAGATCCAGTTTCTGTGCTATGTCAGAATGTCAGTATTTGGACACTCCAGTCCCATACCCTCTGTCCTGGGGCCTCTTTAGAACTACACTATGCCTGAGCATGTGATTGACTGTTTGCATCTTCAGAGCTTGCTTGGACTCTCATTTCTATTTTATTCACCACAACTCATAATATAATGCTGAAGTTCATACTTATATTGCTATCTAAAAAAAAAACACTTGTAAAATTTGGTCAACTGACGCAACTATTTGATAATGTTCACAAGTCAGGGATTCTGGAAACATTCGTGTGGCTACTCCTTCACAGTTCAGCTGTTGGGGCTGAAAGCTCTCCTGTCAAGTGACTTGGTTCTCAACTCACATCCAGGATGTTCCAGGCCTCAGTGGCTCCTCTGTCTTGTCACTTACTCTCAGCTTCCCATATACCACATACTTCTCCGACACACCAGGCTTCTCATAGCATAGAGCCTCAGGAAAGTGGCACTTCTTAGGTGGTAACTGGCTTCAAGTAAGGGCAAGAAAGTAGTCAGACCAAGCAAGAACCACATTCAGAACTGGGGCATATCCTTAAACTCTGTGTGATGAATTGCATATGCTTGGCCCAGGGACTGGCACTATTAGGTATGGCCTTGTTGGAGTAGGTGTGTCACTGTGCAAGTGGCCTTAATACCCCTATCCTAGCTGCCTGTAAATTAGTCTTCCACTAGCAACCTTCAGATGAAGATGGAGAACTCTTAGGTCCTCCTGCACCATGCCTGTCTAGATGCCGCCATCTCCCACCTTGATGATAATAGACTGAACCTCTGAAACTGTAAGCCAGCCCCAACTAAATGTTGTCCTTTATAAGACTTGCCTTGGTCATGATGTCTGTTCACAGCAGTAAAACCCTAACTAAGATGCCCTGCTATATTGTATTGTTTGAAGAACTTGCAAGGTCTATCCAAAAGATTAAAAGATTAAATATTAAAATCCTTTTCGTGATGAGAGAATAACCAACTTTCATTTTAGAACATCATTTGGAGTAGGGGGAATTATTATGACACATTAAAAAATACCATCTAAAATATACACATACTTATATTTGTTGTCTATGATTTAAAATCCTTATGTCTAAAAATGTAAATCGTTCCCTCTAATTTTTTTTTACTGATAATGTTCTCATTGATTTAAATACCTAGCATATTTATCATAATAGGTATAGTAAATGTTAAAATACATATATTAGTTAATTATATATCTATGATTAGGGGCACATATAAATACTATGAAATATATTTAAGAAGAGTTTAGGAGTCAAACCATTATAACACCATGACATTTAGTAAGAATGTAAAAGCTCACATTATTGAGCTGGGGAGATAGTTTATTTGGTAAAGTTCTTATCTTGCAAACATAAGGACCTGACTTTTATCTGCAGAATCTATGTAAAAATAAGCTAGGCCTGGTGGCTTCTTTTTGATATCTTAGCCCTGTAGAGCAGTGGTTCTCAACCTGTGAATCAAGTCCCCTTTAGCGTGTAGACTGACCCTTTCACAGGGGCCACCTAAGACCATCTTAAAACCCAGATATTTACATTATGATTCATATCAGTAGCAAAATTACAGTTATGAAGCAGACACAAAAATAGTTTTATGGTTCAGGGTCATCACAACATGAGAAACTGTATCAAAGGGTCCCAGAAATTAGGAAGGTTGCGAACCACTGCTGTAGAAGTTGACTAAAGCTGATTCCTGGCCAACCAGTATGGCTTTTTTTGATGAACTGCAGACCAGTAAGAGACTCTAATAAACTGAGGTACATGAAGTCTGAGGAACAATACCCATGATTGTCATCTGCCCTCCATAAATATGTGGGTGTGCACTCACACAGACATGCATGCACACACTCACATATGCACACACTCAGGATCATGCACACCTTGAATTATAAATATTTTAATTTCTCCAGTGAATTACCAAGATATTCCATTTATATCTAAAACTAAGTAAAGTAGCTGATTTACATAGTAGGAATCTCCATTTTTCTTTTTTTTAGTCAGTTACAATAAAAATAATGTGTTTAGACCTTGTTCACATCTGTTGTTTCAAAACATTGGGTGATGTTGCCTTGCTAGAATTAATATTTGGCAAAAATGTCCTGAATGGTGAAAATAATGTTCACATATGGGCTAGGACATTTACTTGAATTTTTTAATATAAACAGCTTGAATTTGATAGTATTGGGAGGAAAAGAAATTCAAATGACAAAGCAAAATTAAATGTTCTCTTTACAAATAATCAGGAGGAGATAATTAGTTACACAGAACATTTAATCTATAGTGTTTGGAAAAAAAAATCTCAAACATTTTCCATTTTGAGTCTCGGTTGGTAAGTGCAGTATGGTGAGCTATAGGAACACCACTTTCATACATTAGTGGATCCCTCCCCTTCCCCTGGAACATATTTATGGAGGCATCACTTTTGCAACAGCCTAGAGTGCTATGAGTTACACACATATACTTTTATATTATTGAAACCCCTAAGGGGGAGAATCTAGAGAATTGAGGTTCATTTGTGACAGACCCAACTCGAGTGCAGAGTCCCGAAATAGCTTTTTGTTTTCCAATAGAATATATTACATATTTCAAACTGTACATGTTTATCACACATTCCTTGGGCCGGCCTTATTTACAGATGGTTTGGATAAATGTTGCTGCCTTTTCTCAGAATTTGCATGGTTTGTAGTTAAAAAGCAGCCCCTGTTTAACAGGAAGGTTTTCCATTCTCTAGAATGAGAGTTCTCCAAGCACAGAACAATATCTGTGTGTTTTCACCCTGGAATCGGCTGTTCCACAGCAATTTATTGATGGTCAAAATAGTCCCATTTGTGCTAAAAACCCAAACATGTCTTTAAAAAGAGACAAAAGTCGCCTGCTCTGGTAGCTATGCATGCTGACAAAGGCTGTAAATCAACATTTAAGTATACTATTTTATTGCACTCCGGATTAAAGAGTGGTTTTCCTCCTATGTGTATAACACATTCCGCATTGAAGCAATTATCCGTTTTAATCTTTTAAATAACTTCAGCTTTGGCACAGTTTTCATATTTCTCCTAATGCCACACACAAAGATAAATTAAGCCCACCAAGAAGTGAGAACTAATCCCCTATATTATAGGACTGTGTGTGTATGTGTATGTGTGTATATATGTGTGTGTTTGTATATGTATACATATATCCACATATATAGTTATACAAATATGCAAAAACATGCTTACTTTATGTAGTATTATGTACTTATGCATATAACTCTTTGATGTAATTGTTAATTTTCATTTCTTAATAATTTTCTTTACATATCCATTTATAAAATGTCTCTTCTTTGCCTATATAAAAAATAGTAGGTGGAGAGGGAAGCTGTTACCATTCCAGAAGGAAATATGATTTGGTTTAAATTCTGAACTTACATATAAGAACTTTGAAGCCTTTGAATTTCAGTATATTTCTGTGTAAAGTGATGAATTAAAAAAAAAACGAAACAAAACAAACCAGCAAGTCACAAGAATTAATTAACATTGTAAAAGATGGCTAGCCAGTGTCTCAATGAGTCGAGTGTGGTGTTTCAAAATTATTTCTTTCATAGTTTTCAATTTTTAGTAATAAAAGAAGTTTGTTTGACGTGTCTCCATTTATTGGGATCAAAAGTAAAAAAAAAAAAAAAGCTTACTTCAAAGAACTGCCAGACCACCCTATAAATGGTGCTATGTGAACTTACTTTTCCCTCCTTATAGTAGGCCTGGATGATTTTGACCATAGGTAGGTTTTGACTACCTCCCGTGTAGCTCTGTCTGCTTACATTTCATTTCTGACCCAGCAATGTTCCTATAAAACCTCAACCATACATTCCCAGACATCCTTTGCAGAGGGCTGAGTCTCTGCCACTACTCTCCTCTTTTGTCTTCCTGTGTCTTCGATCCTAAGGGAAAGAGGAGAGAACAGCAGCAGCAAATGCAAACTGGTCTCCTCAAGGCAAAGCGCTAACGCTGCTCTAACAGCATGTTACTCAAGAGTAGCATCGTGATAAAGAAGCAGGTGTACCTGCACTGACTCACCTCGCCAGTGTGAGCTTCTCTAAAGATGCTCTTCTCTTTGAGAGAATGAACTTGTGCATTCTCTCTCCTAAGCGCCCCCCACATTGTGAGGTTATCAGGTGATCTACCAGATCCTAATGGCAGCTACCTTCTAACTCAGCTGGGCAGCATTAATGGTCTTTTCTTTGGAAGAGTGTAGAACTGATGGCCTGCTCTGCTAGATCATTTCGCCTGACATCCTTCAGTGCATCCTCTCTTCTACCTGACTTGGGAGGAGTCCCTGACCAGGAAGCCTGTATCTTTTCTTTTGTATAGAAGGGCTCCAATTTGAGAGCCACTCATTCCCTTGCATTCTTCTTCAATTGGAACACTTTCTTTGCATAGTGTTGCAGAGGAACTCAGCCATCTTATACTTCCCTTTAAATGGAATTCTTCAAGACTCTGGACAAGTGGCTAGGACCCATTATTTATGATCTCTGAGTGTGGTGTTCTTAGTATTTCCTTCATGTTTTGATTCATAACAAATTCTTGGACATTAGAATAAAGATCATTCACCTTAAGGAAAAGTCAAGTAGATAGAGTCACACAAGCCTGCCCAGCCGAACCCCAGGACTGAAGGGTTGCAATACAGTTAAGCATGATGAGCAGATAGGTAATGTTATTAATGTGACAGTAAAAAGGACTGGAGTTTAAAAAGAGTTCATAACCTTTAGTGGAACTTGTAAGTGATTAAATCAGAGAAAATTGTTCTTGGATCTCATAGCTTTTCTTAATAGAATAAAGTCTAAAAGCAATTATGGCATATGCTGAATATGTACTTTTTTTAATTGTATGAAATTTTGCTGAATGTTGTTAAGATGAATGACTCCATTTTCTCTGAATAGTAGAAGGAGCAGTGAAGAAAAGGGAAGAAGAAAAAATGTGTGTGGAACAAACTGTTTCAAGATTAAATAAAGTCTCTTGTCTATAATAATAATAATAATAATAATAATAATAATAATGAGGAGGAGGAGGAGAAGGAACTGAGAAAATTAGTAACTCTTCAGGAAAAATATAATATGCCCCCAAATGAGAGTGATCCTCACCTTTTAAGTTGAACATAATAGAATGAACAAACATGAGAATTATTAGATAACTAAGTATCTTTATTTTGACTTGAAAAAAAAGAAACCATAGTCACCAGATGTGACTGTTAGTGTTGTCAACAGACAGAAACTAGAACCATCTGGGTGACAGACCTGTGGGGGCTTATCTTGATTGCGTTAATTGAGGTGGAAAGGCTCGCCCTCTGTGGGCGGAGTCATTCCCTGGCTAGGACCCTGGACTGACTAAGAGCAGGTGAGCTGCAGCATTCACCCTTTTTGGTTGCGGATACGGTGTTGCCGGCAACCAGAAGCTTCCGCTACCTGACTTCCCTGTCAGGTGGACTGTAGCTTTGAGCCGTGAGTGGGAAGAAACCCTCTCTCCCTTCTGTCATTTATGTCAGAGGATTTTATCACAGTGACAAGAGGAGAAAGTAAGATGCTAGGAGAGTCTAGGAGAGCGGCTGTTTTGGGCTGTAAGCTTCAACTTGCCGATTAATTATTCATTGTCTTGTGTGTTAAGTGATGAGCTGAGTTTTCCTCTTTCCTTGTCTTCCCACAGGCGGCAGCCCGTGAGTCCTCCTCCACCACCACGGCCAATTTCCCCGCCTCATACTTACGGCTACATTTCCGGACCCCTGGTCTCAGATATGGATACGGATGCCCCAGAAGAGGAGGAGGACGAGGCTGACATGGAAGTTGCCAAAATGCAGACCCGAAGGCTGTTGTTGCGTGGGCTCGAGCAGACCCCAGCATCCAGTGTTGGGGACCTTGAGAGCTCTGTCACTGGGTCCATGATCAATGGCTGGGGCTCAGCCTCAGAAGAGGACAACATTTCCAGCGGGCGCTCCAGTGTCAGTTCATCGGATGGCTCCTTCTTCACTGACGCTGATTTCGCCCAGGCAGTCGCCGCGGCCGCGGAGTATGCGGGTCTCAAAGTGGCTCGCCGCCAAATGCAAGATGCCGCTGGTGAGTCCTGCACACCTTCACCAGGAAAGGCGCGCCGTTGTCACTAACCTCGCCCCTGTCATGTTTCCTGGGTGGAATAATCCTCCAGCTTTCTCTTTTTTTACTGCCTGTGAAAAACAAATTCATATGACTTGGTTTGGGTTTTTTGTTTGCTTGTTTGTTGGTTTGTGTTTCTTTTTTTTTTTTATTTTTTTTATTTTTTTGGTTTTTCGAGTCTGGGTTTCTCTGTATAGCCCTGGCTGTCCTGGAACTCACTCTGTAGACCAGACTGGCCTTGAACTCAGAAATCCGCCTACCTCTGCTTCCCAAATGCTGGGATTAAAGGCATGTACCACCACTGCCCGGCTTCGTTTGATTCTTTGTTAACAAAGACTTTTAAAATTATTTCTTTTACTTTTATTTTATAAACTCCGTATAAGGTAACTGACGAGAAGCTGACGATAATGTTTTTGATGATAATCGTCGCAAATGTATACATATATTTACATGTGTGTTTACATATATTTCTACATAGATGCACATATGTTATTTCTTTAAGGTTTAATTGCATCCAGCAAAATGAACTTTGTGCTACTCTGTACATATTTTTAAATGGTTTTAATGCAGAAAGTCACTAAAATGAACTTCATTTTGAGACTTCTATTTAATTAACATTTCTGTAAGATATATAAGAAAATACCCAGTTAGAACACTCATACCATTGGGAAATACCATGGCTCCTTTAACCTCTTATTAGTCCCTGGGATCACAATCCCTGATGGAAACTCCATCAGAGAGAAAGGTTGTGCTTTGACCTAGTGAGAAAGGCAGGGCAGAGAGGCTCAGGTCCTGGTAGGTGCTTGTGTCTGTGGTTGTTCACATTGTAGTACAGATGAGGCCGAGAATCCCACTAAGAGCAGCAAAGGTTAAACCTCCCTCCAAAGGCCTGGTTCTCAGGACCCTCCTCAGCCACCCAGACCCCAATTTATAAAGGTTCCATGGTCGCCAGAACAGAACTACCAACCAGGGACCAAACACACTCTATGTAAGTCTGTGGAGGGACAGTGAAACCGAAACACCCCTTTAAAAGCTTCGTATCAGCTTAACTGAAAAGATGTTTGAAATATGCATACATCTTCAAGCATAAATGTTTCATATTTTTAATCTAAAAGCTGAAAGAGCGAGTTAATATAAATGCATATTACTTTTCCTCGTCCCTTGCTTTCATTGCTGGAGCCTAGTATAATGAATGTACTTATTTTTAAATCATTTTTACTTAATTCTTCCTCTTCACTCTGACTTAGAGAGGAAATAGCATAAGAAAGAAAATAATTGAATTTTCAACAAACGTTGTATGGTCTTTTTGTGAAATGAATCTGTATATGTGTGTATATATTATGCGTGTGTGTATATATTATGTGTGCACACACGTGCACACGCGTGTGGTATGTATGTGTGTATACTTGTGTCTGTCTAAATTTCTGGTAGCTAAGAAAATACCAATAGTTAAGGAAAACAATATGGTCCAGAGAAAAGAAACATATTCCTGGGAAACGAAAAGATCAGCAGCACAAGTCAAAAACCGCTGCCTGTTCTAATTTTCATAGTTTAGGAACTGACACGTTGGTAGCTTCCATTGCTTACATAAGATCCTGTACTCCTCATTATAGTTTATCAGTGTAGAATAGAGTCAGATAGTTCAGTTACAACACAACCCATCTCACTACATTATTCATTGTGTGGAAAAAGATATCTAATATTTATCAACACATTAGCACAAAATATGTATTTACTTCAGGCCTATGTTTTATAAAATTCAGCCAAAGCAATTCTTTTTTCCCAATGGTAGCTCAATGTAGTAATACATGCAAACCTAATTATCTTTATTAATAAATAAATGACATGTATATATGCTTTACCTTAGTTTGTAATCCTCTATAAAAAAAAATAAGTACACGAAATTAAGCAGCTCAAACCACTATTATCCGATTGCATTAATGGCACGTTTCAGCTCATTAAGTCAACGAAACATAGGAATAATGTTGAAAATTCATCTGTAACCGACCTTATGCCTCGGGGCCTATGAGTACTAGATGGCCTTATACAATAGAATGAATGATGGTTTCCATCTCAGCCCTAATTCTCTGTTTTCATGGATATGTAACTTTAATTGTAATAGTCTCCATCATAGCTAAAGAGAGTTGGGTTTAATATTTTATTGTATTGTAATTTCGTGCCACTTCCGGTTTCATTTGGCTCATAATTATAATGAACTAAACATGCGCTGGTCTCTGCCTATTACAGTATTCTATTCAAGAAATGGCGGTGCTTATCACGTAACTTGGAGTTAATATGAATGGATAATCCAATCCCATTGCTTCTCACTTGGCTGCATTAATGTCCATTATTTAATGTGCCTCAGTTAGCACTTTTAAACGTGTCGATTTCAGCGTGTATGCCTTCTCCTGTTTCTAGCCAGAGGACATGTCTGATCCCCAAGTCTGTCTAAATTCTCTTGTGGTTCAATGGAAAACAGTGGATTTGGGGATGGAATTTCTAGAAACCAGAATACTGTAAGTCAGCATAGTACTGAAAGCCTTCCCGTCCCATTTTCGATGAAACAAGTTGTACCTTGATGTTATAATGTACCATCTCCAGAAGGGCCAGGGAAGCTAACAACACTGAAATGTGCTGAGTCTGCTTAGTAAATTAAATCTTTACTACCCCCCGGCAATGTTGTCTCTTCCAAAATAACCATCTTTAACATGCTGGAGCCATGGGGCCAGTGAATATTGAGGACTGACAAATATCTTGAGGCAGAAAAGACGTAGAAGTATAGTTAGGTGAAACTATGTATGCGAGCTAGATCAATTTCAGAGCCTTCCAGAGAGAGTGCCCAAGAACGTTACTAGGTTATTAGGGTTCTACCTTCAAAGGATACCATAAACAGACTTAACTGAAATAAGGGTGTAACTAATCCAGGTCATTTTTACAACATGAATTTGTTAAGGAGTCTGATTCTTCCTCATCAGAAAGCAGCAAGCACTGAGTGTATGATAAAAAAAAAATCATAGCAGTCTTATTTTAAGAACATTTTAGTGATGCTAGCTGAAAAACATAATTACACTGTTCTCCTTAAATAAAGAGGATCATGAACTTCAGCCTAATAAAAGTCCTATGGTTTTTACCAAAAGAAAAAGGCTACAGATGTTTTCAGGGTGTTTTCTCCAGTTAGCATCAATAGGAGGAGAGGGGAGCCCATTATTTGATGGGTGTTAAGTATGTTTTAAAATTAGAAATGGTTTCTAGCGTGAGTGTTTTTGCTCCAGCTGTTCCTGTGATGTTAAAATTCATTGATGAGCCTGCCTCTCTTTCCTCCTCAGGCCGCCGACACTTCCATGCCTCTCAGTGCCCTAGGCCCACGAGTCCTGTGTCTACAGACAGCAACACGAGTGCGGCTGTCATCCAAAAAGCCAGACCCGCCAAGAAACAAAAACACCAGCCGGGACATCTGCGCAGAGAAGCCTACGCAGATGGTAAGTCCGTTGAAACTGATGGAAACATCTCTGAGGCTCACCTGTTTCCCTGATGTGTCTCTGGCTAGTGAATGTGTTCACTGACATTCGAAATCACATTAACTTTCATGAAGAGTAGCCTTATATTACTTACAGGAGAGGAATTCTTCCACATCTTGGCAGAACTTTGCAGTCTTCTAACAGCTGGTTATTTAAGAAATCAAATCAGTGTTTTGTTTTGTTTTTTAAGTATATTTTGTAGCGTCACACAATGGCCATGACTTTTGCTGATGTGACAGCATTGGATTAGCCTCTAGGATATCTCTACTTCCTTCATTCCGTCTTTTAAAAATAATTCTGCTCTGAACCAAAGGGCAATAAAGGTCCTGAGATTTTTTTTTTTTTTTTTTTTGCAACCATGGTGCTTTTACAAGTAGTTTGTTTGCCAAAAGGCACCTCAGACCCTCTTCTTGGTGCCTTCAAGTGCAATATGGACCCTTGTGATGAGGGAACACTTGTATTCTCAAGGGGGGCAGAGGGAGATGAGACAAACATTGTGATGATGTCTTGAGAAAGCCCTTAATGAAAGTGCCTCAGGTGGCCCAGCATTTATTAAAGCACCACCACCTTCTCATTTTATAAAACGACCCTTCAGGGTTTATTGGAAATTCATGTAAGATAAATTCAGACTCACCCATCTTGTCAGGTTTTCTGAATTTGCTAAAGGGGTGGGCTAAAAAGAATGGTGTCCTAGACAGTTTCTCCACATCCGGTGTATCTGCAGCCACAATCCGATTAGGACTTTCCTTACCAAGGCAGCAGTTTTTCATAAAGGCTATCATTTGCTATTATCATCTGAAAGCTTAATATTATAGATCCTTATCCAAGGTTATGGGGAGAGGGGGTTTTGGAGGTACTATTCCCCAGGAGTCTTGCCACTTGACAGAAAAATTTAATACAAACTCATAGCAGGATGGACACAAGTAATTTTGCAAGGAGCGGTTGTCCACGCTGTTATCTGAAGTTCATTCTGAGTATTTTCCCTCACGAGCATCTATCTGATATTAGCCTACATTAAATACTGGCATGACACAGCACACCTGGGCCTCCTGGCTTCTGCCCAGGACTCTTTTGTCAGTGAAACTGAGCTGTCAGAATATTATCTGATTTTGAAGGGTTATTACAGAGGCTCCGAGTATGTTTGCCTCTGTGATGGGACAAACACTAGGTGTAAATCCTCAAACTATACAGGCAATCTTACATTTATGGGACCCCTGTAATGGCATTTTACAAGTTTTATTGCTGTTTTATCAATGTTTATTATCTAGAAGACAGGAGTCTTCACTGGAAGGCTGCTCAAACGTCAAGCCTGGATGTAAACACATCTAAATTGAACTCATATGGAAGAATCTGGCCTAAAACTTTGCATAGATATTTCTACCTCTTATTTATGTGTATTTAGAGAGGAGTCTGGCCATGCCTTCAAAAATGCTTTAAGTAGTGAAGGTTAGCTAGGTTAATGAGCATAGGATCACATACAGTGGATGTACCATGCCATGCTCAAGAATTATAAGCTGTATTTGTGCACTGCATCCTACAGGGCTTGTTCTGACATATTTAAAAACTAAATATGAATAGCAACTAATCGTCAAGTCAAAAGAATTAAATTGAATGAGAAAGGACCTGAGGTTTTTTTTTGTTTTTGTTTTTTGTTTTTTGTTTTTTTTTAATTTCAGGACTACCAAAGAATGATATTAAAACACATTTAAAGCTAAAAAACTAATGCGAAATATTACTTGGATTGTGAATAGCTCATTTCACAAAAGTAGTTATGCAAATTATCGGTGCTTAACCCAGTGCAAAAGATAATGATGGTTTTCTGTAATGAAAATAAATAATGGAGAAATAAATAAAGCTGGTTTTGAATTATAGCTTTATCTTCCCTTCAACAGAGAGAACTATCTATCCTTAAATTATGATTACTAGACTGTTTCGTCGACTCATTTCCGGATATTTCTTTGAAAAAGCTGCCTATTATTTACACCTCCTAAGACGGATATTAATTATTTAGAACCACAAAATTCAGATCTTTCCTTATCGCACCAATCAAAAGAAATACAGACTATCACTTACGCCCACACTTTATAATTCCGGTGCTCAAAACCCGAGCTTTGTGTTCTGTCTCTCACGATCTATGCACAAACCTGCTATGTGTATACTCTTGATAGCAGCTCTGACATAGACACAAAGGTGATTGTCTCAGAAAGCAATTTTACCAGATTATTATACTGCATTTAGATAGTAAATCTGAAGGACTGGAGAGATGGCTCAATGGCTAAGAGCACTGGCTGCTCTTCCAGAGGACCTGGGTTCAATTCCCAGCTCCCAAATGGCAGCTCCCAAGTGTCTATACCTCTACTTCCAGGGTATCTGACACCCTCATACAGATATACATGCAGGAGAAACTATAATGCACATAAAATAAAAATAAATATTTTTAAAATGAGAATATATCTACAGATCATATTATGAGGCATCCCAGCAGCAGATACAGTTTTTTTTTATAGTATGTTGCAAAAGATTAATGGGTAGAAGAAAGAGGTTGAGATGTCTTTTATTAAAAATCAGAACTAAACGTATTAGTAAACTATGGAGTAGTTCGTGGGTTTTTTTCCCCCCTTTTTTTTAAGCAGTGTATTGACTGTGTTGGATGAGTTTGTTTCTTGAGTATCAGTTTTGAGAACTATGTTTGGAATGGAAAACATTCTTGAGCTTATAGTGTCTTTGCTTTATAAATAGCCTCCAAATTTCGATTTTCCCAACAAATTATTTTCTAAAGCATCCAAAAGAATAAACAAGACCTTATTCTAAGTCAGTAAGGTTTCGAGGATTCCTCTCAGCTAGTCTTACCTGTTTCTTGATCTGTCATGAAACAGTACCACAGACTTTACAATTAAATCAACACACTGCATTCCCTCAGAGCTCTGGAGGGGAAAGCGCGTGAGATGGAGTTGCGAGCAGGGGTACTTCCTTTGGAGGCCTTCCTCCTGTGTCTTCTCACAGTCTCTCCTCAGCCGGTAATTGCTCTCTAAACTCTTTTTATCAGTGCATTAGTCTTATTGGATTGGATCCCATCTAGAAGGCTCATTTTAATTTTATTGCTTCTCAAAGACAGTCACATTCTTGGATAGTGGGCGTTGTGACTCTGAGTGTAGTGTTTGGCTGGGACATGGTGCACATCACAGGAGCGCACCAGCCCCACCATCGTTAAGGCCATGCCTTGCCCTGTAGGTAAATACGAGGCTTCATGAACACCCAGAGAACACTTGCCTGCCAAGCAGAGTAGCACATCCTCCAGTCCTGCTCACAGCATTGATTATTTATTTATTTATTTATCTCGTGTTTGCCACTTTTAACCTTAACCCAGATGGAGGATAGGATTAAAATATATGAATATTTATCAGTTGAAGTCTGTGGAGTTAAAGTACATTTCTAGGACCTTCTAATAGACTCTCCCCCCCCCCCCCGCCTTACAACCCTCCCAATAAATTTACATACTTCATTTAAAAACCAACCCAATGGCATTTCTCTATTCCTCCTTTTTCATAAATTATAAATTCACCATCCTCTTTAGAATGATGTTATCTTGACTTGATTTATCTTTAATTACAAGGTCTTGGGACTTTAAGCAGTTACATAAATAGAGTGTTGGATCTGTCTAGCAAGTTAATGCTGTGGTGGCAGATTTCCCTGCTTGTGTGTTCCTATGTATTTCTTTATGTGAGGGGTAGTTTGTTAGCTGGGGATTCTTGGAAAGGGAGAAAATGTTAATAAGATTACACAAGGAGAGACGGAAAGATGGCTGGGAGGTTACGAGCACTTGCTGCTCTTGGAGAGGACCCCAAGGTTCAGTTCTCAGCACCTACGTGGCAACTTAAAATAATTTGTTAATTCCATATCCAGGTGACTGGATACCCTTACTGTCTTCCAAGGACACCAGGTATGCACTCGCTGCTTGTACATACATGCAGGCAAACATCTACAAAAAAAAAAAATCCTCTTAAAAATATTATGTAAGATTTTTAAAAACTAGGTCCATAATTCTCTCATTTTTAAATTGTCTTTAAATTACTGCATAGATTGGAGGAAAGCACTGTTCAGCAGTAAGGGAAGGAGAACTGTTCCATGTAAAAGTAACCTCTAGTTTAGTTTCATAATTATTTCATAATACCCGAGGAAGAGGAATTTATTTAACAGTCTGTTTATAGGACATATGGAACCTGCTAGCATTTCTGTCAGTTAGGTACAGGGAGTTACAATTGTAAACAGGGTCACTGGGTTCTCTTCTTAACTGGAGTTACAGACAGCATCTATCTAGAATATCCAGTAATAGATTTCCTTTTGAGCTTCGGATTTCCCAGGACTCAGCTTGATCTTATGATAGCAATAATTATAGTCTTCGATACCCTGAAGAGCCCAGATATTTTGTTATTTAATAAAAGTGACAGTCTCTTGCCTCCCGATAATGTGTTTGCAATTGCAAACAACAGAACAGAGGGAGTACAGAGATCCTCATGCCCTTTGCCTGCAGGTACGCTTTGGATTAGCTTCTCATTTTACTCTCAGCGTCTGCTTCCAGCCACTCGGCCTTACATCTCAGAGTTTACTCCGCTGATTACAGTCTATTCCTTAACTCTTTCTTGCCATCTTCAGTTTCAATTTGTGTAAGCGATGTGCCAGACAGATAGTCTACTACTGAGATAGCTCTACAATAGATGTTTTCCAACAAGTGGCAGGGAGGGGGAGAGGATTTAAGTATTGCCTTGGGGCTGGGCGTGGGTGGCAGCCTGTAATCTCAGCATTTAGGTGGCAGAAGCAAATGGTTCTCTATGAGTTCAAGGCCAGCCTAGACTACATATTGAGAGCCTATCTCAAAACAAAACAAAAACAGACAAAAAGCAACAACAACAAAAAACAGAAACAAATGAAAACGCGAACTGTATTGCAAAAATTCCATTGAAGTCATCGACAAAGGGGAAAATCTGTGCTCTGGTGACTGGCCATATATGTGTCGGAATAAAGTACTAGGGATCCAGGAATTAGAAGAAAACTGTTCTATTGTCTAGACTTTGGCCACAGATGTGTTGAGACTATTGATAGTATACTGTAGCACAGTAAGTCATGATTTTCAGTTATAAACTTCTTTTAAAATGAGGGATTCCCTAAAGAAAATAGCAAGATGTAAAATGATGCTTCAGACTTTCTTCTTTTACAGTGAAATGCAACTTATTCTGATATCTTGGCTTCAGCCTGAGGTGTCAAGGAAAATTCAGTTTAGAAAGCTCTTTTGTTGTCGTTGTCGTTAAAACTAGGAGAGGGAGGTAGTAATTCCTTTTATAAATATATACATAAAGTACATGTATAAATATATAAAAGAATGAGGCATCCTGTTAAGCTCAGGTTGCTCAGCGCGTCCATTTAGTATCATAGTAAGATCTTCGAGGTGCATTGTGGTAGTGGTGGTGGTGATGGTGGTGGTGGTGGTGATGGTGGTGGTGGTGGTGATGTTTTGAGAGACAGTTTCACATAGTCCAAGCTAGCTCGGACCTTGCTGTGCTGCTGAAGAGGACCTTGAATGTCTGACTCTCCTGCATCTGCATCCTGAACACTGAGATCACAGGCATGCGCCTCCACAGCCAGTTTAGTTGGTGGTGGGGATCAAACCCAGGGGCACTGTGCATGCTGAACAAGCACTCTGACCGTGACCGAGCTACAACCCCTTCAAAGTAGCATTTCAATATTCAAGAATTTCTCATGCAGGGCCCATAAAAATGATAATTAGTGGATGCTGTCCGTGCCAGTAAAACATTTATAAACAGCCTCTGTATTCCTCTGTAGGGAACGGCTACCTAGTGATGTGTTTATTGAACAAAACATTATACAAAAAAAGAAATTATGTCTTCGCTTGGAGATACATACAATTTACAAGATTAGGGGAAAGAATCCTTGCAGCTCATGTTAATAAAACTGTAAGGCTGTTTGTATATGATGCTTTTTATCGGAGTACTACCTACAGATGGGTGGATATTATACATAGCTCCACGTGACCGTTGTGTATAGTACCTGGCTGTGGATGGTGCTTCCTTGAATCGTGTGACTTAGCATCGAATTTTGTTGTATAAATATAATTTGGATGGTGGCGCACGCCTTTAATCCTAGCACTTGGGAGGCAGAGGCAGGCGGATTTCTGAGTTCGAGGCCAGCCTGGTCTACAGAGCGAGTTCCAGGACAGCCAGGGCTATACAGAGAAACCCTGTCTCGAAAAACAAACAAACAAAAAAAAAAATATAATTTGGAGAGTGAGCTATAGGAAACTCTCAAAACCAGTCAGTCTCCCTAATCAATACTGGAGACTGAAATAGAGACAAGGCAACACGAGATGTACTGTCCTGTCTCAATTCATATGCCTTTGATATTCTTACCATGTATTTTTGTTTTACCACGAATACGTTTTCATTGAGATCCCAAGGCTAGGATTATACTAAATATTTTTAAATATTTGATGAATCCCTTTTTTTGATATTTTCTGTTACCTGTAAAATGTGCAAACACTGCTCCTACCTGCCTGCGTGCCGGAGCCTGTAGTGATGCTGACTTCTCGTTGTCTGGTTTTGACGGCTCTTGAAATGAGCCCTGAGCCCCAAACTCCCTATTTTGTATTTCTGCCTGTGCGCTCTGAGAGCCCTTCCCATTCCCTTTGCTAAAACTGAGCTCACACATCTTTCCAGAAACCTCATGCTCACTCCTGCAGTCCACACCTGAGGGATGCTTTAATACCATAGTGAACTACAGCCCACGGCCTAGCTTCTGCCAGCTTCCCCTCCCCAGTACTAGTATTCCATTGATCATTAAGTAACACTAACTTGCTTCCTTTATCTCTCAAATGTATTCTCTGCCCTCCTTTAAACACCCCGCTGTAATATTTCATCTGCTTTCGTATGTGTGGACCAGTATCATGGCCTCTTAGCCTCCTGGAATAAAGTCTCTCGCTCTTACCCATCTCTCCCAGCACAGTCAAGACATTCTGCCCCTGGAAACTTGTTCACATTAAGCTAACTTACCAAATACTATGAAAATATGTTTCCCTTCATTCATGGGCTATATCTAGGAATCATTTTTATGAATTTCAGTACTGCAATGGAAGAATGCATTTTTCTAGATACTGAACTGTATGCCTACTTTCAGTCTGAGATACGTTCATGATGTAAAAAAATTTAAGTCAATATGTTCTATAAAAGATATTGC
Organism: Tokudaia tokunoshimensis; assembly: GCA_036184795.1. NCBI lineage: Eukaryota > Metazoa > Chordata > Mammalia > Rodentia > Muridae > Tokudaia > Tokudaia tokunoshimensis. The sequence goes on from BTHU01000015.1 coordinate 60,014,552, forward strand.
TTAAAATATAGCTGCTAGATATAAGTGTGCACGTAAAACAATGTAGTTAGCCTACATTTCTACCAGTTATTATCCAGTTTGAAATGTCCGAGTCGAGGCTGAAGAGAGCCTTATCTGAACCATAGATGTGTGTGATAAAACAAGGTGAGGAACGGTAGAGATTAAGAATCTAAAGGCATTGCTCTTTCTGTGGTCTGCTGGTAGGCAGCTTTGATATCGGAAAATAAGTTAAAAATTCTCTGTGAAGCTTTTTACCTACACATTAAGAAGGGATTTGGGCCAGATTAGAGATGGCAATTAAAACTTAAGTGCCAACCTTAATCAATTTGAAGAGGTTGCCTAAAGATGTCAAAGAATATTCATCTAAGACCTATGAAAGCATGCTGAAATCAAATAGGAAGCTCTGCTGGATTGGAGTGGGGCGGCGGGGGCGGGGTGATTATAATGCACATGCGCAGTAGCAGCGAGCTCCACAGTAGGTAGTCTACGAGTCCTGGTCGTCTGATTCAATTTTTCCATGCTGGATGATGATAAAAGTATTAAAATCATCAGTCTTAATATTTGTTACCTTCAATTGCTCTAGATCAAGTAAGATTTCAAAATTGAAAGTGACTGCCACGATAAACGGAGTTTTGATGAATCTACACATGTCGGATCTCACAGCATTTAAAATATTCCTTTTAGATCTTCCACCCCCTCCAGTGCCACCACCTGCTATAAAATCGCCCACTGTCCAGTCCAAGGCACAGCTGGAGGTGCGACCTGTAATGGTGCCGAAACTCGCTTCTATAGAAGCAAGAACAGACAGATCATCAGACAGAAAAGGAGGCAGTTACAAGGGGAGAGAAGCTCTGGATGGAAGACAAGTCGCTGACCTGCGAACAAATCCAAGTGACCCCCGAGAAGCACAGGAGCAGCCAAATGATGGGAAAGGACGAGGAATAAAGGCAGCAAAGCGAGACCTTCCACCAGCAAAGACGCACCTTGTCCAAGGTACTGATTTTCCAAACAGTAGACAAACACAGAATCCCGTAAGCTCGCATGATACGTGGGTAGGCTTTCTGTAGCCATATGAAAAGAAATGTGATTGAGGCCTTTCTCACAGTGGGATGGGAATGTGCCCTGCTTATTTAATACAAATCATTCCAATACATGACATCACACAACCTTCTTTGAAGTGATGCCACATGAACTGAAATGTCAAGGTGTCACCCTAAAGACAGCAATTGTGACAGCTAAAGATATGAAAAACAGTGTCCCATTTTCTGCATTTTAACCAGTTGTGTGTCTTTGTAATACTCTCCATCTCTAGCAAAAACTGACATTTTTTAATGAGAGATGAGAGCTATACTTATCTGTGAATATAAGGAGAAGTATTTGAATAGAGTTAGAAATTACATTAGCTCCAGAGAAGGGCAGTAGTAGGGTCTCTTCTAGGATCTGTGACCTCGCCAGCTATAGGAGCTTGACTAGACTTATGGTATGACTTCCCTCCTATCAGTTGGTCTTTAAGTCCCATTAAACAGCTGTTGGTTACACCAAAAGATAAAAGCCCTGCTCTTGCACCGTTGTGGATATCTTGCGGGGCCAGTTGTTGTGATTTGTAAGCCTTTGAGGTGGGTAGAACTACCCCAGTTGATATGTCTTCAATGAAAGTCCTACACCTAAAGCTGAGAAAACACCAAAGAAGAGAGGGGGTGAGTGATGGTAAGATCCAGTGAGCAGGACACCTATTGCTAAATAATAACCCCAAACCTGAAAGAGCAAGATGGGTCCATATCCTTTCAGATTTATGAAGGAAAAGGGCCAGCAGAAAGACACCAGCAGTTGGCATGCCAACATGGAGAGCCTAAGTTCCGTCAGGTCCTACCCCTAAACAAAGAGTTGTGTGTGGCCAGAGGCTACAGAGAATCAGTTGTCTCCCAGATTGAGTTTTCATAAAAGTTGTCCAATCCCAAATGATTGGCCCTGAACACATGTCCATAAAAGCAACAGTAAATGGACTCAGTAGAGTGTGTGTGTGTGTGTATTGATATATATATATATATATGTGTGTGTGTGTGTATCAATATATATATATATACATATATCAATAATTTTTTAAAAGAACTCATAAATTAGGGAACTGGGCATGAGAGGAGTTGGGGTGGTGATATAAATTTGTCATAATTGTGTATTACCTTCTGAAAATATATTTTTTAAAGAAATTGTGTCCTTGGGTTAGAAGTTGGTGGATGATAGAGTATTTACCAGCAGGGGCCTTGAGTTTAGTGTTAGCATCACACACACACACACACACACACACACACACACACACACACACACACATCCCTAGAAAGAATGAAGGTAAGCAATATAAGAGGGACAAGGAAATGATACAACGATTAAAGCACTTATTTTCAAAGCATAAGGACCTCAGTTCCGACCTCCAGAGCCCATGGCAAATGCTGGGTACACATGGCTGTCCACCCATAATTCCTGCTGTGGAAGGCAGAGGCAGGAAATCTTCTGAGCAAGCTGGCTATTACAATTAGCCATCAGTGATCTCTGGGTTCAACTGAGAGATCCTGCCCCAACAAATAAGATAGAAGAATGAGGAAGGATGATTCCAGACATCATCTAGGGCATCAATGTGAATGCAGACACACAAATACACATATAATGCACTCATAATATGTAAACGTGTATTCATACCATGCACATAAACACAAGAGAAAGTAGCAAAAGGGGGGAAAGGTGCTAGATATGGTTACATGTGTGTACAGCCTATGACCAGCTCCTCCCCCCCCCAAAAAAAATAAAAATTAAAGAAATATAAAATGTCACAAGGTGAAAGTTTGATGGAATTTTATGAGAAAAGGTAATTTGTGAAATGTGTCATCCATGATTACTATTTCTAAGAACTGTTGACTGTGGTAGTCGGAATAGAAGCCAGACTTTGGAAGACTGAAGAGGGAGTGGACATTTTGAAAGGGACATGTATTAGTCACTACTATGTTTTTGTGACCAGAATATATTATAAAAACAACTTATGGGAGGAAAGATTTATTTCAGCGAACATTTACAGGGGAGTGCATGGCAGAAAGGGTGCGGTGGGCAGAATGTGATCTAGAGCAAGAGCAGAGCAGGGAAGCACCCAGAGTATTCAAAGATACCCGCCAGCACATCACTGAAGGAATTCTGCCTCCTCAGACCCCCTCTTACGGGCTCCACAGCTTCCCAAAATAGCCCCACCAAAGGGGATGCTTTCAAACAGGAGTCTATGAGACATTTCACATCCAAGCCGGGGGTAAGGTGCAGGAATTTTTATCAGAAGGTATGGATGAGAAGGCTGGCATGGAATTCGTCAAGAGAGCCAAATTGGAGGAAATGTTTTAGGATAGGAATTGACATCATTATATACTATAGAAACAAAGCCAATTAAGAGATATTTAAAAAAATAAGGATTTAAAAAAAAAGGTAAAAAAAATGAGGCTGATGGTGCTGGCAGAATCCTTTAATCCTAGCACTGGGTGAGAGGGGGTTCAGGAGTTAGGGGAGAGGCAGGTAGATCTTGAGTTTGAGACCAGCCTGCCTGGTCTACAGAGCTAGTTCCAATATAGCCAATGTTGCACAGAGAAACACTGTCTTGAAAAACAAACAAACAAAACTAAGCAAAACAAACAAATAAAAGTATTGATGGAGGAGACAGGAGGATGTGGAAGGAATTAACATGGGAAACCTACTGGCAAGATTTGTACTCAGTCGCTCTGTGTGCTCAGTAACTTCCTTGCAACAGGAAGGATGGTTCCCTTTGTCCCGGGGCCAAAGTGGGACTCAGAAAGCACAGACTCAGGTGTCAAGTGCACACTCAGATGTCAAAGGCCATGCCTGTCACACAGACACTCCCACGGTGTCCTTGGTAATATCAACTTTGAATAGTTTGTCTCTGGTCATTAAGCCAGAGCAACTCTGGCCCTAAACTTTTGACTCCTGGCCCTGTGTTCTGAGTAGGGATTTATATACTAAATATAATGATGTCAGTTTTAGACTTCATGTCTGGTCAGAAAGTATGAGCGCTTTTGTGATGGTGAGCAAATTGCAAAATATGAGAGATGCTGTGGGAGAAAACGACAGGGCTAGAAAGATCTGGGTGTGACAGAATCAGAACAAAGAGGAAGAAGAGTTTAAAGCAATCTTCAGAAATTTAAGAAGTAGCTGTTATATCATAAAATTATTTCTGTCTGTAGACCTAAGTTGGAAACCATTTACTAGAAGCAAGGAAACGTACTCCATGAAATGCATTTAGCAGATCCAGTTGCTATTACGCTCTGATTTTCCAGATTTTTATTTGAACCATAACCCCAAGTGTATCTATCATTAAATTATCATGGCTAAGCATTGCTGTAATTTTCACCTTCTTGATTCAATTTACATTATTTATTTAATGACAGAGGCACCCTGATTTACATATGTAGCAAATGGATATTTTTTAATTAAGGAAAGTGCTTTTCTAGACTTGAAGGTCTGATCCTTTGTGCTGACATTTACCTCCATTTGATTTATTTCTACACATATCAAATACTAATTGTACTATATTTACAGTCTTCAGTCTTCAGATGCCTATAAGCATGTGCTCACACATACATAGAAGAGAGGGAGAAGAAAATTTACATACTATAACTCATAGATATCTTAAGATTTTAGGTCTCCATGTCCTCCCTAAAGACACTATCACTGACTGCTATGTCTTCAACATAGCCCAGCCTGTGCCACCAAGCATGCCTTGAAGACTGGCCAAATAAAAATATTTCTACATTCAGCATTACCTCCATCATGCTGCGACTCCTGGGAGTTCAGAATAAAGACAGTTAGCATTCTGGGTAATACAACGGCAAGAAAGACCCAGAAGTCTTTCCTGTAGAAATGACATCTAAACAGAATGTTTAAGGCAGCCAAGCATTGGTGGTACACACTTTGAATCCTGGCACTCAGCCCGCAGAGGCAGAGGCAGTCAGATCTCTGTGAGTTTGAGGTCTGTATGTCCCCCCTAAAAAAGAAAACAAAGAAATGCGAAGATGAAGGACTAGAGATACATAAAGGGTCGTTTACCTCCACAGAGTCATCACTGTAATCTCTTGAGTGTTAACAACCAATCTCAAGGGGGGAACCAGGAAAGGGGACAACATCTGAAATGTAAATAAAGAATATATCTAGTAAAATAAAACAATCTCAGAGGAGAGGTATCTTGCAATCAATGTTCAGCATATTGAGTAAAAAGAAGTATAACTGAGCTGGTTGTCAGAGCAATCGACTCAGGACATAGTTCATGAAAATTGTAGTTAAAATCACTTCTCTTTTTGCTCAAGACTATTTGTTGATGATCTATTATGTGACAGTCTGGGAATATAACAACACATAAAATAGACAAAGTTATAGTCTCAAAATTTTGTATCCAAATGAATGGATGAAATTGCCTCAGAGAAGCTAGAAAGAAAAAAAATACAAATATCTGTGCATGTGGCTTGTGTGCAGCTCTGGAAAAAAAGGAAAAAAAAATGTTAGGGCACTGACATGACTTCTTCACACTTACATATAAAACATATCCTGAGAAGATAGTTAAGGAAGGAAGGGTTGCTGAAAGCTGAGAGAATAGTAAAGTTGCAATTCGGTAAGGACAGAGAGAAGTTCCGGGACACAAAGACTGAAATGTCCTATCACCTTCCAGTTTTATAGTGACAATGTAGATCTCGTGATTAGATTTCCTCAGTGAATGGGACCTAAACCTCCCAATTTCGAGCCAGTCTCCTTTTTATTAGTGCTGGTTTTGGTTTTTCAACACAGCTGTTCCCTAGTCACAGCTCTGGCTACAAACCAGGCTGCTCTTGAATGCGCAGAGATCCGCCTGCCTCTGCTTTCTGAGGGCTGGGATTAAAGGTATATACCACCACAGCCCAGCCCAGTTTGCCTTTTAAGAAGATGATTGTAGAGTGATCAAGGAAGGAGCATATTAATTCCTGAGGAGAATAGACTTAGGGCAAAGTTCTCAACCAGAGAAATTTGAACATATTGTAGTTGAAAAAAAAATGTACATCCACAGCAAGAAACAGATTGAATTAAGAAGATACAAGTGAAAAGAGACTATACAGGAAGAGCAACCTCCCCAGAGTCAGAACTGTGGGATGAGGCAGTGAAGAAGAATGAAAAGAGCAAGGGGTCATGGGGATAGTGAGGAGCTTCCTAAGTATGTGGCTCATGGCTCACAGGAGGAGACTTTTCCTGAACTGGTAAGGAGAGCAATCATTTAGAACTGGTACCGGGGAGCTAGAAGGGAATCTGGATTGACCCCTTCTCTTCTGCTGCAGAGAATATCAGTGGATTCAGGAGAAATCAAGCTTTCCTCAGGCAGTATGGAGAGGAAAGGATAAAAAGAAGCATGGGGGGGGGGCAGGACAAACTTTGGAAGAATCTTAACCCAGTAACATGGCTGCTCTGGCAAGGGATCATATCCAAAAATATGACCTGACTGTAATGCAGACACACCACACAGCTTTAATCCCTCTGGCTGGAATACACATCTGCCTTTACTATACACCTTTAACCCCAAAGAATGGCATCTAATGGAAGGGCAGACAAAGTGGAGAATCAGAGAAAAATTTGACGGAATAAGTCAGAGATAGGACATGCCTGTCTCTCATGATAACAGACAGGAAAGAGAGGCTACCTAAAGAGCAGCGAGGGAGAGAGAGCTAGTCAGTTGAGAGCTAGTCAGTGACTGCAGTTGAGCTCAATTCGGACCAAAGCAGTTGAGTTCAGAGCACTTCAGTTCCTAGAGTTCAGAGGCGATCTTTCCAAGCAGAGAAATCAGTCAGAAGCCGAAAGAAGCCAGTTTGAATCAGTCAGCTTAGAGAGGAATTTGAGCAAGAACAGCTGAGTTAAACTAACAAGCCAGAGTTCAAAAGCGGAGCTAGAAAGCATGAGGTTTTGTTTTTTGGTTTTTTTTGTTGTTGTTGTTTTGTTTTTTTTCTGTAATAAGTCTTGGAGTCTGGAATATTCTAGGATTAGGTTAGCAGACAAGATTGGAAGCTGAAGTCATCAAGGTTCATGTTTGCAGACTGAAGAGTAGATTGTGCAGAGGTGAGACGCTTCCAGGCCTAGGCCTAGGGATAGTTAGTTAGAAATGCTCTGACTCAGCCCAATCATGCATTGGTAAAGTGTGGGTATGGCTCCCATTTCATCCCTTCATCTGAGGAAATAAAAGTGACATTTACATTTACAGAGAACACAAGGGTTTATTTTTTGTATGAATTTATGGCCAGAGTATAGACAGACTATGGACGAAAAATGAGCAAGCAGTAAAATGATTCATCATTAGTAAACTTAAAGTTGTAAGAAGATAGAAATGTAAGAAATAATTCACTAATATGCTGTCTTACTTATTTCCTATTGCTGTGAAGAGACACCACAACCAAGGCAACTAATAGGAGAAAAAGTTTACTCGGGGGGGCTCACATTTCAGAGGGTGAGTTCAGGACCATCATGATAGAGAACATGGTAGCAGGCAGGCAGGCATGTGCTGGAGCAGTAGCTGCGAACTTACATCAAATATGTAATTATAAGGCAAAGAAAGAGCAAACTGGGAATGACTTGGCTTTTGAAATGTCAAAGTGCATCCCTGATATCATACCTCCTCTAACAAGACCACACCTACACCTCCTAATCCTTCCCAAATAGTTCCACCAACAGGGGACTAAGCATTCAAACATTTGAGACTATAGGAGCCGTTCTCATTCAAAGCACAACAAATGCCTTATTATTTGAAGTCAGCTGCTGAGATTCAGAGTTTAATGGTACAAATGCATTGGAGTTGGCACCTCAAGAAGGGAAAGTCTGAACCTAAGCTTAAATCTCTATTGGGAACTGACTCCTTCCTTCTAACTCCTTATAAGAACACCTTGTTTACATAATGATTTCACTCTCTTATTTTGTTCATGTCAACAGTAAGAGCTCCCACAAGTACCTGTTCTACTATCACATTCGTAGGGGTTAAAAGCTAAATTACTTAAAATCACATGGTGAATAAAAGAATGGAAGTCCATTTAGTCCACACTTGACTTTTTTCCTGTAATGGCCTTGGTCCCATGTGAGTTTGAGATGGACCCTACCTCATGAGTGTAGCCAATCCAAATTCCTAACCCCTGTGTGGAAAACAACAAAGGGTGTTTTTATTGTCATTTCCAAGAAGCAGTCCTTCATTGTTCATTATGCTTGTAGGTTTTTTTTTGGTATTTATGCCTCAGAATCACTGATACTTGCCCATCCAGGATTACAGATAGACAGGAGTGACGAGATATAAAACAAAAAGTGTTCTATCTTGTTCACATGCTCCCGTTGTATTTTTCTACACAGAAGATATTCTTCCATACTGTAGACCTACTTTCCCAACGTCAAACAACCCTAGAGATCCCAGTTCCTCAAGCTCAATGTCATCGAGAGGATCAGGAAGCCGACAAAGAGAGCAAGCAAATGTGGGCCGAAGGAATATGGCGGAAATGCAAGTACTTGGGGGATTTGAAAGAGGAGATGAGAATAATGAAGAATTAGAGGTATGCATAATTTCCCTAAAGTTTTAAAACATTAGTCTGTCTGTAGCCGTGATGTCAGCCTTTGAAGTTCTGAACATCTGTCAGCTTACAGACATGTTACAATTTTTTCTCACAAACTTTCAGCATCCCAATATTATACATGTTTTCTATCTGAAAACGTGAAAGAATATGAATTTTAAATCTTCAAAAAATCATTATTAACATTTAAAATTGTGAATGAGTTCTAGAAACACAAGTTGGGAAATAACTTGGTCTAACATGTTATAATTCATAGTATTATATGAGTCTTCAATGAGGTAAGCTATTTTGATGTGTGTGTAGCCTCTATTATCTGTCATCAGGCATGACTAACTTTCCGGCCCTTCTTCACTTTCACTATTTTGGAAAGAAGCCTAGCCCAAAGAACAGATCTTTCTAAGTCAAATAAATACCTCTTCCCTTCTTGTAATCTAGCAATAATATATAAGATATAGTTGGAAGTCATATTTAAAAGTTCCTTCCCTTTAAAAATTAGTATGTTTTTTCTCTTTAATAAAGAGTAACTCACAGACAATTTTGTTTCTTTACAAAGATATTTAATCTCAAGTATGTGCTGAATGAGTTTGAGAGTCTTACTTCAAAACATAAGATGAAAATGTTAAGGAATCATGCGTAATTAAATATCATGTGTATCTTATGTTTAGACTTTTCTCCCACAAATGCTGTCTGACTATTTGTTTTTCAAGTTAATTCTTGGCCTTTTAAATAGAATGACTTGGGCAAGGGAGTGACTGAAATATTCTTGCCATTAAATCCAATATTTATAAATGAGATACAGAATTTAAATTGTGAGATGGCACCTATGGTAAGTGGGAAGTTAGAACTCTTCTCCTTACCCAGGGCCCTGTGCTATCCAGGTCTGGTCCAGAAGAGTTTGGTACTTGTTTGAGGATGCTTGAGTTTCTATAAAGACCAACTGAAGTTGAGAAATGAATTAGTTGTGATGAACACTAATGCCAACCAATGAATAAAGAAAACATTCATAGACAATTACTATAAGTAAATATAAGACTGTTATCTTTGGATTTGGTTTCAAACTGAACAACAACTTCATCTCTTATAGGAAACTGAAAGCTGAAGACAACCAGAGAGGCTTACGATGCAAATGTGAAAAACCGTCACTCAAGAGGCCTCACGCCTGATGACACACAATACCAGATGAAATTGTTCAGTGCAATCAGAATGGACAAATTGTCGTTTTTATTCCTCCTATCGGGATAACATTTTTAAAAAGTTTCTTGGGTTTTTAGTGTTGCTGATTGATTGCCTAACCCTTAATGAACCTCCCCGTGCCGCGAAGCTGTTGCAGCCATTATCCTTGACTTCCAACACTGGAAGTGTCTTGAGTGCTTGCTTCAGCCATCAGCCAGCAAGAAAGAACAGACCAATTCTTTTTGCAATTTGCCCCTGAGATATGGCATCGCACTGCTTATATATCAAACTAATTGATAGCAAAATATTGATCAAAGATACAAAGGTGATGACTCAACCTCATGCCAAGGGCTCTCAACGTATAATCGTTCTATGACCAACTGCTAATGCCAATTAAAGCATACTTCATTTTACATGATTTTAGAATCAGTCTTTCATACCATCCTTTGCTGGAATAAACTAGAAATCTATCACATGCAGAACTACAGTTTAATTTGAATGGGGTAGAAGCAATGTAAATATATACTCTTTGCAACTCCTGGTGGTACTTTATTTTGTCTTTATTTCAATCATTGAAATATATTCTTGGAAACGTACTTTTGGATAAGTAGGGCTGAGCCAGTGGGACCTCTGCTTGTCTAGTCATTGTGAGAAGTAAACCTAGCAAAAATCTTGTTCTATTTTTCAATCAAAAAAGCAACTACAAATGCATATTACAAGAAAAATGGATGTTTTTAATGACCAATTGAGTAAGGACATCCCTATCTTAACTGGCCTAAATTTCTTCTGGTAGTGTCAGTTCACCTTTCAGAAGTGCCACTTAAGGAGGTTTGTTTGATTTTTTTTGTTTTTTGTTTTTTTTGTAATGCACTGTTTTTAAACTTTTTTTTTTTTTTGGTTTTAAAAGCACAATCACTAAACTTTATTTGTAAACCATTGTAACTATTAACCTTTTTTGTCTTATTGAAGAAACTGTTGAGAAGTGTTTTTAGCCTGTTTTGTTAATGCTATGTGTTTGTATTTGCAATATTTGAATGGTGACAGCTGACGAGGTCATGTACCGACGTTATCGTGGGCTGTGAACCAAATGGTTCCAATTTTTCCTGGACTTAAAGAAAAAAAAAGTTGTTCTAAGTTTTTTGTGGCCAATGTTGAATCTTATAAGATTTCCTTAGAAGCTCATGAGAGGCATTCCAACTTGGAATTGCCAAGGGATGCTCTGTGACTGTAGATTTCTATGATTTTTTTTTTTTTGACATTTTAAGAACTTCATTGACTTTATAATTGGTGCTATTTGAAGAAAACAAAATGAACCTTTAGTCATGCATAGGTATCAGGCTTGACCCCACAAAGTCAACCAAAATTGAACCACAAAAAAATAAATAAATAAATAAATAAATAAATAAATAAATAAATAAAATCAAGAGGCTGGTATTCACCAAAAACTAAGTGTATTCATTTAGATTATTTGAAGAAGCCCCATGTCCCATAAAAAGGATATGCAGTTCTAAGGGAACAATCCATGTGATTAATGTTTTCATTATGTTCATGTAAGAAACCTCTTATTTTTAGCCATACTTTTGCATACTGAAAATTCAATAATCAGAAAAAGTAATTTTGTCATATTATTTATTAAAAATGTTCTCAAATACATCATCCTTCCTTGTGTTGATTTTTTTTCATTGTATGATTATCAGATTTATTCCATTAAATCAAAAAGTCGTTTTGTCTTAACATTTCACCACTACATTAGGAAAACGAAGGAGTTCTCAGTTTCCTTAATGAGCATCCAGGTTCTACTACTAAGCAAAAATTCTCATTTCAGTTGTGTGAAGTAAGTGGGAGATGATTCTTGAGTTGAAGTTAGCTGTGTGATCAGAGACTAACTCTGAAAGGTGTGCTGTGTTTGTTTCTGTATGTGTATCTGAATTTCAGTTAGCCTGTTTCTAAAATAATCAGGATGCAACTATAATAAACCTCATTTGCCAAGTTTGAACCACCTATGTTCTGTCAGTAAGAAAGTTTATAAATCCCATTGCTTGTCAGAGAAAATTTGGACTAACACTTATATGCCAGGTTTCACATTATGAACAATTAAATCGCCATATTGCAGAATTTCACTTGGATGGATGAGATGGGTACCATGTCTTGGAAATGTCAAGATCAACAGAATATCCTGGAGTTTAGACCCCCTGACACTCACCCTGTGATATGTGTTTTTCTTCTTTTACCTAAATTTTTGTGTTTACCCAAATTTCAAAAACTGAAGTAAAGAAATGGAACAAGGAAGGGCTTAATTTGGAATTTAATTTTATAAAAATGATGTAATTATCAACATCTACTTGATACATAAATAGACCCAGAGGTCAAGGAGCTAGTTTCTAAGCTATTTTTTAAAAATAAATCTGAGGTTCGGGGGAGACATATGTAATGGACTGATTTTTCTTTTTCTAGGTGGGTGAACTACTAATAAGTTACTGTCTCTCTTTTATATTACATGATGCAGTTCATACACAAAATCTGTACATCAGAGGGCCGTGACACCACTGGATTCTGGTTTTGTCACGGCTATGTTTCCTTGGACATGTTACTTAACCTCTAAGTCTCAGGTACTTCACCTGTAAAGTCAATAATACCTACCTCATGGAGCTATTGTCATGATTCAGTGAGTTGATGTATCTACATGGACTCTGTAAACTCCACAACGGTATAAGATATTGTTATATTTATGGACTGAAATTCACTACACATGCAATCTCCATTTTTTTCATCCCTGATTTGCTCCTAAACATTTGCATGAGAGTAAAAGCATAAGGGTGGTGTAAGGACGAGGGTCCTTCCATCTCTGGTAAGTAGAACTCACTGTGAAATTACCCCATTGTGGAATAAATGCTTGGTGTTCTTGTCCGTTTCGTTGCTTTTGAATGCAAGGGCAGTAAATGAATTGCTGGCATTGTATTTCTGGTATTTTCTTCGCACAGTCGGTAATACAGACATGTCACTTGAATTCTCAATAAATGGATTTAGTGTCTTGGGGGCTGCTGTTGTACATTGTAGCAAAAACAAACAAACAAACAAAAATGCCATCTTGGTCTGAATGGGACTTTTCCTGGACAGATGTAAGCAAACATATGCTCATCCATCTACCACAGACAGCAGGCCCAATAGATGAATGAAGTGACACCATACAAGTCCAGTTTAGTGAACTGATGCATTTTAGGGGAAGGAAGGGTTTTACTTATACAAGTTTGGGTGACTCAAATCAAGCTACAGCACCAAAAAGTTCACCCCACCATGGACAATGACTCAAAATAGCTGCATCCCTTGATTTGCCTATACACATCATTAGCAGCTAACCCAGTGTCTTATCTCCAGCAACTGTTTTCTGTGTGTACATCCTTAGAGAAAGACCCTGTGAATCTTGTAATCATCAGAAGCTTAACTGTGAGCCTCTCTCTTCTGTCCAAAAAGGATATGTCTATCTAAGTGATGGTCCAAGGTGAGTAGAGTCATCTCTGGCTTTCTTGAAAATCTCAAATGTAGCAACAGCATGGTGGCTCACGCCTTTAATCCCAGCACTTGGGAGGCAGAGGCAGGCAGATTTCTGAGTTCGAGGCCAGCCTGATCTACAGAGTGAGTTCCAAACCCTTGAAAAACCAAAAAAAAAAAAAAAAGAAAAAAAGAAAATTTCAAATGTGCTGTGGATTTTTTTTCTTTCATTCTCCACAGGGTAGCATATAAATGCCAGAGGCTGGCTCTATATGAGGAAAACTTGGAGTATCAAGATGCAGAGGTCTTGAACATCACTGTTGTCCAATTATCAATGGTTTGCATTTGTGAACTCTTGGGTTTGTTTGTTTATTTGTTTTGTTTTGTTTTGTTTTTTGAAATTGGGTTTCTCTGTGTAGTCCTAGCTGTCCTGGAACTCACTCTGTAGACCAGGCTATCCTTGAACTCACAGAGATCTCCCTGCCTCTGCCTCCTAAGTCCTGGGATTAAAAGCATGTGCTGCCACCACTGCCTGGTTTCTTAACAATCTCCATGCGTGCTGCACCCATCCCCATTGAACCTCCCTGAGATACGTGATTACACTGACGTAGGGAGATGTGAGAAAATGAGAGTCAGAGTTCATTGGTTCTTCCATGCCGTGTTTGGGATCTGGAGAAACCTGAGATTTGGAGGTTTGTCTGCGGCCCTGAACCCGTCGCCCTATGAGAGATGGGTGTTGGTAGAAGTGGATGGAAGACTCTTGCACTTCCGAAAAGGAAGACTAATAATCTAAAAAGAGTTTGAGAACTCCTACTCCACCAAACAAATATCAGTTTTGTTGTAATATATCAGAGGCTGGAATGAATCTTACAGGCCTCGGTGTTTAGCCATCACTTTCACTAAGCATTATGGGGTAGCTCTCCATGCTTACAGTTCAAAATGCCTCATAAAGGAGATAGTAAGCAAACTGTCACTTGCCTCATTGATAAAAGAAGCACCAGGAATATGGACCAGTTAAAGAGCACCTGCACAAGGAAATCAAATTTGATTGCCAAGTTGGTAGTTGCCTGTCTAGGAAACTGTCCAAGCATGACATTAGTGTCTGTACCCATGTCGGGGAATTCTAACCCCTGTGCTTTTCCTTTGGCTAAGCGATCACTAACTTTAAAAGTACACAAATCTCATGCCTTCATTATTTGTATATTGTTACACAGAGAGATACTTGGAGAATTTAAGCTTACCCAAAAGAATCGGGAAGGATCAAAAGGTGACTGGTTTTGGTTGGTGTTCCCCCCCCCCAACAGAACCTGAGACAGAGTTAGATGGAAGGGGTTTATTTGGGACTTTATCCCAGAGAGTAGGAGAAAGGTCAGTATAAGTTCTTGGACGTGGGCAAACATGCCCCCTTAGGGAGGCTCCTTCGCTATTCCTTGAAGCTTGCAGAATCTTCTGAAGATGAAAAGTCTCAACACTGTTCTCATGCCTCATTGACATAGGCGACTATCACTGCCAGGTATTCAACTCCTGAGTGCTGGTGACCAGAACACATGGGAAGAAGGTGCCAAAAGGAGATAAGACTTCTAAAGACATGACTGTCACAGTGAGTCCCAACAGCACCTACCTACTGTTAGCAGGATTGTTAAAACTATTGGAATGTGGTATTAAACAAAAAAGCCATCACCCATTTACCCTTTTCTTTTTAAAATAAAATTTAGGAACATCCACATCTGAAATTAGTCTCACATAATTTATTTTCACACTAGGCTAGCTAGCTAGCTCTTACAAATTATTTTCAACAGTACATATCTTGAGTTTTAGTTATCTTAACACTCTGAAGGTACAGGAACAGCAAGGAAGGTTACTCTTAGAATCACTGCAATTAAGCAAGTTATAACAAAGCTACAAGATGTACTGTGTATGCCCAAAACAGAATCGTCTACAGTAAAGTTCTTTTTAAAACCTACACACACACACACACTACTTATTAGGTATGTCAAGTAACTGAAGCCCTCAGAACAGTATAAAATTCAAATTAAATTGAGACCGGCATAAACAAATCACTTGTTCTACAAGTCTATCCCTGAAGCATTATCACAGTGTCTTGGAAATTAAAGCTCTAACATAAATCTTAACTTTGGTGAAATATTTATACAAATTTCTCACCTTATTGGGTTCCTGATACTTGCATTGGTCTACTGTCACGGATGGAAAGTTTTTCCTTTCAATTTCACATTAAACTATTAGCCTATGCTGTGATGGTATTAGGGGGTGCAGCCTTAGAGTGATACGCCCACAAATGTGGAACCCTCAGAATTTGAACAACAACAAAAAGCTCTCTCTTCGTAGACACAATGAGGTGTCAATGGTTTGCAACCCAGTAAAGGGCTTTTACAAAAACCCAACCACCTTGGCACTTAATCTTAAACTTCTAACCTATAAGGAGTGCATTTTTGTCGTTTACGAAGTTACTCTATGCACGACACATTTTAAAAGGTAACTATTTATTTTTAAGTGTGTGTAGGTGCGCATGCACCAAATCTGCACACAGTCATGGAGTCCACTAGACAGCATCAGCTCCTCTGGAGTTGAAGTTACAGGCAGTGGGGAGCTGCCCACTGTGGGTGCGTGGACCTGAACCTATGTCTTCTGTAAACATAGAATGTGCTCTTAGCCACTGAGCTTTCTTACCAACCCCCGTAGCAAATTTTTATAGCAAAGGAACAGCTTAGTTTTTTGAGAGTTCAGAAGCTCTGTGTATAGCTTAATCTTGGAACATTCGGAAATTCTTCATCAAATAAAGCTGTAAGCTTGGCAGCTTTGGAAAAACAGAACTCTTTGGAAACATCAGCTGACAGAACAATGTCTGTTCCCAGCTTGACTTCAGTGACTGTTTACTCTGTCTTTCATTGCAGGGCTTCCAACAGTTTAGAGCACCTTCCTTACAATGTAAACCTGCCCGTGGTGCCTGACACTAGCCCAAGGGGACAGCGACCACAGAACTGAATTCAAGCCTAGTTAGAGACCAATGCCAGGCCGTAAACCTGAGGCTAATGTCAGGGAACTTCAGAATTCATAACTAAGGGCTGTTTGAGGTCTGGCATGATGGTGCACACTATAATTCCAGAGTCCAAGAGGCACAGGCAGGAAGACAGTTTGAAGCCAGCACAGGCCACATAGTAAGTAAGTAAGGCCATCCTGAGCTATAATGGCATGACTATTTCAAAAGCCAAGACATGGATGTACCTCAAAGTTAAAACAAATGCCTAGTATGCACAAGACCCTGGTTTCTGTCTTCAGCCCTGGAAGAGAAAGAGAAAGCAGGGGTGGGGGAAGAAATGAATAAAGGAATGTAGGCCTTAGGAGGCTTGCTGGGATCCTGTGATTGGCTCCTGGGTCCAAGAAGTTGGCTTTGCTAGGGAATCATACTGAGTGACATCTCATACCAAATAACTGATTTGTGCTTCCAGAATGGTGTTGACAGCCCTGTCCTAATTTTGGGTAGATTCAATCAGTGGTTCTCAACCTTCCTAATGCTACAACTCGTTAATAGGAGTTCCTCATGTTGTGATGATTCCAACCACAAAATTACTTTCATTGCTATTTCATATCTGTAATTGTGCTACGGTTTTGGATGGTCTTAGGGGATCCCTCTGAAAGGGGTTGTGAATCACAGGTTGAACCACTAGATTAGATTGTTACTATGAATGGGACTACAGAAGTATTTGTCCTGGCTACCAACCTGTAACAACTAAAGAGAAGAATCATAGTTTTAAGTCAGCCCAGTAGCACCTGAGTTTTAAATGAACATAGCTTAACTACTATACCTTATCTTTTCTGTAATTCAGTAATTTAGATAATATATATTTATGTTATCTACCTGTTTTTTAGAGAGGCTATGAGGGAGGCAAAAGTCCAAAGTTGGAAGCCAGAAAAAAATAGAACCCCAAGCCCATTCTCTAACAATGAGACTTTGCTGGTTTGGCGCCATGTCCAGTGACTTGCAATGCCCTGTAGCAAAAAATGAAGCCTGACTCTAAAACCTCACACCAAATGACCAATGGCAGTAAGAAATAATGCTCTAAGAAAGTTTGCTACCTAACAAGAAAACAAATTGCTCACATCTTATCTATTTAAATGGAAAGATGGAACCCTCCCACAACTGACCCTGGAGACAGTGCAATGTCTCTTTTTTATTTTAATATTTGAGATAATAATTTAATTACATTTCTTCCTTTCCTTCCTTCCCTCCAAACCCTCCAATAGGCTCTTCCCACTCTCTTTCAAAATCATAGCCTTTTAAAAAACTAATTGTTACTGCTACATGAATATATATTATATATTTATGAATATATTCCTTAATGTGACCCATTCAGTTCATATATTCTCTCTCTGAAACTCACCCACTGTATTTCTTCCTATATTGTATATTCTTTATTAAAATTTCTATATAAATTTTTGTATGACAAATATTTTTATCCTCTTACCTTGTGTTTGTTGATCACGGCATGGGAGTTATTCATAAATCATTTTTAAAATCTCTCAAAAATGTCCCTTTTGTCTGTAAGAGATTGTATATATGGTTTAGGTAGGAAGGCAATAAAAGAGTTAATGAACTTAATAGATTTTTTTGTGTAAGATTTTCTTTTCAAAGTAATAATGCAAAATGATGTAAGAGCTCTGTATAGACAAGGAGAATAAAAGCTGTTTTGGAATAGCTACCTTGGGGGAACACCACAAAAATTGAATTGTGAATAAATAAATTACTGAAAAAAAATGAGTCATTCATTATGAACCTAATGCGATTGCATATATAATCATATTGAATTTGGGCCAAAATTGAGAAGGAATATATAGTCTCAATCGCTTTTGACAAATAGGGGAGCCATATTTGAAATTTGCTGAAATTAGCAGTGGAGAGATTTAAATCGAGTACAAATGTGAATCGTAATTCAAATGGAGTGCTCTTTGTCGAAATTAAAGCTGCCCCTTGGGTATAAGAAGCAAGTTAATAAACATGAAAACAATGCCCAACTTCCATTCTTCAATTAGTTGAAATCAAATTGTGAAAGAGAGGAGGCTTTCTGTTCAGAGTGGGAGAAAAGACAATTCAAAAGGTGCTGTGGGCAACCATTTAAAAGTGTGTCATCTCTCAATTTTACACAAACTTAAACTTTTTAAATGCTGTTTAACATCAAAAGACCACTTTCCTGAATAAGAAATTGTAAATGCCAATTCTTAAATATCAGAGCTGAGCATTTATCCACATAGTACATCTACAGTGTTGACTTAAAATTAATTTCGCCCCATAGATCAGTCGTCATTTAGTCATTTTATTATTCATTTGCTTCTTTGTTTGTTTATTTGTTTGTTTGTTTATTTGAAGCAGAGACTGGCTGACTTTGAAACTCCAAATGTAGATCAGGTTGGCATAAAACTCATAGAGTTCCCCGTGTCTATGAGTACCAACACTGCTGCCAAGAACTTGTTGAATGATCTTGAAATTGACCACGACCTTACACAGTAGAATTGCCCAGCAAGGCTGTTGGTCCTAGGACTGCCTCTTTCATGGCAAAGAAAACTATTTTAGAGAACATCTAACCTTTTTTTTTAATACCTGTCTTTTAAAAATAAGGTAAGACATTTATAATTATATTTTACCAACTGAGTCCTCGAAATCTTTGAGGGAGGAAATAAATCATAAGCAAAAATAAATAAATAATACATTGCTTAAACTACTTATGTTAGATTCTGCATATGATTAGCATACATTCTGTGTCATGTATTTTATCTGGATGATTTAATATCAACAGTTGTTAATTAGGTCTCACATGTTTCAAGTATGCATAATTAAACAATCATTTTGAATATACCCTATTTCTTATTCTACTATATAATATGATGCCAAAAATATGTTTACCAGACCATCCTAACAAATACTACACAATCAGGAGAGCTTGATTAAATTACTCATTAACTTTTACTCATTCTCTTTACTCTGATTTCCATCTGGGCATCCATTCAGTGATTCAACACTCTAGGGAATGGTCTGTGGACTAGGGAAGAACATCTCAAAAAGTGCTCACTGTGTGTTGGAGGCAGAGGCGAAACGAAGAGACAGAAGGTATTCACACAGTGAAAGTAGGCATTTGCAAACTGATTCGCAACCTAGGATTTGTTTTGCCTGAATCATGAAGGCAGGAAGGGAAGTCATCAATTCATTTATAACAAGTGAAGTTTGAGATTCTTATAAATTTGTTCCCTTTTACTTCAAAAACAGATATGTTACACTTAAAAATTAAAGTACCTGTAAACGAACCAAGACAATATTTATTAAGAACATTTGAGAAGCGTGTCTTGGGTTAGTTGTTGTTCTTATTGATCAGCCTTTGTCATAGTTAAACTGAAAAAAAATTGAAATTATGTCCATCTGAGTTTGAATTAAAATGTTTTATAGTTAATTTCTTTTATGAAGTCAATCTCAGTTCTTATTAGTCGGAGATCTCTAAAGGAACAGGGTTGAAGAGAACAGTCAGATGGGATTCTATTAGGCTGGCTCATAGCTACTTCAGCAATGACTGTCTACCAATGGAAAGCCCAAGAATCCAAAAGTTCTTCAGTCCACAAAGCTGAATGCCATCCTAAGCCATAATCTGGAAGAACTAAGTTCTAATGCCATTGAAAGAACAAATGTGCAAGCAAGAGTAAAGGCAAGTAAGGAAAGAACTTCCATCTTCCATGTCCTTTATACAGGATGTCACCAGAAGGTGTGGTCCAGATTTAAGGTAGATCTTCCCACCTCAAAAGATCCAGACTAAAATTAGGTCTTCCCACTTCGTATGGTTTAATTAAGAAAATACCTCAAGGTCGTACCAGCCACTTAGGTTTAGTTAATTATAGATGTAGTCAAGTTGACAACCAAGAGTAGCCATCGTAGTGATACTTCAAAGTTTTAAACACAAACACCCAACTTTATACTCAGCGTTTCCTGGCAATAAATAAGTGTATGAAGGGGGCTGGACCTCAGAGGTTAAGAGGGTTAAGACTGCATACTACTCTCGTAGAGGACCCAGGTGCAGTTCCCAACACCTATATCAAGTGGTTCACAACGACCTGTGACTCCAATTCCAGGGAATCAGACCTTTCTACTAGACTCTGTGAGCCCCTGCACTCACATGAGCACAGACCTACATACAGACACATTCATATATTCTTTATTGAAAATAAAATAAATCCCTTTAAAAAAGAAATGTGTGGAGTTGTGAAGAAACAAAAGCAAAAGATGTCCTAATGGGGCTCTGGGCAGACATGGTGTCATCAGGGCTGTGACTCCCCTTGGATGTAAATCTCTACTCCGGTTGACCCCTGATACTGTTTTCTCAAGTACCTGTCCAGTGGAAGTGCAGAGCATCAAGATGATAGCATTCAGAAGTCAAGAGACAAAAGTAAGAGAAGTTCTCCTAAGTCCACGATCTAAATGTCCTTCATGTTCTTTCCAGGACTAATTCTGTCTAGAGAAATATAATACACTGTTGGCTTAAACTTTTTCCGTAAGACATATGGGACCCTCTACTAAAGTACTGGTCTGTAAATCCTGAAGTATACGTATTGTTTGTTGAGCAGAGTAGATGATAAGAAAGTACCAAGCAAACATAAGATACACACAAATTCTTATACATAGTTTAGTACTTTTAGAATTAGTTTTCATATTACATTTGACTTCAGCATATTATATAGAAATTCTACAATGACTATAAAGATTTTGACATTTTTCATCAGAAGCAAGGTCAGTGCCTTCCTGACAAGGCTGTGACTGCTGGACTAATACACAGATGCTATTAATTTGGGGAGCTTTAAAATCAGTGCAATTTCCTCCTATTTCTTTGCACATTCACTTTGCAGAAGCTTGTCATTTGAACCCAACTGCTGAACTGTAAGAAGCCTAACCACCTACACGGTCTGGTCCAGGTCAGTTCAGCACAGCTCAGCTTTATGCAAGTCACAAGAATCGAATGAATGCAAGTCTCAGCTCTGTGAGGCACCCCAGTCATTTACAACTTTCTTGAAGAGCTTGAACTTAAAGAAGGAGCCATTAAGATATCCCAAGACAAGCCATCCCATCTGTGCCTTTCTGACCAACAGAATCCATGAGCCTGTAAATTAAAAATCAAGGATGCTTTAAGTCACCAACGTTGGGATCATTTGTTACACAGCAATAACCAGAATTACTTAAATACCTCTGGTGAATAGAAAACCCATTAACATGGAAACGGGGAGAAAGAAGATTTGAAAATATGTGGATTTCAGCAATATGTTCTAACAGTGTATGTGTGTGTGTGTGTGTGTGTGTGTGTGTGTGTATGATATGTTTAACTTAGGAGGGTGGAAAGCAAAACCCCTGAACTATATGTTTAGTATCAAACTTAGAGACCAAAGTGGTACATTCTCCAGCTGTGAAGAGTACACACATCCAGTCACTGCTTCTCAGGTTTTACTTTATATGCCAGAAATGTGATATCCCGTCTCCTTGGCTGTATAGCAGTGGGGCAGAAGGTGTCAAAGGAAATTCACAAGTTCAAGTAACAACTCCTCCGCTAACAGCCTGGATCCAAATAATTCCTATTACTCTTGATTCTTCCTACTTCTATTCTTTCTGTGTATCCCTTATTTAGAATTTCCTCAAAGCATTTAAAATGACAAGAAAATAGGATTAAAATGTGTACTAGTTTGTATTTCTCTTTGTAAGGAAAAGGGCTTAAGACAGGCAATATAAAATTAGAAAGTTACAGCATATTCATCCGTTTTTCACACTATACTGGGAACTTAGTAGCTCACAAAGCATTTTCAGATATCATTTAAAATATAACATTCACCATACTTTTAACATACTAATGTAAGGATAAATGCTCAGGGAGGGACTCTGCCTGTATCAGTCCGTACAATTGGCTAGGACTCAAACACACACGTGTTCCTTGCTCCAGACCTGACAGTTAAATGTTTCCCTTTAAGTTTCAGTTCATTTAGGTTCCTTCTTTTATGTATTTATCACTTATTATCGTTACATTCATGTCTTGTTGGTAAGAGCAGGATTTTGATACCAGGATGAAATGTGCCTGAGATTCCTAACTTGAGTCTATGGTTTCACCCAATCAGGGAACACATATAGTTCAAGAATTCTGCCATTTTTACAGTAAGAATTCTGAACAGAAAAATGCAGCGGAATGCTACAATGCCGTGCATTCTAGTGAAAAAAATAAGAATGAATTTAAAGTTGTGGACCACGCAGATGCAGATGAAGCTGAATTGTTAAGGAGATTAGCTAATTAAAGAGAATTAGTCTGCAGTGGGGCAAGGAATGACACCTTAGGGACAGCCCCCCTTCTCCCCTCCCATCATCAAAGGCTCATAAGATGTAGACATACAAATGAATTCTCTTCAACCAGGAAGCAAAGTAAGTCTTTTAAACTCTCCCTTAAACTCTGAAGCCTCTTGTCGGTTATTTTTAGTTATTGCGGTGACAGAAGTAGCAAAAGTGTCATGTCCTCTATCAGTGTTCTATGGCTGCCTATGTCTCATTGAACTTATTCATGAAAGGCAGATACCTTCCTTCAGGTCTTCATTTCTGAAGGCTCTGGTGAAACACACACACACACACACACACACACTCATATGCACATACACTCATACACACACTCACACACACCCATACATACTCTCACACACACACATACTCACATATGTATACACACAGTCACAAACTTACACATACACACACACTTGTACACCTATACATACACACCTCACACACACATACATATACACACTCACACATTCATATACATACTCACTCACACACTTGTACACACTCACACACATTCACACATACATACTCATACACTCACACTCATCCACACATACTCCACACACTCACACACACACACACATACACACAGTCACACACAGTCATACACACTTAAACACACACACACCTCACACACACACCTCACACACACTCACACGCACACACACACAGTTGGTTAAATCGATTTGTTATTCTTCTGTCTTGTTGACATTGACTGGACATGATACCTCACAGTATGTTGCTTTGCTAGACACACTGAGCTAAGACACAACCTTACTGTCTCAGCATCTTCCCCTTTGTGCCTCTTTGTCTTGATCTTTTCATTTTTTTTTAACTCTTTCTCTCTCTTTAGTTTTTTTTTATGAAGTTCATTTATCTAACTAAAGCCTTCTGCCATTAGGACTCAATTATTTGTTTACTAAAATTTCATCAATCTAGGAAGGTTAAACACACATCACACAGAGAATATTAATCTTCAAATACTACACCCACAGTGCAGAAAACCTTTGACCCAGGCCATGCTCTCTTGCTTGAGTCCCATACATGTCTCAATAAGAATCACCTAATCCTCCGGGAGTGTCATGCCCAGTTTTCTGAGGAACCGCCAGACTGCTTTCCAGAGTGGTTGTACCAGCCTGCAATTCCACCAGCAGTGGAGGAGTGTTCCTCTTTCTCCACATCCTCGCCAACAACTGCTGTCTCCTGTGTTTTTGATCTTAGCCATCCTGACTGGTGTGAGATGGAATCTCAGGGTTGTTTTGATTTGCATTTCCCTAATGACTAAGGATGATGAACATCTCTTTAGGTGCTTCTCAGCCATTAGATATTCTTCAGGTGAGAACTCTTTGTGTAGCTCTGTACCCCATTTTTTAATAGGGTTACTTGCCTCTCTGGAGTTTAACTTCTTGAGTTCTTTGTATATCTTGGATATTAGCCCTCTGTCGGATGTAAGGTTGGTAAAGATCATTTCCCAGTTAGTTGGTTGCTGCTTTGTCTTTTTGACAGTGTCTTTTGCCTTGCAAAAACTTTGTAATTTAATGAGGTCCCATTTGTCTATTCTTGATCTTAGAGCATAAGCTATTGGAGTTCTGTTCAGGAAATTCTCCCCTGTGCCCATATGTTCAAGGTTCTTCCCTAGTTTCCCTTCTATTAGTTTCAGTGTGTCTGGTTTTATATGGAGATCTTTGATCCACTTAGAATTGAGCTTAGTGCAAGGAGATAAGGTTGGGTTAATTTGCTTTCTTCTGCATGTTGACCTCCAGCTGAGCCAGCACCATTTGTTGAAAAGGCTATCTTTTTGCCACTGGATGGTTTTAGCTCCTTTGTCAAAGATCAAGTGACCATCCGGCTATACCACTCCTGGGCATATACCCAGAGACTTTACCTGCATGCAATAAGGACACATGCTCCACTATGTTCATAACAGCCTTATTTATAATAGCCAGAAGCTGGAAAGAACCCAGATGTCCCTCAACGGAGGAATGGATTCAGAAGATGTGGTATATCTACACAATGGAATACTACTCTGCAATTAAAAACAATGAATTCACGAAATTCCTAGGCAAATGGTCAGAACTTGAAAATATCATCCTTAGTGAGGTAACCCAATCACAAAAGAACACACATGGTATGCAGTCACTGATAAGGGGATATTGACCCAGAATCTCGGAATACCCTAGACACAATCCGCATATCAATAGATTTCTAAAAAGATGGAAGGAGAGACCCCTGGTCCTGGAAAGACTGGATGTAGGGGAACGCCAGGACAGAGAAACGAGAGGGGGTTGAATGGAGAAAAGAGGGAGGGAAGGGGGCTTATGGGACTTTCGGGGAGGGAGGAAACGGGAAAGGGGAAGTGATTTGGAATGTAAATTAAAAAAAATAAAATAAAATAAAATAAAAAAAGAATCACCTAATCTTTCATATGAAGATATTACTTAAGCCTCAACCATCAGGGAACGTGTTGAACTTTATGTTCTGTAAAGCTCCTGAGTATACATTTGCCTTTATAACTTTGGTAGGGAGGATTGAGCAAGATAGCTAGTAACTCATGGGTACTAGAAGATACTGCCACCAAATATAGCACGGTACTGTATTGACTTGACAAAGGTCACACTTACTTGCCCCCACTCTCCTTCCTCTTGGTTATCAAAGAGAGTCATAAGACCCTCATATGAGAGGTACTCTCCGTTAACCCAGAAAAAATTGCCTGTTTCTGAAGACAGGAATGTTAGAAGCACAGCAGGCAGATCTTTATAAGTTTCTCCCAGATTCCATTTTAAGTCCCTACATCATACTCCTTGATCCTATCAAACGTGTCTATTATTATACGTATAACAATAATATACATATAATTCTCCTATCTAGAGTTAAACTACATCACATTTTTTTTTATTGACCCGGCTAGTTTTATGTCAGCTTGACAATAGCTGGAGTTATCTGAAAGGAGGAAACCTCAAAACTCGGTAAGATTCAGCTGTAAGGAATTTTCTTAGTGATTGATGGGGGAGGGGCCAGCCCATTGTGTGTGGTGTCATACGTGGCCTGATGGTTCTGGGTTCCATAAGAAAGCAGGCTGCACAAGCCAGAAGGAGCAAGCCGGTAAGCAGCACCCTTCCAAGGACTCTGCATCCGTCCTTGTCTCCAGGGTTCCCGCCCAATTTGAGTTCCGTGATTGACGATGGACAGTGAGTAAAGAAAGCCGCTTCACCACAACTTAAATTTGGGTTATGGTGTTTCACTGCAGCAATATTAACCCTAAGAAGAACACGTATTCTCACTGAGCCACGGACAATTGTAATTCGCTTTCCCTTTTGATCTTTCTCGAACTTTTCTCATAGAGAACTTAGCCACGAACCTAGGATGTTACAGTAATGTTGCTTCTCATTGCTGTGGAAAGAGAAAAGAAAAAAACTGACGTAAGCAACTTCCAGAAGTGTTTACTATGGTTCCCAGTTTCAAGGAAAGGGGTGGGCTAGGAACGGTGGATGGAACAGGAGGTGCCTGGTTATATCGTTTTCTTGGTAGCAGGGAGGGATGAGGGCTGCCCTTGCTTTCTCAGTCTCCCTTCTATGCCCACAGGATGCTTCTCTCCCGAGTTAAACTTCCTTAGAGACTCCCACATCCCAAGGTGTGTCTTGTAGGTGGTTACAAATTCAGTCTGGTTGTCAAAGATCAACCATCACAGAGGGGTAAGGAAAACATTTTATTTTCCTCCCCTATACACATATTAGGACATAGTGTGTATTTTAATTTGATTTAAAAAAAAGAACTTGGGAGAAGATGTAATGACCTACAAAGAGTCTGTACAATTATTTTCAATGTTTTTTTCTTTCTTTCCTTTTTCCTTTCTTTCTTTCTTTCTTTCTTTCTTTCTTTCTTTCTTTCTTTCTTTCTTTCTTTTTTTAGATAAGGGATTCTTATACAGCCCAAATTGACCTTGGGAGAAACTTACCACGCAGTCTATGCTACCCTCTGACTTAAGTCTTCATGCCTCAAGTCCTGCATGCTGAAATCACAGACACAGGCATCAGCCTCAGTTTTAAGAAGGAATAAAGAGTCTACTGTGGCTGTAGTTATAGCCAGATGAGGCAGTGTAACAGGGTAGACATGTAAGGTGTGTGCCATATGCGATGCCTGGGTTTCGGTGTTATCAGTCACCCTGGCTGTCAATTATGTTTGTTCTTTTAACTTTCAGCTTCCTGTTGTATAAAGCAGGAATGGGTAGCATCCACCATATGCAGTTGTAAGAAAGCAATGATGTAATAGCCAAAACATCTGGCATAATGTTTAGTCATTGTCCCATGCTTTAAATATATAAGATGCCTTTTTGAGGAAGTCATGACTGGCTGGGCTTATGATTCAAGGTTTTAGTCTCTTCCGAGAATTAACTTCTGGAAGATCTTCTTTTTTTTTTTTTAAATTAAATATTTATTTATTTTTATTGTATGTGAGTGCACTGTCGCTGTCTCCAGACACACCAGAAGAGGACATCAGATCCCATTACAGATAGTTGTGAGCCACCATGTGGTTGCTGGGAATTGAGCTCAGGACCTCTGACGGAGCAGTCAGTGCTTTTAACCACTGAGCCATCTCTCCAGCCCCCTGAAGATCATTAATACTGCTTACATTAAGCCACATGGCACCAATATTCCAAGTTATTTCTCCAGATTTTGCAGCTGTTTTTCTTTATGACCACTACCTGGGACACTCAATATCGTTATAATACTTTTTATATCAGTTTTCTTAAACCTAGAAACACTCCCAATAGTAACCATGGGTTCCTCAAGGTCTTACTATTTTAGGTGGAACACTGATGATCTCAAAACAGCTCAGGACCAGGTGACCTATGGCAAACGTTTGTGTTATCTCTGTGGCTTCAGTTAAGGAAAATAGAACTGGGAAAATAGCATTGTGCCTTGGGGAGTCTCCCACCTGAATGAATAATTCAATAAACATTAGCTAGTGGATAGAAGGAACAATGGGCTAGAAAGATGAAAGGAAGAATCAAAAGTAGCAAGTGTGAATAATTTGTGGAACTAAAGAGCAAGGGCTAAAAGAGAAAGGGGATCAAAGACTGTAGAGTCCTGGCTGGGAATGAAAGACCCAGAAGTCAAATGTTATAGAACTCCCAGCCTGGTAGGTGGTTGATGTGGCATCCTCTGCACCTTGCCAAAATCAACACCTTTACATCTTTTAAAAGAAGGTGCCAGATCCCCTGGAACTGCAGTCACAGCAGCTGTGAGTTGTGGGTGCTGGGAATTGAACCTAGGTCCTCTGGAAGAGCAGTCAGTGCTCTTAACAGCTGAGCCATCTCTCCAGCCCCTCCTGAGTGTTTTGTTCTTGTTCATTTCTTCATGGTTTTTTTTGTTTGTTTTTTTGTTTTTTTTGTTTTGTTTCGTTTTTTTTAGAAAGCCTGTTTGCTTTGAACTCTAGGGGCTACGGTGCCAACTAGGCCCATTTCCAGACACTTAAATGAAAAAAGAAAATTTACTTTACACTCAAAATATGTATCATAAAGCTCCTGGACTCAGATTGAAAAACTACTTGAAATAAAAGCATGTGCATGGTTCTGTGTGTCTGCTGTGTTCGGGTTGTAATCTGGAGACTTGAAGCATGCATATTCTATTTCTCTCATAGATGCTCTGTTCATTCCCTCACTCCTGAGCTTTTGGGTTAGGCTTTGGAAGGTTAGACCCTCTTCAGGTCATGACAAGTTGTCTGTTGAAATGTTGAATATAAGTGGCACAAAGTACACCCAAACCCATGAGATTACTGACATTCGTATCAACTCACAAAATTCCCCGAAGAAATTATATTTAGATTGTCTTTTCTAATTTTTACAGCTGAGGAAGGTTATCCTTGGTTCTAAGTCTGAACACGTCTAAACAGTCATCTCTGGTCTTGTTTGCCTTTATATTGAAATACTAGAATATTGAAACCAGCCAAAATTTCCCTTTTCTAGTAAGCCAATGAATGATAGTTGTTAAAAAAAAATTTCAAAAACTCTTCCTTCCAGATCATCTTGATAGAAGTAACTATATATGATCAACAACAAATGCTCTATGTTGGAAAGATCTGTCTTTCAACTTTTAGGTGAATTTGCTATTTCTTATGCTTCAGGGGATGGTACCCATAATTTCTATTTACTTTTTCTAACTTTTAATTAAGATTCTTGCCTGGAGTTTAACATACTTTGAAAAGCTTTGCAACCAAACCCTGAACATTGTATTCACCTTGTTGTAGCGAGGCTGTGAGTTCTTACTTGGAGAGAGAAAGAGAAGTCTACTGAAAGAAAAAGGAAAGAAAATGAAAGAGAAGAAGGGAGAGATGCAGAGAGACAGAGACAGACAGAGACAAAAGGAGACAGAAAGACAGAGACACTGAGAGACAGAGGACAGAGACACAGAGACAGAGAAACACGGAAACAGAGAATGGATTCCTGAGTCTTTCATTTTTAGGGTGTTTGTTTTTGAGACAGGGTCTTACTGTGTAGCTCTGGCAGATCTAGCATGAACTCTTCAATCCAAGCTATCCTTGAACTCCCTCAGCCTACAGAGCAGCAGCATCTGAGAGTACAGACGTGAGCCACTCCACCTGACTCCCTGCTCCTGTTGTACAAGCAGGAAGGTTGTCTTGCTCCTACTCTCTCTTGAGTGGGAAGGGACTGGATTTCCACCTCTGTGACCCTGGGACACGAGGAGAATGTGAGGACAAATGAGAGCGTAGAAGAGACCTGAGGTGACGCAGGAATTCGGTCCTTAAGTGTGATAAAGGGGAAGTATACAAACAATAAATCTATCTAATAATCAACAAATGGTTTTAAGGTTTTAGGAAAAACAAATTAAAGTTTTTCCAGAACCCAAATCGCTCAGGTCTAACTATAAGCAGTGGGTATGAAGCAAGATAGAAATCAGGGAAGACAAAAAGGAACAGAACTCTGCACCTGAGAATCTGGGTGACGTTAAGAACGCCCGCTCAACTGTCACCTTTGCTTAGGGTCTGGGCTAGGTGTGACTTCATTCTTGGCCTCTTATCCAGAGAAGTGCAAATAAGAGCTCACAGTGGTTTGCAAAGAAAGAAGATAAGCTGCTTTGGACCTTGGTTAGTTGGCAAAGCTTCTCTGTATAGTTGGCCAGGTTGTAGACGTCAAAGTGCTGAGACCTGATGGTGAGTCTGTGGCCCTCAGTGAGACAGCAGCTGTGACTCACCCTATGTCAGAGCTCAGGGGACATCATGGAAGAGGGAACAAACACTGTATTAGCCTGAGGAGGGAGCTGGCACCTACAAGCTCGCAGCAACTGTGGTTACCTGTACATGATCAAGCTACCCCAAATCTCTGCAAGGATCAGTAAAGAATCTAGCCTAAAAATGGCATCACAGGGAGGACGTTCTTTGTAAGGATGTCCCTTATTCTGATGTTATCGCATCAAGCAAGTAAAGATAATGTCTTAAGTCTGTATATCAAATGTCATGTTTTTTGATCCTTTTGATTTACTGGCCATCAAACACACACACACACACACAAACACACACCCCGGATATTTATTTAATGACCATATTATAAAGAGGAGTATACAAGTGAGTCCAGTGACCTTAATCCTGTCCGCAGAGTACATCGCCATGAGATTCAGTTTAGATAGACGGCAAGTGGAATGTAAAGTGAGTGGTCCTGGTCCAGGGATGTTGCTCACATCCATCCTTGTCTTGGCTCAAGTATGTTCCACAAGATGATGTTATAGGTTGTCTGAACTGTGTAGAATCTCTTCATGGTAGGTGATGTCATCCTCTGACTGGCATCTCTGCTCAGCCTTCCCACCCCTCCCCAGCACAGGATTCCTCAGGGGATTTTAACTCTCCTTGGTTCATTATTGTATTAATCAAATCGCCAAAGGGAAAGAAACAAAGCGTCTTATTAGATTATCACCTCTCTTGACAGAGTGGTCTGGAGATTGCCAATGGCTTTGGTTACCAAGTGAAATTAGCGGTAGTTGGTAAATTAGAGTCAAGAAAGAAAGAAAGGAAGAAAGAAAGAAACAAAGAAAAAAAGAAAGAGAGAGAGAGAGAAAGAAAGAAAAGAGAAAGAAAAAGAAAGAAGAGAAAGAAAGAGAAAGAGAGAGAGAGAAAAAGAAAGAAAGAAAGAAAGAAAGAAAGAAAGAAAGAAAGAAAGAAAGAAAGAAAGAAAGAAAGAAAGAAAAAGAAAGGTGCTAAATTCTGATACTTGGAAAACTCAAGCATGCTTGGCTTTGTTTCTGGCATAACTTGTTCATGACATGGGAGATTAAATAGTAATTGAAAAGGCTTTAATTCAGCAAAACATTTCCAAAGTTCTGTAAATGCAATTTTTTTTTAACTCTCTGGGACAGAGCCTCACTAATTAGTCCCCCAAGAGAAGGATTTATACGTCAGAATTAAGATTCGTCAACATATCACTGGCAATAGTTTCTGAACCTTTTGCCCCATCTTCCTTTCCCATAAAGAAAATCCGAGGGGAATTGCAATCACTAAGTTGCTTTGAAAGCAGTGAGTAATAGCAAGGATACACTCTAGGAGTCCACACATCGATGAGACTGTTTAGAGGAGAAAACCATGAGACTTAGTCAGCCATCATAGGGTCATAGCCAACTTTAAACAGCATTAAAGTGTCCCGGCCCTCCAGGTTCTGAGCAGAGAAGGCTGTGAGCCAGACAAGGAACAAACCCAACTTCTCTATCACCTGAAGTACAGAACACTGAACTATTCACCCCATCTATGTCTCCAGTCATGCAGTCATGTATGGTCTGTAGAACAGGACAATGTTAACGAAATCTGCTTCTTTGTGCTATAGATGCCCACTTTAAGTGTAGAAATCGCCTTTGTTTGGGCCTCAAACTCTGCTATCGGTCTCCAACCATCCACTGAGGTCAGCTTATGAATGAACTTTTACCTGAAAAGGACAGTCTGTCTCTACATCTCTCTCACACTGCCTCTCCTCTCCCTCCTGTGAAATGTAACCATCAACAAGAGCCTTCAGAAATGAAGACTCACAAACTCATGAGAAACTCTATTAAAGAATGGATGGCCCTCTAGATTTAGGATTGGATATGCATGATGTAAGGTAAGAGAAGCCTGTGTGCTCGGGGGCTTCTTGCTCCTCCTATGTAGCATTCTTTCATCTTGAAGAGACCTGAACTCTCCGGAATGAGCATCTTCAGGAAAGAGAGTGACTGGGATTGTTTGTAGTCAGTGACAGGTGTTCTACATTTCTATGACTTGCCTTGTGGGAGAGGAATTCTGGTTTCTGTGAATCCTTTTCGGAAAGAACTTAAGCCTGGAGACAGGCGACAAAAGAACATTGGAAGGATCTTGCTTTCAGGACCTCCAATGCCTTCCTGGTAGAGAATATCCAGCATTCCAGAACAGTATCTTTTGGGGTATCCTGTTCTATCCCCCAACACTGAAATTGGAAGCACTCCTTCCCACCCACACATACCTTCGTGTTGTCTCATTTCCCTAGGCAGAACTTGAGACAACGTTGCCAATTCTTTTATCGTCACACTGCAAGCTCTAGCATTCTGCACAAGGGAGATGCTAATGAACACGGTAGACTACTTAGAACAGTATTTTACCTTTGTGATGGTTAATCTTGGTTTTCAACTTGACTGGATCTGAGGTCAACTATGAGATTAGACTTGTGCATACTGATAAGGGATCATATAGATTTGATTAATCTCTGACCCTGCTGCAAACGATTTTTCTTGATTACAGTAACTAATGTGGGAAGATGCCCCTGAGGGTGGTACTGCTTCCCTGTGTCAGGACTGCAGTGAAACTGTTGCTTTTGTTCCTGCTTGCCTTCATATCTTATTGGCAATTCCATCTACTCTCTTTGGGAGTTCATCTACCAGGTTGTTCCTGCTGCCATCTTCCTGACATTAGAATCTAACTCTTTTGGCCTTTCACTGTGGGTCAAAGACCAAGAATCCTCTGGGCATTCAACACCAGATTGATACTGCTAAAGCTTCCAGCCTTGTGAACTGAGAACATGTCTGCTCTCAGTCTCTCTTGTGTGAAGACAGCCATTGTTAAACTACCCAGACTTTGTCTTATAAGCCAACCTAATAATTTTCTTTAAAATATACATTTGTTGACTCCTTCTGCTTCTCAGCAGATCCTTTACTACTCAGCCTTCTTATACTTACATTTTATGTGTCTACTCAAATGCATTAAATTGCCTTTTAAGTGTAATTATCTCTAGATAACTTTGTTTCCAATGACTTATTCACAGTCCTCTGATTAGGCACTATGCATGTTTTCAGGGACTATATAAAAACATGTTGCATGAGAAAGTATAAAGTATTGTTCTTTCAATCAATTTGATCCTGTGTTTAAAATGCCTTCCAAACAAGGCCACTACTTGTTTAGGAAAGAAAGTTTACATCCCGTAACACCTTTGCATTTAGGTGACTTTAATCATGCCAGGGCACTCCTAATAACTCATTGCTGTCTCTGCTTCTTTCCACAAAGAAAACGTTTAGGAATAAGGCTCAATTAAAAAGTTGAGAAAAGGATTAAACATGCTAATGTATTTAATTTCATCATAGAAAATAATTCAACAATTGTGTTTATACATCTCCAGGTGTCCTTTCTCATGGAACGACATAGGAGCTAAAAGGTGAGTAGATTTTATCTGGTAGGGATGGTACATCCTTGAAATTCTAGTGGTCAGCATGGAGAGGGAGATGGATCTTGATTTTAAGGTCAGATGATGACATAAATCCCAGTTAGTTTTGAGCATCAAGATAAGGAGCCCAGAATACTGAATGGTAAAAGGAAATAGGCAAGCAAAAAGAAGCTGCTACCAAGGCTAGCTGGGCAGGATTGAAGCTGTTGTGTGAGGCTTTGAACTTGGGTTCTGAAATATGATACCTGGACATTGGAGAAGGCAATAGAGCAGGATGATTCCCCATTTCTCCGCACCTTCTATTCTTGAAGCAGGTCACAAAACCTTAAAACCCCATCGGAAAGGTAGCCAGCAAAGACCCTGAACAGAGGAACCAGCTTAATTCTGAAGACTAGGCATGTGGAGGAAACCAGAAAGGCTCCGCTCTGACCCTCTACCCAGGGGTAGACTGTCTACACAACTGGAACTTTCGAAAACTATTCATGTCTCTATCAAGCCTAACAGCAAAAATGCACAGAAAAATCAGATTCAGTAGACCTTTATTTCTGAAGACTCTTTTCGTAATGTCGAACTTACCTTTAAAATTATATTTTATGCTTTTTCTCTTGTAACTCATTTCTTAAAATGGTTTCACTCTTGAACCTAAAATATAAAGAAGAGATTTTTTTTTTCTTGATAGTTTTTGGCACCCTGTGAGGGATGACTAATATCCTTGCCTCACTCCAGAGCTGGTAGAAGAGATTCCTGAACAGACAAGAAGTTGGTGAGCAGTCAGACTCCTCACCAGGGGCAGCTGTCCTGCAACTGCCTATTTCAGAACTGGAGGGGGGAACAACAGTAAAATCTTGTCCTTCCTCTTTCCTATTCAGTGAGGGTTGGGTATCTACTTGGACTCTACTTGGAGAATCATGCATTAGTTTTCAATCCTTTCTGTCCTACGGACAATTCATTTTGTGATTTGTCTTGCTATGTGTCCTGAGAACTTGACTACAGGTCTAGCAGATTTTAAAAGACACTTCTTTGCAGACTTTGAGAGCCAGGACAAGGGTTCTTTATTTTCTTATGTAGAAAAAAATCATATTACATACATTTCAGCCATGTGTGGTAATACATACCTGTGACCTCACACCATCAGGTACAGATAATACATGCTTTAAGAATGAAATCAATTGAGCCCAACCAAGCAAAAAACTTTTACAGCCACGCTACCACTGAATATGACCTTAGATCAGACATTTCTAATCTTCATCTCACAGCACACAGGAGAGCACATTTTACATGGTGAAGCTGTGTAAATGTGGATGCGTTTGCACATGACTAGAAATAACAGCTCAATGACTCAAGGCCTGAGACAAAGTTGGCTAACCTCAAATGCGCATTTTTTTCTCTTCCATAAAACAATTATTTCTGGATAAAGATTGATTAGTTTCTTTATATCAAAGATGGTTTTGTGAGACTAGTTCTTATCTAGGATATACAAATAGAAACAAGATATGTCACGTGGGAATGGAAAAAAGTGAAAAAAAAATTGGTGTTATGCTCTTGGTGGAAAAACTATATCTCCCAATCAAAACCACCTGCTGACCATGAGCGTGAACTTCCAGATGTTACAGGTGTTGTGATCATAAAAAGAGAAAAAGATTAGAGAATATATTCTGCGGCGGTGTGGGGGGAAGGGGGTGCCTCGGCGGGCCCATGCCAAGGCATCCCTTCCTCCTGAGGGACCAGACACACACCAGCATAGTATAGAATAGAGTTTATTTAGGGCATGGGATGGGAGTTAAGGGGGTAGTGGAGACAGAGAAAGGCAGAGAGAGGGAGAGAGTAGAGAAGCAGAAGCCAGCCATGACCACGTGGAGAGAAGGGGGAAGAGGAGGAGAGCAAGAGAGAAGCTGAGAGAGGTAAGAGAGAGAGATAAGAGAGCTAGGAGGGGCCGAGCACCCTCTTTTGTAGTAGGCCAGGCCTACCTGGCTATTGCCAGGTAACTGTGGGGAGGGGCACACCTGACTGTTGCCAGGTAATTGTTGGGTAGAGCTTAGACAGAATCCTAACAACAGGAACTGTAAGTAAACTACTAGGGCTATGCCACTGGAGACTCTCACAACTTCTAGAAATGTCTTAACTAAAGCACACCTTGAGGGCTGGGATGATTGATAGTCTACCTCAGCCACAGTCCCATTCCCGGATGCCCCAGATGGAAAAGGGTTCAGATCACACAGATAACTCATTATAGAAATGAATGCAGGAGGACTAAGTGAACAGCTGCATCAGCAAGTGCTCGAAGCTCATTAAGGGAACACAGTTCAGGAGAGAGAAGAGAGAAAAAAAAAAAACCACCTACTGTCTAAACCTGGGGACTTATTCTTAGCACCATTCTGAGAAGCTCTTTGTACATTGAATGAAAATATATGCAAAATCAAAAACTAAATTTTGTCTATCTATCTATCTATCTATCTATCTATCTATCTATCTATCTATCTATCATCTATCTATCTTGTGGTGTGTGTGTGTATGTGTGTGTGTGTGTGGTACATGCTAGTATGTATTAGATGTTTTTAGCTATAATTCCTTATGTAAAATTTAACACCATGGATTTATTTTTTCCTGTGCTGAGCAGTGAACCAGGAGCTCGGGTACATATTAGTCAGTTGCTGTGGCACCTAGTGGAACCCCAGTCTATTGTCTTTAAAGTCAGAGATATGTGTGAGATAAGTGATACGGTTTACTGAAGGAACAGGAAAATGACTCAGCATTGGAAAGACTTCCTTTGGCCCGGTAGTGGTGCACATCTTTAATCCCAGCACTCAGGAGGCAGAGGCAGACAGATCTCTGAGTTTGAGGTCAGCCTGGTCTACAGAACAAGTTCCAGGACAGCCAGGGCTACAAAGAGAAACCCTGTCTCAAAAAACAAACAAACAAATAAACAAACAAATAAACAAACCCTAAAAATAATAATGAAGAAATAAAAATAAAAACATAAAGAAATGACTTCTTTTGATGTTTTAATAGATATCATAAAACATTAATATTTTACTACTTGCAAAGAATCATTTTTAAATTCAAATATCTTTCAACATAATATAACCACTTGCATTCAAGATGTTTGTGCATAAAACATTATTTTACAGAAGAAAATTCAGGAGTTTTGTTTGATTGGTTTGCTTTTTGTGGGTTTTATTGTTTGTTTTTTATGAAATCAAAGCAAAAGTCTTCCATGAAGAGCATAACTGTCCTGTCCCAGGGAATATGTGCAGAACTTGACCCCCCTTAAGCTGCAGCTCCAAAAAGGAAGGCATGATGGAGGCCTGTGATGTTGTGATACAACTGTTAACCTTGTTTTAGGTTTCTCCTACCTTACTGTCAGATCATGTGTTTTAGCATCTATACAATTCTAAACCACTTGCTTGCCTTAGTAATCAGTAGTGAGGTATTTTGACCCAGAGATTTTCTGCAGCCCTCTAGCTTTTGTTTTAAGGGGAAAAAATGTTTATTCTGTATCTTTTTTCTATCATTCTCTCTATTTGGGGGCCCTTCATTCCACCTTTCTTTCCTACTAGGCCTCCACCCCCAGGCCACAAATCACAAACATTAATTTCCACTTGTCTTTGATTAATCGTCTTCTTTGTTATTCAGGCATCCATCAACATAAATCATTAAGAATTCCTTAGTAATTTCCTCCTAGTGTTTAATCCGCTTATTAAATGTGTTTACAATTATTCGTCTCGTTTCATCGTGGTACAGACTTATTGCATTTGACTTTACTGATTTATGGTTTCTTCCTGAAGGGCTGGTTTCTCCCTCCTCAAGCCCTGTTGAATTAAATGCTTTCAGATATAATCAACCTGTTCGTACATAGAGTCAGTATTGAATAATTTTACAGTTTGGATGGAGTCACTGAAAATGTATGATGAAAAATGCTTTTCTGATATTTTCTCAATACCTCTTTCCAGCATGCACACTTTACACACTTAACCATTATAACATATAATGGAAAATTATAAGATTATGCATTAAACTTCAAATGTGTCAATAGCAGAAGATAATTAATGGATTACTAGGTACAAACTTAAATGGTTGGGGTTCTGGAAGTTCTTAGTTCCATGATTTGTGAAGTGTAATTTTTTTAAAGTATTTTACTAGATATGGTTCATGATTTTAATGATGATAAGAATTTATTCAGCATTTTTATAAACACAACATAAATTTTCTCCATAGGTCATCTTATTTATGTGTTTAAAAAACTCTCATAAATATATTTTCATCATTATCATTATTCTTGTTAATATTTTCATCATATTATTATTTCCACAGCATATCTGGTCAACCAAGGCTTGCCTAAGATGAAATGGCTCTTAAATGGACCATTTAAGATTTAAAATCTTGCTCATAGTCCATATATATTTCTGTGAAAAGCGGGATTCAACTTTGCTATAAATTCTAATTATAGTTTCATCTAATTAGTGGAAGTCAACTTATTAGAAGAGAGATTTCACACTTGTTCACTCTCCATGTAACTATCAACTTGAATTCCCATGTTAATTTATCCTGAGGTAGATGAAGCTAGCTCATATTTTTAGGAATCAACATGATTTCTTCAACTAGCTCTGACACTTGATGGGTGGTTAGTTAGAGCCAGGAAATTAGTAGTAATTAAGAAACGACTTGGATCACAGAGGTGATATCTTCTGGAAAGTGTTTCCTGAGAGTCAGCACACAGAAACTGTGTCCCAGAGGCAGCCCAGGTTGTACCTTGAGTAGGCAGATGATCTTGGTAGTAAAGGAATCACCCTTTACTTGGTAGTAAACGTGGTACTGGTTTTGAAGTCATAAAGGGGTCATGGAAAGCAGCTGAGGTTTGCCTCTGTGAGAGGTCAGGAGAGGCTGCTGGTGCAGCCTCAGTAGCTGTTGAAGGCCGGAGACTGAAGGAGTCATGAAGCGAAGCTGAGACTTGGCATCATGAAGAGATCCTAGGACAGGCTGTTGGAAAAAGTGCAGCCCAGTTGCAGCCAAAGATTTGGAGATGCCAGTACCAGCAGCCAGAAAATGGAGCTTCCCTGAGCTTAGAAGACAAGCTGTGTGTGCCACAGAGGAGCTGGAGAAGTGACCCAAGCCCCTTGTAAGAGGCCAGAAGATGGCCAGTGAATCCCAGGTAATTGTATATTGAGTAATTTTTACTTTTGGAGTTTGGTTTTGCTTTGTTCAGATTGTGATTAGCCACTTGTTTTGCCCTTTAGAAGTATTTGATTTAATTTTTTTTTTATTTGCCAGGACCCCACAGTTGAGAGACTTTGCATTTTTAAAGACTAGATTTAGAAATAGATTGGCTATTTTTAAACCACAGAATTTTTAAGTGTTTGAATATTTAAAGATGTGGGGCTCTAAAATTTGAAAGCTTTAGTTAGTAATGTTGATAGTAACGTACAATCTTGGAGAACAAGAAAGGAAAGGTTTAGCAGTGATGTGATCGCATGTCAAGTTGACAAGGAGTCAATAGTGCTGGCTAGTTTTATAACAACTGGACAAAAACTAGAGTTATCTGAAAGGAGACAGTATTGCAGGAATTTGATCATACTGTGAACCCTGAGATTGTGTTATCTCCTGAAAAAAAAAAAAAACAAAACCAAAAAGCAAACGTGTTTCTACTTGTGGTGTGGTTCGGTCCTTAGGACCCACCTTTAATCCCTCTAGCTGGAATACAGTCAGACCTTTAGTACACACCTTTAATCCCAAACAATGAAGGTAAGGTTAGTTTGTACAAGGTAGCATCCGTGTTTGAAAGTGCTGTCTAATCAAATGGCAGACAAAGTGAAGAGTCAGAGAAAGATAGGACAGAATCAGATCTGCCCAACTCTCACAAGAACAGAGAGGAAAGACAATGTAAGGGAGCAGCACAGAGGGAGAGAGGAGGAGACCATTTTACCAGGTAAGTTTTATAGAGAGAGGTTGCAGAGAGAGAGAGAGAGAGAGAGAGAGAGAGAGAGAGAGAACAAACTAGACACAGGGGATGACAGATTGAGCCAGATTGTGTAAAGGAGCAAGAAGATTACAGATTGCCAATACTTTTATGAGGCCAAGCAGAACAATTTAGTCAGAGGCCGGGAGAGAAGCCACATTGAATCACCATAGAGTCACCTTAGAGGGGAGTTGAGTGAACCAGCCAGCCAGAGTTCAGAAAGAACTAGAAAGAGTGAGCTTATTCAGTAGTAAGTCTCAGAGGCAGAAAACATTCTAGGGCTAGATTAGATTGTATGGAGGCTAGAAGCTATAAAGACTAGGCCTAGGTTAATAGATTGGCGCAGTAAGTCTGGGAGATAACAATTATAGAAGGATTACTACAGGAGGGAACCTCAACTGAGAGAAATCCCTTCATAATTCCTGTAAGGCATT
Source organism: Tokudaia tokunoshimensis (assembly GCA_036184795.1). Classification (NCBI taxonomy): domain Eukaryota; kingdom Metazoa; phylum Chordata; class Mammalia; order Rodentia; family Muridae; genus Tokudaia; species Tokudaia tokunoshimensis. The sequence continues at coordinate 60,054,225 of BTHU01000015.1, forward strand.
TTCTTAATTACTGGTTGACAGGGGAGGGCTCAGTCCGTTGTGGAAGGTACCATCTTTGGGCTCATGGTTCTGGGTTCTATAACAAAACAGGCTGAGCAACTTATGAGAAGCAGGCCAGTAAGCATCCTCCTCCATAGTCTCTGCATCAGCTCCTGCTTCTAGATTCCTGTCCTGTTTGAGTTCTTGTCCTGATACTCCTCAGTAGGAAACTGTTACCTAAAAGTGTAACATTGAAATAAACCCTTTCTTCCCCAAATTGCTTTGGTCATGGTATTTTATCACAGCAATAGTAATCCTAACTAAGATAAGTATGAACCAGACTCATCAACCCTGTAAGTCTGTAAGCGAACAATAAAAGTGGGTCATTCCAAATGTATTTTAATATAAAGATTATATATATACACATACATATATATGTATGTATATATGTGTGTATATGTATGTCTATCTGTCTATCTATCTATCTATCTATCTATCTATCTATCTATCTATCTATCTATCTATCTATCTATCTATCTATCTATCTATCAACTGACCACTCATTGTAGTCAAATTCATATAAAGGTTACTTTACTTTATTGTTGCTGGTTTTAGAGATAGGGTCCTTTCCTGTTGCTGAGGTTGGCCTCAAAAGTTGTGAGTTCCAGCGGTCCTTGGCACTCCCATTTTGTGTAGGTAGGTGTGCTGATGGAAGCTACTACTCAGGCTTTTGTTGTTTTAATAAGAGTGGGCCACACACAGTCTTTCTGGTTTTCTTCATTACTCAGAAACAGCCCGAGGTTCCCACTTCTGGAGACCTCTGTGTCTGAATAGCCGGATGCTGAGAACTGGTTTGATTCATTTATCAGTCAGCTCTGGGCTGCACTCTGTGTCTCTCTGGCACTGATGAATGTGTCCTGTCGAAAGGAGGAAAGTATAATACAGGATGCGGATGTACAATAAAGTGCAATCATCTGAGATTCAAGTTTGATTAAAAAAATCATACATTTACAAAGTCAAAGGATTCGAAAATATTAAAGAAACAATGTTTTATTTAGGTAATGAGCAGAAAATTAAGGAAACCATCAACATCTACTCAGAAGACATTATTATCTTCTAAGAAACATAACAAAACAAATCCTGAGTTGGTAGCTAGACTAGACAGAAGCAGGGATTCTGGCACACATGTCCACCCATAGCCACTGTTATGGAGCAATGCACACACAGTCACAGGGGTTAACACAGAATTGAGTCAATTGCGGGCGTCAGGCACAGAGGTGCCTCTTTCTACCCTAAAGTCTATTTGATTTGTTTTAGCATTTTTTTTCTCGATTGATGAAGACTATGTAGTCTGGGATGGCCTTTTGAGTTTGTGGTCATCTTCCTGCCTCAGCCTTCTGAGTGCTGGGATTAGAGGCATGTGTCAAACTCAGTCCAAGGTTGTTCTTTCCATAGAGGAGTACAAGAAGCAAGCTACTTCCATTCTGATGGGCCCCTTTTTGTGTAGAATAGAGCTTCCAATTTGGATTGGATAACTCCAAATAAAAGCAGTGTGATTCTTAAAGTTCACTTGTAATTTTAAAAGTTTGGTGGTTTGTTTTTACCCCTTGGCCAGGAGTTGCCAAACACTTTCTAGAGGACTTTATGTATTAGTTTGCTAAGGCTGTGGTGATAAATTTGCTGAAAGTAGACGAGTTAAACAGCAGAAACTTACTTTCATGCAATTGTTAATGGCAGCCATCCTCCATCAAACCTGCCAAGTTTCATTTTTCTGGACGTCGTTGGTCTGCAGTGGGTCCTTGTTTGGTGTTCTTTCTGCATAAACACAGTTACAGAGTCTCTTCCTCTTAGGCAGACACAGCTCCGCCCTTCTGGCCTCATTCATATTCTTAATTGCCTGTTTAAAGACCCTGCCCTGGAATATAGTCACATTAGAGGTCAGAGGTTCAACATATAAATTTAGGAGTGACATAATTCAGTGCAGAATAGGCCAGATGATAATAATTTTAGGCCAGGAGACCTCAGAGTCCCTGTCATATGTAAGTACTCATCTCCCCATTATAGTGCATAAACACAAAAATGTGCATGTCTGTGTTAGAAAAAAATGAGTAGATGACCAATACTACATAATGTTTGTGTATTATGAAATACTGTGCTTTTGTTTCTACGATATAAAAAAGGTTAGTCATGGGTTGAAGGCAACAAAAGAAAAAGTTGGTGATAAAAATTGGTCTGCAGGCTAGACCCTTGTGCTTCTGCTTCCCAGGACTTCATGATTGTGTTGTCTTGTTCTGATCTTCCAAGTTTGGTTCTTTGTTTTGTTTAGTTTTTCTTTTTTTTATTAGGTATTTTCTTTATTTACATTTCAAACGTTATCCCCTTTCCTTGTTTCCCCTCCAACCCCCCCCCATCCCATCCTGCCTCCCCCTGCTCCCTAACCGACCCATTTCCCTGACATTCCCCTACACTGGGACATTGAGCCTTCAAAGGACCAAGGTCCTCTCCTCTCATTGAAGTCTGACAAGGCCATCCTCTGCTACATATGCAGATGGAGCCATGGGTCCCTCCATGTGCACTCTTTAGTTGGTGGTTTAGACCCTGGGAGCTCTGGAGTTACTGGTTGGTTCATATTGGTGTTCCTCCTTTGGGGTTACAAACCCATTCAGCTCCTTGGGTCCTTTCTCTGTCTCCTCCATTGGGGACCCTGTACTCAGTCCAATGGTTGGCTGAGAGCATCCCCCTCTGTATTTGTCAGGCTCTGCCAGAGCCTCTCAAGAGTCAGCTATATCAGGCTCCTGTCAGCAAGCACTTGTTGGCATCCTCAATAGTGTTTGGGTTTGGTAACTGTATATGGGATGGATCCCCAAGTGGGGCAGTCGATGGATGGCCTTCCTTCAGTCTCCACTCCACACTTTGTCTCTGTATCTCCTCCTATGGGTATTTTGTTCCCCCTTCTAAGAAGGACCAAAGTATCCGCACTTTGGTCTTCCTTCTTCTTGAGCTTCATGTGGTCTGTGAATTATATCTTGGGTATTCCAAGTTTCTGGGCTAATATTCACTTATCAGTGAGTGCATACCATGTGTGTTCTTTTGTGATTGGGTTACTTCACTCAGAATGATATTTTCTAGTTCCATCCATTTGCCTAAGAATTTCATGAAGTTGTTTTTAATAGCTGAGTAGTACTCCATTGCGTAAATGTACCGCATTTTCTGTATCCATTCCTCTGTTGAGGAACATCTGGGTTCTTTTCAGTTTCTGGCTATTATAAATAAGACTGCTATGAACATAGTGGAGCATGTGTCCTTACTACATGTTGGAGCATCTTCTGGGTATATGCCCAGGAGTGGTACAGCTGGATCCTCCGGTAGTACTATGTCCAATCTTCTGAGGAACCGCCAAACTGATTACCAGATTGGTTGCACCAGTGTCTCTGATTTAGTCTTTTAAGGGAAACCTTCAATCATCAGGTAAAGAAAGGACACATGCTACAGACTCTTGAATATTCTATAATTGACTGAATTTAGAGTCTCTGGAGCAGAGCAGTAGAAGAAATCAACTCCAACTCCGGTGCTAAGAGATTTTAGTACTTTCTCTAGTGATTACTCTCCCAGAAAATAGCCAAGCAGTACAGAGTCATTAGGTTTTTAAGTTAAAGTCTCTATTGACAGCCATCAATTGCGCTTCTGAGAAGGGTTTTTTCCAGGTCTTTTAGTAATGCTAAAACCAAATTTCAGGAATATATTTAGGTTTCCATTTTCACCTTGTGTCCTCTGTTCCGATTCCCCACTTGGCAGGACACTGTGCATTCTACAGAGGACAAAGGTGGGAGTTTCTTCATCAGTTGTATTATATCACCACATGCAAAACCTGTCTTAGGTTCATTTAGGAAATGACAAAGCACAGCATGTTTCCCAATATTTTCTCTGTCCTTTTTACGTGTATGGGGGCAAGCAAGTGCATGTCGGGGCCCAGGATGGATATTGGAAAACCTCTTCAGTTGATCTTCCAAGTTAACCCTAGAACTTGCCAACATAGTTTCCCTTGAGCTAGTTTTCTTCTTGCTCTGAGGGTTTCCCATGGTCCCTTACTGGGGTTGCAATTATAGGCAAGCCACGTAGTATTTAAGCTTCGAACTCTGGTTGTCTTGATGGTGCAATAAGCACTTTCACCACTTAGTCCTCTCATCCATCACTCTCTTGATTTTTCCTTTCTAATAATTTCCCAAAGTCAGCTTCAGTCACAAGCTGTATGAAAAAAGACAACTACTGCTTTAGATTTTGAAACGTGCCTAACGTTTAACATTTTCCTCATATTTCCACATTGGATTTTAAGGCCAAAACATTCTACAGAGGATGGAACATGACCTGTAAAATTAAGAGTTATGCCTCCATTTGTCTCATGATGGTAAGAATGGTTGTCATAAGCACTTCTTCAAAATTGCACTTTTCCAGATATTACAGCAACTGCTTTTAGTAGAGCACAGCAGAGTTCTAACAGTATATGCCTTCATGGATTAAACCCCACTCAGAAATACACATGGATGCTAATGGCTGGCCGTTCCAGAATGCAATATGGATTACGTTCAATCTGTTTAATGTTAGGAAAGACACCTGTTTGATTATGAGACCACATAACAATCCTAAATTGTCTTTAGTGAGAATAATCTTAGATTAGTAAAACTAAGACAAAAATTTACTGTGAACTTTACAAAGTTCAGAGAACACCACAGCAGACTTATATCCCAATGTTGATTCATTTTGTAGGAGATTATCTGGATGCCAGAAAAATACAGGAAATGACTGGGAAACTGCTAAGGTGAGAAAACTCTGAACACAAAGGGTAACCGTGGACTTACTGTAATCCTAACTTTATAGACAGACTTTCTCTGGTATATTAAATTTATTAATGAAATATGCTTATGTTTTGTCATTGTAAAATAAAAGCATCTTCATTCAAGAAAATATACTTTATCTTCACTTTTCAGGAATTATTCTCAGGTATAGTACAGACCTATTGTTTCTTCAGATACAGTTGGAGTCAGACTCCTTAAGTGACTGTGACAGGGGCACAAGCAGCCCATAGGCATTTAGTGACCCACATAAAAATCATATTGAATAGTTATTATGACATCGTGGAGTAAGGATGACAATCTTAGCTTCAGGTAGGTTATAATCTTGTGAGGAGGACAGACATAAAGAGGTCTTAATGTGTTTTGATATCTCTCTTATAACCTACCACCTCCTATAAGCCCCACTAATTAATACCACCCTATTGAGTATCAGTGGGCATCAAAACTCAGATCAGAGACCCAACCAGATTCAGTTAGAGGGAACCAGATTCCTCTTGTTAATAGAGAGCTGGTAGATCTTTGCAAGGGAACATTGTATAAGAATTATTATTGCTTTCATTTTTTTTTTGTAAACGTAACAAAGCAAAATAATCCTGTTACCCACACCCATGAACTGACTTTCCAAAAATCTGAATAATCTCAAGGTACATTATTTTTAATTGGAGAAGTTAAATAAAAAGTTCAATTATGCAGTCTGAAGCTACCCTCCAATCTAATTCTTTCACTTGTATCAAGTGTCTGATGCCTAAACTCTTGCCATTATAAATAAATCATACAAAGAAAAATCCGGTATGTGTGCTGAGATCTATCTTTAGGAGGCAATACTCCTCTTTGCAGCAGAGGATACACCCAGAGGGCTAATCTCGCCCCTCCTCATTTTCCTTATCCCCTCTCTTAGTTTTGGTCTCAATCCCCTGAACATGGCTCAGTTATCCCAGACACCCTTTTCCACTTGGCTTGTGCAAACACATCTCTGGCCTGCAATTTAGAAAGGCTTTGACAGTGACATCAGCTTGGCTTATAGGCTTGCCTCAGAGGGCTGGTTCACTCCTACAACTGAAGGTTAATCCTGGGTAGCTATGCTCACGGCTGGGAGTTTGTATAAGAATACCTAGAATGACTCTTCAAATGTTCAAAGGGGGGTGCATGCTATGGTTGTAATCGGTTGACATTAAGATGGCAAGATTATTCTTGATTACCAGTCAATTCCCAATCCTTTTAATTTTTCAACACCAGGTTTCTTTATATAGTCCTGGATCTCCTGGAACTTGCTCTGTAGACCAGGTTGGACTCAAACTCAGAGATCCACCTATCTCTGCCTCCTGAGTACTGGCATTAAATGCATGCATCACCACTGCCTGGCTCTCCCATTTTTTTCCTCACAAATATATTTTTAATTTTTTTTGAAATTAAAAAATAATTATACCATATCCCACTTTCCTTTCCTCTCTTGCTCTCTCTCAAAGTTATAACCTCTATTTCTATAATTTTACACATATATATTTGTATATATGCATATTATTATATATAATACATATAATGAAATATAATTATTATATATTTGTATTATATAAATATATATTTATAAAGTATGTAAAGATATAGACATATATGTATATATACATATGTGTGTATATATGTGTGTGTATATATACATATATATGTGTATATATATGTGTGTGTATATATATTACAAAATGCTTAGTCCATGTTACCCAGTATGCATGTGATTTGAACTTTGGGGCTCTTACTTGAGGTAGACTATTTCTCTCACTCTCAGCATTCCATGGTCACCTGTAGTCCTTTGTCTAGTGCTGAAGGTCTCATGAGGTTTCTTCACCATGTTAGCTTGTCTTCCGGCTAGTGTGCTAGTTACGGCCATGTTTTGGCAGCTGTGTACATGAGCCTTCAGAGGTGTAGCTCCTCCAACATTTCTAGGAAATGAAAGCTCACAGCCAACTTCCTATTTCACCCCTCCCCCATTTTGTAAAATTTCAGCCTTTCAAAGTGAAAAAAGAGACATATTTAGAGAGAAACAATGAGAAACTGATGTGACTACTGCTAGTGGTTTGGAGGACCAGAGAAGGAAACTAAAAGGTAATTTAAACAACATCTAACAGCAGGAAAATTAAACAATGAAACAGACTAAGGACACAGTCTTTCTTGATCTTTAAGCAATGAATTGTATTTCAGACTTTGGATCTTTCAAACTGTTAGACAATAAAGAGGTGTTTGTTCTAAGCTCCAGATTTGTGGTAGTTGGTCAGAACACCAGTGGATACAAATATATTTGCCTGTGTCCTTGCTTTGTGATGTGGGCTTTTTCCACATAGCTGGTAGGTTCCCAAAAGCTAGCTATCCCTTTGGGTCCTAGCTTCTGAAGGCATGCTGCACCCTTCAGCCAATAATCATGGTGGAAACAAATCCACAGGATCCTACCATCCACCTGCTTTCATCTATTTAGGCTGCTGTGAGAAAACACCTCAGGCTGGATAATTTGTAAACAGGAGTGATTTATTGCTCACAATTCTACAGGCTGGGAGGTGTCAGATGGAGATGTCAGGCTGTTGGCTGTGTTGTAAATGTTGGGTCTCTGCTTTATGCACAAGGAATACTTTGTTGTTACGTCTTCATAAGGAAAAAGGGCAAATGCATCCAGACCGGTCTCTTCTCTGGCCATGGCCTCAATACCCAGGACATGTTTTCTGTGGTCAGCAGCCTGCTATCCTCTAGGCTACTGCAAGGTTTCAGTTATCGTTACATGCTGTGTCTCAGCCTAATGGACTTCTGGGCTCTGTTTCTCAATGGCTCTGAGGATGACGGATGACATCTGTCGGTGCGCCATCACCCATCACCCTTGGTATTTCTCAGCTTGTCTTGGCTATCTCTGAGGGTCTATGCCTTTCTCCATTGGCCGGCAGATCAGCCTCATGTTGGACATCATCGGTTCCATTAGCCTTTAACTCAGCTTTTCAACTCCTATGGCCTTGAATGTTACTTCTCTTTAAGATGGTCTTTCGAATTCATTTCAAATTTTAGCTCACAAAGCTCTTCATATTTGTTATCAATATATAGTGAGTATAATAAGAACATAAGAGAATGCTTGGAAATATTTAAAAATACTGGGATTTTTACCTATGAAATTAGAGAAAATTGCACACCAGCTTTACCTTTCGTTGGCTGGTGTAACAGCTAGTTAAAATACTTGTCACCATGCCTGATCATCTGAATTAAATCTGATTTCCAAAACCCCATGTGGCTGAAGAAGAGAATGGACTTTCACAAACTGTCCTTTGATCTCTATATGTGTGCTTCCCTCATGTAAATGCAAATGAATAAATAATTTTAAAAACTCACCAACAAAATATACATTTCTAACCAGTTTGCTAAGGTATTTTTAAGTGTTTCTATTAAGCAGACATTCAGACTAATACCTAATAATATTTATAGAAAAATACTTATTATTTTTATTTTCTACTAAGAGTATTTTCAGTTAAGAATATTTTTTTTCAGGGCTGGAGAGACAGCTTAGGGGTTAAGAACATTGGCTGCTTTTCCAGAGGACCCAAGTTCAATTCCCAGCATCCACATGACAGTTCACAACTGTCTGTAATTCCAGTTCCCGAGGATCTGAAGCCCTCACACAGGCATTCAGGCAAAACACTAATCAGTGCTCACAAAATAAAATTAAATTAGTTATTTAAAAAAAGAATATTTCTTTTTTTTTGACATTTAAACTTTTTGGAAAAAATTCAAATTCAATGTGCCATGTATTTCATGGAATTATGTAAAGCAATCTCCTATTATCTTGTGATTCTATGGATATAAATATGTACACTGCTGTACTTTTAAACAGAATAAGAATCAAACAAGAACACTGTAGGGTATGAGCTATGACACCAAGAAGGGAGAAGGAAAATCCCCTTGGACTATTAGATTACCATAAGCTTTCCTGATCAAATCATCAAAAAATTATTTTCTCAGGTTCTGAAAGTTCTTCTCTAAGAGCTAAATTGGAGGAATCTTCAAAGCCGCTGAGAATATTGGCTTACCCTTTCAAGCGGTGTTTACTGGCCCTAGTTAGTGGGTGGGTGAAGACAGTGAATTGCATCTGGATTTGAAGCAAGAGCTGGAAAGCAAACTTCTTCACAGGTGCTCCAATTTATAATACTAGCTGTTAACACACACCTGTGTTTTTACACAGACAGAAGGTTTTGGCTACTCAACAAAAGTCGTTCTTCCCGAGAAAACTGTCAAGGCTTACCAGGAACTTGGCATTAATCATACCGCACGAGAGTGGGACTGTATGGCAGCTATCGACAGAAGAATGCCAATTTTGTAGAGGGCTGCCGAATTCTCTTTACAAGGAATTTTAGAACTTGATTATAGAAGAAAGTGGGTTTTTTTTTTTTTTTACATAGTTAAACACCACAACAACTCAGTTAGTAGCAGAACATGAGTACCTGAGAGCTCGGCTGGGGAATGAGCAAAAGAGCCTTCCTTTCTGAAGATAGTTCTGTGGCTCTTATGTAGTACACTGCTGAGTGCTTTATGAAACCATAGAATGTCTTCTAACGTTAAGACTATGTAGGCTGGTGGTGTAGCTCAGTGGTAGAACACATGTGTTTCATGAACCAAACCTTGGGTTCAATTCTCAGCCCTGGGCAGAGGGAGGATAGCCCTAACAATTGGTGGCTTTAGTAAAGCTACAAACTATGTCTTTCTTATATTAATTTGCAACCCCCCCCCCACACACACACACTGCTAAAAAGTCAATAAAGGAAATGTGTTATTTCTGCAGTGTCTAAACCTTTAATAGAAATACTGTATTCATTTAGAAACTATAACTAGTTTCAACCTTGCGCCTGATCCATCACCTCATAATTTTTATTGAACTTTATTTTTCTTCTCAAAAATAAATAAATAAATAAATAAATAAATAAATAAATAAAAGTATGCTGCTGAAGAAAGCAGAGGGAGGAAGTGTGGAGGGGAGTATTTATAATGAGCTGGGCCAGTTTAGGATGTGGGCTGTAAGTATCCGCATCTGTCTTAGTCAGCGGCTGGTAGAGCCTCTCAGAGGACAGCCGTGCTAGGCTGCTGTCTGAAGCACAGCTTGGCATCAGCAGTAGAGTCTGGGTTTGGTGTGTGGCACGGGATGGATGCCCAGTTGGGCCAGTCACTGGCTGACCTTTCCTTCAGTCTCTGCTCTATTTTCATCCCCGAATTTCCTTTAAACAAGAACAATTCTGGGTTAAAAATTTTGAAGATGGGTAGATGGCCCCATCCCTCCACTGGGGGCCATGCCTATCTACTGGAGGTGGTCTCTTCAGGTTCTATCTCCTCACTGTTGGGCATTTTGGCTAAGTTTCTCCCCTTTGAGTCCTGGGAGATTCTCACATGCCAGGTCTCTGGGACATTCTAGAGGTTCCTCCTGCCCCACCCCCCCCCCAACCCCGCAGTTGCATTTTTCCATTCATTCTCCTGGAGCCTTTCTTTAGCAATTACTTAAAGTGTAGTTTGAACAAGAAGCACTCCTCCCTGGAAGACCCAGAGGGATGGGCTACTGTTGGATTCAAGTCATCTCCTCCTGCAGTGGAGTCATCTCTCCTGGCTTTTCTTCCTCTTTTCCCCATTCTATTTTCTTGATCCCTTTGTTTATTTTCCCATAATCCTCCACCTTTTAGTATACCATATTAAAAGCACATTGACCTGGGTGTCTCCTTTCTTCAAATCTTCCTTCTGCTATCACCTACTTTGCAGGTTCTCTTGCAGAGTGCTTGTGCTATGGGAGGGAGGCTGTGTAATCTCCCTTCTGTTCACTCACTCAAACGTCCCTCCTGCCATTTCCCAGAAATGGTTCTAATTAACGTCAGTAACAATCTTCAGGTTGTCAAAGGCAGCAGACAGTCGTCTGTCTTCATCTCATCAGTCCGTTTGCTGTACCCACTCTGTTTAACAGTACCCTCTGGTTAAGCCTTCTCCAAAGAATTAAAGCTTAACTTTGAAGAATTTGAGATTCTCCTGTCTGGCTTGTCCCTGAGCTTTTAAAGGAATCCCTTTAAAAGCCAGGTCTATCAGTCAGCTTCTTTCATCATTATATTGTACCAGTCTACCAACTTTGGAAAGGATTCCTCTACCATTCAAGCTTTTACAAATTATTCATAATTATTATTATGTGTATGTTTGTGTATGATGTGTGTATATGAACACACATAGTGCTGTGCTTCTGTGAGGCCAGGGAACTTTTCGAAATATGTTTTCTCCTTCCACCATTTGTGAGTTCTGGGATTGAACTCAGGTTTCTAAGCTTGTAAAGCAACCGACCTTTTCCCATGAACCATCCGATTGGCTCCTCTCTTCTGGTTTTTAAGTTTGGAAAATTTCAAATCTACAAGAATGTTCATAGAATAATATTATTATAATGTCAGAATGTTAATATTTTTCCTTTCTCTTAATATTTCTTGTACATTTTCTTTTTTGTTTTGCTGTCTTGGCATTGCTTGTTTTGAGACAAGGTCTGTGTAGCCATGGCTGTCTGCATGTCTCTATGTAGACTAACCTGACTGATTGCAGAATTTTCATTGGCTGCTTTTACTTGATTTCTTCTTTTTCAGTTGGGATCTTATACCTGGTAAATCATATTTATTATATTTTCTCCTAATTCTTAAGTGCAGTTTCCTTTAGTTATTTTGGTTTACTTACTTCTTAGAAACCTTTCTGCGCACTAAATCTAAACCTTGGACTACTCAGTAGTTTGTTTTACTGATAAAACAAACAAAACCCTAATATTGCTTGTGCTCCCCTATTTCTTTTCATGTTTTGCAAATTTTGTTGGAAAAAAATGGATTTTGTTTATAGGGGCTTGCTATTTAGGCTACCTGGCATGGAAATTATTTTGTAGGTCATACTACCCTTGAAATATGGTCCACTATGTTAGTGTCCCAAACCTGGAATTACTGACCTGTTCTACCAAACCTGGCTTAAACATGACATTTTATTAAATATATCCTGGTGACTGTAGATTCTGGGTCTACTATTTTTCAGGATGTCAGTCAAATTGTTTTTTTTTTTTTCTTATCATTATATGAAGTTCCCAGAAGTGAACTTTCAGATCACACCCTCCTCCAGTTGGCCCGTACCAATATATCTGCTTAATTACCGCCATATCCTTCATTTTAGGTTTTAGCCTGGACTCTTAGGGGAACAGCTCAGTCTAAGCGTGTCTTAACAGTTAGATGCCTCCTCATAGATGCAGCATAAACAGTGAGCAAACACCTTCTGAGAATGAAGTCTTGCAGTTGAGGCAGAGGTTATTTCTCTGTCTGTTTATACCTTTCATATAAACCCAAGTGGACTTTGAGTAAGCTAGCACTGTGTGATGAGCCAAGCCTTCCAGGACTCCTTACTCTATATACAATAGTACTGCCAGTCAAGAATTGCATATAGATATTTTACAATGCTGTGATGGTTTGATTCTGCTTGACCCAGGGAGTGGCACTATTAGGAAGCGTGGCCCTGTTGGAGTAACTGTGTCACTGTGGACATTTTCTTTAAGACCCTTGTCCTAGCTGCCTCCAGTCTTCTCCTAGCAGCCTTCAGATGAAGATGTAGAACTCTCAGCATCTCCTGCACCATGCCTGCCTGGATGCTGCCATGTTCCTGCCTTGATGATAATAGACTGAACCTCTGAACCTGTAAGCCAGCCCCAATTAAATGTTGTCCTTATAAGAGTTGCCTTGGTCATGGTGTCTGTTCACAGCAGTAAAACCCTAAGACAAATGCTTTCATATTTTGGACTGCCTCCTTAAATTTCTGAGTACTAGTATCCTACTAACCCTTCAAAGTCCCAAACCCCCAGTTTGTGTGGCTGTTTTGTTTTGTTTTAACCTGTGTTTTTTTCTAGAACATTTTCCTTTTACAGACAAAGACCATGTAGTGAAATTTTCTCTCTAATTCAAATGAATTCAACCCTGTCTAGTTTTGAGAAACAGTCCAACCCTGGCACTACCAGAGCATCACCAGGGCTGGAGAGTCATTGGCACACCAGACAGGAAAGTCACAGCCTAGCATGCTTCCCTCTTGAAGAGAGAATTTTTCAGAAATGGATTGTCTGAATTAATTGTTTGTTTTGGGCTCATTCTCAGATCCCTGAAATAGTTGTTGTGACAAGTGAATCAAGTTTTATATAAAGCTTTTTGTGCAAAGGGTCTGCCAACTTCTTGGCATGGCTGGAAATCCCACTCCTTTCCTTTTTATCTAGGATCCAATTAAGCCTGCTTCTTCTTGTCAAGTCTCTTTACTCTTTTTTTTTTTTAATCTATGATGGTAGCCACATCCTGCATCATTTTTTATCTTTTGTGACAATGATGTTTTGGGATTTACCTTTGATCCCTTCCTTTTCTTTATCACTCCATTCCTCATTGATTATTTTGATTATTTTTCTAAAACACTATCTCTGGGCATTTCTATTGTCACCATTCCAACCCAAAGAAACTTAATATCTTCATTTTTGTAATGGCAAGTCATCCTATGTCTAAGGGTTTCCATTGCTGTGAGGAGACACTATGACCAAGGCAACTCTTATAAAGGACAACATCTCATTGGGGTTGTCTTACAGTTAAAGTGGTTCATGTCCATTATCACCATGGCAGGAAGTATGGCAGTGTACAGGCTGACATGGTTCTGCAGAAGAAGCTGAGAGTTGTACATCCACATCTAAAGGCAGCCAGGAGAAGTCTCAAAGGCCATCCCCACTGTGACTCACTTACTTCAACAAGGCCACACCTATTCCACCAAGGACGTGTCTCCTAATAGTGTCATTCCCTGGGGGCCAAGCATATTTAAACTACCACACCCTGTTTCTGGGTATTCTTCCCATAGTCTCTCTCCATAAAAGATGAAGCATCTTTTTTTTCTTTAAGGTCCAGTGTTTTCTGTGTTTAGGTAGAATTTCTGAATAAAAGCGAATTCACGTGTAATTAATATTATGTGTAATTAAATTGTGTGTAATTATATATAATCTTGTCCCAGTTCATTTTTAACTGTCAACTAGACACAGTCTGAGAGAACAGTGTCAGCTGAGGAGTCACTCAGACCAGAATGGCCTATGAGTATGTCTATGATAGGTTGTCCTGATTATTCATTAATGCCCACTGAGGGCAACACCAATCCCTGTGCAGATATACAGTCCTGTCCTGCATATGCTATTACCTAAGTATGAGCAAGCAAGTCAGCAAACAGTAATCCTCCATGGTTTCATTAATGACAGACTTTAACCTCTAACATAAAATTAATCCTTTCTTTCCCTAAGTCACTTTAGAACATCTTGTTTTGCACAATAACAGAAGGAAACTAGAACAAATCTTAATCGTCCTAAGTGTACAGTTCAATAGTCTTAAGTGTGTTCTATTGTGAGACACTCAAAATGACTTACAAATCATGAAGCTGGTAGCATTCTTGAGCTTGATATTGTTTTGCTTTCATTTATATTTTATAGGTTATTACTTTATTTTTGCCTCCTGTTAGAATAAAACCCAAATGCACTATCATGACTTACAAGGTCCAAGAGCCCTCTGTCTCCAGTTTATCACTTCAATTATTTTTTTCATCACATCTCTCTTCCTTACTGAACATTTTCAAAACCAGTCTTACAGCGTGACGGTTTGTCAACCTTTGTTCCACTTCGGAAGCTCTGCACATGTTCCCTCTAGTAAGGTATTTTTCCATCATCACACACATTCCTTATGAATAAACTACCACATCAGCTTCCCTGAGAGAATTTTCTCTTACAAGCTCATCTAAGTTGGTGCTGTGCCCATCCCTTAAACAGCTGTCCTCTGCTCTGTTTCCTGGATGATTTGTTTTATGATACATATTACCATGTGTACTGTTTTGTTTTTTTATCCAGATAATATTTAAACCTTTCTCTAATCAATGAACTCATTGAAGAATAAAAACTGCTTCACCAGATTTGCAACTTAAAGGGCCAGTAAACATCTTCAACAAAATTATGGAGGAAAACTTCCCTAACTTAAAGAGAGAGATGCCGATGAACGTACAAGAAGCCTACAGAACTCCAAACAGACTGGACCAGAACAGAAATACCTCCCGTCACATAATAATCAAAACACCGAATGTTCTAAACAAAGAAAGAATACTAAATGCAGTAAGAGAAAAGGGCCAAGTAACATACAAAGGAAGACCTATCCGAATCACATCAGACTTCTCACCAGAGACTATGAAAGCCAGAAGATCCTGGGCAGATCTCATGCAGACACTAAGACAGCACAAATGCCAGCCTAGACTACTATACCCAGCAAAACTCTCAATCACCATAGATGGAGAGACCAAGATATTCCATGATAAAACCAAATTTTCACAATATCTTTCCACAAATCCAGCCCTGCAACGGATAATAGGTGGAAACCTCCAATACAGGGAGAGAAACAACACCCTGGAAAAAATGAGATAATAACCTTGAATCAAACCCAAAAGTAGATAACCACTCAAACATAAAGATAGCGTCAAGAATGGCAGATGGCAATAATCACTATGCCTTAATCTCTCTTAATATCAATGGTCTCAATTCCCCAATTAAAAGACATAGACTAGCAGACTGGATACGTAAACAGGACCCAGCATTTTGCTGCATGCAGGAAACGCACCTCAGTGTCAAAGACAAACACTACCTCAGAGTAAAAGGCTGGAAAACAATTTTACAAGCAAATGGCCCCAAGAAACGAGGTGGAGTAGCCATCCTAATATCGGATAAAATTGATTTTCAACCCAAAGTCATCAAAAAAGACACAGAAGGACACTACATACTGATCAAGGGAAAAATCCACCATCAAGAACTCTCAATCCTGAATATCTATGCTCCAAATGCAAGGGCACCCTCATTCGTAAAAGAAACTTTACTAAAACTCAAAGCACACATCGCACCGCACACAATAATAGTGGGTGACTTCAACACCCCGCTCTCTGAAATGGATCGTTCAGGAAAGCAGAAACTAAACAGGGACACAGTGAATCTAATTGAAGCCTTGGACCAAATGGAACTAACTGATATATATAGAACATTTCATCCTAGAGCTAAAGAATACACCTTCTTCTCAGCTCCTCATGGTACCTTCTCCAAAATTGACCATATAATTGGTCACAAATCAGACCTCAACAGATACAAGAAGATAGAAATAATCCCATGCCTCCTATCAGATCACTATGGAATAAGGGTGGTCTTCAATGGCAACAAAAACAAAAGAAAACCCACGTACACATGGAGGCTGAACAATGCTCTACTCAATGATAACTTGGTCAAGGTGGAAATAAAGAAAGAAATCAAAGACTTTTTGAAAGTTAATGAAAATGAAGGCACAACATTCCCTAACTTATGGGACACAATGAAAGCAGTGCTAAGAGGAAAATTCATAGCCCTGAGTGCCGCCAAAAAGAAACGGGAGACAGCATACACTAACAGCTTAATGGCACACCTGAAAGCCCTGGAACAAAAAGAAGCAAATACACCAAAGAGGAGTAGAAGGCAGGAAATCATCAAACTCAGGGCTGAAATCAATCAAGTAGAAACAAAGAAAACCATACAAAGAATCAACAAAACGAGGAGTTGGTTCTTTGAGAAGATCAACAAGATAGATAAGCCCTTAGCCAGACTAACCAGAGGGCACAGAGATAGTATCCAAATTAATAAAATCAGAAACGAAAAGGGAGAGATAACAACAGAAACTGAGGAAATTCAAAAAATCATCAGATCCTACTACAAAAACCTGTATTCAACACAACTAGAAAATCTTGAGGAAATGGACAATTTCCTTGACAGATACCAAGTACCAAAATTAAATCAGGATCAAATAGACCATCTAAACCGTCCTATAACCCCTGAAGAAATAGAAGTTGTCATTGGAAGTCTTCCAACCAAAAAAAGCACAGGTCCAGATGGTTTTAGTGCAGAATTCTATCAGACCTTCAAAGAAGACCTAACACCAATACTCTTCAAACTGTTCCACAAAATAGAAACAGAAGGAACACTACCCAACTCGTTCTATGAAGCCACAATTACACTAATACCAAAAGCACACAAAGATCCGACAAAGAAAGAGAATCTCAGGCCAATCTCTCTTATGAATATCGATGCAAAAATACTCAATAAAATTCTTGCCAACCGAATCCAAGAACACATCAAAACGATCATTCACCACGATCAAGTAGGCTTCATCCCAGGGATGCAGGGATGGTTCAATATAAGGAAATCCATCAATGTAATCCACTACATAAACAATCTCAAAGAAAAAAACCACATGGTCATCTCATTAGATGCTGAGAAAGCATTTGACAAAATTCAGCATCCTTTCATGCTAAAGGTCTTGGAAAGATCAGGAATTCAAGGCCCATATCTAAACATAGTAAAAGCAATTTACAGCAAACCAGTAGCCAGCATCAATCTAAACGGAGAGAAACTTGAAGCAATCCCACTAAAATCAGGGACTAGACAAGGCTGCCCTCTCTCTCCATATCTTTTCAATATAGTACTTGAAGTTCTAGCGAGAGCAATTAGACAAGAAAAAGAGGTCAAAGGGATACAAATTGGAAAGGAAGAAGTCAAACTATCACTATTTGCAGACGATATGATAGTATACATAAGCGACCCAAAGAACTCCACCAGAGAACTCCTACAGCTGATAAACGACTTCAGCAAAGTGGCCGGATATAAAATCAACTCAAGCAAGTCAGAAGCCTTCCTATACTCAAAGGATAAGCAGGCTGAGAAAGAAGTAAGAGAAATAATACCCTTTACGATAGCCACAAACCATATTAAGTATCTTGGCTTGACGCTAACCAAACAAGTGAAAGATCTGTATGACAAGAACTTCAAGTCTCTGAAGAAAGAAATTGAAGAAGACCTCAGAAGATGGAAAAATCTGCCATGCTCATGGATTGGCAGGATTAATATAGTAAAAATGAGCATCTTACCAAAAGTAATACACAGATTCAATGCAATCCCCATCAAAATCCCAACTCAATTCTTCATAGAGTTAGAAAGAGCAATTCAAAAATTCATCTGGAATAACAGAAAACCCAGAATAGCTAAAACTATTCTCAAGAGTAAAAGAATCTCTGGGGGAATCAGTATCCCGGACCTCAAGCTGTACTACAGAGCAATAGTGTTAAAAACTGCATGGTATTGGTACAGTAACAGACATGTAGATCAATGGAACAGAATTGAAGACCCAGAAATGAATCCACACTCCTATGGTCACTTGATCTTTGACAAAGGAGCTAAAACCATCCAGTGGAAAAAAGATAGCCTTTTCAACAAATGGTGCTGGCTCAGCTGGAGGTCAACATGCAGAAGAATGCAAATTGACCCATCCTTATCTCCTTGCACTAAGCTCAATTCTAAGTGGATCAAAGATCTCCACATAAAACCAGACACACTGAAACTAATAGAAGGGAAACTAGGGAAGAACCTTGAACATATGGGCACAGGGGAGAATTTCCTGAACAGAACTCCAATAGCTTATACTCTAAGATCAAGAATAGACAAATGGGACCTCATTAAATTACAAAGTTTTTGCAAGGCAAAAGACACCGTCAAAAAGACAAAGCGGCAACCAACTAACTGGGAAATGATCTTTACCAACCTTACATCCGACAGAGGGCTAATATCCAAGATATACAAAGAACTCAAGAAGTTAAACTCCAGAGAGGCAAGTAACCCTATTAAAAAATGGGGTACAGAGCTACACAAAGAGTTCTCACCTGAAGAATATCTAATGGCTGAGAAGCACCTAAAGAGATGTTCATCATCCTTAGTCATTAGGGAAATGCAAATCAAAACAACCCTGAGATTCCATCTCACACCAGTCAGGATGGCTAAGATCAAAAACACAGGAGACAGCAGTTGTTGGCGAGGATGTGGAGAAAGAGGAACACTCCTCCACTGCTGGTGGAATTGCAGGCTGGTACAACCACTCTGGAAAGCAGTCTGGCGGCTCCTCAGAAAACTGGGCATGACACTTCCGGAGGATCCGGCTATACCACTCCTGGGCATATACCCAGAGACTTTACCTGCATGCAATAAGGACACATGCTCCACTATATTCATAGCAGCCTTATTTATAATAGCCAGAAGCTGGAAAGAACCCAGATGTCCCTCAACGGAGGAATGGATTCAGAAGATGTGGTATATTTACACAATGGAATACTACTCTGCAATTAAAAACAATGAATTCACGAAATTCCTAGGCAAATGGTCAGAACTTGAAAATATCATCCTTAGTGAGGTAACCCAATCACAAAAGATCACACATGGTATGAAGTCACTGATAAGGGGATATTGACCCAGAATCTCAGAATACCCTAGACACAATCAGCATATCAATAGATTTCTAAAAAGATGGAAGGAGAGACCCCTGGTCCTGGAAAGACTGGATGTAGGGGAACGCCAGGACAGAGTAATGAGAGGGGGTTGAACGGAGAAAAGAGGGAGGGAAGGGGGCTTATGGGACTTTCGGGGAGGGAGGAAACGGGAAAGGGGAAGTGATTTGGAATGTAAATTAAAAAAATAAATTAAATTAAAAAAAAAAACACACACACACACACAAAAAAAAAAACTGCTTCACCATCAAAGAGCTGTATCTCCAATATTTCTAACATGATCGAGCATATCAGAAATTCTGACCCTACTTTCATGGTAAGAAATTACCTGAAAAAGAGAAGATATATTATTCACAAATTTCATCACTGAGACATACTACATAAGGAAACCCAAGTCTGCTTTTGTTAAATTAATAACTTGAAAAAGGAGAAGCATACTTCTCTCAGGATTCTTTCTCTGTGTCTTTGTCACTAGAGTGGCTTTAGATGTTAGTTTTGTACACATAAAATGCTAAACCAGAATTCATTCGTAAGAAGAACTTCAAAGTAAGCAAGCAGCATGTTGCTTCTTGTTCTTACTTGAACAAGATGTGTGAGAATTTAAAGTCCAAACTGTCTGTTTAAAGCCTTAGAGTCGAGGAACGTGGCCTAGGAACATTGCTCTGAACTCATGGGACTCAAACACAGGATGCAAATCTGTTACTTTTACAAAGCTGAAGCATTTATGTTGCATGTGTGAAAAGGACTCATTACTCGTGTTCCTCTTCTGGGTACTACAGCACCTCAGTGACTACTCCAGGTAAATCTATAAACCCCGTGATTTGTTCATTATTTTTTTCTTAAGTTTAAGAATTTAAATCAGTTTTTTTTTCTTATCTCAAAAAAAAAAAAAAAACCAAAACCAAAACCAAACAAACAAAAAAAACCTCTCTACCCAGACATTTAAAAAAAAAAATCTTGGTTTCTAAAGAGAAAAAAGCATGAAGCTGCAACTTGGTGACGACTAATTCATTAAATCTATAAATCAGCAGGAGCAGAAAATCATACATATCATTTCTAGAGCTTACAACTTCCATAAATAAAAATTTCATTTTCTAGAACTGACAACCTGAGTTGCTCCTACGGTAGTGAGCCCTCATCATGTCATGGGCTCTTTATGACTAAAGTAAATATTAAAGCCCACAGAGTTGATGGATCTGCAGTGGTCCCCTTTTCCTCTCCGCTCTTGAAATGAAATAAGAGTTCAATAAAATGGTGCACTACAAGTCTTTTGTTCAGATGCACACAGTATATCTTTGGATATGTACAGCATATTCATTTCTTCCAAATGTTTTATCGACCTTGGTGCTTGGGAATTTTTTTTTTTTTTTTTTTTTTTTTTAAAAAGGAGACTTGCAGGAGAAGTGCTGACATATTTACAGGGGAATTTTGAAAGCACACACTTCACTTGGTACTCTTATCAAAAAAAACATTTCATCTCGCAGGTTTCTATGTTTAATTTTTGCATTATTTTTTTGTTTGCATTGCCACAACTAGGACTGATTAGGTCTGAGGACATTCAAGGCATTTCATGAAGAAGCATAATTGAAGTATAAAATATACTTAGGCTTGGGGATTTAATTCCAAGCAATCCCCTTTCTAAAATGTGAACTTGGAGTCTCTCCAGGTTTCTCCCTGTCTCACTTTAAATCACCATTATATATTACAGTAGCGGCCATGCAAATGAATGAATTCCTACATGTTCAGGGCGCTTAAACCAAGTCTATGAGGATGAAGGGACGTGGCATAACTGACTTCTACCTTTGTCTTGTCTTACATTTGATGTTGATTAAATTTTCAATGTGTTTTAAAAGGGTCAAAAAAAATCTGGATCCATTTCTAAGTAACAAGATGTAGATATTCTAGATACAGTGAAACAAAAGACCGGAGCCAATTTTGAAAAAGGGGAAGAGAATTGGCCGAGTGAGAGTCCATGGATTAGGGGCACTCTTCCTGCTATGGAATGTAAAACAGCGATAGGGCAAAGAGAAATGGAAAGGAACTTACTGCTTCATTTGATCTGATTGTGGGGCCAATAGCTGTCTTCAGACAAGCTTAGTTCTAGCATCTGAACCTAAAACTGTTCTTATAAACCATCTTATGAACCATGTCGACCTTAAACTGTTCTTCTAAGCATCAGGGATGTATTGTTTTTCAGCTCCAGAGGCAAGTACAGTATCAAGGTGCTATGAGATTTGGCCTTTGGGAAAAGCTCATTCCTCACAGAAGACATTCCATGTGCCTTCTATGCCAAAAGTTGGAGACACTTTCCCAGGTCTCTTTTTTCATAAAAGTACTGTGACAATTAGTAGTGGCTGTCAGCTGAACTGGATTTGGAGGACTGTGTAATCTTGTAAGTCATTTTCTTGACTTGTTTATCAGAAGTGTGAAGACTCACTGTTCATGTGGTCAGCACCTTCCACTGGCAGACCAGAAGGTGTGTCTGAGGGCAAAAAATCTTAGCTTCTTTGTGCCTCATTGGCAAATTTATTCACCCTGCTGGCAAGTTCACATGCCCTATTGCTATCCTATTGCTGCTGTAGCTGCTCCACATTCTTTCACTGGTACCAGAACCCTGCTTCCAAATGAGGTTGAAGAACTGTGGCTCTCTACAACTCCGGCAGATACCCAGCCCTTGCCTAGGCCTATTGAGACATTCAGCTTCATGGATTAAGCAGCTACTAAAGCCTCAACCTTCAGTATGAAGACAACCGTTGTTACTCTACTCAGGCCATATTATATAAACCAACCTAATAACCCCCCTTTTCGACATATCTTCATTCAGTTGGATTTATTTCTCTAGTGGATCCTGAATAATATAATCACTAATCCCATCAATGATTTAACTACCTCCCAAAGACCTTAAACCGTAAAACCACCACTTTAGTAGGTTACAAATTTGGGAAACAATCCTCAAGAGATCGAAGATTTTTTTCCTCTTGAGTGAGCTCTTGGTTCAGCCTTTCTTGTTCTTTGGGCCTATGGTCTGAATGCTGTATTAGTCTCATTTCATACCTTGAAATCTTAACCTCCAGTGTAATTGCATGATGAAGGAAGGGCTTTACAAAGTGGTTTGATCCTGGGGGTAGAGTTTAGCTTAGTTCCTTCTGAGAAAGGACTGAGAGATGTGTATACAAAGACCCCCTTTACCTAGTCTTCTCCAAATGTGGAAACAGCCCGAAGGCCCTAAGTGGCAGAAAAAAAACCCTTACCAGACATGGGATTTGCTTTGAACTTGGGCTTTTTAAGCTCTAGAGTTTTCTCCTGCGTGTTATTTTGTTACAGCAGCCCATTAGGCTGAGATAGCCCATCTTCACTGTCCTCTGTGTCAGTGATGGAGAGGAGCAGCTGGAGAGATCCAGTCACATTCTACCTCTTCTATGCTCCACAGAGAAAGGTGGGTCTTTAAGTTGCCATTCATTCTCACACACCTACTGCATACCTGCTATGGGTCAGGCCTTTCAGGACGATGATGTTTCTCTGGGAAGAAGAGAAAAGAAACACATGGAGAAGATAGATGTAACTACGTCCCTCAGCCGCCCTTCCCCCCTTCCCTTTCTCTAGAAATACGATTTCTCTTATTTAGGATCAGATAGGATCTTTGAGAGTCCTCCCAACAAGGAGGTGTTATGTATCTTTCACTTTCTTCTCTTATAGCCCTTGAGCCATTGATGGCTTTGAAGACAGAAGGAAATGTGCCAAGAATATGGGCGGGGTCTAACCTGAGAAAGGCCATGAAGAGATTCTCCTCTAGCATTGCAGGAGAAAGGCAGTGTGGCTGCCAGCTCAGGAAAACCCACTTATGTCTTGTGGGTCACTCAATCTTACCAAAGTTTGTTTTGTCTTACGGACCTTGCTAGTGGTAACTCGTTATGGCAGCAACAGGAAGCGAACACACCTTTGTTTGCTGTAATGCTTTACATCTTCTCTTTCCTCCTTGTGCTGTGCTTCTATATTTTACTGGCTCCTATAATTAATGGCATTTCTTCCATGAAGCTACTTACTTGTCATTTCACACACTGAGTTTTCATTCTAGGGGAAGACAATTCTCTCTCCTCCTCCCTCCCCCACCCTTCTCCCTCTGACTCTCTTGACTTTTTTCTTTCTTTTTTTTTGAAGATTTATTTATTTATTATGTGTAAGTACACTATAGCTGTACTTCAGATACCCCGGAAAAGGGCATCAGATCTCATCACAGATGGTTGTGAGCCACCATGTGGTTGCTGGGATTTGAACTTAGGATCTTCGGAAGAGCAGTCAGTGCTCTTAACTGCTGAGCCATCTCTCCAGCCCCCTCTCTTGACTTTCTTGATTCCCTGTCTCTTTCTATGTGTGTCTTTCTCTGTTTCTGTCTCTGTCTTCTCTCTCTCTCTCTCTCTCTCTCTCTCTCTCTCTCTCTCTCTGTATGTGTGTGTATGTCAGAGGTCAACCTCCGACTGGTATGGTCTTTCTGGACCCCTTTACCTTATTTCTTGAGGCAGTCTGTCACCAGAACCTGTGACTCACTGATTCTGCTAGGCTGACTGGCTATAGGGCTCTTCAGAACAGCCCTCTTGACATCTAACTTTGTACTTGGGTGCTGGGAATAGAATCCAGGTCTTTATATCTGCACAAAAAGTGCTTTACCACTAAGCTGTCTCTCCAAGAACATAGTTCTTAACAATCTGTTACACATTTTTGGTTGAAGGCTTTATACTGATGACCTAAAAAGTGTTCACATCTTATTCTGCACACAATTACACATGTCTCCAGCATGAATCCCCTTTGTTTTGAGACTCTAAAAGTATGTTTTTGATTTTGCCTAACATGACTCATTTGGGAACCAAACATTGAATATCCAAAATGCATAATAATCTCCTGTAGTGCTACTGATATATATCTTATATGTGTGCTTATAATATATAAATCAGGGCTTAAATTGTAAAACTAAAGTAAAGCCATCTTCTAGTAACATATGAATTTAATTGATAGAATCTAGTAAAAAAAATTTAAGCATTGCTATATCTGTTTTGCAGGCATTTGTTACATATATTATTAAAATAAATAAAAGGACAGTGATTTTGTTTTTCTCCAATTTGTTGAGCTCCAGGAAAACTATACTCATTTTGCTGCATTATTTACAGAAACAAATATATCACCCTCTGGGCTATCCTGTTTTAAAAGAAAAAAAAAATCAATACAAATAAATGATCTCTTTCCTCCACGGGTCTCATACAGTTTGCATATTGCGAAATCAAATCGCTTTCCTATCCACAACATCATATATTTATTGCTTCATTATAATTTCAGATATGCGTGCTGTTTTCTTGGAACACAAAGCCATCTCTCTGAGTGATCAAGCAGAGGGAAGACTTTGAAGAGAAGACCGTCCACTCGATCCTAGCTCCTCCCTTCTTCCCCTGAAAAGCTTTGTTTTAGGTTTGTTTTCAATGCACTTTACTTTAAAACGCTTGTTCTCTACCAGTGTTTCAAAACATTTCTTTGGATACAGTGAATTCATGAGAGACAGAGACAGGAGCGTGGGGGTGGGGGGTGGGGGTGGGGAGCCTCAAAGACCTTGCTCTAGTGAAACAATATCCACACTCACAACTGACAAACCAACAAGACACTGTATAGAAGGTCAAAATGCACAATAAGGTCATCTAATTTTCCGAGGTGGTAGATAACTAATTTCCTGAACCACAACAGTTTCAATAGGAAGAGGGGGACAGAGGTTTAGGCACACATGGCTTTGAGCTATACAAAAGCTAACTCTGGGACCCAAGAACTCAAAAGGACATCACTTCTCTGTCTCAGACCACCCAGAGGATTGGAGAAAACCACTCCAGCAAAGAAAACAAATCCCGAGTGGCAGCTAAGGAAAGACTCACTCCCCCCCCACCCCCTTTCAGAGAACTTGTCTTTAGAGATTTAAATAAAATAAAATGAAATAAAAGCCCCTAGAACTTACACCAGGGTCTTGAGCTGCATGTTCCAGTTCATTGCCAGGGACACAATGACCCAAGACATACCACAGGAATCCGGGGATGTCCTGAGAGTTCAGCATTAGTATTCAGTATACAATTGTTTCATGAATAAAGAAGCAACATGTGTTCTTGGTTCAGTACTTCACAGACGATGCCTTAGATTCAAGCTCTACACTAACAGTTTGAAGAATGAAGTCTTTGCAGTTGGTGTATATAAGGTGCACAGTGTTTTTCTTTTTGGATGCTGGGCCCGAGGCACACTATAGAGCATTTTTTGGTAAAATTCTGGTTGCTATAGCAGAAATACCTGCTCATCTTACTTCCACCCATCACAACCTTTCGTGCTTTCTAAGACAGCATCTGTTTCAAATGGTCATTGTTATCGCAGAGGTATGTGCTATGCTGGAGATAGCAAGGTAGGTAGTGAAGTATCATTAGAATGGGCCATGCTAAGGGTGGCTCGGCCATCCGGTTCTCTGCAGAAGGCTTGGCATTTACCACAGCATGTAATTTAGTACCTATCACAGGACTTTGCTGCATTGGTGTGGAATTCCTGGCATGTCGCAGCCTCTGTGGCAATCTGGGAGCCACCCTGTACAAATCACTAGCCCTAGGGATTGAAAGAAACTTTCAAGGGAAATTTTCTTGGTTTTCTTAATTGTATAATCTAAAAAGGTGATTTAAAACTTTTAAGACTATAAATATATAATTTAATTGCATTAAATTAAAGCTCATTCCTTCTTTCCTTTTGTTTTTAATTCCTTTTTTTTTGTAAGCTCGTAAGAAGAGTCATTAACAATTATACAATGAATTATTCAGGAAAGGCCTGTCAATCAATTTCTTTGGCTTCATATCACTATTGGGTTTGTGGCAAGACACTGTTAAGATAAATACTATAATACTATTTCCTCTGCAGGTATTTCCTTTTGCTGGTGGAAGAATCAACCATAACTATTTCCTCCAGGGGGAGGAAAAAAACATAATACTGCACAAAAAGTGCAGCCTACACATACGCGCGCGCACACACACACACACACACACAAACGATTAAAAGTAGAAAGTAGAGAGTATTTCATTCTTCTGAATTCATCCAGTGTGGCAAGAATCCCCAAGAAAAACAACATAAAGAATCACAGTTCCAGAAATATAATCCTTGGTCAACTGACTCTGTTTTGGGGTCAATGATGAAATACTCCATAACAGCAGAACATTATAGAGGAAAGCTGCTTGCCACATGGGAGACAGACAGACAGAAAGACAGACAGACAGACAGACAGACAGACACACACACACACACACACACACACACACACACACACACACACACACACACAAAGAGACATATACAGAGACAACAAAGACAGAAAATGTAGGATGTAGTTTCCAATTTGTATCCTCTCCTTCCATCCACCTACCTCCTCAGTGTAGGCTCTAGCTTCTGCAGTGTTTAACTGTTTCACTCAACTGTGAACTTGGGCAAGTACTGATCCATGGATAAGATCAGAATCCTCATCATTCAATCGTGCTCCAATGTATTACCTTAAAGTCATCCTGGGGACCAAGCTTTCAACACATGAACCTTTGGAAGACTTTCTAGGTCTAAACGCTGTACCTGTTAATTCTTATCCTGAAAGGCTAGCACTTCATGTGACTACTGGCAATTGCATCATCTTTAAGGGTACACATGGATAAATAGACTCATAAGGGTGGAACAGAATCCTAGACTGTCAGTGTCTGTATAAGGAAAAGAGGAGATGCTAGATACATTCAAATGCAGGGGAAAGGCCAATTAAGGACCATATGCAGGTGATCCTGTGCAACCACGAAGGGAAACCAGCAAGTAACACTGAGACTCCTCCATTCCCGATTTCCAGCTGAGAGAAATGAGAGAGTATGAAAGCAGCTTGTGTGGGTGGAGATACCCAGTCTGTGAGGTCTTGATAGCTGAGTCCTAACTTCACCATTCACTCAAACATGATAGATTTAATTCTACATTTTTCTGATTCATCTTCCTGTTAATTTGATATTGATAACCAAAATTACTTTTATAACGTTAAAGGCAATGGATTAGATACTCATGAAGTAAGGTTGAAACTTTTCCCTTTAATGGATGCATACTCTAATGTACATTCTAAGGTTTCCTTCCTTCCTTCCTTCCTTCCTTCCTTCTCTCCCTCCCTCCCTTCCCTCCCTCTTTCCCTCCCTCCCTCCCTCCCTCCCTCCCCTCTCTCTTCCTTTCTTCCTTCCTTCCTTTCTTTCTTTCTTTCTTTCTTTCTTTCTTTCTTTCTTTCTTTCTTTCTTTCTTTCTATCATTTTTTCCCCTCAAATACTCCACTTGATTATTTTAGGCTTTGTAAATAAAGAAAGCAGCATAAGCTATCGTGATAGCAAACACATGTAATCCTTGTGAGAGAGCACGAGGCAGGAGGATCATGAATTGGAGGCCAGTTTGGCCTACAAAGCTGAACACGGTTGAAGGAGCAGGACAAAGCGTCTAAACTTAAAATTCTGTTTTTATTTATAATTAAGAAAATACCATGGCGAGGCCCTTAAAGCAGGTCACATGAGATCTGTATGATTTTGTTATTTAACTGCCCTTACGCATGGTGCCGAAGGGCATGTCCACAGAAATATCAGTTATATCTGAACATTAACTTCTTCCTGTTATTTGCCTTTACAGTTTTTTTTTCTTAGAATATGGAAACCGGACACACAAGTCACGTGTCATGTTTGAAAGGTGAAACCATTAGAGTCCGAGAAAACTGCCATTTGGAAACGAACAGTGCTTGATTACGCTCTGTAGCGCCTGGAGGTCGATTTGCATAAGGGGCAAAATGATTTGCTTTTGAAAGGCCTTGGAAATGACTGAAATTCACACCCAAGGGCAATCTCCTTCAGCCCTTCATAGCTGGATAGAATTCACTTCTAGCAACTCAGGCTTCACGTCCCGGAACTCCTTTCCAGTGCAGTACGCAGGCTGCTTCTCCACTTCATCTTTTGGAAAACTCGGGGAAAGGTGTAGGAACGTAAGAAAGCAGCAGCGACCAGGCTGCCGAAATGGCTTGTTTTCTAAGCTCTATTTTCTTCCAGTAATTTTCAAAGATTGATAATATGTGTGATCAATGAAGAGTTTCATTGTGCTCTGCAGAATTAGAGATGGCAATTAAGAAATAAGCACTGAGCAATGTCTGTTGAACTGATATGTCCCCAAATTTCCTGGGTGCATCCTCATCCTAAACTGCACATTCTAATTCAGTGGGTCTGCAATAAGACAGGATAACAAATGCCCAGAAATGTCAATGCTGCAGGTCATTGGGTCACTCATTTGTTAGCAACTGGGTTAGGGGAACTTGCCAGGCAATGGTTCTGTAGGCATCTGTAGGCATTGTTAGCTAGGCAGGAATCAGACCCATGGAAGTGGCTGGGAAGATGGCCCGATGGACTTGATTTCAGATACCCATCTTCTGAGGAAGGACTGGGCGTGGCAGCTCTTGCTTGTAGGTGTGGTGAAGAGGGGAGAGAATGCTCAGAGAAGCTGACCATCCTGCCTAGACGATTAGAGACTTCACAGATAGACACGGTCTCAAAAGCAAAAACAAAACGAAACGCAAAATATAAAACCACAAAAGAACAAACAAAACGAAACAATGCAGAAGGTGAACTTTGTGGTCCTTATCTGCTCATGCACACACTAGCACACCTACCTGGACTCAAGTGTACGAACAAGCACACTTGAGGGCACAAGCACAAGAGAAAGAGAAAGGGAAGAGGAAGGGTGGGGATGGGCTGGGGGTGGGGCAAGGAGAACAGATGAGATACAGAGATAAAGACAAGTGGGGAGAGGGAAGGAGAGGATGGGAGGAGGGAGGGAAGGTGGGAGGAGGGTGGGGGCTGGAAGGTTGCAGCATAGAAGGAAGCAATTAATTTCCATGTGCATTGTTACTTCATAGCTAACATAACTGCAGTAGTTTTTCAAGGAAGAAAAACAGGATGTGACTTTTGAGATGTGTGTGTGTGTGTGTTTTCAACTCAGCGGGAGGAGTCAAGAAGTGGACCTTAAGTTGATTCCTGAATACAAGGAAAAGAAAACATGCAAAATTTAGGCAAGAGTTAATTTTTGAGACTTTCCGTGGGCTAGCATCTCATTAAAATTTTATAGCCCCCTCACAGAGCAAGGGAGGTTTTGTCACTAGCCTTAGGTTGCAAAATAAGTCAAGGTCATAATTTAATGTACCCTGAGGATTGTGTTTTAGATCTAGCTTCTTTTAAATCTCATCTCAGTTCCTCAAAAGAATCATTAAGATAGCCAGCCCAACAGGACCCCCGCTGTTAAGATTCTTCCATTTAAATGACCATAATAACCACAACAAAGGAGTGTGTGTTTAACGCTGTTCATATGCACTTCAGTTTGTCCCAACCGTATTAATGACTAATTCTGAGACTCAGGCAATCGTCTCTGGAAAACATTTTCAAGGTGGCAAGTCAGGACTTCAAAGCAAGTCAAGCCTCCACACGGCAGGACAGAACTGCCTACAGGCAATGGCCTCCCAAAGACCTGCATGGAGCCGAGGAAATTTGCATTCACATTGTGTGTATTTGTTTATAGCTGGAGAACTTGTTCCTCAAGTCATTCAATAGCTTTCCATGAAAGTTTTATAAAGGAAGATGAAAGTGTCTTTGAGGGAAACCGAGGGGGAGGAAAAACAACATTGGCTCCCTAAGCAGGGGGCGCTTAGATCAGTTTCCTAGATTCTAAGAGGAAAGATCAGGCAGCCTGGTACAGAGGCTCTCATTTCTGTTAGTGGTGGGCTAACTTTTGCTACATTTTAATCTCTCTTTTTTTGGGGGCATTCTCTATGATGAAATGCTCAGAAGTAACAAGTCTTCAGTTCTCTGTTTGCTGAGTCATCTGAGTTCTGGACAAGGATGTCTTCCTTTGATTGGCAGCCACAGGAGAAGGGAGCCCTGTCAAGGGGAGTGTGTGTGTGTGTGTGTGTGTGTGTGTGTGTGTGTGTGTGTGTGTGTGTCTCGGGGGCGGGGGCAGGGCTGCAGTCTGCAAATGCTGGGACGGCGACGATTTAGTATTTCAGATGACTAATTCTGTGGAGTCTTGGCTATTGCCTTACTAAAATATTACAGTACTTCAACTCTTTGTCAACCCTTAAAAGACTTTACTTTTCTCCGTGGGTCAAGAAAGATAAGGAAACAGAAAATGTTCCTATGATAAATCTCACAATTACAGAGAGAGAACCTCAGTAGGTTTTGGAGGGAGATAACTGATCTCACAATTTGAAGGGTGCAAACCTGTCCCAGGGAAAGGATTAAGGGACATTAGACTAAGCATGGCACTTGCAGGGAATTAGTAAAATGCATACAGCTGGAGAATATGGTGTCTGTTTTGTTGTAATTGTGTTGAACATCAGAAGATACTAGATGCCTACAACTTTATATTGTCCCAAAGACTCAAAACTCAAATTCATCCCCATGGACACCATCCTGTCAAAGCAGGAAATGGGGGAGGGACAGAAAGGACTGTGTTGGACCTGTTAGCAAAGAGTTGTGCCAATTCAAATTATGTGTAAAAACAATGTTTTAAAATCACTTTATTGTGCCAGACGGTGGTGAGCTATGCCTTTAATCCCAGCACTCCGGGAGACAGAGGAAGGCTGATCTCTGAGTTTGAGGCTAGCCTGGTCTACAGAGTGGACAGCAGAGGTTGTTTGTCTTAATCAGGGTTTCTATTCCTGCACAAACATCATGACAAAGAAGCAAGTTGGGGAGGAAAGGGTTTATTCAGCTCACACTTCCACACTGCTGTTGATCACCAAAGGAAGTTGGGACTGGAACTCAAGCAGGTCAGGAAGCAGGAGCTGATGCAGAGGCCACGGGGGTGGGGGTGGGGTGGGGTGGGGGGTGGGGGTGGGTGGGAGGGATGTTACTTACTGGCCTGCATCCCCTGGCTTGCTCAGTCTGCTCTCTTATAGAACCCAAGAGTACCAGGCCAGGGAGGACACCACCCACAATACCTCCCCCCCCCATCACTAATTGAGAAAATGCCCCACAGCTGGATCTCATGGAGGCATTTCCTCAACTGAAGCTCCTTTCTCTGTGATAACTCCAGCCTGTGTCAAGTTGACACACAAAACCAGCCAGTACACTGTTACACAAAGAAACCTTGTCTTGAAAAATAAACACTTAACTGTAATGAATTCACAAATAAAACACCACACAGCTAAGATAACATAGCCACCCAAACACCCTCCTTATCCCCCAACTCTGCAGGTAAGTGAACCCAGATGCAGTAACAATGACCATTCTGAAGCCACCGGGCTTCCTTTAGGGTTTTGTATCTTCAGTGTTGATTGCTATTTTATAAACGAAGAGAAAGAAAAAAATGGCAAAGTTAAAACTTGGAAAACAATTAACTTTATACCCTCTTTGATGACTCGTGTGCATGCGTGTATATGTATGTGTATGTGTGCATGTGCATGTGTGTGTGCACGTGTGCGTGTGTGTGTGTGTGTGTGTATGCATTCTGTCCTTCCTCAGTAATTCCACCCTCTCTGATTCTCCTTCCTAAACGTTACACTGCTTCCTGATGCACACTTATGCTTGTTTACATCATAAGCGAGGGTGCTATAACACTCATGATACAATAGATCTGAAGGAAGCATAAGACTTACCGAAATTTGATTGGCAAGTTAAAATCTTGGAAAGTTTTCCTTTTGTTGTATCAACAAACCTCTCCAAAATCTCAGTGGGGGTAAAAGAAAATTCCTGAGATGTCCCAAATTTATTCACGAGTATCCAAAGACGGAAGGAAAGATACTGAATTAGTACCAAACTACGAGATAAAAGAAATTAAAATTTAGAAAAGACACTTTATTATGTGGTCTTTAACTGAAATTCTGTATCAGTCCTCTAGGTGGCGCCACCTCTGCTTATAAACTCTAATCCAGAGCTGTAGCTGTTTCCCCTTGTGGCCTACACACTGGAACCAAACCTGTGCTCCCCTGAAGTAACTTCACCCTGAGTGTCCGAAGTCAATATACATGCAATGTAAGTAAACTCTGCCTTCTTTCTTCAGACTGTCATAATAAAGGAGCCTGGATTTTAGATGAGGGAGGCAGGGAGGGTAATTTTTCCATTTGAAATCCAGTCTTGCTGATAAGAGACAGAGGATGCTAATCCCACGAACATAATTGTCCCCTTTTCTTTCTGGCTGATAGATATCATGGATGAATAAAATTTATTCCAGAGGTCTTTTGTCTCAATAATGTTGATGTAGCAGTGGCATATAAAATATATTTATTTCTCTTCAAGTTCCATGACGACAGTTGGTCATCTGTGCCACGGCTGTCTAGGGGTTAGTTAGATTCAGGGCCTTGACTGAAAACTATTGATGAAAAGTAACAGTTCTCCCTGCTCGGTGTTTCTGTTTTCAAACTCTTTCCTTGACTCCATATTCAACCCACCCCACCCATGACCCCAATCCAAACAAACAAAAACAACAAACAAAACCAGTAAATAAATGGAGTTCATAAAGCACTAAGAGCATTTAGTCACTGAGCCATCTTTCCAGCTCCATTTATTTATATACTTTTTCTGCATATAAGGGACTTGGTTAGTAGACATGGTCAAGGAAAAAGGATAATCCTAAATACTATGCCATGAGGAAACAAAGGTAAGTCAAACTGGTCTGCTGTCTAGAGGCTAATCAGTGGCTCTGGAGAGATCATCAAAAGCCACTGGACCTCTTCCTGTGGGTCTGGAAGGCTTGTGAAGGAAGAATATTTGGAGGGACAGCCAAAGGAATTGAGATCAGAAAACAGGTGACTGCGCACACACAAACGATGAGATGATGCAAAGAAAAAAAAAAGATGTCATTACTGAGGATAATTTTTACCCAGAGATATGGAAGAAATGCCAAAGTGAGATATTTTACAACAAAGAGGTTGATATGCAAATATGAGGAGAGTATAGTGCTTTTCTGCCAAGAGCTTACTTGAGATGATATTAGAAGATACTAATTATTATTCGAATTACTCACATGACTTCCTCCGGCCCCCACCCCTACCTCTTCAGTACACAGGTGCTTGCCCTGAGGCTTGGCCTTGCAAGGCCTCTAAGTATCTCTTCATACAACATCCAAAGAACTCAGCTCTTGATATCTTCTGTAGAAGTCTAGCAGTCTCGTTATCTAACTAGCCAAATATCTGTCAAAAGTCCATTCCTGCATGAATTATTAGATGATAAGGAAACACCCTGATTGGAACCTATGCTATCTAATAATGTTGTCATTAGTCATGTGTAACTTGAAATTTAACTAAAATTACATACAATTAAAAATTCTGTGCATCAAAGGTTCAGCAGCCACGCACAGTCTGTGGCTGCACAACTGATCAGTGCGTGTTGGAAATGAATTCCATCATCTCAGGAGGTTCCTGTGTACAGTGCTGACTTGGATAAATAATGACCCAAGCTCTTGTGCCGAGGAAAGGCTCGAATTTCCTGCAAGCATGTGGCTTTCTAATTGAAAGTAATCCATGTTCCATTGGGAGGATGATGGGAGTAAATATCAGGATCAAATTGTGTTGCTGAAGTGACTGGGGTGAGCTAGGACTTCTGAGTTGGCTGTGGGAAGCAGAAGAAATGCATCCTAGAAACTGGAAGAGCAAGGTGAACAACTGAGCTATATTTTGTAGTAACCTTGGAAGATGCTGGTCTTAGTCCCTTGGAAGGGAACATATGGCACCAGTAGTTTAAGAGAAGAGCGTATGATTCTGGATTTGGTTCAAGATGTCTGTGGGCAGAAGGGGGAGATTTCCAGTGTGCACTTGGCAGTCCCTGAAAGCAGCTGTTTAGATCATTGACTCTGTGAAAGTCTATGTATTACTGACTGGGCAAGTATCCTCACCATCTCTATTGGAATTGTGGATGGTGGAAGTATTAGTGAGGATGACTTGAATTGAGACTGGATCATCTTTCCAATGTTAAATATGAGCTAAAGAAAGTTAGCCAGCCAAGGTTTCTTCTTTGACAGGAACCATCTCGGTCCAACCTTTGTTCTCTGACATCGGAAGCTAGTAGAATCGTGTTGTGTGCTGTTATTGTGATTGCAGCGGCCCAGTAAACAGTTGACTAAAGTGATTGTGTCATGAACATAACATATTCACTTGTATACTACATGAGCATGGTATTGTCATGCTTTCCCACTTGAGGGGACAGCTATATTAAGAATATCAAAAGAAACATGGCATGTTTACTAAAGGGGTGACTGGCTAATGATCTCACTCTTCTTCCCTCGTTTACAATGGAAATTATTCTACAAAGTAAAAAGGGAGGTTAGTGAATGCCAGTCTAGGTGTGTAGCTTCATCACTGGTGAGGAAGAGTAGAGTGAATTCTATTGCGTGAAGGTGAAATTTAAGGGAACAGGAGCTTTCCACAGATCTACAACATGCACCCTGCTTTAAGAAGGAGACAAGGAGGCCACATAGGCACAAATGATAGCTCTTTCCCTTCCCTTAATGCATTATATGAGAGGTGCTTTTTTTGGGGGGTGGAAGGCATGGCTTTGCGTCATTTCTTGTTGTTTAGAATTGTTAATTGCTTCTTGTTATCTGGTGAATACAAACAGAAACATACATAAAATATGCATGCATATGACAGCAATTTATACTAATGTATATATCTGTATATATATGCATATATTATATGCATTTGTGCATTTGAATATTCATATCGCGGAGAGGTATGTTATTTGTGTATCTCTTGTCTCCTTAAGGCTATAAGCATGAACCTTGTTCTTATTTACAATCAAAGTAAAGAAAGACAAAGTAAATCCTACAAATTTATTTCCAGCTTTTTCTCCTTCTTGTTTTTGTTTTGTTTTGTTTTTTTGAGACAGGCTTTCTCTGTGTAGCCCTGGCTGTCCTGGAACTCACTCTGTAGGACAGGCTGGCCTCAAACTCAGAGATCCGCCTGCCTCTGTCTCCCGAGTGCTGGGATTAAAGGCGTGCACGTGCCACCACTGCCCAGAGTCTAGCTTGTTCTGTTTTCTTTTTGTTTTTCTTGGCATTTCAAGTGATTTGATTGAGAAAAGAATTGTTATTTCCTGATCACTTTCACAAATGCATCATGTGATCGTTAGGTACAAATTATAACAGTAAGATATGAGAAACTCATAGCACTTGCTAGGCTAAGTTCATTTTTCACAATTCAGACTGTCTTACTGGGAGTCATCTGAGGCAGAGGAAAAGGGGTTTCCTGATTGTCCCTGGAAGGTCTGGGAAAATAATAGGCCCCTCCTGCCTCCTAACACAAAGTGAGTATTTAATTCTTTGAAAAGAATACTTTATTTTGTTTTTACTCTCGCACTAATATTTGAAAGCATGCCTCTGACATTTTTTTTATTGTGTCTTCTGTTTTAGAGATGAGTGAATAAGAAAAAAAAATAATTAGTACTTCACATTGTGAAAGCCAGTGTGAGAGAGATGATCTGGCAGATTCATGCTTAGAGAACCAGCCCCAAATAAAAAAACTCTGCTCACCAAACAGCTTTACTGTAAGTGAGGACTTAGAGGAAAATAGGCAAGGCGAAATCTGTGGGAATACGGTGTTGATAGGAAGATAACTAAACAATTGTGGGGCTGGCGTGTGGCAGAGTGCTGGCCTGGCATATGAAACACCTTAGTTAGATACCTGGCACTGCCAACACAAACACACAAATGAACTACAGGCAACAGAATTGGAAGAACCCAGGTAAACGCAGACCAATACAGAGATTTTTTTTGCAAGCATTTTTCAAAAAAAACAAAACAAAACAAAACAAAAAAACCCCAAACCTCCAACATTGTTTAATTTGTTAGTAAGGGCTACACGCTCATATCCTCTTTAGAATTAATTAGGCTGACAACTTAATAATGGATATTTTGCTTCATTTTCATCCAATGTGTGTTATTTATTTTTTAATCTTTTGATTTCCTTTTTATCTGCTCAGATGTCTAGGCAATTTGGATTGAGAAGATGATAGAAATACCAAAGTGAATGATTTGTGTCAAGTAGACACTTCAATTTCATAAAGTGACCAAGCAATTTGCTGTGTGTGTGTGTGTGTGTGTGTGTGTGTGTGTGTATCTAGAACAATTAAAGATAAGTATCTTCTTTAGTGGATGAAATGATCTTTATGATATGACTACAAAGATGCATACAAATAGACATTTCTTCACAGATTGGACAGTTCTGTTGACTAAGCATGTAAAACTACAGACTGCGCAGGTGTCTCTGCAGGTATCCCATGGCATCTCAGAGAAGGGTGTTTAGTTGTTTGTACAAAACAGAGATAAAATGTTTTCCTTGGTGCTCTATGATCAGTCTCATTTATGAGAAGTTCACTATATATATATTCATCTGTCATTCTATGAAAGGCATACGATTTTCTATTTTGGTCTATAATGTGAAAAGGATGGTTGAGAAAATGGAATATAGGTATATTTTAGAATAACAAAATTAAATAATGATCAAGAGAAATCAGTTTCATATATTCAAATGTAACCAAAAAGTTACAGACTCCAGTATAGATCTTAATACAAAACTGTCTGAAACATAAGACATGAACGTTTGTGTGTTCGTGTCTGTGCATGTGTGTGTTTGTGTATGTGGTATTTAAATGTAGGTTCACTTGTGAGTTTGAGAGGTGTGTTAGTCTGCATATATCTAAGCAGAGGCCAAAGGTTGACATCTGTCATCTTCATCAATGTCTCTCATCTTACTTTTTGAGACATGTTCTATCACTGAACTTGATGTGTGCCATTCAGGTAAACTGGCTGGGACGTGGCTTCAGGAATCTGTCTGTCTCTCTGTCTGCACTCTCCCACAGCACTTGAGATACAGATCTGTGTGATACCCTGCTTGACTTTCAAGTGAGTATTTGGTATCCAAACTCAGGTCCTGATGGTTAATAACTTTAACCTTTGAGCCATGGGGCAAGTCCCATCATACTACATTTTTACCATACTCTGAAGTTTGGACCAACTCCTGTCTTCCCTTAATTTTGTGTGCTCTGGTGGAATTTGAGTATGTGAGGGTTCAGGGATCATCTGGTTAAGAGCAGGAAGTTGGCAACGTGTGTGAATTAGCCATGCAAATATTAAGGGCTAAAATATGTATTTTCCCTAAAGCTCAGAGAGGGATGCTATTCATCTTCCTTGTCCCAGACAAAGTCAACTAAATTAAAATAAAGAGCAGTTTAACAAGGACTAATTGTGAATAGCTATTTCGGAATGAAGCCAATTTTCTGATAAAGCTATAGATCTTACATAGATGACTTTTATCTTCTGGATTTTTTTTCGTATAATCATTTTGTATGTCTTACATGTAGAATACATTTTTATTTACATGTTTCAGCTTGGCTAATAGGCATATATTATAAATGATGCTTGTGGTATGTTTGTATGTGTGAGTATGTTTGTGTGTGTGTGCTTTTACATCTGTGTATTAGAAACTGGGCAGGTGTGAGTTTGATGGTAGATCTTTGAAAATGTGAAAGTTTCCAAGCTTAGTTTTTCTCCCTGATTAAATAGTCCTTGCTGGCTCTGAGCACTTCTCTAGGTTCCCTGACTCCACCAGCAGAAGTGAAGAAGCCACAGATCCTGGTTTTTTGTTTTGTGTTTTTTTTTTGCACTCGCACGTGCGTGAGCGTGCATGTGCATGTTCGTGTGTGTGTGTGTGTGTGTAACATATGTTTTTGAAGGTTTCTCCTGCACATGTCAAGATAGCGCTCTTGAGCATATGTGAGTTATTTATCATCAAACAAATTTCATGGTAACAGGTGCATCTAGGGAACCCATGTGCATAAAGAAGACTAATTTCCTTTCTTCTCCTAAAAGACAGTGACTAAAAGTGATAAGATAATGGCTGGGATCCTTGACAAGGAAAAGCTTCCAGCAGATGTAGCTCTTGAAGCTTTTATTAAACACTGGAAAGTCTTATGCAATCACTGAAGGCAAATGAGTCAGGTGACGGAAAGATATTAATAAACTCGGGCGCCTGTCTTAGAACAATGGAATGTATGGATGTAAAGCTCCCTTAGAGGTGTTCCCACCCAACCACCTCATTAATTGAGGCCAAGAAAGAATGGTTGATTTGCCTAAACTCAGGAGCTGTCCCTCCCGGAATCAGGTATTAGGATGATTAAGTCAGGATTCTCAGACGCCAACACCATTCTCCATTTCTGTTCAAATCAGCACTTGCATCTTGTCTTTTGATCTCTTTACTGAGCAATTTCCTGTAGCATATCTTTCTTTCCCTCTCATACACACTCCTCCCTTATTCCTTCCCCCCCCCTAATTTCTTAGATGCTCTTTGTGCTTGCATGAAAACACAGTTAAGTGTACTATAAGGGATGATTTGAAAAGAGTATTACCAAGCAAGAAATGCAGTGAACTGTGTGTCACACCTGCAGTGTAATATTATTTTCCCCTGGCAGCATCCATATGATCACTTGACGTAGAATTAAAAATCAGCAGCTCCAAAAGAAGGGCCGTGCAGCGCCACCAGGCCCTAGTCACTGGTGGCTGAGCTGGAGAACACCCACTTACAAGGGAGAGCGGAAGAATCAGCTCTGAACCTGGCCACTCCGCTGTGTTGTGTCACTTGCTCAGATCGTGCATGACAAATCCTCAAACGCGCCTGGTGACATTTAGAGAGCACTGTGGACCCTGCCAATATGCCAAGCAATCAGAGTGTGCATGACAAATTATGAAACACATACTGTGAAAATTATGGACTCTGTCACGGTGCCAATCTGCCGCTGAAAACCTACTGCTGCTAGCAGTAATGTTGGCACAAATTTGTTGCTAAATTCGGTCGTATTTCTAATTCAGTAATGGATTGATCCTGAGGGTGAGTTGCTGTACCTGTTTAGGTTTCAAGCAAGTACCGTGGGGGCCTAACAACCTTACCTGCTATTACAGGAAATCCGAGGCACCACGGCCTTTCTCACTGCTTCTTTCTTGCTTATCCATATCACACAGGTTTTAGATGCAGCCCCTAAGTCTTAGCCTTCTCTGAGATCTTTTTAAGTCACAGGCCTGTACCCTGGAAAAGCTCTTTCTAAACTGTAATGAAACATTCAAGTTACTTTATTCCTACAGTATACAGCCCTCACCACCAAACTTGCCTGAAGGAGAAGCAGGGAATTGGGAGCTGGTGGAAGGGCAGCTTGTAGTGAATTCTAGAAGGTGTTCATTCTAGAACCTCGATCAGCTTCCTGCCTGAATTGCACAAAGTCATTAAATAAAAGGCACTGGCAAGAGCTACCTTATAAACACATACACACACACACACACACACACACACACACACACACACACACACACATGCACACACACATGCACATACACAAAAGCCAAACAAAATCACAGTAGTTCAATGACAGGATGAAATATATCTCAGACACTAGGAGGAGTGGTTCCAAAGACCAGGAGTTTGCATGCATAGCCATGAACATACTTCAAATCATCTTTAGATGATATATAACATTAAATATAGTAGAAAGTCTAGGTAAATAGTGGCTATATTGTTTAGGGAATAATAACCAGAAGAAAATGCCTTTCTTGTTAAGCACAGATACAATTATGTTTTGTTGGATAATTTTAAACTGAAATGATTGTCTCCTTTGAAGTATAAATTTTACATATACAAGATAGACTATATTCGTAAATACATGTCCAAAGATATAATTTCATTCTGATAAGACTCAGAATGAGTCTAATAATTTGTCTTTTGAGGGCACTGTCTCTGAAGACTGTCCCGTGCTCATTCATACTTGGCCCCTCTATCCAGTTTCTGAATCTATGGCTTTAACCACCCTGAAAAGAAAAGAAAAAAAGATTGCATGGCATTGAACAAATCAGAAAATTGTTTATATGGTCACTATTGAATGATATGGCTACTTATGTTTCATTTATATGGTATTAGGAATGATCAGTAATCTAGAGATATTAAGTGTTCAGAAGACATGCATATGTATGTATATATATACATATATATGTATATATGTGCAAATAGTTGGCTTTCTTTACAATGGCCTTGAGCCTTGATTTTG
Organism: Tokudaia tokunoshimensis; assembly: GCA_036184795.1. Lineage (NCBI taxonomy): Eukaryota > Metazoa > Chordata > Mammalia > Rodentia > Muridae > Tokudaia > Tokudaia tokunoshimensis. The sequence continues at coordinate 60,094,561 of BTHU01000015.1, forward strand.
GAAGCAATCCCCCATACCCACCAGGACCTGACTGTATCTCAACCTAATGCAGTCATGATTTGAGTCAGCACGAAATCCGAAAGAGCTGAAGTGATGTCCAGCATCTACTTACAAAGCTATTTTGAGACAACTGTACTTGTTATATACATATCATTCGATTATACATATCTACCTAGTAATAATCACTATATTTCTAATCTACTAAAATAGTTGCAGTAGTGATCCATGCATACCTGTTTCCATCAGACTTACTCCCATATGTAGGCCCCTTGTCAATATTTTTGCCTCTGCATCATTGTATTTAGCAGCTGTATTTGCTTCTGGAACTGATGGTTTAGAATTTTACTACCTTTGGGTTGCTGAAGAAGTCATGGTCAACATTGCTGGGGTTTTCTTTTCTCTGTTGAATTCAATTTTGTGTGGTGCTCTCCCCATAAATCAAGACATATTAACCTTTTTGCTAACATTGGTTCTAAAGAGTAGTGTGAATGTCTCAGTGGAGATGAGATTTGGAAAAACCTAGTAACTCCTGAATTTGGTCCTCGCACCATATGGATGTGGCTCATTGTGGATCTCATGGAAGGAAACAACAAGAAAGAGAAATGGGAAAGGAAGCTTTCCCAGAGCTTCCCTGTGGTGCACACTGAGGCCGAGTCTTAGCTTCTGTCACTACCAGACGCCTTGAGAATGAAGCCAGGACTCGCCCTCCAACTCTGTGCTCTTTTCACTTCACATGAAAAGAGAAGTTGACAGGACAACTGCCACCCAGGCTCCTCTACATTCCAAAGAGACTGTCGAACCTGTCAGGATGAATGACTGGCAGGTGGCCACTCATCTTTCTAATGATATAGAAGATGAGTTCCAAAATACTGTGCAGCGTAGAGGCTCGGATTCAGTAATAAAGGCCATCTTATATTTAGGAAATTGTGATGGAGATAGTGAAAAGCACTTGCTTAGTAATCTGCACATTAATTCTCCTAAATGAGAATACATTGTTTTGGCCAAAAGAGAGTCCATGAGTTTGGTCAGTGCCAAATGCAAGAATAGTAGCATCCCCCCCATCCATGTCTCTGATTATAAAACAGCGGGAGAGATCGTTAGGGTAGCATACACATTCTGCTTTGGGGCATATGTCAGGTTCAATACTGTGAACAGATTCAAGCTTTGCCAAGGATGCCAAGTACCTCGTCCTGTGACTTCTCCTCCAATGCAGTGCTCCGCTCCGGCTGCTGGCAGTTTTGCAGAAACTGTGGTGGTGAGTGACACAGATGGTGGCGAGAGTCTGACATGGCATGTTATCTACCAATCAGAAAGGGACTCAGTTACTTTATGCACACAATTAGAAAGGACCACCTGCACCAGTGTGTGCGGGCTGCTTACAGGCGACAGTAGGGAGAACCTGTGTCAGTGTAAGAGATGAACTACTGCACTCTTTGTTATGTGACTTTATATGTTTTAATACCACCTCTTATTTGTTAGTCTGTAATAATTCAATAATTTTTATTTTCCTGTTAGGACCGTGGATCTAGATGGAATTTAGTTTAATTAAGGCTATCCCTCTTGGATTCCATTTTCTAGATCTAGAACCAGAAATAGCAGAAGACATCTTTACAAAGTGATTTATGTCTGTAGCCCTTGAGCATGGTATTCTCAGACAGTTTTGGTTGTTGAGACTTACCTGCAGTGTGCCTAGGACTTCTAGGAAGCACCTTAATTATTTGAAAACTTAATGAGGACATTAAGCTATATAATCTTGGCATTAAGAGCAAGAATGTAGCATTTCTTGAACCCCTGCCACAAACACTTTGTAGCTTCTTACTAATGTAATCCTACATTAACTCTTGGGTGTAAGTGGCATCATTCCAATGGATAGGTTAAGTATCACAGACACAAACACATTTTCAACTTCACACAATTAGAATGTGGTTGACAAAAAACTTCTAATCCTATATGTGTTTCAGGATTTTGTCCTGTTGTCAAAAAGGTTGATGGCCTGCACTCTCCCAAAACTTACTGTGAACTTTCATCAAACTACTCGATTACATTTTTGTTTTTTCCAAAATGGAAACTATTAGATGGACAAGGTAGCTCACAGTTTTAAACCCAGGATTTAGGAGGCAGGGGTAGGTCCATCTTTATGAGTTCCAGGGCAACCTGCTTAATCTATATAGTTGAGTTTGAGGCCAGCTCGGGTTACATAGTCAGACCTGGTCTCTAAAGAAAAAGAAATGAAAAAAGAATATTTAAAATTGTTACTGTAATGGTGAAATACAATTGGTGCACATGTTCTTGAATGAGATTGTGAAATATATGTTACTCAAAGATGACTGGCTATATTGTAAGTAGGCTAATCTAGTGTCTCATATCCTCTCATTTTGTATCAATCTATGCTATCAGTTGTCAATTTGGGCTACTTTAGTGCGCTTCAGTAAATACTGTTTTTAAAAGTGTGTATTACTTAGGTTTTATTGCTACTTTGCACAGTACTCAGTGAATATCTGTATAATGTTCTTCCAGTGTTTTCTTATTTGTCAACATAGTTGAGATTGAAACAAAATTCTTTACAAATTTATCTTTTACACTTTCAGTAGCATCTAGAGGAGATTCATTTTTCATCATCGGAAACATCACAGACAAAGGGGGTCATACAGCCATCTTTGTCTTTTTAAATTTTTTGAGACTAGGGTTTGCATTGTAACCCAGGCTAGCCCTAAACTTGCTACAGTTCTCTCATCTCAGCTTCAGCCATGCTGAGACTATCATTTTATAGAAAATGTAAAATCTAAAACAGAGCAGAAGTTGTTTTCTATGTTTTTCTTGTCCATTTCTGTCTCTCTTGGCTTCTTTATAATTTTTGGCCATTTTGAATTTGACTCGATGCTTTTCTTTATTAGTTTATAAGAGAACTTTATACATTAATATGAATACTGCTTTGTGTATTTGTTTATACATCAAGAGAATATGTAGCGTCACTAATATTATAAATAGGTTTCAAATTGGTCATGCCCTTTTTGGACTGATTTTTAAAAAAAAAAACTTGAGTAATGAATCACATGTTATAGACAAACTTTAGCTAGTCTCAGATGTAAAGTTGACCTCTTGAAAGCACAGGCATAGTGCTATTTCCTATCACATTCCTCACCTACCTTGGCTGACCACTGATGTTCTTTGTAAGGCCACTGGCTACTTTGTATCATCACTGGTTACTTTGTATTGGTACTGGTTACTTTGTATTTCCCACAGTTGTATTTCAGTTAACAATACAATTCACATCTTGTGGTCTTCACCTTCCCATTGTACTGATTTTGAGATGCAGAAGTCTTGCATGTATTGTAGTTCATTCATTCTCCTTGCAGTGTTAGGATCATTGTTTTTATCCCCTCTGTTACCATCACACACATGACTTGTTTCCAGCTCAGGGATATTAAACATTACAATATCAGGAATAGAAGAGCAACTTTTAAAAGTTGTAGTTTATATCATTCTCTACAGGAATGCAATTACTCAATTTCAGATACTATTAAGTCATAATTTCTATCTTCTTTTATTCTGTGAGTATAGTAGAAGTTTATGCATTTCATTATTGACTTCAGAGAACTGGCTTTTTTGTTTGTTGTTTGTTTTTTGACTTTTCAGGGTTTTTAATAGTTACATGCAGAGGTCTGGTTCATTTCAGCTCCTTCACTGCCAATCCTGGGGATAGAGACTGCTTCAACTTCTCTGCCTTCTCCCTGTCTGTGTTAACCAGGGTGTAAAGGTACCTGCTACAGCGAACTTTGAACTTTACATTATCCTTGTTCTTCTTGATCTTGACAGATTTGCCATCCTTCCACCGGGCTGTGAGCAGAAAGTCCTTGATTTCCTCAATTTTCTGAGGCATGGCGATGGGCAATCGGCTCTGGTGTCCTCACAGGGGCGAGACCCTGTTTCTCTTCTTTCTTTGCTATTCTTCTGTAGGAGTGGAGTTGGAGCTGGGGCCTCTGGTTTGTTGGGCAAATGCTCTAACAAGCTTCCATCGTGGCTATCATGGCTTCTCTTCATTGTGGATTTATCTGCTTCTTACATTGTTTCCATTCTTTCTTTCCCTTTTGATTTGCTTTTTTTTGGGGGGGGGGGGCGGTACTTTTTTGAGACAAGGTTTCTCTGTTGTAGCTATCTCTGTTGTAGCCATCTCTGTTGTGGCTATCTTGGAACTCACTCTGTAGACCACCGTAGCTTTGAAGTATAACGCTAAAATGCTGGGATTAAAGGCAAGTATCAACATGTCTGGCTTGATTTGCTTTTGAGGAAGGTTTGAATGTGCCTGCAGTTCTCCATTTAGATGTGAGAATTCATGAGATTTTGTCCTTCCTGTGTTAGCATGTTTACTGACAATGACATGGTTCAGGTCTCATTTAGATAGCCATTTCTAGGAGATGCAAGCAGACTTCTCGATCCTCTGCTCTTAAAACCATTTCATTTTAAGATGCTTTCTGAGCCTTTGAACTTTGACCCTCCTAATTGGCAATCGAATACAAAGTTGTCAGCCCCTATATCACTCATACACACATACATATGGATGCACATACACACATAGACGTATACACGTACATACATACATGCATGCATATATACACATACACATATACACACAAACATATGTACATATTACATACACACATACATATTCATACACACATGTACAGACATACACATGGACTAAGCATATTGTATTTCTATATTTTCACATCTCTGTGTGTGTGTGTGTGTGTGTGTGTGTGTGTGTGTGTAACAATAATCCAAGAAAAAGAGGTGATAAATTTGAGAAGAAAATGGGGCAAAGCAGTACATAGGGCAGGTTGGAGGAAGGGAACATTGAAAGGGCTAGAATAATTATATTTTAATTGAAATAGAGAAAATAAAATATATTTTTAAAAAGGTTTTAGCATGGAAGATAAAGTCACGAAGTTTTACTTTTCTTATAGGTTTTTAATTCTGTAAACTCTTCCTATCTACTGTTTCAGCAGCATGTAATTGATTGGGTTTTTTTTTTTTGCTCTATTTAATTCAGCATATTTTTTCATTGGCCTCCTGATTTCTTTTTTCTTTTTTTTTTTTTGGAGCATAGGCTACGTGCAAGTATTTAATTTCAAAATACTTAGAAAATTTTTTTTGAAGAAAATCTTCCTTTGATCTCTATTTCTTACTTTATTTTTAAACAAGATTTACTTGTTTAGGTTATGTACATGGGTGACTTGTTGGCCTGCATATCTGCCCATCAGGAGGGGACATCAGAGGCACTTTAGATGGTTGTAAGCTGCCATGTGGTTGCTGGGAACTGAACTCAGAACCTCTTGAAGAATAGCCAATGGTTTTAACCGCTGCACCATCCCTCTAGTCTCCACTTCTGATCTGTTTAATTGAACTGTGGTAACACAACTTGCATTATTTCAATCATATTAAATTCATTGATATATTACTTTTGACCTTGATTATAAGCTACATTGATACATATTTTGTGTGCTCTTGATCTCATAAGATCGGTTATTCTGTGTCAGTTGGATGCATGTGACTGGCACTGTTTTATCTCTACTCACTAATTTTCTATCATCTTGTTCTGCTAATTATATAGAACAATATTAAAACAACCAATCTTGATTATGGATTCATTTTTTCTCAATACTCTATTATTTTTTGCTTCATATTCTTTGAAGCTATTTCTAGTTATAATATCTTCTCAGCCTGTGATTCTAATTTGACTGACATTTCCCTTTCCTTTGAAGTTGTTACCTCCATCTATTTTGTTTGTTTGCATCATATCCTTATTTTTTGTCTGTGGGTGCAACATGTCTTTCTGCCTTGATATGTTTACAATTTTGTCCTAGTGACTAATTTTGAACAATTTTATTATAATGTGTCATGTGTTTTCAATTCATGTTTCAAGTATTTAGATTTTTGGACCTGTGAAGGCGTATGGTTTTTGTGAAATTTGAATTTCTTCAAGTATTTTATTTATTCCTTTTCTCTTTTATATCAGAGGTTAGCACATAATTAGGAAGTTTGAAATTGGGATTGCTTTAAACATTTTAAAAATATAAATTATCTATACAACGAAGTTTTATTCAGCCATAAAGAGAATGAATTATATGATTTTCTGGAAAATGGGTACAACCAGAGGTGACCATACCAAGCCAATTACATAAGACTCAGAAAGGCAAGCATCCATTTCCCCAAGTTTATGGATCCTAGATTGCATAGAAATACATAAATCTTCTACATATATATGTATATACAATGACACAAAAGAAGACTATTACAAGGAAGTACACGAATTGGAGAGGAGAGAGCAGAACGTGGTGGTGATCATAGACCACGTCCTGAAAATTGTCTTCATGAAAAATGTCACAATGTGCAACCAATGCATACACAAATGTCCTTAGCTAAAATGTACAAAATGTACATCATAATGCACTCTGTGTGTGTGTGTGTGTGTGTATGTGTGGGTGTGGGTGTGTGGGTGTGTATGCACGCATGCGTGCATTCTCATGTTTGCCTGTTTGTATAACTGTAGAAGCTAGAGGTTAGCATGCAGTGCCTTTCTTGATTATCTCACTTTATTATTATTATTTTAGATTTTAGAAATTATGTGTCTTTATGGTTATGTGCACATCTGTGTAGGTGAACTGGAGGTCAGAGGCCTCAGTTCCCCCCAGATCTGGAGTTAGAAGTTTTTGTGAGCCCACTGATAAATGTGCTGGGAATCAAACTCTGATTCTCTGCAAGAACATTACACTCTTAATCGCTGAACCGTGGCTCCAGCCTTCCATCTGCTTTTCTGAGACAGGGTCTTTCACTGAACTTGAAGTTAGTCAGTTTCATTCGACTCCTGGGAATCTGCATGTCTCCTCCCCTCCATTGCCTCCATCGACGCTAGGCTGACAAAAGGCACTGCTGTGTTCAGAATCTGAATTCAGGATTAGAACTCATGCTTGCTCTACAAGCACTTTACCAATTGAATTGTCTTCTTGGCTCCACACTTTTTGATAAATAAAACTTCTAACGTAAAAAAAAATTGTCTGTTTCTTTTTGAATGTTTCTTTTTGAATCTTTATTGCTCTATTTTCATGTTATTCAATCTTATGAACTTGTCTCCTTTTTATACTGTTATTTTTACCAGTATTTTTCCTATCTGACTTTGTTGTACTCATCTCTAAGTGTATGATGCAGCTATTATTTATATTTTCTATGTCTCTATCTACCTTTTAAATGATATGATGCAAAGTCATAGTAACTCCCAATTTTCCTGTCTCTTTATTCTTACATGTAGGACAGTTCTGGCTCAGTTTCAATTCATTTGCTATTTTCATTATGAGCTACTTCCTTGCCTCTTGGTATGTCCTATAATACTTGATTCCATGCCAGAAATGACGAGTTTTAGTTTCTACATAATTTTAGAATTCCTTACAGAGTTTGTGATCTGCACATCTTGAGTTTTGTTGTAGAACTCACCTGTGTTTCTAGGAATCTGTTTAACTCCCTAAAGTCATGCTTTTAAGCTTTTGGGAAATGTTAGACGAGGATACCATCTATAGCGCACTGATAGCCGATGCACACCACAAACCTCTTGGATCGCTCTAATCAGTACCCCCGGAATCATGCATTACCCAATCCTGTCCGTGCAGTGGGCACTGTTCTTAGCTGCCTTATCTCTGGTTATGACACCTTCTAGTTGCTTTTGCTTGCTTTGTCTTTAATATTGGATGATGTCTTCATGGGCATGCACTAATTCATACTGGGCTGAACACTCACAGGGGATTCTCTGAAGACCTCTTGGGTACTCTCTGTATAGTTCTCTACTTTTTAAAAACAAATTATTTATTTATTTTTTAATTCACGTTACACCCAAACCACAGGCCCCCTCCCCTCTGTCCTCTCTTCCCTCCCTCCACTGGCCCCTCCCCTTCTCCTCACCTTTGGGTCCTTTGTCTTGAAAAGTCCAGTTGTGCTGATCTCCTTGACCACACAGGGTCATCTTAACTAAAGAAATCTACCTGACTCAACCCACTTTTCCCTTTCCTCACTGTGGGTAGAAATACCTCTCTGAGAAGCTAGAGCCTTAGGTGTAGAGTTTAGAGCATCATATTGCTTAGAGATCACTGTCTTTCATTACCTGATAGTCATTGTTGTCAAAGTAGAATTCCTAAACTTGTCACTTAAAAGGAAAGTCAATTTGTAATAATTTCCATTGCAGGCCATTTTTTTTTTTGCCTTAATATAAAACCTATACTCTCACTGACCGTGGAGACATATATAATTTAGGCTCTGCCTGTTTAATGACCTCATCTCCCTTTTCTCCAGAAGTAAGTCTGTGTTTAGCATAGCTGAAGTCCTTTGCTCCTCTGTCTCTTAACAACAGAACCATAATCACCCAAAGCACTGTCAGCGTGCCTTTGTTAAATTTGCTAATGTCTCCTGACTCCATTCATATCTCAGCCCATAGGAAGTTATCCTTTGTAACGTATCTTTTTTCCCTTTTTCTTTCTTTTCTATTGGAAATTTTATTTATTTACATTTCAAATGTTATCCCCTTTCCCGGTGTCCCCTCCAGAAACCCCCTATCCCATCCTCCCTCCCCTGCTTTTTTGAGGGTGCTCACTGACCTGCTCACCCACTCCTATAGTCCTTTCTCAAACTCTTCCATTGGGGATCTCATACTCAGTATAATGGTTGGCTGCAAGCATCCACATCTGTGTTTGCCAGGCTCTGGAAGAGCCTCTCAGGAGACAACTATATTAGGCTCCTCTCAGTAAACACTTCTTGGCATCAGCAACCGTGTTTGGGTTTGGTGTCTAAATATGGGATGGGACCCCAGATGGGGCAGTCTCTGGATGGTCTTTCCTTCAGACTCTGCTCCACACTTTGTCTCCCTATTTCCTCCCACAAGTATTTTGTTCCCCCCTTCTAAGAGGCACTGAAGCGTCCACACTTTGGTCTTTTTTTCTTCTTGAGCTTTATGAGGTCTGTGAATTTTATCTTGGGTATTCTGAGATTTTAGGCTAATATCCACTTACCAATGAGTGCATACCATGTGTGTTCTTTTGTGACTTGGTTACCTCACTCAGGATATTTTCTAGTTCCATTCATTTGCCTAAGAATGTCATGAATTCATTGTTTTTAATAGCTGAGTAGTACTATATTGTGTAAATGTGCCACATTTTCTGTATCCATTCCTCTGTTGGAGGACATCTGGATTCTTTCTAGCTTCTGGCTATTAAATAATAAGGCAGATATGAACATAGTGGAGCATGTGTCCTTGTTATATATTGGAACATCTTTTGGGTATATGCCCAGGAGTGGTGTAGCAGGACCCTCAGGTAGTACTATGTCCAATTTTCTGAGGAATCTGCCAAATTGATTTCCAGAGTGGTTTTACCAGGTGCAATCCCACCAGCAATGGAGGAGTGTTCCTCTTTCTCCACATCCTCACCAACATCTGCTGTCGCCTGAATTTTTGAACTTAGCCATTCTGATTGGTGTGAGGTGGAATCTCAGGGTTGCTTTGATTTGCACTTCCCTGATGACTAAGGATGTTGAACATTTCTTTAGGTGCTTCTCAGCCATTCAGTATTCCTCAGTCGAGAATTCTTTGTTTAGCTCTGTACCACATTTTTAAATAAGATTATTTGGTTCTCTGGAATCCAAATTTTTTACTTCTTTGTATATATTGGATACTAAGCTCTGTCAGATATTGGATTGGTAAAGATCTTTTCCCAATCTGTTGGTTGCCATTTTGTCCTTATTGACAGTGTCCTTTGCTTTACAGAAGCTTTGCAATTTTATGAAGTCCCATTAGTCAATTCTTGATCTTAGAGCATAAGCCATTGGTGTTCTGTTCAGGAAATTTTCCACTGTGCCTATGTGCTCCTGGTTCTTCCCCACTTTTTCTTCTATTAGTTTCTGGGTATCCGATTTTATGAGGAGGTCCTTGATCCACTTGGACTTGAACTTTGTACAAGGAGATAAGAATGGATTGGTGTGCATTCTTCTACATGCTGACTGCCAGTTGAACCAGTACCATCTGTTGAAAATGCTGTCTTTTTTCCACTGGATGTTTTTAGCTCCTTTGTCAAAGATCAAGTGACCACAGGTGTGTGAGTACATTTCTGGGTCTTCAATTCTATCCCATAGATCTACTTGCCTGTCTCTGTACCAATACCATAAAGTTTTTATCACTATTACCCTGTGATATAGCTTGAGGTCAGGGATGGTGATTTTCCCAGAAGTTTTTATTGTTGCAAATAGTTTTTGCTATCCTGGGGTTTTTGTTAGTCCCAATGAATTTGAGAATTTCTCTTTCCAACTCAATGAAGAATTGAGTTGGAATTTTGGTCTGGATTGCATTGAATCTGTAGATTGATTTTGGTAAGATGGCCATTTTTACTACTGCTAATCCATGATCATGGGAGATCTTTCCATCTTCTGAGGTCTTCAGTTTCTTTCTTCGGAGACTTAAAGTTCTTGTCATACAGATCTTTAACTTGTTTGGTTAGAGTCACACCAAGGTATTTTATATTATTTGTGACTATTGTGAAGGGTATCATTTCCCTAATATCTGTCTCAGCCTGATTATCCTTCGAGTAGAAGAAGGCTACTGATTTGTTTGAGTTAATTTTATATCCAGCCACTTTGCTGAAGTTGTTTATCAGTTTTAGGAGTTCTCTGGTGAAATTTTTGGGGTCACTTAAGTATATTATCATATCATCTGCAAATAGTGATATTTTGACTTCTTTCTTTACAATTTATATCCCTTTGACCTCCTTTTGTTGTCTAATTGCCCTGGCTAGGATTTCAAGTACTATATTGAATAGGTAGGGAGAGCATCTTTGTCTAGTCCCTGATTTTACTAGGATTGCTTCAAGTTTCTCTCCATTTGGTTTGATGTTGGCTATTGGTTTGCTGTATATTGCTTTTACTATGTGTAGGTATGGGCCTTGTATTCATGTTCTTTCAAAGATATTTATCATGAAAGGGTGCTGAATTTTGTCAAATGCTTTCTCAGCATCTAATGAAATGATCATGTGTTTTTTATTCTTTATTTATATAATGAATTACATTGGTGGAGTTCTACATATTAAACCATCCCTGCATCCCTAGGATAAAGCCTACTTGATCATGATGGATGATCATTTGATGTATTCTTAGTTTATTCATAAGGGAAATTGGGCTGAATTCTCTTTCATTGTTGGGTCTTTGTGTAGTTTAGGTATGAGTGCAATTGTGGCTTCATAGAAAAAGTTGGGAAGTGTTCCTTCTGTTTCTATTTTGTGGAATAGTTTGAAGAGTATTGGTATTAGGTCTTCTTGGAAGGTCTGATAGAATTCTGCACTAAACACATCTGATCCTGGACTTCTTTTGTTGTTAGACTTTAAATGACTGTTTCTATTTCTTTAGGGGTTATGGCACTGTTTACATGGTTTAACTGATCCTGATTTAACTTTGGCACCTGGTATCTGTCTAGAAAATTGTCCAGATATTCTGGATTTGTTGAATATAGGTTTTTGAAGTATGATCTGGTGATTTTCTGGATTTCCTTGGCTTCTGTTATGTCTCCCCTTTCATTTCTTAGTTTGTTAATTTGGTTACTGTCTCTGTGCCCTCTGGGTAGTGTGGCTAAGGGTTATCTATCTTGCTGATTTTCTCAAAGAACTAGCTCCTGTTTTTTTTGTATAGTTCTTTTTGTTTCTACTTGCTTGATTTCAACCCTGAGTTTGATTATTTCCTGCTGTATACTCCTCTTGGGTGTATCTGTTTCCTTTTCTTCTAGAGCTTTCAGATGTGCTGTTAAGCTGCTAGCATATGCTCTCTCCAGTTTCATTATGGAGGCACTCAGAACTATGAGTTTTCCTCTTAGCACTGCTTTCATTGTGTCCCTTAAGTTTGTGTATGCTGTGCCTTCATTTTCATTGAATTCTAAAAAGTCTTTAATTTCTTTATTTCTTCCTTGACCAAGCTAACATTGAGTAGAGGGTTGTTCAGTTTCTGTGTGTACGTGAACTGTAGTGGGAAATTTAAAAAAAAATCCCAACAAGTCTCCTGCTCTGTCAGGTATCAGCACCATGTCCCAGTGAGGTCCAGGCTTGGCATGTTCTCACTGCTGATCTATTGTCTCCCAGCTAGCTCCCACAGCATCCCAGCTATGTTTTCTCTCCACCGTAAACCTATATAATCAGGGGACCCACATTCCAGTGACCAAGTAAATCAAACTCTTAAAGCTTAATTAGCCAATCAGATATATGTATCAGTAATATCACAATTTACAAGATGCTGATACAGTAATTTCAGAACCAATGGATAATAATAAAAGCTTTATCCCAATATCCTAACCTTTTGATAACACCACATTGGATTCTATTTTGCTTTTCCTCTCTTCTCCTACAACCCCTGTCCTCCCAACTCCTAGCTCTGCCTCCCTTTTCCTGTCCAATCCCAGGCCTCCACTGCCCGAATATGATTGGACAGGGAAAATCCTGCAACAGTGGGTTTTCTGTTGTTTTTGTTGTTATTGTAGACCAGCCTTAGTCATGGTGATCTGATAGGATGCATAGGATTATTCCAATCTTCTTGTATCTGTTGATGCCTGTTTTATGACCAATTATATGGTCAGTTTTGCAGAAAGTATCCATGAAGTGCTAAGAAGAAGGGATATTCTTCTATTTTAGGATAAAATGTTCTATAGATATCTGTTAAATCCATTTGATCCATAACTTCTGTTAATTTCACTGTATCTCTGTTTAGTTTCTATTTCCATGATCTGTCCATTGATGAGAGTGGGGTGTTGAAGTCTCCCACTATTATTGTGTGGGGTGCAATGTGTGCTTTGAACTTTATTAAAGTTTCTTTTATGAATGTAGGTACCCTTGTATTTGGAGCTTAGATATTCAGAATTGAGAGATCATCTTGGGATATTTTTCCTTTGATGAATATGAAGTGTCCTTCCTTATCTTTTTTTGATAACTTTTGGTTGAAAGTCAATTTTCTTCAATATTAGAATGGCTACTCCAGCTTGTTTTTTGGGACCATTTGCTTGGAAAATTGTTTTCCAGTCTTTTACTCTGAGGTAGTGTATTTCTTTGACACTGAACTGCATTTCCTGTATGAAGCAAAATGCTAGGCCCTGTTTAAGTATCCAATCTGTTAGTCTATGTCTTTTCATTGGGGAACTGAGTCAATTGATGTTAAGACATATTAGGGAATAGTGATTGTTGTCTCCTGTTATTTTTGTTGTTAGAGGCAGAATTATGTTTGTGTGGCTATCTTCTTTTGGGTTTGTTGAAAGATGATTACTTTCTTGCTTTTTCTAGGGTGTAGTTTTCCTCCTTTTGTTGGTGTTTTCCATCTATTATCCTTTGAAGGACTGGATTTGTGGAAAGATATTGTGTAAATTTGTTTTTGTCATGGAATATATTGTTTTCTCTGTCTATGATAATTGAGAGTTTTGCTGGGTATAGTAGCCTGGGCTGGCACTTATGTTCTCTTAGGGTCTATATGACATTTGTCTAGGATCTTCTAGCTTTCATAGTCTCTGTTGTAATTCTGGTGTAGTTCTGATAGGCCTGCCTTTATATGTTACTTCACCTTTTTCCCTTACTGCTTTTAATATTTTTTCTTTGTTTTGTGCATTTGGTGTTTTGACTATTATGTGACGGGAGGAATTTCTTTTCTGGTCCAATCTATTTGGAGTTCTGTAGGCTTCTTGCTTGTTTATGAGCATCTCTTTCTTTAAGTTAGGGAAGTTTTCTTTTATAATTTTGTTGAAGATATTTACTGGCCCTTTAAGTTGGGAATCTTCACTATCTTCTATACCTATTATCCTTAGATTTGGTCTTCTCACTGTGTCCTGGTTTTCCTGGAAGTTTTGGGTTAGGAGCTTTTTGAATTTCCTTTGACTGTTGTGTCAATGTTTTTTATGGTATCTCCTCCACCTGAGATTCTTCCATCTCTTGTTTTCTGTTGGTGATGCTTACATCTATGACCCCTGATCTCTTTCCTAGGTTTTTTATCCCCAGGGTGTCTCCCTTTGTGATTTCTTTATTTTTTTCTATTTCCATTTTTAGATCCTGGATGGCTTTGTTCAATTCTTTCACCTGCTTGGTTGTGTTTTCCTGGAATTCTTTAAGGGATTTTTGTGTTTCCTCTTTAAAGGCTTCTACCTGCTTACCTGTGTTCTCCTGAATTTCTTTAAGGGCGTTATTTATGTCCTTCTTAAAGTCCTCTATCGTCATCATGAGAAGTGATTTTAAATCTGAATCTTCCTTTTCTGATTTGTTGGGGTATCCAGGACTTGCTGTGGTGGGAGAAGTGGCTTCTGATGATGCCTTGGTTTGTGTTGCTTGGGTTCTTGTGCTTGCCTCTCAGCACCTGTGTATCTCTGGTGTTAGTTGGTCTTGCTGTCTCTGGAGCTTGTCCCTTCTGTGGGCCTGTGAGTTTGGGATCTTAGGTATGTTAGCACTCCTCGGGGGACCAGCTGTTTCTCAGTGGTTGGAATAATAAGCGATCTGATGTAGCAACATGGAATTCTGCTAGCTTCAGAGTCTGTCCATTAGCTTCAAGGCAGAAACATGGCAGCCTCCAGGCAGGCATCATGTAGGAAGTCTTGAGAGTTCTACATCTTGTTCTGAAGTCAAACAGGAATACAGTAGCTCCCAGGCATAGTCTGGAGTCCAACTCCCCAACAATGGTCAGCAGGAGCTGTGAATGGATGTCCAAGGATCTAGCAGTTGCTCAGTCCCACAAGGCAAGCAGGAGAAGAAGAAGCTGTAATGTATCTTATATTGGGAAAGAGAGTATGATTAGTTAATGTAAACTGGTTGAAAGTCAACTACAAGGAGTAAAGTGGAAACTGCGTTGGCGTGGAAATGGACAATGCTTATCCTTTCAAAGTCCTGCTTAAGAGTCCAGTGTTTTCTTTTAATTTTGGACAACAGTGGTAATTGCTTCTTCTTAATAAACAGGCCACAAAAAAAAAAAAGACTTTCCCCTTTGGAAATTCCTCCCAACAGTCCTGCGTGCCCATGTTTACACTGGCACCTCTGCTGTTGTAAGATACACAGAGTTATAGGCTCCAAGTAGTCTATAGCTACCACTTATCTATTCAACGTCACTTTTTCTTAAAGGGCTATCATATAAACAGAACAATACCTGCATCCATTTTAAAATTTATTTTTTCTTCACAATTTATATTTTTTCCTTTCCTTCCTTTCTTTTCTTCTGCCAGCCTTGGATTAATTTTTCTCTTTTTCTAGTCTCTTGAGGTTGAAACTTAAGTTATTCATTTGAGACACTTTTTTTTCTTTTCTAAAATGAGTGTTTGGTTATGTTTATTTTCCTTTAAGCTCTATTTCAGCTCCACCACACAAATTCTGCTGTGTTGTATAATAAGTTTATTTTTCAGTTCAGTCATTTTCAAATATCCTGTAACATTTCTTTGATCATAGGGTTATTCTAATACTTTTAATTTTTGAATATCTGCCATATCTTATTATTGATTTCAAGTTTAATACCATAATGATCTAGGCATGTAGTTTGTATGTGATGTGTTTTGGTGTAAAATTTTGTAAAAAAAAAATTTTTTTTATTCAGTCAGGGAGAGTACACAAGCCAGGGCTGACATGTGGAGGTCGGAGAATAATTTACTGAGGAAGTGGTTTTCTGCTACCCCGTGGGTGTCATGGACTGAAAACTCAGGTTATCAGACTTGGTTGCAAGCCTCTTTATTTTCCAACCAATCTTATCAGCCCACTTCTAGTTCTTTTATACTGCTTGAGACTTCTTTTTTTTTTAATCTCTCAACATTTGCTCTATCACAGAAATGATCTGTGCACATTAGAGAGCCATGTGCCTTCTCCGTGTGTCATGAGAAACACTGAGGGTTTCCCTCACTGATGTTGTAGCCTGACTCTGTGGGTTTGTCGCCTTGGGGCTAAACTAAATGATGCTGAAGTGACAACGACGTGAGTTCATGTTGCTTTGTTGGGAGTTCGGATGCTGACGTTTACTATTCAGCATCTTCAGGTACCTGCTGCATCTTCTCCCTCCAGATGTTACAGCGCCAGGCATCAAGAAAGCAGGGGTAGAGATACACTTAATAAGAACGTGAGGACCCTTACAAGGTATACTACTGAGCTACTTGGCACTGTCTGTTTTGCTACTTTCAAATTCATGCACGCCTTCTTATAGGCAAACCCTGTGTAAAAACTGACTAATCGAGTTAAAAGGTTTTGCACATTCCTTTGTAATGGTTCCTTTCTGGGCATTGGTGATTTGTCAATGAATGAATATCAAAAAGATTCTAGTGTGCTTTAAGTTCGCATTCCAGTGTGGGTGGATATGGAATGTGACAACCGAAAATAGGTAATATGTCAGAAAATGAGTAATAGGGAAATGAAAGGTAATAAGAGAAAACAAGGTGGGAATAGACGGTATTACATGCTATTGAAGATGTTCTCCAATTTTCAAAATACCTGTGAGGAGAGTAATTGAGAAGAGGATGCTGGGAAGGAGGAAGGAAAGCACCGTGGTGAGTGGAGCTCGGTTGCAATCTTTAAAACTGAATTTGACAGGTAAAGCTGAAGCAATTTACATTATAGACACTTACCTTTTCTACTGAATGTTTGTTCTTTCCGACAGGACATATTGTACCTAGTATAAGTAAAACACCAGCAAGCACATAATAGACAAAGATCACGGAACAGGTCATTAAATCCTTAAAATTATGTGCTTGATAAATTTTAAGATTAGACAATGAGAATGAGTTCCCCACTGTTGTTTCTATGGTAAGAGATCATCTCTGTTGAGCTATTAAGTTCCTGTGATTTGACGGTGGAAAAGGCATTTTTTTTTTGTCCTCCCATTAAAATCAACAGTTTTCATCTATGTTTTTGAAGTGATTTATCTATGTCATTTACTTTTAAGCAGCCAAAAATCATAAAATTAAATTATGGTAAAACTTAAAGTAATCTCTGCTTTTCAAATGTTGAACACCTTTAAATGTCAATCCTAAACAAGTCTTTACTTCTTTGAATGAATGCCTTGCCTTTATTCAGGAGTGTTAAAAAAAAAATGACACAAACCACATAAGGGCACAGTGGGTAGACCCCAACTGGGAGAAAAGCCCTATCCAGATGTTGTTCTGTCTACAGCTGCTCTGTGATTCTAATTGACTCCCAGGGGAATGTCAGTATGAACTGCTGAGGGCCGAATCCTGCTGTGAGCTGTGAGTGAGTAGCTGATGACAGAGGTTGACCCAGGGTGTTTGGATATAAGGAGGTGCTGAGATCTGGGGGTTATAGGAAGTCCTCCAACCTTACTTTCAAGGCCTTGGGCATCAGTTTTTGTATTTCCCACATTCAAGGGCAAGATTTGAGATACGAAAGCAGAGGAAACTTGCCAGCCAACAGGCTATAATTTCCTTCACACATTAGAGAACAGACGTATATTTGCACACATATCTGAAAACATAAATGTTTGAAAATATATAAGCTATATGTTTAAAAACCAAGGAGAGCTTGTTTAGTTGGAAAAAAAAAGGAAAATAACAAATGGCTACGTCTCACATCCTGTGAGTTATGTTTTATTTGTAAATATTTGAATTATATGTGAAGTACTCAGTCCCCGGAAAGGTTCTCAATCAACCAGTCAATAAAACTTATTCAAATTATCTTCATTGTCAGCTTGAGGAGGTTTGGAGCAGCATTTGGGAGAATACTTTCAAAGATTAGCAGAGGAGGGATGGCATATGATAGACTGAATTGAAGGAAAAATAGTAACAGAACACTTGTCTCTGTTTTCTGATTGTAGATAAAATGTTACCAACTACCTCAAGTTCCACACCCCCCTGCTGCTATGTGCTTTACCTCCAAACTGTGAGCCCAAAAGAATGCAACCTCCCTTAAGTTGCTTCTGCGCTAGTATTTAGCCACAGCAAGGAGAAGAAACATATAACATATAACCCTCATTTTCTTACACTAATTAGTTATGATTTTTAAAAATAACATCCTGTATTTGTGTGGATTCTTTTTTTAGTGTTTTTTTTTCAACTAAACAAGCTTCTATTTCAAATTTGTGTACCATGATGACTCTTTAGTACTGTTAAAGATAATTCATCCAGCTATACATTTTCTGACTTGGTGGTTCTCAACACACGGAATGTGTCTATTCAGTTATGTTACATGAACAGTTCTTCATGAACAGGGTTAGGGCTGACTTGGTTTTAACCTCTGTTCTAACTCATGCAAAGAATAGTAAAAATGGATAGGAAGCATGGAAAGGCCAGAATAAAATGAACTCAGTGTTTCAATGCTGGAGAATTTTAGAAGCAAAAAAGAGTAAACAAATATTGTCCATGCTTGAAAATAAACAGAATAATTTAGAAAAAATTTAGAGTGGGTGGCGCACGCCTTTAATCCCAGCACTTAGGAGGCAGAGGCAGGAGGATTTCTGAGTTCGAGGCCAGCCTGGTCTACAAAGTGAGTTCCAGGACAGCCAGGGCTACACAGAGAAACCCTGTCTCGAAAAACCAAAAAAAAAAAAAAAAAGTAGTATTTTCCACTGTATACAATTTTATAAACTGACTCATAATTCTATTGTATTGAAAAGCATATATTCCTATGTTGAGTTTCTAAGCAACCACAAAAAATTAGAAATTGTTGAACCATTTATTATATTTTTCAACATTAGTATTTCCTACTTTGACTATCCACTGATTTTCATTGTTTAGAAAATTTTTCTTATAAAGTTTATAAATTCACTTCACATAATCTCTTTTAATGTTTATCAAACTACTAGTTGAAACTCATTACATTTGAATAGAGAAAATGTTCACTAAATAATACTTTCTAATCTTTTCTTATGTTGCTTTTTTAAATTTAAAACATTTTTTTTCCATGCAATATATTTTGATCATGTTTTCTCCCTTCCCACCATCTCCCAGATCTCCCAGATCCTCCCCACCTCCCTGTCCACCTAACTTTATTATTTATTATTTATTATGAGCTCTTGAGCAAGGACTCTGATAGTCATCAGAAATGAGTGCCTCAAGTCTAGGGGTGCAAGAGTTTTTATTGTGGTTACAGCAAGCTTGGGAATTTTCATGAGTCAACAAGTTAATATTTTAGAATCCACATTTCTGGCATTATCTGCAGGAACCAAACACGAGGGCAAAACCACCTGACAAACAGGATGGCTAGGTTATAGGGGGTGGTGTGGTGGGGGGATTGGAGGTATAGGGGGTTGGAAGTCAGGAGGTGGGGGTATAAGGGGTTGGGGGGGATGGGGTGGGGGGAGGATTGCCAGAGGATGTTTGCTCAAGTGAACTTTGTGGCTTTCTTCCTGGAATTGGAGTTAGCTTAGCTTTTCAGTAGAATATACATTTTTCGGTGTTTACATATTTTATTTACCCATTTTGGTTATGGTCAGAAATTTTTAAACAAGAAACACTAGAGGTGGGGTGGGATCACGATTTTTTTAATAGCCTAATTTCTAAGCAGCACAATGAAATGTGGTTCCCATTCTCTCTGTTCTTTCAGGATATGAATTGTGTCATTGTCTAGGGTATTCATTCTCTATGTACTGCCGCAAGGCCCTGAGTACTCAGACGGACTGTGGCAGTATCACAGTGCTTGCCTTCAGGAAAATTATATCTCAGTTAGTAATAGCCCCAGAGCTGAGGGGTATTGATGGTATTAGATGGATGAAAGGCTTACTTCTTGTGTTTTACATATGCTTGAGAGTACACAAAATGAGCATGATCAAGTGTTCTACTTCCAGAGCTGCAAGGAAGCTTTCACTGGTGTTGATGAATGACGTCTAAGGGTGGGAAATGAAGTGTTAGACTTAACCATTCCACTGTCAGAGATCTATGTATCAATTGTTGAAAAACAGCCCTCGGAGAAGGAGCTTGCTATTACTTAATTAGCATCCGAATATTACAAGTGCATATTTTCATTTCATAACTGTATTTCAAATGAATTATGAAAGTAAACAGAAGTCACAGATGTAATGCTGGCTGTAGATGCTTTGAAATGAAGACGAGTTTGGGCATATATAACAGAGCAGCAAGCAGGCTTCATCCTTAACTGCCAGGGCTCTGTGGACTTGAAAAATGTTCCTGGTCTCAGAGAGACCCGGAGTGTCGATTCACTTGTAAAAAGCCTATACCTTATTAGAAAACAAACAGGCTTCTGGATCCAAGAAGAGTTGAGGAGGAGCTTGGAGGAGTAGAAGGAGGGAAGACCATAATCAGAATATATTATATGAGAAAAAAATCTATTTTCAATATAAGGAAATAAGCAGTAAAAAAGATTTAGTTTGCATTGTCTCAACTCAAAGAATAAGCTCAGACTATTGCTGTTTTTTCTTTTTTCTTTTAAAAAAAAAAACAAGCCCTACATCTAAGTTAGATAAAATCTTTGATAATTTCTCAAAGAATTTGGTGATGTTAGCTCAAATTTTTTTAAAAAAATTTAGATTAAAAGAAACTGGCCAGTTTGATTTTAAATTTTCAGATCCTGAGGTTTTTGTGGTGGGAATCATTGGAGCCATGAAGGCGAAGTGGAAACCGAGAAGACATTTTGGTTTCTGGTCATTCATCGTTGCTCAAAGCACACCCCTTATCAGCAAAAAGCTGGAATGGAAATGATAAGAGACTAAAAAACTGATAGCTCCTCTGTATACTTGTGGTGGACACACACACACACACATACACACACACACACACACACACACACACACACACACACACACACGTCAAGTAAGTTCTATCCTGCCATACAAGTTCCTTTTTATCCCACCATCTGTATTACCTCTTAAAAACCTCCTATAAAAGAACTTCTATATAGTTATTGGCAAGTCTACAGGTATAGATCTGTGTCCAGACACAAGTAGCATTGATATGCAATATAAAAGTGACTGAAGATTTTCAAATTGCTCAAGCTTTATCTTGGATCATCTTTTCACAACATGCCTCATCATTTCCGCAACAACCTTCCCTGACTGTAGTCACGTTTCACCTAGACCTTAATTCTCTCATCCAGGGACATCTCCCTGGGTCTGTATCACAGCCCTCTTCCCTGTTGGCTTCACTTTTTTTTTTTCACAATCTTGAGCCAATTCTCTTATTTTAGAATTACTCTGATGCCAATACATTGAAACCACAGGCCTATTTTCAGTTAACTGGGGAGCTCTCAAGTATATCTGGGTTACACTCAAGAATTCTTAAATTTAGAGCATCTTGGATGTAGAATTCCCATTATGGAAACTATTTTGAGTTGTGCCATTTTAGTTTGATGTGGCCATACTCTTGCTGCTACAGGATTAGGGTTACTAATGGAGTCTAAGGGAAGGGCAGACATTACCCCCAGGTGTTTTCACTGCTGGACAAGCACACCATGTTTCAACTGACAGTTCAAATCTGGCGTCGCAGAGATGACCTTGGTTAAACTCTGTGGGTCACAAAACAGAGCACAAAGAAGTGTTAAAGTGACCCATAGAGAGAATGATGATGATAGTGGTAGGAGAAAGATAAGAGAGAAAATGCACTATATACATATTGTTTTGATTAACAAGTTTAATGAAAGATTTCTAAAAGATGCCAGTTACCATTTCATTGTAAAGTTCAAGTAGGGTTAAAAATCTTTGGGGAGCAGATTTGTCTTCCCACTGCTGCCATGTTAGGCCATACGTCCTTTTCGTTAGACTGTCTTTCCTGGTTATGTGTCATCACAGTAAAGAGGTTTATAGTGATGGCAGTCTTCAAAAAGGAGATTTAGTTCAATTAAACAGGTCACAACAAGGAAAAGCAGAGTTACACCATGAGTTATGCCCAGTTTTAACATCTTACACAGAGAACAAAACGGTGTAGGTAGTTCAAGGGTGATTTTTTTTCTTTTAATTTTTTTAATCTTCTTTATAAAGAATTTGCCAGGGGGCAATGGAGAATTCAGCCAACTTTTCTAGGTTTCACAAGAACCTGGAATCTTTCTGTTAGGCTTCTGGATAATCCTTAATATCATGATTTGGCCTCGGACCTTTGGAATGAAAGCCATTTGCTTTCTTCCGGGCACAGCTACTATGCACAGGCAAATGGAGTTAAGAATTGAAGACTAAGAAGAAAAAGCCCCAAGATTTTTTGTTTTTTGAAAAAGGGGAAGACTTTGGCCTTTGTTGAAAGACATACAATTACCTTTACAGAACTGTGTTAATGGATACCTACAGTTCCAGGAAGCCATGAGATCGAACATTAGCTAGAGTCCTTGTCATTTCATAAACAAAAGAGAAAGAAAGGAACAAGAGGCAGGGTGGAGGGAGCGAGAGGTGCTATTATAGAAGGCTATTGTTTTTTTTCCCCCATTTATTATGATGGCACCTGTGAGTGTGTCACATGTCCCCTCTAGTCATACTCTGCTAGTTCTCTAAGACTTTTTTATGGGGCGGTGGTTTCTGAAATGACCATGGCCACTAGAATAACCGTTCAAGAGAGAAAATGAGGCAGTTTTGGTTCGACACAACTCAGTTGCTGGTGTTGGTTCTAACATCAGGGTTCTGACCTGGAGTGGACTATTTTAGGCACATTTAAGCATAGCACAGTTTGGTGAATATTTTCCTGGTGATAATTATCTCAATTCCATGTGTGCAAAAAAGCTTAAGATGTGAGTACTTCAATATTTTTTGTAAAGTACAAGTGCTGTCTTCTATAAAGATGGGTTCTATAAGTTGACTACCTGTGACACCTTCCATAAAGATAGATTTTATAGATTGACAAGCTTGCAATAAGGGGCTAGGGAAGGATCTAGTCTGGTCTTGACCACACAGCACAAAATGTTGCGTCCCGAATCCTCTCCTGCCTTCTGGGTGGGAACAGGTTATACATCTCTTCCTTTGAAGAGACAGCCCTGTGTGTTTAACATTCCTGATTCCACTAGTACTTCTCTGTGAGTGTAAGGATCCTTGTACTTTCTATCAACCTGTGTGTGTAGAACCCTCCCTGTATCTCCAGTATAAAGCTAACTTGATCTTGGTGGGTGATCATTTTGATGTATTAGACTTGTCAGTATTTTATTGAGGATTTTTGCATCTGTGTTCATTGGGGATATTAGCATGTGGTTTTCTTTCCTTCCTTTTCTCTCTCTCTCTCTCTCTCTCTCTCTCTCTCTCTCTCTCTCTCTCTCTCTCTCTCTCTCTCTCCCCTCCTCCCCTCCTCCTTCCCTCTCTTTCTTTCTTTCTTTCTTTCTTTCTTTCTTTCTTTCTTTCTTTCTTTCTTTCTTTCTTTCTTTCTTTCTCTCTCTCTCTCTCTCTCTCTCTCTCTTCCTTCCTTCCTTTCTTTCTTTCCTTCATTTTTATAGTGCTTTGACCTAGTTTTGGTACTACAGAACTACTGGCTTCTTAGACGATGTTTGCAAGTTTACATGGGAAACTTCCCCTTGTGACAACAGGACACTAGTAATGTTGGAAATGAAGGTATTTGAAATTCAAAATTATATCTGAAAAATAGAAGCATTAGGAAAATATCCCAGGCAGTAGGTACAAAACACATAGAAAGGAATGACATATTACCACATCAAATTGAGCATATCTGTCTCACAGGAGTGTCTTCTCTATTTGTATTAGGTAAAGACTACTCTTATGGGGCAGTCACACTAAAACATAGCAGTAGATGCCTATTCTGTAGACGTGGCCATTGCTTAATCTGAGCATATTAAGAACATCAATGCACAATCCTATAAGTTCTGGTAGGCATACAGCATTAGGTTATATTCTGTATACTGTCTCTTCTCTTAGAGGACAAAGAAATGGATACCAAGTTAAATTTCTAAAAACATAAGATTTTCTGCTCTCCTGGGATTAATTTCATTTCTCAGTTACATTTGTGTATGTTTTATCAAGTTTTAGTTTGGAAATATTAAGCAAATATCACTCAATGTAAAATGGCCTTGAGGCTTCTTTTTGTAAATTGTATCTTTTTCTAGAAAACCACATCTTTGCAACAGAGGTCTTAGTGTCTTTCTTTTGTGTCCATGCTCATTAGAATCAAAACTGGAAGAGCTACAATGTAGATAGGAACAATGTAGATAGAGAATCTCATTTTATAAGAAGTTTTATATTTCAGTTATCAAATCAATGACACAGTGTTTATATATAATTTATATATAATTTAAAATATTATTTCTCATCGCTTCTCGGCTTTTTGGCTAAGGTCAAGTGTAAAAATATTATTTCTACTGATCCAGAATCTCTGGATAATATTTCAAAATATAAGTCACACTCTAATAAAGAATACAAAATATATTCAAAAAGAGGTTTTAATTACATTGAAAAAATAGTGTGAATTTTTCACTTGTATAAAATATATTTGTTGGCTCTTTTTGTAAAGATGTTATTTCCAAGACTTTCATTGGAACAATGATTATAATTGCTCCAATAAGAAGTTATCATTATTAATGATAACTTGACTGTAAGGTTTAATGTGACAGAGGTGACTAATTTTCACCTCAAAATTGGATTCAGGACAGAAGTACACTGGAAAGGGCAGTGTTTTGTCCTGCTTGTTTTAATCAATTGATATTTCTGAACCTTGTAGAGAAATAAGTGCCTTCTTTTAAAGTTCAAGTGTTCATTGACTATTTCTAAAGCAACTCCTAAGAGCTCATCTGAAGGTTAAATCTGAACCATCTATTGCTAACTACTTTTGATTTTTAATTTACTACAGGAAGCTCAAATACAGTGAAGAATACAACGTTTGAATAGAAGTCACTTAGCCCGGCAGAATGTAGTGGCTGACTTGGGCTTGGCTTTGTCAGGCTGCAGATACCTACTTGGAAGAAGTCACTGTGGAGGAAATATAGAGATATCTATCAGGTTGGGGGAGAACTTCTGAAAACCCACTGGTAATTTCAGACTGAACGTGCTTTTATTGAATTTCTTATGAGTTCCTTATGAGAAATCATCTATGCCTCAAATCTTAAGAGTGCTGTGATTAGCACGGTAGTGGTAAATCACCTACAGTTTACATATAAAGTTGACCCCATGGGAATTCTTATTTTTGAAGCATAGACTACCCATTGAAACTATAAGGTAAGCTCATAGTACCGAAGGCATCATACACATGGATTGTAAGATACAGAGAAGATAGGCTTAGCTGGGAACTTCCTCCATGTTGGCTAGCATTCAAACCCCAGGGCCTGCTGAGAGGGCTGCTTTTGGAGAAAATACACATTGTTCTTGCCCAGCTTTGAGCTCTATGAAATGGAAGTTGAACCTGCTGGCCAAAATAAGCAATATGCCCAAAGGTGACTTGACTGAACTTGGGCTAACCAACTGTCTTCTGGATTTAAGTCTTGCTTCATGTGGGAGGCAGTAGGAGGACAACTCAAACTGGCATTGTGACCCTAGCTACTGACTCAGGTCCGGGGAGAGCCTAGGCCTAGGTGAAAATAACTCACTACTGAGGTTTAGCTGAATGAACAAAGCACAAACTGACTTCTGAAAATCTATGCTACACCTGCAGATAAAAGTTGCTCCCAGTCTTAAGCAGACAAACCTCCCTCTACAAACGCAGAATGTCATAATGAAGTCCATTATTTTGTTACTTGTTTTTTTTTTCATAGAAGCTCACTTTTATTTTTTTCTATATTTTTTCTATTTACATTCCAAATGATTTCCCCTTTCCCGTTTCCTCCCTCCCTGAAAGTCCCATAAGCCCCCTTCCCTCCCTCTTTTCTCCATTCAACCCCCTCTCGCTTCTCTGTCCTGGCATTCCCCTACATCCAGTCTTTCCAGGACCAGGGGTCTCTCCCTCCATCTTCTTGGAAATCTATTGATATGCAAATTGTGTCTAGGGTATTCTGAGATTCTGGGTTAATATCCCCTTATCAGTGACTGCATACCATGTGTTGTTGCTTGTTTTAAAACTGACCTTGTTAAATTTTTTTAATGGACAGCACTGCACAATTAACTGTGTTCTCCCTATTCTGTAGCAGGTCTACAGCAATTTCCTTTTGCACACGTGAGGCGCTATGATGATGTAGTAACTTTTAGTTTCCCTCCTTACTCAGGGGACTCTACCATTCTATTCTGCTTTTTTTTTTTTAAGTTTTAGCATTCTTGGCTTCTTGTACAAGTAGAATTATTCTTGTCATTTGCCTTTTTAAAAATTAATTAATTTATGTTTTTACACTCCATATTTTATCCCCTGCTCCCCCCCTCTCCCCTCCCCCTATCCACCCTGCTACTGTTCCACATCCCATACCTCCTCCCCACCCCACTGTCTCCACATGGATGTCCCCACCATCCACTTTACCTGACTTCTAAACTCCCTGGGGTATTCTTGTCATTTGTAATTGGCTTCTCTCAATCAATTCCCTCAAGTTTCAGCCACACTGAAGTTTATCCTTTTAAACCAATATAAGCAGAATATATCAAATGACCAATACATGTGATCATGCCATAAGTTGGGAGTATCTAATACATTGCGGTCAATGTGCGCTTTAAAGTTGTTTAATATTATTAACAATTGCCAGTTACTTCACCATTAGCATCTGTGATAACGGCAATGCGATAACCACCTGGAATCTGGTAAAAGCACACTTAGTTTGCAGAGCTGGAACTGAAGCAAAGCCTCAGAAGTGTCAAGTAAATGCCCACCCCTACTGCAACATGCAGAAACATATGTACAGGGTTACGGCTAGACTGAGGTAGGAAACAACCAGGAAAACACATCTTCATGAGACTTCATATGAGCATGGAAAGCAAAACTTGAAGCTTGTTTTAATACTCCATCGATCTTATGCTTGTAAAGAAAAGTTCAGATTTTACTCCTAAGAACAAGCTTAGCTGATAAGTCCTGGGAGTTAAAGCTGTCACCCAACGAGACCTGGGGAATCTTGCCTGAAGGCTGAGATGGTCCAGTGTAGCACTGACAAGAGAGGCAGCATAAACTACATGGTTCTCTCAGGAAGCATGTGGCACCTGTACAAGAAAGGAGTTTGAGCTACCCTCCTTACGTAGGAAAAAACAAACAAACAAAACAAAAACTATTGTCTTAAGGGTATTGTGTGGAAATGACAGGATGCCGCTCTCATGGTCTGCCCGAGCAGCACAGACTACATCTGACAGCAGGTAGTAACAGTAGGCATGCATCTTCATGAGAGTATGCACATGTGTGAAAAAAGTGAAATGCAGAGAAAGGGGAGGTTATGTGATTAATAAAGTTATTAAATACCTATAGGACATCTTTCATAAATTTTTCTACACTGTTAACTTTGTTTTTTAGGCTATTTATATTACATGTTGTACTAAAAGCAGCATAAGGATAGTCAAACAATAAATTGGGTTATAGTTTTATTACTTTTTTTTTTTTACCCGTGGCTTTCAAATTGAGTTCCCTTCATATCTAGAGGCCCTAAAACAGCTATATCTGTCAGTTTACAAATAACTTACTTTCATTTTAAAGACAGTGCTAAGTACAGACCAAGCAGACAGAACACTGAAGCCAAGAATCTCTCACTTTCCAATGAGTAGAACCACAACTCAAACCCAGTCTTATGTATTAACAATATATCATAGTTGTGCTATTCCTATTTAGTTATTTCTCTTGGGTAACCAGAATAACTCATATTGTATGCTGTTTAGATTTCCCAAATGTATTTTATTATGTATCATGTGCTTAAAAAAAACTTGCCCCATAGGACATATTTTTGTATTCTGCTGTATTTTTCGCAGATGGAAGGATTGTAGAGCAGTTAAGGAACCTGATCTATCGAAAATGAACAGAAACCAAGTGGTGAGCCCAAGTCTTCCCCTGGAAGTCTCAGTTCCTTTCACATCATTCTGCTGATCTGGATAGTAGGATGTACAGGGAGAATACAGTGAAAAAAAGTCTGAATAAGGGTGAATACAAATTTTTAAAAACGGGTGATTTGTGAGAAAAGAAGCCTTATCTTTAAAATTTGAAATAAATTCCTAATTTTTACTTTTTTTATTGTCTTTGTCTATATGTTTTTGTGCTAGAGATTGAGACCTGGGCTTTTTGGTGTGTTCTTGCATTCAGTTTGTGAGTATTTTATTTTATATATTTTTTGCATCTATGTTCATAAAGGAAATTGGTCTGTAATTGTCTTTCTTTTTAAATGTTTATGTAGTTTGGGTACCAGGGTGACTATGGCCTCATAAAATAAATTTGACCATGTTCCTCCTGTTTCTATTTTGTGGGATAATCTGAGTAGTATTAGTATTGGAACTAACTCTTTAAAATCTTTTCAAATTCTACACTAAACCATCTGTCCCATCCTGCTTTTCCTGAGAGTTTTAATGACTGCTGTTATTTCACTAGGGGTTATAGGTCTTTTTAAATTGATGGTCTGATCTTGATTTAACTTTGGTAAATGTGTTTATTGAGAAAATTATCCCTTTCTTTGAGATCTTCCAATTTGGTGGAGAACTTGATTTTTAAAGTAAGTTTTTATGATTCTCTATATTTCCTCAGTATCTGTTGTTATTTCCCCCTTTACATTTTTGATTTTGTTCATTTGTATATTCTTTCTCTATCTTTTAGTTAGTTTGGATAAGAGCTTCTTGACCTTCATGGTATTCTCAAAGAACCAACTCTTTGTTTCATTGATTCTTTGTATTGTTCTGTTTCTATTTAATTGATTTCAATACTAAGTTTGATTATTCCATGCCCTCTAGTCCTTCTGGGTATGATGTCTTCCTTCTGTTCTAGAGTTTTCAGACATGCTCTTAAGTTGCTAGTATGAGATCTCTCCAGTTATTTTATGAAGGCATTTAGTGCTACAAACCTGCCTCTTAGAACTGTTTTTCATTGTGTGCCATAAGTTTGGGTATGGCATGCATTCATTTCCATTCAATTCTAGAAAGAATTGTTATTTGCTATTATTTTTGTCTTGACCCATTTTTTTTCTTCAAAAGAGAATTGTTCCATTTCCATGAGTTTGTAAGTTTTCTGTTGTGACTGTTATTGTTGATAACCAGCTTTAATCTGTGGTGGTCTGATAGAATGAACGGAATTATTTTAATTTTCTTGTATCTTTTGAGACTTGCTTTGTGCCTGACTATAGGTCAATTTAGAGATAGTTCAAAGAGATTCTGAGAAAAAGGTATATTCTTTTGTGTTTGGGTAAAAGGTTCTATAAATACCTATTAGGTCCATTTGGCTTATAACATTCATCAGGTCTAGCCTTTCTCTGTTCAGTTTTTGTCTAGATGACCTGTGTATTCAATGTTTGGTATTGAAGTTTCCCAGTATCATTGTGTGAGGATTACTATGTTATGTGCTAGTGTTTCTTTTACAAATGTGGATGCCCTTCTGTTTGGGGCATAAATGTTAAGAAATGAAATGGCATCTTGCTTTGTTTCCTTTGATGAGTACATGGTATCCTTCTTTATTTTATTCTGATTAGTATTGGTTTGAAGTATATTTTGTTGGATATTAGGATGGCTACACAAGTTAGTTTCTTAGGTCTGTTTGCTTAGATTATCTTTTTCCAACCTTTCACTCTGAGGTAATGTTTGTCTTTGATGTTGAGGTGTGTATCTTGAATGCAGCAAACAGATGGGTCATATTTTTGAATGTATCCTGTTAGTCTGTGTCTTTTCTTGGGGAATCAATACCATTGATATTGAGAGATATCAATGACTGCTGATTGTTGATTCCTGTTGTTTTATTTCTGTTATTGTTAGTGGTGGTAGTATGTGTGTGTGTGAGTGCGCACACTCACACACATATGTGTGGATTCCTTTTGCTGGTCTGAGATTATTTATTCCCTGTGTTTACATGGTTGTAGTTAACCTCCTTAGGTTGGAGCTTTCCTTCTAGCACTCTGTATAATGGTGGATTCTTGTGCCTTTATAGTCATTTCCTTCTTAGATGAGATTTTTTTTCTATGATTTTGTTCAAAATATTTTCTATGCCTTTGAGCACATCTCTTTCTGTGATTCCTAGTATGTATAGATTTAGTCTTTTCATAGTGTCCCAGATTTCCTAGATTTTTTTTTGGTGTCAGGAATTTTTTAGATATTACATTTTCTTTGACCCATATATCCATTTTTTAACTGTATCTTCAATACCTGAGGTTCTTCCTTCCATCTCTTGCATTCTGTGGTGAAACTTGTCTCTGTCAATTTCATTTGAATTCCCAAATTTTTAGTTTCCAGCATAACCTCAGCTCAGGTTTTCTTCAATTCTACTCCTATCTTTAGGTCTGGAAGAGTTTTATTTGTTTCATACACTACTACTTTGTACTTTTTAAAATGAATTTCTTTAAGGGATTTATTCATTTCCTTACATTAGTTCATTGATCTTATAATCCTTCCTTCCTCTCTTCCCAGTCATTCATTCCTCTTTAAGGGCCTCTATCATGTTTACATAGACTGCTCTTAGGTCTTTTTCTTGGATCTCATTTCTGTTGGAATATCCTATGTCTGACATGGTAGGGTTGTTGAGAAATATTGCCATCACTGTTTTTGATGCTGTTTTTACATTGATGTTTAGGCATCTGGAATTGGATGATGATATCTGGTTTTGTCTCTGTTGGGTTGTTGTTTTGCTCCTTGGTTTTTCCTTCCTCTCTGGACTTCAGAAAATTGTGGTGGCTGAATACTACCTGGTAGGAAATCTGCCGTGGGCCTGTTTCCCTAGCCTGCTCAACTGGTGTCTTCCTAGGGAATGCCTGCTTTTGTTGGAGGCTAGGATAATGGGATTAGTTAGGGGAAGGAAAGACCTTTGTGATCCATTAAGGATGGCGTCATAAAGGAAAGGAAGACCAGCAGTTTTTCGTTCATTTTTGTTGTTGTTACAGGGCTGGGGATGAGACTAGGGGCACTGGATCTGGAGGATCAGGAGACCTGTAGATCCTCCATCAGACTACTTTTTACCCTGGCAGGAGTGACCCTTCCTACCTGCACTCTAAAAAGATTCACATTCTTAGGTTGCAGAGACTGCTCAGTTGATGAAATGTTTGCTTTTGTAAGCATGGTGACTTGGTGACTTGAGTTCAGTCCTCAGAACATGTGTAGCATGAAGTCAGTGGTGAGATACATAGGAGAAGTCCTGGGCAGGTAGAAGGGAAGTAGCCGGTAGAAGTGATCAAGATCCATGCATGTATGTACAAAAATCTGAAGAATGGAAAACTTATTTTTAGAAAAGCCAAGATCGATGTTGCCTTATGGTTGTTCCAGTACTAGGGAAGAGGAAACAGATGGATTCCTAAAGCTCTCTGTGCAGGCTGTTGAGACAAATGAGTTAGTTCTAGGTAAAAGTGAGAGACTCTTTCTCAGAAATCAAGTAGATGATACCCAAACAATGACACTTGGGGCTTAAGTTTGGTCTCCAGTCTCCATCCACAGACACATACAGGCATACCATACCTCATGAAAGCAAACATGATCACATGCATGTATGCACTCATTATAATACTCTCTTTAAATTTTTGTACATTGATAAAAATCATACATATTTATAATATTCAATGTGATATATTGATATATCAATTTTGCTGGTTCAGTTTTGTCAATCTGACATAAGCTAAGACATCTGGGAAGATGAAACCTTAATTGAGAAAGACTTGGCGAGACTGCCCTATAGTCAAGTCTGGGAGACATTGTCTTGACAGATGATTGATTTGGGAGTTCCCAACTGACTTGGAGTGGTGCCACCCCTGGGCAGGTGGTAACGGGTTCTAAAAGAAAGCAAACTAAGTAATCTATGAGGAACAAGCAAAGAAGGAGAATTCTGCCATGTTCTCTGCTTCAGTTCTTGAGTCCAGGCTCCTGCCCAGACTTCTTTCAGTGAAGTTTTATGACCTGACATTTGTAATATATTATAATACATTCCTTTCTAAGTTGCTTTTGGTCATGATGCTTTTTTTCCACAGCAACAGAATCCTAACCAAGACACCTCTGTGAAGTGCAATGATTGAATCACATTAATTAGTATATTTATCCCCCTTTCCTACTTATGTTTATGATGATGATATTCAAAACTTTTAAAATTATTATTATTATTATTATTATTATTGGTATTTTGAGACAGGGTTTCTCTATATAGCCCTGGCTGTCCTGGAACTCTGTAGACCAGGCTGGCCTCAAACCCAGAAATCTGCCTGCCTCTGCCTTCCAAGTGCTAGGATTAAAAGCATGTGCCACCACTGCCCAGCTCAAAAGTTATTATTTTACAACTGATAATCCTAATTTATTATTTTGAGACCAATGCTATTAAGCTTGCCTTTAATCTGTTTTCCTAAGTTGCACTGAGTCACTTTTAGATTTTCATGCTCACGTCTTAGATTTTATTATATTTCCATTCCTCCAGACCACATCAACATTCTCTTTCTGTGTGTTTTCTCTTTTTACTACAAGTGAAGACAGGTCACTGTAGGCCACAGAAAAGGGAGCACTCCTTCAAGCACTTCAGATCAAAATAATTTTCTCAATAACAGGAGAAGGTCATTTTGTAAAAGTGAGGGTTTCAGTGGAAGAGTGACAGAAAATCCATTCTTTTTTGTTAACTTCTAACAATAAACATCAAATAGAGAAAAGCCCTATTTTTATTTGAATGCTATTTCCTGAGGATGAAAAGAGAAAATAAATGATGGCCATTTAATAAATTTGATTTGATATATTGTTCAGAAAATTGTTCGAGGACAGCAGTAGATGAGCGTTGAAAAAGTCTGAACAATAAAACCGAGGTTTATCGACAGCGTGGTTTCTCATAATCTAAAATTATCTAATCATAACTCTTCTTGGAAATGCCATTGCTCCTTGGATGCCTGCTCACCTCTTCTCAAGCAGAACCTATAAAAGAGCGGAGCAGTGATGCCTCAGAGCCACAAGTAGACATTATGGGTAAAAGATGAATTGGGAAAGGACTGTTGCATGCATTTAATCCCATTTTTCATATCCTCTTATGGTTTATCAGATTTCAGATAAAACATGCTTCTGACTAGAGAATGATAAAAAGGATACATTCTGTTTGCAAGAAAGACTTGATCATCGGGATTCATGGTAATGACATCTCAAGAGTCAAAAGCTAGCTGAGAGATTTTGAAACAAAGGAGGAACAAAAGTCTTGCTTCTTGTTATATCATAGAACCTCAGAGAATAGGATCCAGCTCAAGATAGCTCTTCTTAGCACTCCTTACTGCAACAGGGGCCTTGTCCTGATCTATCAGTCTATCACTTTTCCATGACAAAACGGTCCCTTCACAAACTCAATATGACCTAAAACCACAGTATATCCCAGAGAATAATTGTCTGTAAATTTCCACATTTTTTAAAAGACCATTACCACATAGCCAATTTCAAAACCTCCAGTTTACATTAAACTGAATATACCCCTTCACTTACCCTGCTTTTTTAATGTTTAAATAATGCATTGGAATATTATTCTTTATTATTTTTACATGATGTATGAGGTACAAATGTTACCTTAAGGGTACTATCTAACTGGAGAAAAATCACTGTCAATACATACTTTCCAAGCAGTACCATAACAGAAAAATATACTCAATTTAATGGGATAGGAAGAGGGAAATATTTGCTTCTACCTGATAAAAGATTGCTCAACAGTAGACAGATATCACAGACATGGAAAGCATGTAAGTCATGCTAAGGGTATGAATATTCACCAGGTGTCAGTGAACAGCAGAGAAAAATCAGATAAAGAAGGTAGTAGGAATAACAATCTTATGGATAGAAATGCTAATGTAAAATACCAACTCTACAAAACAAAGGGGAAAAGGGGTTGAAAGAAAAAAAGAAAAGCAATGTGTTATGTGTTCAGAATACACATTTAAATTAACATGAGTGATATGCTGAAGTAGCAAAAAAAGACTTAACTATATGAACTTTCATATACAAAGGGTGAAGAAGGTGATAAATCAGTACAATCAAAAAAGTCATTGGTAGGGTGTAGGAAAAGGGGCTACAGCATAGTAAGGGAATCCTCTCTATACATTACATAGATAATTTTTTAAGGATGCTTAGCTTTTGGGTTTGTGGAAGCTAGTCATCTGCTAAACTTAAAAATAGATCCTAATGGCTTAACAAATAAATTTGAACTGGCTGGTTTTGTGTGTCAACTTGATACAAACTGGAGTTATCACAGAGAAAGGAGCCTCATTTGAGGCAATGCCTCCATGAGATCCAGCTGCAAGGCATTTTCTCAATTAGTGATCAAGGGGGAAGGGTCTATTGTGGGTGGTGCCATCCCTGGCTGGTGGTCTTGGGTTCTATAAGAAAGCAAGCTGAGCAAACCAGGGGAAGCAAGCCTTTAGTAACATCTATGTTGTCTATGGCCTCTGCATCAGCTCCTGCTTCCTGATTTGCTTGAGTTCCAGTCCTGACTTCCTTTAGTGATGAACAGCAATGTGGAAATGTAAACTGAATAAACCCTTCCCTCCCCAATTTGCTTCTTGGTCATGATGTTTTGGGCAAGAATGGAAACCCTGACTAAGACAAAATCCAAAGATGATTTGGTCAGATATGGTAGTTCAAAGAAAATAATATTCTTTGAAAGACCTTAAGGCAGGTCTTGATAATTGTTGACTTCTGGAGTTATTTACTTTTCTCTTTGTTGTGACATAATATCTGGTAAAAAAAAAAAGACAAAAAACCTTTAGGAAAGAAAGGTTTTACTTTAGCTCATAGTTTGAGGGTAAAATCCATCATGAGCGTGAAGGCCCAGCAGCAGAGGTGTGAGGTAGCTGTTCACATGATCATCACATGGCATCGGCAGTCAGCGGCAGAGATGGATGTTCCTCTCTTCATCTAACAGGATGATGTTGACTGCTTTTATGCTCATGTCTTTCCACCTCACGTAAACATCTCTTCAAACACCTCACAGGCAGAGCCAGAAGGCTGTCTGCCTCAGATTGTTGTGTGGAGTTTTGTGCTCCCTGCCTTTGCTCTGGGAAGTGACCATGCTACCAGCCCCCTCCCATCTTCCTTTGAATCCTCAGGGAAAACAAAAAACAAAAAACAAAATAACCCCCCCCCAAAAAAAACAAAACAAAACAAAACACATACAGTTGCTAGGTTTCAACTTTCCTTCTTGCCTCAATTGCTGGGCACTACTCTTTCCCTCCTGGAAAACTGTGCCCTTATCAATTTCTTAGCACTGCCTCTCCCACCTGCCCTAAACTTCAGTGACTAGTCCCAGCTAGCCCCTGCTAAATATCCCTGTAGTAGTGTCCATAGGTCCCAGCTCCTTCTGAGACCTCATATGGTTGCCTGGTTCTCCTCTCTCCAAAGCATGGTGAACTCGTTCTCAACTACGTGGAACACAGATGACTCTATAGCCTGTCAAATTTCAATCAAGAGGAAATGTCTAAAATGTCAGCCAGATCACCCAGACGCTGATAAAGCATACAATGGATTTTAGCTTCTTTTATCTTAGTTCTATCCCTATGTCTTCACTTAAGCACACTGTAGACATTTTGTAAACTTCTCTAAATTCAGATCCACATCAACTCCTTAGAATTATTTAACTCAAAAGAGGTAGTTAAGGCCTTGTTGTGATGGAAAGCAGGCAGTTCTCAGGAAAGCCATCCAGTGTTGTGGGAAATATTAAAAAGAACTCCAAGTCCCCACACTTCACCCTGCTACTCTCAACCCTGGCAGGCTGGCCGGCCTGTTCTTATCTCATGGAGATTCTCTGACTCAGAGTTCCAAAATCTCTCCTCGCAGCTCACTAAGTTCCCACTAGCGGGCTGCTACCACTCCAGTCCCAGGCTTCAAAACCCCCACGGCCTTTGTGATGCACCTCAGGCAAAACCATGCTTTGCCACTGCTGTACCTTTCTCTCTTGAACTCAGATGATTGGCTTTGTGAAGGAAAATGCAACACAAACTTAGTTCAGAAACAATGGTAACTCAATCGCTGGGCGCAACAACTAAAATCCTAATCTTGTAAACCTTATTAAATCTAAATCCTCTGGTGTCGAATCCTGATGGATCTGCCATTGAAACGGGGAAACGTAATTACGTCTTGTCCTTAGGCTATCCTCATTCAAAAGACCCATCACTCTCCTGCTTCCTCTCTTCCTCTGGTCCAACCTGGAAGTCCTGCCTACTCACCCAGTGATTAGTTCCTTTATTCATAAGGGGATGGTTCACAAGAAGTCACCTGAGTATGGACTCATTCTTCACTTGTAGCCCCTCCCAGGAGAGTGGAATTAGCATCAAAATACAAGCAACCCTAGTGCTATCCACAACAATCCAGGGCAGGAGTGTTCATGTACTATGTATGGACCTGAAACACACAGTACAAAATCTATTTCCTAAGGAGTCTAAATTTTAAAAGATTTTCAGTAATAATAACAAACTTTTTCTTGGTTAACTTTCTGTGCAATAAGAATTTCTGGAGTTTTATACTTCACAAAAATTACAGCTAATTGGTTAGAGTTTCCATTGCTGTGAAGAGACAACATGACCATGGCAACTCTTATAAAGTAAAACATTTAATTGGGGCTGGCTTACAGTTTCAGAGGTTTAGTCCATTATCATCAAGGCAAGAGGTGTAGCAGCCTTCAGGCAGACATGGTACTGGAGAAGGAACTGAGAGTTCTACATCTGGATTCTTAGGCATCAGGAAAAGAAAATAAGCCACTAGGTCTGGCTTGAGCTTCAAAGAGCTCAAAATCTATTCCTGGTGACGCACTTCCTTCAACAAGGCCACACCTACTCCATCAAGGCCACACCTCCCAACAGTTCTACTTCCTATGAACCTTTAAGGGCTATTTTCATTCAAACCACCACACTAACTGAAGGGTCAACTATGATGGCACACCATATTTCACCAGTGAAGAACAAAGGGAAATGATGAAACTCTTCAGCCACATCTCATCAGGAGTAAATGCATGGCTTCTTCCATCATGGATATACACCCACACTAACCCTTGGTTTCTGTGCCTAAATACTGTTGGCTTTCCTTTTTCCAGTGTGTCTCAGTGGCCAAGGAAAACATTAGAGAAGGAGAAGAGTCTTTTCTGACGTTTACAGAAACGTGTGCAATGTCATCCTCACTGCTTTTATATATCGAGTAAGATAGCCCTTAAATAACGTTTCAACATAGGAAACTGTGATTGGGTCCAGGGAGATGGCTCATTAGGAAACGTACCTTCTGCAAAGTCTGATGACCCGAGTTTGATCCCTGGAACACAAAAGGTGGAGAGAGACTCCTCTTCCTTCCTCCTCCTCTGCATGTCCCAACCGTTCCCTCAAATAAGCAACAACAAAAAACCAAAACAAAACAAAAAACTACTTTTATTTTGCGATTCATTCATTGATTCATTCAAATGATACGTGCAAATACATTCCCTAAACATGAACAATATTTTTCCATATTTTCTGCTCCTTGCCAATACATTAACAGTGAATTGAAAAGAGCAAAGAAAAACAAAATTATTAATTCTTCTTTGGGATAAACACTTTATTTGAATTTTAAATAAATATAAATATGAATATTGTATAAATATAGCAGAATATATTTGCATATATAAATACATATATTCTCAAATGAAATTATAAAAGCATAAATGCATAAAGTCATATTTTACAGGAAATTCCATAGATTCATCAAATTAATGTGACGTGAGCAGTTTCAGCTTTTCAGTTGAATCCATTTACACTTATGATATATTTAATATTATATGAAAATAAGTCTCTTTTAAAAATAATTTCTCATCCAAATAGTCAACAGAAATGTGAAATGTGAACAGTATAACTGACAGCAATCTGTGATTGTTTGTGTGGAAGCTCTGTCTAATGAATTGTTTGATACACACTGAGCTGCCTGTCAGATCCAAGTTTCCCAACATAAAAATATTTTTAATACATATCACAAGTTTATCATGTTAATTCCAAGGAATATTAAAAGAAAAACCTTCAGTTTTTTTGACCACAGCCTGGAGAGTTTCAAATAGTACTTCAGATGGGAAAGCAAACAGCATGTCAAACCCAGCTGGAGTTTCAAAAATTGAATTAAAGCGAACATGATTTAGGTCAACGAAAGCAACCACATGACTGGGGCAGAGGAAGGCAGAGCCACAGCAGCGCACTTGCAAAGCCACGGCAGTGCCTTTTCTGAAGGAAATGTGTGAAGAATACAGCAATGCACGGATCAGAAAAAGAGTGAAGGAAATGAAAGAGGACCGGAAGTGAAGAGCGGGCAGCCTGAAATTTGGTCAAGATGATCATGTCTCTCTCAACAGTGTTTTGAAGTCCCTTGTGTCAGGAGAGGAAGATTTTTAATCCCAAAGACATACAGACCCCCCCCCCCCCCCGGAGATATCTTTCCTGGAATGGAGCAGTTAAAACACAATTGTGCTGTTCTCCAGTAATTTATTCAGTGTTGAAAGATTGTATACTAAACACAGCTTCAGCACATACTAAATGCTTTTCTGTGTCAAAGCCATTTCTGTTGAAGGAATGCAGATATGGAATTAATGGTGTTTGTCAATGGATAGAAATAGAGGATTGAAAATAACATTTACAGTCATGATTGGGATCTGACCTAATCCCATTCTTTTTAAATTGAGTTGTCTCTCAAAACTAAATGTCCTTATATTCAATTTGGAAAAAAGGAACAGAACATCACATAAGAGACTTAAGTGTGGTGAAATTAAAATTATTCTACAAATGAATTCTCCCATTTTTTTAATTGACTAATGGAAAATTATACAGATAAAATGGTAGGCATAAAAATATATCTAAGATGATTGAAAGTGGAATTATAGACATTTTCTGATAGAATTGAAGATTTACATGGAAAATATTACTGATAAAATTGAAGAAATATGTAGAAAAACGTTAAAATTGAAGATTATCATGGAAAATTATACAGATAAAATGGTAGACATAAAAACATTACTAAATTAATTGAAAGAGTAATTACAAACATTTTCTGATAAAATTGAAGATTTACATGAAAAACATTTCTGTTAGTCTGTCTTTTTATCGGGAAATTGAGTCCATTGATGTTAAGAGCTATTCAGGAATAGTGATTGTTGCTTCCTGTTATTTTTTATTTTATTTTTATGTTTGTGTGGTTACTTTCTTTTGGGTTTGTTGGAAAAAGATTACTTTCTTGCTTTTTCTAGGGTGTAGTTTCCCTCCTTGTGTTGGTGTTTTCCATCTATTATCCTTTGTAGGGCTGGATTTGTGGAAAGATATTGTGTAAATTTGGTTTAATCATGGAATATCTTGATTTCTCCATCTATGGTGATCAAGAGTTTTGCTGGTTATAGTAGTCTGGGGGGGGGGCATTTGTGTTCTCTTAGGGTCTGTATGAGATCTGCCCAGGATCTTCTAGCTTTCATCATATGATGAGAAGTCTGGTATAATTCTGATAGGCCTGCCCTTATAAGTTACTTGATCTTTTTCCCTTATTGCTTTTAATATTCTTTTTTTGTTTAGTGCATTTGGTGTTTTGATTATTATGTGCTGGGAGTACTTTCTGGTCTGGTTCAGTCTGTTT
Source organism: Tokudaia tokunoshimensis (assembly GCA_036184795.1). Taxonomy (NCBI): domain Eukaryota; kingdom Metazoa; phylum Chordata; class Mammalia; order Rodentia; family Muridae; genus Tokudaia; species Tokudaia tokunoshimensis. The sequence goes on from BTHU01000015.1 coordinate 60,134,080, forward strand.
GGAGTCTGTAGGCTTTTTGTATGTTCATGGGCATCTCTTTATTTTAGGGAAGTTTTCTTCTATAATTTTGTTGAAGATATTTACTGTCCCTTTAAGTTGTAAATCTTCACTCTCTTCTATACCTATAATCCTTAGTTTTGGTCTTCTCATTATGTCCTGGATTTCCTGGATATTTTGGGCTACAAACTTTATTCATTTTGCATTTTCTTTGACTGTGGAGTCAATGTTTTCTATGGTATCTTCAGCACCTGAGATCCTTTCTTCTATTTCTTGTATTCTGTTGTTGATGCTTGCATCTATGACTCATAAATTTTTCCAAGGTTTTCTATGTCCAGAGATGTCTCACTTTGTGATTTCTTTATTGTTTCTACTTCCATTTTTAGATCCTGGATAGTTTTGTTCAGTTCCTTCACTTGTTTGTTTGTGTTTTCCTGTAATTCTTTAAGGGACTTTTGTGTTTCCTCTTTAAGGGCTTCTACCTCTTGACCCCTGTTCTCTTGTATTTCTTTAAGGGAGTTATTTATGTCCTTCTTGAAGTCCTCTATCAGCATCATGAAATGAGATTTTAAATCCAACTCTTGCTTTTCTGGTGTGTTGGGGTATCCAGGACTTGCTGTGGTGGGAGGACTGGGTTCTGATGTTGCCAAGTAGCCTTGCTTTCTGTTGGTAGGGTTCTTGCTCTTGCCTTTTGCCATTTGGTTATCTCTGGTGTTAGTTGGTCTTGCTGTCTCTGGCTGGAGCTTGTCCCTCCTGTGGGCCTATAAGCCTGTGTCCATACTCCTGGGAGACCAACTATCTTCTGGCAGGGTCTGTGCATAGAAGGCTGGGGAGCCGCCTGGCTTCCTGGTGCAAATGGCGACTGGAAGGGAAGACTCCTGTCCCAGCAGCTCCACTGATTGTATGCCCTGTGTGCTCCTAGATGTTTCCCTCCAGAGAGAAGGTGGAGATCTCACCTCCTTGCTCAGAAGTAAAAGCACTACTAGGAGATGACTCTCTTCTGGCAGGCTGTGCACAGAAGGCTGTGGAACTGACTGACTCCCTGGTGCAAATGGAAGCCTGAAGGGAAGACTCTTGTTCCAGCAGCTCCACTGATTGTATGCCAAATTCCCATATTTGCTCCTATATTTATGGGCTGCTGTTCTTCCATTGGTAGTATGTCCTAGCCTTTCCCATAGTTTGCAAAATGTAGGATGCTACAATCTGAATGACGATGGTGTCTACATTTGTAAGTATTGGAAATAGGAATAATTACACTAAGAGTAGTAGCATAGCAGTATCTTATGCAGATATAGAAAAAAGAATTTGAGTTTTCCCATACTTTTCTTCAATGTGTTCCTTTGTAATGTGACTTTTTAAGGCATCTTGGTGCACTTCAGAATAAAATAGAATCTAAAAATTGGTTTGATAACACCTCAATCTTTTAAAAATTCTTTGTACCACTCAAAAACGACTTCTTAGAGGAGGTGGGGCTGGGAAAATCATAGAATATATTGTATGGGGGGAAAACCCATTTCCATTAAAAGAGAGGAAAAAAAAACCACCATTAAGATAGCCTTTCTTTTTCCCACATGAAACAGTCTCACAGACTGCATTTTGCTGTCTTTAATGTGAGAAAGGTGCACAAATGGACTGAAGCTTGAGTACAAGAGAGTCGATCAGAGAAGGACCATGAATGCCACCTCCTTGAGAAGCTGATGGATGGGCAGTCGGGGATGCTACCATCAGCTGTAATATTAATCACCTACCATAATGTGAGTGATTGTTATTACTTCATCCTCTAGGTGGCTAGGACTGCAGCCAGTTCAATAAAATCATTTTAACTTCCTTTTCATGGGGATCATTTTTCTTGTCTCTCCTTTCCTCCTCTGGTGTTCTTCAATTAAGGAAAGAAAAGGACTTCCTTCCTTTCCTCTCACCCTGTGTGACTCATGATCTCCAGTGGACTACTGGACAGCTGTGCCAGGCAACGAATTTTTCTTCCTGTGGGTGAGAGGACTTTGCAGAGCTGGATGTAAACATGGGAGAGAAATGACTAAGGGGGCCATTTCTGTTGAACTGTAACTGAGGTCCACAGACCTATCTATTGGGGGCGGGGTGTAAAACGGGGAGTAGCAATTCTATCTAGATGTTTGTGTACATTTGCAATGTAAAGAAATGTCACTAAAGATGAAAAAAGCAAATCTTAAAATATGGAGCAGATCAGCTGGCTTGCTAGTCACAGTAATCCCATTTAAGTTATGCAGCAAATTCAGCATAAGTATCAAAATGTGTTCTGAAGTGTTGAATGGTCTGGACAAAAGCGATTTAAAAGGCAATGTATGACTTTCAAGAATACCAGGAATTCTGGGCTTCAGGGGATTTTTTTTTTTTTTGTTGCTTCAACTTAGCTCATGGTGGATATTTAGAGTTATTAAAAATAATTCAGATGAAATGGCTAATGTTTAGATGAGGTAGAACCATCAATGAAGTCATCTATCCATTCATCTATGGGTGTAGGGTCACCTATGTATGACTAAGTATTTTTGATGGGTATTAACACAGTCGATGTTAAAATTTGACTGTATAACATGTTTGTGCAGGTATACTTTCCACAAATAGAAATTTATCTGAGATATCCGTGGGTAGTGTATAAGTATTTCATAAAAATATTGCAATGGGAAAGACAGAAATGCATAAATAGTGTGAGAGTAGACTCGATCATAAATAGATGTTCTGGAAAATGAAGTTAGGCTAAAAGCACTTCTTTGTCTCACTGCTGCTGTAAATCTAGAATCTGAGATATTTTTAAATGGGCTGTCATACGGTATTGTCCATTATCATGTGTCAGTAAAGAATAATCCCTTCGATTATAACATTTTCCAGGCACTGACAGTGGGAGATTAACTAAAATCATATTTTATTCCCTGCTGTAATTGTGAGTGCGTAGCATTAAATATATTATTAATACAACAAAATATTTTCACACTAAGCCATTTGGATCCATCAGTAGCCCCCTTATAATTGATGGATTACTGCATTACCATTTAATTTCATTTTGTTTTAAAGGCGTAACACTCACTATCATTTTAGTTAATTGTATACACAAATAAGGACAGGAATTGCTCCAGGAAAATGAATAATGTAGAAAAGAGTTCTTGTTAAGAGGATTATTATAAAGCCGATACATTCAGTATGCACCTTGAGTGTGATGGGAAGAACTCAGAAACTCTGCCCTAAAATTATCACTGATACTACATAAGTCTGTCTTTAGCCCTACCCCCACCCCCAGCCCTGCCGATACCAGAGAAATTTTAAAAGACTATCCTAACTCTGTTAAGGAGATGTACTGGAAATCAATCACTTTTGTATTTGTGTTATATAAAATTGCATCTTCCCCCGCTACTTCTGCCAAATTATACCTGACTCAAATAATTTGGTAAAAGATATGTTATAGGATCAATAGATGGAAGTGAATACTATTAAGGCACCTGTATGATTTTTTTTTTTAAAGAAAACAACATTTAGATATCCACCTAGCAGTTGCAGTTAAACCTAGCAATTTTTATTTCAGGAGGAAATTGGATGAAAATCAAATATGATACTCAGAAAATTCACACTAAAATTCTCTTTTTCACTCAGAGGTGGCTTTTTAATTGCAATGTTTTATTTTAGGACATTTCCAGCTTATAGAGTAGGAGATTGTGCTTGGGGGGCGGGGGTCACTTGTATATGTGAGATACCCTTAATGCTAGCACATATTTATCACAGCCACTGACTAAATATTTCTACGTCGTTAAGTCTTGTGCCTGTTCAACTTTCTCTTCACCGCTCACATCCTCTCTGTGTTCCTCTTCACTGCTTCTGCAGTCAACGAAGTGTAGTGAGTAGTCATGACTCTTTAGGGACCTTCTGTTTCCCAGACCTGTCTTGTACTTGTACATTTTCTTTCTTTCTTTTTATTGGTTATTTATTTATTTACATTTCAAATGTTATCCCCCTTCCCAGTTTCCCCTCTGCAACACCCCCCTATCCCCTTCCCTCCCCACCTGCTTCTGTGAGGATGCTCCCACACCACACCCATCCACCCTCTCCTGCCTTACCGCCCTAGCATTCCCCAATGCTGGGACATCCAGCCTCTACAGTGTGGGGCGGTGAACTGTACATTGGCAGTTCCTACAACCTCCCCCCACCCAGAGGTCTGTGGTCATCAGTCTTATAGGAGCAGCACCAAGCTTTCCAACATGCAAATAAGGTTTTTCCAAGCTCTCAGACCAAGCCAATGAGTAGTAGTACTTGTTGTCAGACCCTGACCTGCCCCCAAAACTGTCTATAAGAATCCTATCCTAAAGGATTAAAGGTGTGCGAGAACCTCTCCGTAGTCTGAGAGCTTCTGTCATAAGAGCTGTAACACTTGGGAAGAGGTTTGCTCTCCACGCCACCTGAAGCTCCCCTGCACTCCTTCCTGGCTAGTCAGCCTCTCCTTTGCCCAGCCCAGCCCGACTCAGAGCAGGGTGATGTGGAGTAGTTGAGATGGCATGGAGCATGGCGGAGACAGGTGGGGCCAACTGCAGCAGTAGAGGCGGCAGAATTGACTCTCCCTTCCTGCTTGCATTCTTTCCCCTTTTGCCGGAACCCTCGCCCCCGGTTGCGCCAGAGATCTCAGTGGCCAAGAGCCTCCAGTACACAGGATCAAGGGCCTCCACTCCCACTGATGTCAGATAAAGACATCCTCTGCTACACATGCAGAGGGATGCTACACATCCCTCTATGTGTACTCATTGGTTGGTGGTTTAGTCCCTGGGAGCTCTGGGAGGTCTGGTTGGTTGATGTTGATCTTCCTATGGGGTTGCAAACCTCTTCAACTCCTTCAGTCCTTTCCCTAACTCCTCCACTGGGGACCCTGTGCTTAGTCCAAGTGCTTAAACACGTGCTACCATGCTTGCTTCTTATGTTAGAGATTTAACTCAGGATTCCATGGAGACAGTTGAGCTACAGCTGTCTCTGAATGCTTTGCTGTTTTAGTGGCAATTTCTGAATAAATTATTTAGAGTTTTAGTGAGGGAGAGATTTTTATATTCTTTCCCTCATTGTATTATTTAGTTCATATTTAGTAGTTGTCAGTCAGATGTTTGAGGCTGTTTATTTATGCTCTGGGTTATAACCTGATTTACCTCCTTAACACACTTATTCTGCTTACACTACTCCAGCTCTGGTCACAGGAAGCTCTTTCTGTATTCAGTTAGCATACTACAGTGTGGCTTCTTTTTATTTTTTCCTGTTCTCATTAGTTTGCTCTTTCTTACTTTGTGGAATTATCTCTTTTTACATTTCCTACTCTTTCTTTTCTTGGGTATTTTTCAATGTAACTTCATCTCTTTTATTGGTAAATGATATTAGACACCAAGATGTCAATGAGAAGGATGCTTGCTGGATCTTTTTTACTGTTTAAACACTTTTTTATGTGTTATTTTTTACAAAAATGACTTGAATTGGAAGAGAAGCCATGCTTCCCTTGTGTCAGCAAGGACTGTGGGCACTTCCGTGCTGGAAACTAAGAAGAGTAAGAATGAAATGTAGCAGGTAATTTCCTAGGATAGATTCTAATACGGAAAAGAAAAAAGAAAAATGCTGGAAAGAGTGGTTAACTCTGAAATCTGGAAGCAATCTCAATGCTGGGTCAAAGCATAGTCAAACATCTATTGAGATTTGGATCATTTCTCTTAAAGAATCAGTCATAACTAGCTAGGCAGTGTTGGCACATGCCTTTGATTCCAATACATAGGAGGCAGAAGCAGGAAGATTTCTGTGAGGTCAAGGCCAGCTTAGCCTACAATGTGACTTCCAGGACAGCCAAGGCTACACAGAGACACCTTATCTCAAAACAAAATGAAACAAAACAACAACAAAACAAAATAAAAAGAAACAAACAAAATAAAAATATGAGTCATTTCCATATTTGTCTATGTAGGAAATTAAGCAATGTCTCAAAACAGAAAAAAGAAAGTGACTTAATTCTGACAGTCATAATTATATTAAAGAGGTTTACTTTCCAGATGGAAATGACAAGTATCCAAAATAATTTGTGCACAAAATGTGCAATCTTTCCCTATGTGGGAGTTTTGTGCTGACCTTGACAGCCTATCATTATTTGGTTGTGTAAGACTGGACCAGTCTGTGTGGTCTTCAGTAACTCTTGTGGTCTTGATCTTTCTTAGAGACAAAGTTGATAGTCAATAATAGCTTGTGGCGTGGACAAAGGATACAGGGAAGATCTTTCCCATAGATGTTTTCAGTGGGAACTGCGTCTTCAGAGATCATCAAAGTTAGATAGACAGTGAGGAACTCTCTATGGGAATCTAAATGAGCATAAGTGTGTGTCCCTAATTTACATAGTGGCTATTTAAAGTGCCACATGGAGCTGATCCTTAAGGAAAATAGACTGGAGAAAGATTCCCTACCACACTGGTAGTGATGAATAGGAAAACAGTCTGAATATGCTGAATAGTATTACAACAAGTATGACTAATGCTCAATGTGTAATACTTCCTGTACTAATAACTCAGCAGTGTTAGGTTCTCAGGATACACCAGACACTAGACTTAGGTTTTAGATATGATTTGAATCTAACATGTAGAATGACTCCATGTGACTCCCACCCAAATCAATGGTAATGAAATGAGAACATAATTAACTTAACAAATCACAGATATGGTAAAACTACACCTTGGCTTTTCATACAACACCTTCTGATATGTTTGAAATTGCTTGATTATAGCACCTCACTGAAAATGTTAATTTTGGAAATTCTGAAAATGAAAACATGCCTGATTATATATTATGAAAATTTTATTTATCCTGTAATAAGATCTATAGTAAATTACTATTATAAAGATATATATCTTTTATGTTTATATGCATAAATATATAGGTAGAAAAAAGGGTTACAATTTAAGTTTCTATTAAACAAGTAATGTGATGCCTAGGTTTTGGAAATTGTACTAATTCTGGTCTGAACTTCATGGGAGCATATTTTCACTTTAGTTAATGTGATTGTCCTTCATTACTGTTAAAGTCTTAGAGAGAGATAAAAAAAAAATGAAGGCAGACTAATGTAGATGAGAAATTACCCACGCTGCAGAAGCATTGCTCATTTGCTTCTGGCATAAATTGAAGGAAGAGACTATATATTTATGTCACAACATAATGGCACACTGTGGGCTATTTCTATATGCATCCCTATTCCAGACTAATTTGTCAATTGTCGGTAAATTCAGCATCTTGCACATCCAGATAAATATAGATTTGCTTCTCAGCTGACAGTAAATACATTGCAGCTGCTCTCTGGCAGGATGGAGATAGATGGAGGAATCTGGGTGACCTTTTCTGAGTGTGATGTACTGAAATCAGGCACTCCAAAGAGTGTGGACTCGGGATGCCTTAGAAAAAGAGATTAGCATCTAGAGACTCCTCGGATCTGCTCCATGCTCTTTCACGGCCACTGTGGTTTCTTCAGTGTGGTGAAACAATTAAGACCATCGGCGACTCAGTCCAAAAAAAGAGACTGAAGGAAATCATGTGTCTGGTCTCCTTTGTTTTGATTTAAAGCCGTTTCCCTTCATTCGTTTCTCCACTGGGTCAGTTATGGGTGGTCAACAGTGATACAGACTGTTAAGACGAATGTTTCAGAAACAGAAATTTAGTAAGCTTTAGAGCGTTTGTTATTTTAAGTAAAGTGGCAAAATCTTGCACCAACTTCTCATCTCCTGCCTAGGCATGAATAAATCTCTCTCTATATCTGTGCTTGTAAGCTCTTCCTACCCACTTAGCACTCAGAGGCTGTTTTTCATGATATTCAGCCTGTCTTGCACCACGGGCTCTTAAAACAATGGAACCGGGTTAACCTATTGAGACCTTTGAAACTGTGAGCCAAGTCAACCATTTCTTCTCATGTGTTCTTTTCTCTGCTATTGTGTCTTAGAAGCAGAGGATGAATACATTCTGCTTTTACGTTCCTTAATCTTATATATTATTTTTGCTTCTCGAAATCCTTTGTGGGGGTTGAAGATATGGCTCAGTAGTTAAGAGGATGTGCTGTTTCTAAAGAGGACCTAAATTCAGGTTTCAGAAGCCACATTGGATGGCTCCCCATTCCAGGGGGATTCGATGACTCTGTCCCCTGTGGGCACTTTCACTTAAGTGCGCCCATCTTATCAGACACATACATGCGCAGATAAATAATAATAAAAATGAACCTTTTATAAAAAACAACCTTCCCCTTTATTTCTTATTCTAACTCTTTTCTGACCCCATATTCATTGCTTCCTGCTCTATTTCTTGTGTATACATTCCTACCATGTTAGGCATAGATGTGTATGATGGCCATATTTACACTCTGTTTCAGTCTAGTTATATGAGGGTGGGACTGTAACTTTTAAATATAGAAGTATGTCCACTCCTAGCATTTCAAATACAGAACTAATAAAGTGCCTGTAACTTCCCTCCTTCAAGATTGACATTAGTGGTTGTGTAATCTGCATCTTCCCATAGTTCATCATAAATACATATATGCTCCTACTTGGATCATGGTTTCTCCTCTTCAGTAAAAAGAAGGTTGTGTGGTATTTATTATTTAAATATTTATATTCTCCACCCAACCTGCGGCTCCTGGGCACAAAATCCACCCCTAGGATAGGTATAAATATGGACCAAGGCAAATTGTAAACTTCCTTAAGACATTATGATATTTGGGTTAGAATTTTTTTTTTCATCATGACCATGCAGTTTTCTATTTTGAACATTGTAGATAACAATGGCATATTGTCCTGTCAAAGCTGGGCATTCCTGCTAGACCATTGATCAATGGTACAAATGTAAGGACTTGTTTCTGATTTGTGTAGGACTCTCTCTAATGACTTGCCCTTTTAGAGAAAACTCTATGGTAATTTTTGATTAATACTATGAGTATTTAAAGATTTCCCTGTATCCAGTTTGGTAGCACAGATTAGAGAAATACTGAACCTATCAAATATCTTTTAATCAAAGCTTCTCTGATCATATGGGTTTTTTACTTTGATTTTGACATACAATCCCTCTTACAAAATAACTCTTAAAAATATATTAATTTTATGTATCTGAGTGTTTTGCCTGAGTATATGTATGTACACCATGCATATGCCTTGTGCCCATGGAATTCAGAAGAAGGTGTGGGATCACTTGGAGCTAGAGTTATGTGAGTTGTGACAAATCTTGCTGGGAAATGCCATCTCTCCAGTTCAACAATAGATATCTTCAATGGAGTCATTCCTAGATCTTTTATCATTAAATACTTGTATATTTATAGGATAATTTATTTTTCATGTATTATTATTTTTGTGTATACTGAATATTTTATCTAACATACATTTTATTTTTATAATTTATAATCATATCTTATATTTCTTGTGAGATTTTAATATTCTAAGAGATATTTTTGATAAATATGTCTTAAGTAGGTAAGTAGATGACAGTACCTGGTATTACTATTGGTTTATAACTCTAATAAAATAAACTATGATTAATCACATTTATTTAATTTTTTTCTCTCTGTCCATTTTCATGTATTCATGTCTATCCATTACTCATTTGTTCTAAAAATATTTGCTAGAGCCTGTGACTGTTCAACCCTCTGCTAGATATTTGTGATGTGGTAACATTTGAAAACTGATATGGACTCCGGTTTTATGGAACGCTCTCCTCTCCAGAATTTGTGCCAAAGGACGATCTTAATGTCCTAAACAAATCTGTGATTTTGTTTTCATGGTAATCTCTTTGAAGCCAGGATCTGTATTTATTTCCAGAGAAAGTAACACTTCAAGAATGATACTAAAAAAACACACACAAATTCCTTAGTAGGATGCCAAATTTGCATACAACAATTTTAGTGTTATCTTCTTGCTGTACTCAAAGTTTTATTGTTATTAGAGAACAATGCCCAATTACAGGCTCCTCAAGGAGTTTAATGAACTTTGTGTAGGACTCATTGGAGAACTACATAGATGAAAGAACCGGAAAATCACACTCAGGAGGGGAAATTAAAGGTATTGGAATGATTCTGCTTTTAAAGTGGGAGACTGAGAACAGTTTCAAAATAATCCTTCAGGACTCATTCAAAAAAGCAGAATAGCCCATTTAAGTATCCACCTAAGATGCACTGCCAAGAAAGAAGTTTTCAGTCCATCAAAATCTTTTATTTACTGCAGCCAGATTAGAAAAAAAAAATGTACTACCAGTGTTTGAGAGAATTTAACTTTGGAACATGCTACAAAGAGAAAATGTAAAAGTGGCAGACATGGAATAGTAATTACATATCTCGAGTCAGGGTAACATCTAATAACACCCAAAATGGCTTGAAGTTTTTCCAGATCAATAGTAACATAAAAAAATTAATAATAATTATAGAATATTAAGACACTTGTAGTTTTTGTTGTTATCTTTACATTTTATTATGATATAATGGTGTGCTTGTAATCCCAGAATTTTGAAGACAAAGGCAGGAGGATTACATCAAGATTGAGTCAAGTCTGGGTTAAAGCCTGAATTCAAGCCCAGCCTCAAAAAAAAAACCCAATAAATGATGTTAGTATTAATTAGTAAGATGACCATATGTCTTAGGTTAATTTGAACAGTATGCATTTATGCTTGTTTTGCTAGAGTAATTACTATAAGCATTCTTTACCATTCACAAAAATATCCTTTCAGAAAGTAAATTAGGCAATTACCCCAGTTAATATCTGTTTTCAACATGGAATCTAAGCACAGAGAGGTTAAATTATTTGCTAGGGTCACTTAGGTAGTAATTGGGAAGCTGGGAATTCATGATAACAGAGCTGCATATTCATGATGTGCTTCGAGGTCTGTGCGAGTAAGGAACAGACATAACACCCACCTTCCTGGAATTTCTTAATTAAATCACACCATATCTGTGCTTGGGATTAACACATATAGTTGTAGGCACAGATACTAAGGAATGAGCAACTCAGCAAGGAAATAAAGCCATCTTTAGATTGCACCAGAATTGCATTTAATGCATTAGCATCTGACTGTGAAGACTTCAATGATCTCCATCCTCAGAGGACATGCTCTTTCAGCTGGAAATTGAAGTTTGAAAATGGACCTGGGACTTTACAAAGAAATGTTAAGAAGGGTGACCATGTAACATGGCGGATAGGATGAGCGCTAACAAAGGCAGAATCTGGAGGAAAAAGATAAGGACGCCATCAGTGGGAACTGGAGGAAGGAAGGAAGAACAGAATCAAGAAGTAGCTTTCTGACCAGGCCTTCAAGTTCCTTAGAATTTTCTTTTCTCCTCTTAAATTACAGAAAGAAGATCCATAAGTCTCTTGTACCCGAGGCAAGCCTTGGACTCGCTTTAAAGGCAATAAAATCAGGAACCTTGACTTCCTGATCCTTGTGTTTCCTCCTCCCAAGTGCTGGGCTATAGATGCCTGTGACTTTTAAAGTGGCTGCTCTCTATTGGTCATGTGTATTAGTTCTTTCTGTGGAAGGTCAGGTATATTACAGAAAGGAATATTGTTTCATTCACCAATATGTTCCAAACCCTTGGAAAGCTGTCTGCCAAAGCAACACCACCACCACCAGAAGAACAACAAACAACAATAACAATAACAACTCCCAAAAATGAGCTTCAAGAAACACATTGATGATTGACTGATTACTAACTCTACAAATACGTTTGTGTCAACTTTATAAAACTGGACAAACATGTAATCTTTAAAAATAATGTGTTCGAAATTAATGAGGGACTAATTAGATTTCCCGAAATTTTGATCTTGGGGGCTCAGGGAAGGTGGGCAGAAGAAAACTGTACTTGTCAGTAAATATGAAGCTATTTTCTTTTAAACATCCTATACTGCTAATATTTAAATATAAAGTTGTAGGAAGCCAGAGTGTTTTATTTTTATTTGTACGTGGCACATATGTAGTAGGTTACATGAGAGTGTAGAAATCGTTCAGATAGTGGAATTTAAAGGCATAGTTCCCTCTGTCTCCAGAATATTCACTGAGAGTGGGGAAATATATGTCATAGCATACACCTTTGGGATACGGATACATCACTACTGAGAACAACGTCACTGTACCAGGACTGACTGATTTACTCCACCTTCTTGGCTTTTAGATTCTTGGTCTCTTTTCTCACAAACAGTGATGTCCTGTGATGCTTATTTCCACTGACCATTTGGACCCTTTGACTTGTCCTCCAGGACTTCCTCTCTAAGCAAGCCATCCTCTTGGAAGTCTCATGCTTAGCGGCTAAATTCCTAGGTCACTAGTGACATGAATCACTCAGATGTCCCAGTGCTCCTTGACTTGTCTATGGCATGAAGTCCACTTATGTCATGTGCCATCAACTCTTCGTATTTCTCGTTGCTGCAGTGTTTCAATCTCCTTTTTCTCTGGACACAACTCCTTTCCTTGCCTGTTTCCCATTCCCAGTCTTTTAATCTAAGCTCCACATACTTTTTTGTTAATTTGTTTCCCTGAGAAACATTATGACTAACTATTTTCTGGTATAGAAAATTTACTTAGATGTGAGGCAATGCCTCACCAAAAATTAATGGTCTCTTTAAAAATGTTTTTCTTGGTTCTTTGTGAATTTCACTCATCATGTGCACCAATCCCACTCATCTCTCTCTCTCCCTTTGTACTCACTCTGCACCCTTGCAACGTCACCCCCAAAAGAGGAAAAAAAAGTCTCATTGTGGAAACTGTAGTGTGTCACAGTGTGTCTCATAGTATTCCACTTGAACACACATCTTTGCTTGCAAACGTTCATTGCAATGACTCATTGGTCTGGTCAGAGGCCTCTGGCTTCTGCTACTCTATGGATACTGGAACCTCCCTGGGATTTTTCTCAGATATCCTGTTGTTGCCCTGTGTCATGGAAATCTTGTAGTTTTTGAGCAATAGGACTGACTCCTTCAGGCACTTGAGCATTTCATTGACGGCTTTGATGTTGTGCCTGCTCTCCTAAGTGCTACATGTAAGAGACAGGGACTCTCCTATTCCTATGATGCCATCTGGGTCAACTCTCCTACCTGCCGACTATGGTGAAGTTAGAATGGAGGGGAGGGGACTTCTCCCTTGCCAGTGCCACCACCCAGCAGACAAGAAGAGGGTCAGCTCTCCCACACTCATGCCCTGCAACCTCCACATCCAGGGCTAGCTCTACTGTTCTGCTCAAGTGAGGTACAGGACTCGCTGTCCCAAGAGCTGCAGCAGGTGGGTGGCAGGGATAGCTCTCCAGATGTCATGGTCCCACAGCCAGGTCTCTGGCCTGTCATAGATGGAAAGGAGCAAGGGTAAGGGAGGGCATCTCTCTTTTGCCCTTACTGTCAATCAGCAGACAAGAGGCAGGGCCAGCTCTTCCATGCTCACACACTTGGACTGACTCATTCTTACCCCTGGATCAGGGTCAGCCTTATGGTGCTGCCCAGTTGAGGTGCAGGGCCTACTCTTCTGAGTGTTATAGCATGTGAGGGCAGGGACAGCTCTTCTGTTCTCCCATTCTCACATCCTCAGGGCCAGCTCTTTTGTAACTCCCTCAAGAGGAGAGCAGCAGAAAGAAGATATCAACCTTCCTACTCTCATGCCTCTAGGGCCAGCTCTCCCATGATGCCCAGGTGAGGGGTGAGGACAGTTCCATGTAGCCATTAGATATCTGTATATCCCAGGTGGCAGCCTAGACCAAAGATGTCTGCCTGACCTTTATTATTGGTAACAGACCCCTGCTGCTGCAGGGCCATAGAGCCAGACATGCCCACTGGTGGCAGCACAGGCCAGGACTCCACTATGGTCCCAGGTGCCATCACCAACTACTCATATCAGGCTGTTCCTCACTATTCTCGAATCTCGAGTTGACCTCTCTTTGTTGTGCCCACATCACCCCTGCTTCTCTTTCTTTTCCATTTCTCTAACACTTGCTTATTCCTCCTAGCGGTATCCTGGGTTTCTGAGTATCTAGGATCATCTCAGGATAGCTTCAGGAGTGCTGTGTCCAGCTTGTGCATTACGGTATTGGGCAGTGATAATCTTGGTCAGGTCATGGGCTATCCCCACCACCCAGGTCTACATGGTGCCAGAATGGTGTTCATCTCAGGCTGGCTCTTTGTTCAGGTCCCACAGTGCTGGTCTGGTGGTCATCTTAGCTTTGCTCCCCACCTGGTCCACTCAAGTGACTCCTTATGAGGGTTGTCTGTCTCAGGCCCACTTCCACCCAGGTCCCATGGTCCCAGGTGGGATTCTTCTAGTCTCTGACATGTTTCCATTCTGGGAGCAGCCTGGATTTTGACTGCTGGTCATCTCAGGCTCCCTTTTTCAGGGAATGGTATACTACTAATCATTCAGATATTCATAGGTAAGAACATGGAACATGGACATAGCCTTTCAGTCACCCAATGACACATACGTGTCATGGCAGCCACATCTACAATGCCTCTAAGGACAAACAAATACTGATTTATTTTTATCAGCCTTCATTTTCTTCACTCTTTACAAGTAAACCTTTTTTTTTTTTTGAGGCTATAAATACTAGAGTACCATTTGTGATCATTCTCCCGTGTGCTTCCGATAAATTTCTGCTTCCCTTAGGTAACTGTTCTTCTATTCCATACCAAGGTCTCCTATTTTCTGCAGGTAGTGAGGAGCAAGGGTGGAGGAGGGCATCCTTCCCTTGTCTCTATGCCACTCCAGGCAGATGAGTGGCAGGGCCAGAATTCCTATGCTCACATCCTTTTTCTTCACTCTGTGTCTTCAGAGGGTTCACAGTGTGTATAGGAGGAAAAGAGGCAAGAATAGGCCCACCTAAGCATGGCCTCTCAAAGGCACTGCATCTAGGTAGGTCCTACATTCCAAGTTTCCAAGACATCCTAAAATAGTACCACCAGAAGTAATTGCTTTATCTCATGACCCTTTTTAGAGGAATGTTTCCTATTAAGACTATAGAATTTGTAGCATGGCAATGACAAGTGTCAATGGAAACTTTTGGTCTAGAACCTACACATAGTTGGATCAGAAAACAGTGGACATGGAAATTCTGACAGCATTCAGCTTTGTTGAAGCTTCCCGGGAATTGCACATGGGTGGGTTTTCCATGGACGAAGAGCTGGGAAATGAAACGATGGGGGTTGAGAAAAAGAACACACAGGGACATTAGTGCATGGCTGTACAAAATCTCTCTTCACTTGGGGGATAAGAGTGACTATATATGCACTGTGGGCGTGACCCTCCCTCCCAGGGTTGCAGAGTCTTCTCAGTGCTTCTCAGCAGGCCCTCAACTCCACTGTTCCTCGAGGAAGTTGACCCTATAGGGTCTGTTGCTTTGTGGGAGGCTGAGGTGTGACAAAAGGCTTGTTCCTGGAGCTCTGCCAGCTCCACCAGGGGTGTGTGTGTGTGTGGGGGAGGTGTAGTTCACTGGCATTTGGAGTTGAATGATAGCTGCCATGTGATAAAGCATTTCAGTATGACTCTACATTTTGTCAACAATTTTTGTATCTGACGTCAGGAGACAATATGGTAGATATGACCAGCCAATTTTTAACACAATGGTAATGGCAGCTAGCAACAAGATTTTGAAGTATTTGACCATCTATTCTGCTACATTGATGATTATCCCTTTCTACACACACTGACCAGTACTAAGTGTCTCACTCTTGGGTACTTATCTACATTCTTTAGCAGACTATGAGATTCACAAAGGACATGCCCAAAGTGTTACTTACCTCTGAAGTTTCTGAGCTCATGAGGTTGTTAGCCTTATTTAACTTAAGAAGTAGTAACAAGGACCACAAAAGATTCAGTTCCAGTGCAACTATAGCTTGAATATACCAGTTATATTTGTTCTCATATTTACATATATTTTAATTGCTTTCTTTATTTCTTCAGTGTGTTTAAGATTTAAATGACATGTGTGACACAGACTTTCTCCAGATTGAAGTCACCAGACTGAATATTACTATCATTAGAGCTATTACTTTTAAGACTGATCTAAATCAATTGTATGTGGGATTTAACACTTGAAAAGATTTGAAAATTGGCCTACACATATTTGCATTGAGGAGTATCTGGATATATTTTTCTAAATGAGGCATTATATGTTACACTGTCTTTGTAAGATAGGCATTTTATATTTTCAAGGTACTGTGGGCTGCTAATGAATCCAGAAAAAATTGGGATTAGATGTTTAAAATTGCAAGCAAAGAATACACATTGGCCAGTATCATGGCAGAGAAAATCATTTCACAGGCTAATATCACAGCAGAGAAAATCATTTCATTGTAATATATGATATTATATAGAAATTTAGCACAATTCAATTCATAATGTCATGAATATTTTTATTAAGGAAAAATGTGCATTTAGCATCAATGTCCTGCCCTGCTTCTCACTATGAATCCTCTTGAGAGTTAACCAATTCTTTGTGACATCATTCAAAAATTCTTTGCACATTACCATCATAAAATCCCTAAAGTCCACTTTTCCTATCATAGAAATATCCTGGCCAGATGACAACCACTAGCTACATGTAGCTGTTGAATATGTGAAATGTAGCTTGTGCAACTGAGTAATCAAATGAATTAGTTTAAGATTCAAGTTAAATACACATTAGGCAGCTGCTACCTACTGAATTGAATAACACAGCGCTGTAGTTTAAATTCCCTTTAATATTACTAACCACTTATTTACTCCTGCATAAAATTTAAGTCAAAACTTTAAAAATGCCTCTACAAATGAATAAGAAATAAACTCCAACTAAGCACAAAGCTTCTCACCATTTGTAAGACATGTGCAAACAGGAGTTTCTTCTCAGTTTTCTAGCCTCTACATTACTTCTAGGATATTTTATCCTTCTAAGGTAGTGTGATGGTTTAAATATGCTAGTCCCAGGGAGTAGCACTATTAGAAGGTGTGGCCTTGGAGGAAGTGTGTCACTGTGGGGATGGGCTTGGAGATCTTCCTCCTAGATGCCTGAGCATGCCCAGTCTGTTCTTGACTTCCTTTGGATAAAAATGTAGAACCCTCAGCTCCTCCTACACCATACTTGCCTGAATACTGCCATGTTTCTGCCTTGATGACAATGGACTGAATCTCTGAACCTGTAAGCCAGCTCCAATTAAATATTGTTTTTTCTAAAACTTGCATTGGTCATGATGTCTGTTCATAGTAGTAAAACCCTGACTAAGACATTCTGTGCATCATTAATGATGGATTCTATGTTTGCTTTGCATATTAGAGAAAAATAAGTCTTACAGGGAGTAGGCCGTTTGATGTCTCATAAGGTCACATTTAGCTTATATGCATCATTAGGTGTACAATTAAGAAAAAGTACAAATTACAGTGCACTGATGATTCTTCAGGTTATTTACAAATACTCAAACCTAAGCAGCCTTGGGTAAAATTTCCATCTGTGGAAATTGATCTTTCTTTGAAAAAGAAGTGAGGGCCTATTATCTGCCCTCATTCTGCAACAGAATCATCTATTTCTGATCCCCATTCCCCTGAGAGTAGCATCAGCTTCACCCTTGCATGGTGAGGACGTGGAAAGTGTTGTCAAAAGGTATAACCACCATATTTTCCATTATCATTATTACATAATGTAATTTGTGAGTAGGTACTTTGACACTATTTGAATATATGTTTCTTGTTTTATTTTAGTCTGTTAATACTTAATCAATGACTCTAACTCACGCATCTAAATACCTGTCAGAATCTCTTTACATACATAGTCAGTGTGAGTTATGTATTTTTGTGGAAGTTGTAGGTTTGAGTTATGAGGAGCTATTAGCATTTGCATGTGAGCTGAACCATGACACAAACACAAAGTCAGTGTCTCTAGAACTGAAATTTGACCAAGTACTCTGAGTAGCCAACATGAGCCCACATGCAGTCATAAACCAAGGTCATGGCTGCAGCTACATAAAGTCTGTGATGGCAAACTCCCACAGATTATAAAAGGCAGACAATAAAAACAGAGTGAGTATAAGGGAATGGTTTAGAATGTCAGCCAATTTCAAGTAATGAGAAAATTAGGAGGGTGATGTCTGCCTAGGCATGCTGGCAAGTGTTCAGCATCTGGGAATCTGTCATTAAGAAATAGGTGACAATGTAGAAGGTTATCGCTATAGTGCTTAAAGAACAGAAAGACTAAGAACAATGGGAGTGTAGTGGAATAAGACAGAAGCCTTCTATTAGATACCAGGCACATGGTTTGAACTACATTAACAGTCCATTTGTGTTGCTACACTAGGCTGGCTAGGGCTTCCAATAGTTTCTTGTCTTGTTCAGTTCTGTAGGGGCGGAGAGATGTCTCAGCAGTTAAGAGAACTTGCTGGGTTTCAAGAGGACTTGAATTCTGTTGCTAGCACCCATGTTGGGCAGCCCACTCCTTCTTATAGCCCCAGCTCTAGGGGATCCCATGACATTGTTTGGCCCCCATAAACACCCACAAATGCTATAATTCACCCCATTGATACTCATATACAGATAAATAAAAACAGAAGAGTGAGTCTTCAAAACTAGATAAATGGAATAAAACCGGATTTGTTCTGAAGATGTACTCTTGGTGGAATCTAAGAGAGATGAATTGACCTCAGTTGAGTGGAGAGAGAGAGTAGAAGCAAGATTCTGGTTGAATATGATAAACCTCTTCTGAAATTGCTCTCAATATCTTTATTATTTACCTGAGAACTTTTGTACTAGGCTTCTTTAAAATTTACTTATAAAAATATTAATAGAACTTTTAAATTATTTTATTTTCAATGGACTAACAGAAAGTAACAGAAGTCACACTTTTGTGTACTTCACCATACACGGTCTCCAAATTTCAATATTTTCTGTAATAATGTAGTCATAAATATAAGGAGACTGCATTTGTTCCTGGCTTGGGCAAGCCCATTTGTATCATTTTCTTAGTCACCATCTCTGTGAAGCATTTTTAGTTAGAATATGATTGTTCCTCAGTTCTGGCTTCTTTGATAGCACTCATGCTGTGGGTTCTACTCCTCTGCTGTTTCTCTGCTTTATGTGTTTTTTTTAGAGACAAGGCCTCACTCTGTAATCTAGGTTGGACTCCATCTTGTGCTCTTTCTGCCTCAGCTTCCTGGGGTCTGAGATGATAGCTGTGTACCTCTATGCCCCAGCCTCAATTATGTACCTTTGGCAATACAGCCAAGGGAATCATGTTTAACATGTCTGACTGACTTGTATCTTGTTGGAACTTTATGGCATGTCATCATTATAGTGTTAACTATAGCGCTGACCCCTTCATGAAGGTGGCATCTACCAGATTTCAACAAGTAGCTATATCTTCCATTATCATTATTACACGATATAATTTGTGCCTAGGTACTTTGACACTATCCGAATATTTGTTTCTCATTTTATTTTTAGCCTATTAATACTCATATCAATCAATGACTCTAACTCACACATTTGAAATTATCACTAGTTGCTAACAGTGTTTTTAGATACTGACTTTGTATTGTGTGTTCTAGATCTTTTAATAAACATTTCATAGGGAAACTTCCTTCTTTCCTTTTTCCCTCCCATTATTTTGCTCTTTCAGTATAGATTAAAGTGAATTGTTTTAAGGACTATAGTTTATTACATTTGTATTTGTTTTCCAAATTTGCATGTTCACATTGTTCCAGACTCAGAATTTTGGGCACTCTTTAGTTCTTTTTCCTAAATCCTTTTGAAATACCTTCATTACATTCTACCACTAGAAGCTTTCAAAAAAACACGTTTTAAAAATATGCTTTTTAACTTGCATTATAAAATCCTGAAACATCACAAATATATATGTACTTATGTGTATTTATATGTAAATAAGGAGATGATTTATTTTTCTTCTCACGTCTTTAGACATTATTGGCATAGACTATTTACATTAATGTCACTTACTTATTAATATGTATAACTGAATCTATTATATCAAAATATATTTAATATGTTTTGATATCTGTTTTTTAACTCTCACCCCATTGTAGCTCAAGATTATTTAAATGAAAGACCAATCTAAGCAGTACGGAAATAATGTTTACCAAAAGACCATGTTCTATGTAGCTATACATTTATGTCAAAAGTAGAGTACAAAGATCTTGCTGCTTACCAACTAGACTGACTAAGATATACATCATGTTTCAGTGAATTTCTACATACCATTTTTCAATGAGTTATTGATGAGCTTATAACGCAGGAGTATTAGAGCAAAACAAACTTGATAGTCATGGTAGAAAGTCATCAATTACTGAGAATCCTTCAAAGTGTGCTAATTGAATCTATTGCTTATACAGCCCTGCTCTCAACACACACTCTGGTGTCATGTGAATATTGGTGAGGATGTATTTTACTTGGCTTTTAAGAATTTACTTTAGACCACTGTTTCTGACTTGAGGTGACTACCAGCTCTTTAAAATACTAGTAGCAACGTTACATAAATTCAAATTCTATATTTTGAGCCTTTTTTACTTTTTCAAATGATATCTGAATTGTCTCAGATGCATGCTAATCTCTCTCTGTCTCTGTCTCTTTTTCTCTCTGTCTCGGTCTCTCTCTCTGTGTATATATGTTTATGTGTCTCAGAGTTAAAAATTAGTATGAGGCTATGAGGTTTTGTTTTGAACACAAAGGACTATATTAACAAGTACTATGTTTTGGACAATTATTCTATAGAAGAAGATAATTTAACACCCAACTATAGAAAAATCATACTAAGAATCCTGCATCCCCCCCCTTTTTTTAAAGCAAACACTCTTAGCTTTGTGCTTAACTTATCCTATTGATATTCATTTTTTCTTGTCACCATGGACTGCTGAACAGATGGCACAAATAAAATATTTTCAAAGCTATCACTGCATTAGTGAATGAGGAATATATAGCCTCAATGAGAACGCTGCTATTAAACCAGTAACCCTTCAGAGAGCAGCCGGATGACTCATTTTTCAGGGTGAATATCTTCTACCTTTCTTGGGGATAGACTTATTCAAATGCACACAGTATACATATGAGTAGGTGGAGTTTGACTTTAGTGCTAATAAAAAATGAAAGAAAGATCTGGAGTTCAAGAGCGTTGCGTATTTCCAGAGCACAGTGCGGTCTTATCATGTAACTCTTCTCTGTCTCTGCGTTTACTATATTTAAGCAACTGTTCCACACTAACTAGACCTGACTCTTTTCCAACATCCTGGAGAGTTTTCTTTTATTTTTACATCATTTTTGCACCTGATTTTGTCTTGCTGTTCAGTCTTTGGATTGATGATTCTTTGGGGTGGTCTTATTTTTGAACTTCATCTTTCTTTCTAATAAACTGTCTTCACCACATCTGCCTCCAAGCTTTAATACCCACGGGTATTTTCTCATCCCCTTTTCATGCTTAGCTTCAGCTCTCACAACATACCTGTCACAACCAAAGAACTTCTGGATCTCTGCAAGGGTGCTTTATGTCTGGCGGGCTCTGCCAGAGGCTCCATTTCACTGCTGTCTCGCTAGGCAGTCTGCTGGCAATGACGCCACATTTTATCCCAGGCCACAGAGAAGAAGTATTTCTTAATAAAGAACTCTATGCAGGATATAGTTTTAATTTTAGTTTGAAA
This sequence comes from Tokudaia tokunoshimensis, assembly GCA_036184795.1. Taxonomy (NCBI): domain Eukaryota; kingdom Metazoa; phylum Chordata; class Mammalia; order Rodentia; family Muridae; genus Tokudaia; species Tokudaia tokunoshimensis. Next base: position 60,155,706 of record BTHU01000015.1, read on the forward strand.
AGTTTTTTTTAAATCTTTGGGGGATGTTTCTGGATACTCTGGTGGGTTAAGTTTTAATTACTGTCTTCTATTGAGATTACACAAGGTCCCATGGCCAGAGACATTCTGTGGAGAAGTGATAGTCATTGATACCTTTTCTTTTCTTTTCTTTTTAAATGTAAGTCCAGTTTTCTCCTGCACAATGGCTCTAAGTTTTCATTTCAGCAATGCTTACACCTTTCAATTGTCTTAAGAAATTTGCAAGCACTATTGTTTGTGACTTTCATCACCTCTGGTCACTGCCCCTTATTGCAAAGAATAGTGGTCAAACTGTTACCTACTATAAAGTGTTACTCACATTAAAGCAAAGACATTGTTGCTTGGATAGATGTAATTTGTGCTTAGATCTCATGCATTCTCTTTATCTCCAGAATTCATTAGCAAGTAAAATGATAGATTGAGCTTAAGTTTTAAAGATTCTTCGTTCAGAAAACCAGTCTTCCAGTCATGACCACAACTGACTTGGGTTAGTGACATTGGTACAAACGGATAACTATGTCATACTGCCATTTTACAAAGAGACAACATGAAGTTTTTGTAGCTGTAATTCACAAAGTAAGTTGGAATTAAAAAATGTAAAATTCACAGTTTATATTATTGGAAAATACTACAGTCCCGTGAAATCCAGGTACAGTAGAATCTGTGTTCAAATGGTGCAATCAGAACTCGTGCTTACAAGAGACTTTGGACTTGTAGCTCTGGCTTACAAGAGACTTTGGACTTGTAGCTCTTGCTTACAAGAGACTTTGGACTTGTAGCTCTTGCTTACAAGAGACTTTGGACTTGTAGCTCTTGCTTACAAGCGAGGTAGCACCAGCTGAATTAGTTTACTGTGAGTTGAGGCTGTGTTTTCCCAAACTATGTCCAAAAATGTTTTAGTGGTTTGTATTTAATTATGTGAGAAGGAAGGCATTGGGAGGTGATAGGGTAAGTGGACAGCTTGGCTCATTTTTTCTTTTAACTTTTGAACTAAAAATAAAGGAAATGGGTTCAAATTTGAAATCACATCAGTTTCTAAAAATTTCAGTTTCTAAAATCCCAATAGGAGAGTGACAGAAACAGACTGCATAAACAATTACAATATAGAAATAAGGAGAATTATCAATGGTCTGATGGGAGTGATCTCTCGACAGTATCCAAGGCATGCCAACTCAAGTTTGATGTTGGTAATTTCCCTGCTAAGAAGCCTCCTATTTAAGTATTTATTATTATACTAATTTTATTTTGAAATATTATGTATGTTGTTTTAGGGAAAATTAAATTTTATAGTCTATGTTTTTGTTGTTCTGCATTTATGGAACACAACTGAGGGAAAAGTAACTCTGTTCTTTGTAAGCTAAAAATAAGTAACTTTAGGTAAATATCATTAAAATTTTGTTTCTAAAGTGTGAGTTAAAAGATGCTCAGTCTATCCCCTTTAACATTTTCAAGAACTGTACTATTCTTGCCAGTCACCCATTCTATACACCCATTTTATAGCAAAGGTTTGTGAAGTTTGAAACCAGATGCTATTTGCCATGTAGTATACCCTGTAGATAAGTACACATTGTGTTTTCTGTGTTGTCCAAGGAGTAACCAAGAAGAAAGTAAAAGGATGTTTAGAAGTGATATTTGATATCTTTGATACCTTTTGATATCTTTATATGTGTTAATTTGATGCTCATGAAGAACTTGTATAGAATCAATGGGCTTGAGTGTTCCTTTAGAGTTTCCAAACCATATGGAAAAACCATACATAAAACCTTAATGCCAGAAAAAATTGCCCAGGTCATGAGACTGTACAGGAAGCTTAGGCATAAAATAGAAAAAAGTTTTAGGGATATGAACAATGAGTCTTCTGAGTCACAACTGACTTCAGCTCAGAACATGCCTTCAATCTCCAAAGTGAGGGATCAAATGATTAAATCATGTTCTTTCATTTCAAGCTGACTTTTTGGATCATCATTCAATTTTGAAATTTCCATAATGAGCATGGTGTGTCAGTCAGAAGTTGACTTCTTCCCTAAAATTTTTATGTCCATATAATATTTAGTCTTCCATGTTGCAGGTGCTTTCCTGTGCTTATCCATTATAGTCACAGCATTCATTAATCATCTCAGAAAAGTCCATGCACAGTCACAAAATCTAAAGAACAGACGTGTGTGTGTATGTGTGTGTATGTGTGTGTGTGTGTGTGTGTGTGTGTGCGTGTGTATGCTTATGTGGTGGGCCCTCTGATGACATTGACACTCAGCTTATTGACTTCAATTGGTAAAATATGAAGCTTGCCCCAAAAGGACCATTGGTGATACAACTAGAACCTTAAATAAGATCAGATTTTTAGATGGTATCATAAAAAATGTATTTCCTGTATACAATTCCACTTACATCTTGGCCTCATCTTTAAAATATCGTTAAATATAGATATGGAAAGAAATAAAATAAAAATACACCCATAACGTTCCCCTACCTAGTTTCTCTTGTTAGTTCAAATCTTTGCACATGTCCTGTAATGTGTTTTAGTTGCTGGACACTTTTGATTGATGTGTGTCAGAACTTGGGATTTATTAATTAAGCAAAAGAGTTAGCAAGCATTTTCATTTCTGGCCTGAGAATTAATATTTTCAGTTGGTTTTCATGCCTATTATCCATAACAGTGATTGGATACGTAGTCCAAAGAATTCAGAAGCCTGCTTGAAATAACCTGGGCAGTCATTGTTAGGGTGAAGAAAACTTAATGTAAGTTCTCTACTTGGTAGAATTGTGACAGATGATGGGTACTTTTGATGTGACTATCACTTGATCATTGATCATTTAGCAAGTATACTTTCTAAGATAGTACTATAGTCACACTGGAGGTCAAGGTTTCCAAAACTAGACTGATTTTCTAATGAAGACTGATGCTAATTAGAGGCCAATGTTTGTATTGAAACTCAAAAATAAGATATAATGTGAGACTGGGCCTCCTTAAAAGGCCTCCATTGTCTGGGCTGCCTTCAACGTCCATGTTAGTATCCATGATCCATACTCCAACCAGGGCATGTACTAGCATCCATGGTCCCTGCTGCCCCAGGCTGTGTTGATGTCTGAGGTTCATGTCTGTGGCTGTGCTGCTGCTAGAGGCCTTATTAGTGTCCTTGGTCCTGCTGTAGCTGGGTCTGTGTTGATGTCCATGGTCTGTGTTGCTGCCAGGGACCTTTTGATGTTTGTGATCTGTACTGTTGCCCAAAACCATGGTGGTGTTTTGTGATCCATGCCACGATCGATGACTGTGTAGATAGATCTGTGGCCTGTGCTCCTGATGGAGGCCATGTTGATGTCTATGTCCTGTGTTATCATTGGAGGTCATAGGGATATCCAGGGTCTATGCAGTCACCTGAATCTATGTTGATGTCCATAGTTTGTGCTGCTACTGCAGGTCATGATACTGTCAGTGGTCTGTATTGCTGCTTGAGGCCATGTTGATGTGTATGGCCTGTGCTACTACCTGAGGCCAGGTTTATGTCTGTGTTCTATGGTCATGTTGCTCTCTGTGGTACGGCTATGGCTGTGGTGGGTGGGTGGGTTGCTGTGTGGATGTCCATGGTCAGAGTTGCTGCCTTAGGCCAAGTGGAGTACTTTACAATCTAAGATGCTACCTGAATCCATATTGACTTCTGTGGACTGATCTGCCACTGGGGAAGAGTTTGATGTGTGTGGTCTGTGCTGTCACCTGAGGCCACATTGATGTCTGTACTCAATGCTGCCATTGAGGGCAAAGTTGATGTGTGTAACCCTGCCACTGCTTAAGACTGTGTTGATGTCCGTAATCCATGTCATCACTGAAGGCCATGGAAATGTCTGTGGTCTTTGCTGTCACCTGAATCCATGGTAATGTTCAATGTACATGATCTGTACTCTGATCAGAGAGTATTAGAATGTCTATGTACTATTCTTCCAGTAGAGGCCATGTTGATTTCCTTCATCTACATTACCACTGAAAGCCCTGTTGATATCTGAGGGCACTGTAACTCTTGAAAACCATGATGATGTATGAAGCCAATGCTGTTACTTGAGGCCAAGGTGATATATGTAAATCAAGGTCAAGGGCCATGTTGGTGTTTTGGTCCTGCTGTGGCCAGTGGCCATGTGGATGTTTGTGGTCTGCAGTGCTATCTGAACCCATGTTGATGTCCGTGGGCTGTGCTCCCATTGGAGATCATGTCAATGTGTGGCATGTTGATGTCTGTGGTCAATGTAGCTGCCAGGGTCAATGTTGAAGATGGTGGCCCAGCTGTGGCTCATCCCATATTACCACTGAAATCCATGGGGAGGTCTATGGTCTCTTCTGTCACCTGAAGCCATGTTGATATCCACAGCCCATACTGTAGCTAGAAATGGTGTGGAAGGCCACGACCCATGTTGCCAATGACTGTAAAGGGCAAGGAAGCTTCTTTTCCAGTGGCATCAAGGACTGCAAACTCACAGTTGAGAATGAGAGACACAGAAGGTATCTTTGACAACCTCTCCCCCACCCCCACTCTCCTGAGGGGGAAACAGTCTAGACAAGAATCCATTTAAAGAGAACTCTTTACAATTGTGACAGGGATGCTTAAATGTAGTTCTTCAGAGTTGATGGCTTCTGGGGTTGGTGGGGGTGGGGAAGGAGTCAATTTTCCTTAAATTTCCAGCCATTGGAAGCTTGACTATACTCCAGTGAGTATATTGGCAACACAAATTAGATTTGGTATTTTTTCTTTCATTTTGTTCTTTCTTTCATTTTTGGGGAGGTTGCAAGGGTGGGCAGTGGACTCAGTGGTGAATTCATTTGGACTGACAAATGAATATGATCAGGGTGCTGCGGGGCAGGTAGACCTTGCCACCAGACAGAAGACTTGGTGAGGTTGAAGCAGGTTCAAAACCCTAGTAAGTCTCATCATTAAGAACAATAGGTGTTAGAATCAGCTCCTGGCCAGATATACCTGTCCTGGAGCATAAGACCAAGACACCCCACTAAGGGGATCATGACACCTGGTCATGTAATAGGAAAAACTAGAGTTCTCCATGCTAATGAGGTATCTAGATACACCTGCAGTACTTAGCCGATGAGCTTCCATTCCTGGGTATCCCTTCCTGCAAAAGGTATTTAATCTCTCACTTACCTTGAGTAAGACATATGCATTTTCATCCTTCATGAATAAAATAATTTGGACAAACAAGGACCATCTCCTTCATCAAGGACCACCATGGGGTAAGGTGGGGGATGGGGATGAGGGATGGGGTGGGGAATGGGGATGGGGTGGGGGGGTCTGGGGTGACTGGGTGAGTGGGGCAAGCTTTGTCAGAAAGAGACGCCCCAAAATATCCTGTAAAAGGCCTCTCTTCCAGCTCCTCTGTACTTTTGTCACTCACTCAAAGACAGACCAGATTCTGCCCGGTCCAGGATTCATGGTGGATCTCCATTCTCAACTCCTCTCAGTCCCCAGTGGCATCTGGGTACACAGGAGTTTGCTAACCGTAACATCTGTTCCAGTTCCTGCTGTTTGTCACCCAGGGAAACACGGGCTCAGATCCTCTATCTTAGACTGTCTTCCCTGAACAGCATTGGGGTGAGGCAGAAACACAGACCGACAGGGTATGTGATGTGACATTTTCAAATAATCAATATAAATATTACATTTTAAAAAGAGGAAATGTGAGCGCGCTCTCTCTCTCTCTCTCTCTCTCTCTCTCTCTCTCTGTGTGTGTGTGTGTGTGTGTGTGTGTGTGTGTGTGTGTGTGTTTCCAGGGAGGCCAGAAGGAGGTGTCAGGGTGTCAGGTCTGGAGCTAGAATAACAGGAAGTTGTGAGTTACCAGCTGTGGGTGCTAGGAATCAAACTTGGGTCCTCCGGAAGAGCAGTAAGTGCTTTTACCTCCCGTGTTCTCCGGTCTCTTGTTTCCAGGATTTTATTGTAACATAGGAAACATGAGATTTAAATCATCTTGAGGAAGGCATTGGCCCATTCCTTCATGTGCAAAGGCAGGGGACCTGGGGTGTGTGTGTGTGGGGGGGGGGAGAGGTAAGGCTTACAGCAAAAATGGATTTGTTCCATGCGAGTAAAGCAAGATAATGGTAAACTCTGCTTTGAAATCTAGTTCCTTCAATTCCCAAGTCAGCTTTCCAATAAGCACTAGATTTTATCACATTTTTGCAACTTGTTTCTGTGGCTGGTTCCATTTAGGACACATGCTGAGCTGCCTTTTTTACTCTCGGTGCTTTTGTGTTTCATGTATCAACTAGAGCTTGCTCAAAAACAAACAAACAAACAAACAAAAAATACCGTAAAACAATAAAATGCTTCCTTTTGCTTTTATCTAATACATCCTAGATTAAAATAAATGGTTCGATCAGCAGAAGCCGAGCCCTGACAGTTGCTACCTACCGTCTTCAGAAGTCAGGGATGAGAATCAGAACACGGCTATTATGTTTGTCACTCTTGTGGCAGCTAATAACACACATCTGGGTTTTAGAATCACTGCAGCCATGTGCACCGAAGCTTTCCCCCAGCAATCAGCTTGTAAGAATCTACCGTTGGCACGCTGAGTTTTTATCAAGGTGAGTGCAGACTCTGTCTTTAACTTCACGGTTGTTTGTCATGGCGGATGCCTATGGGCTGCCGAGAGCAGGTGTGGTTTAGGAGCAGTGGACGCTGCCGAGGGTGCCGCAAAGGAAATGAAATATACAGCTAGCATCGTTATATCTAAAAAACGATCTCCTAGGAACGTGTTTATAGTGCAGCTTTTAAAATGTGTGTGTGTGTGTGTGTGTGTGTGTGTGTGTGTGTATGTTTGAGTATGGGTATGTGCCCATGAGTGGGAGTGCCCGCACTGGCCAGGGGCACCAGCTCCTCTAGAGATGGAACTACAGACAGACGTGAGCTTCCTGATACGGCCATTGGGAACAGACCTCAGGCCTTCTGCAAGAGCAGTATGTGTGGCTGACTGCTGCGCCATCTCTGCCTCATCAGTTTTGTTTTTATGGAAGATATACTAGTGTTTTATATAGGCACTTTTTCATACAATCCGAAGAATTGTGCTTTATTTTTTGCCTTTTCATTTTTTTTAAGACATTAATTCTTAAAAATGTTTTAAGTTTACAACAAAATCGAGCAGTCTTAGAGATATCTTCTGTCAGGCTTTCACATACACATCACCTCTCAATTACCAATACATCTCCATTAGATTGGAATATATGCTAAAAATAATTTCTCTCTCTCTCTCTCTCTCTCTCTCTCTCTCTCTCTCTCTCTCTCTCTCTCTCCCCTCCCTCCCTCTCTCCCCCCTCTCTCTCTTTCTTTCTCTCTCTCTCTTTTCTTTCTTTCCTTCTTTCTTAGCATTTTCTTTCAAAGGCAACCCCCCTCCATATATTTATGCATTATTGTCCACATCTGAGGACAGTCTTCAGAGCATGACCGTTTGTCAATGTAGCCATCACAAATCAAGCACTATGTTAACAGAAAGAGTACGAAGATGAGTGGAACATAGTCCAGGTAGTCAAGGAAATAATGTAGCAAAATAAAGTCCACGAAAGATAAATGGTGTTTACTGATTTCCTTAATTAAAATCCATTAAGAAATATGTGCTAAACACTTCCAGTTTTATGAAGTTCAAAGATGAATTGAATACAGATCCCAGCCTTCTATCTTAAAGAGAGACATACACAGAAATCAATGTAATGTGGTAGATTTGTGTATAAATGTAGGCAGAATGAAACAGAATTGTGGGTACTCAGAGAGTAAGAAAATCTAGGGTTGGGTGACCTTTCTGACTGAGTTGGTGCCTGGGTGGTAGAACATGGTAATGAAAAAGTCAAAGTGAGATCCAGGATGGATCTAATAACCACTGTGGTAGATGTTATATTATAGTATTATAAGTCAATACTCAAAGCACAGAGACAAATTTGAAAGTTAAGGAAGGTTAGATTTTCAAGGACTTTAAATGTCAGTCCAGATTGACATTCAGCCTTTGGTCCAAAATGACTAATAAAAATTTTTTGAACAAATGAATATCACAACTTTAAGCATAGTGTTTTGATATGCCGTCAGTTGGTAAATTAGCCTCTGGATTTATAGGTTACAAGGCAAAGAGCTGAATCCTAAGGCTGATATATCACAGTGGTTCTGGGTGGATCTATAGTGGCAGGAGTCATGAATAGAAGGCTGAGAAATCATGATGACATGGCGGAGTTTGTGAGGAATTGCAGTGGGAGAGGAAAGCAAGGAAGGAAAGGAGTTTTGTGTTTAAGAAAAGAAAATCTTATGGAGTGACAGATTTATAGAAAAAGGTGATGAGTTCAATTTTAGATATTGTAACTTCCAGGAAGGCCAGACAAAATCCATTTGTTAATAACACAGCTTAATGAGTAGCATAGTTCAAGGTGTATTGTAGTCCTTAAATATGTATGTGTGTGTGTATATGTATATATATATACATATGTATATGTATATATACATATGTATATGTATATATATGAATATATATGCACACAGACAGATATGCCATGTTTGTATACATGTAATATATATGTATATATTTTATATAATATAATACATAAAATAAAATGAGATATTGCAGTATTTTTGTAATATCCACTTAAGATATTTGCACACACACACACACACACACACACACACACACACACACACACACATTTGTGCCTGGGTGGTAGAACATAGTAATGAAAAAGTCAAGGTGAGACCCAATGTGGTGCACTTGGGGATCCAATAGCCCTGTGTGTGTGTGTTTGTGTGTCTGTCTGTGTGTCTCTGTGTGTGTGTGTGTCTGTCTGTATGTCTGTCTATGTGTCTGTCTGTCTGTGTGTATCTGTCTGTCTGTCTGTTTGTGTACATACAAATGTTCAGCTTGGAAAGAAGCAATCGAATCAGTTTGTGAGTGTAAAGCTCAGAGAAAAGTTAGACTGTCCCAGAACTGTGACACATGAGTGTGCACTGGGCAAATGAAAGAACTTCAGGGATGAATCATACCAGGAACATGAGCAAAATTAATTTCAGTGGGCTAGAGCTAAAGATCTTCTGGGTATCACATTTAAGTTTATGAAGAAAGGAGAGAAGGAGTGGGAAGGGAGGGAAATAGGGAGGGAGGGAGAGAGAATAAGGGAGGGAGGGACAGAGATGGAGATAGGGAGAGAGGGAGGGAGGGAAGGAGGGAGGGAGGGAGGAAGGAAGGGAGAGAGAGAATATCAGTTAATCCTGAGAAACAGGTGAGTCCTCTGTTCTTACAAAGAGGAAGTTCTGACCATGAAGCACTATTTAATAATATCAAACAAAATAAAAGGAGTGTAGACCTTGATTTAAAATGTGCTTTCAATTCAGCAATTTGGAAAAAAATCAATAAATTGGCTCAACAGGTAGTACTAGGAAGTGGATAAGAGGTTAGGAAGCATTGTCATCAAGAACACCCGTGTTATTCTTTTACAAAAAAAAAAATGGAAGAGAACCAGGTGGCAGCCTGGTTGACAATGTAAATGTGATGAAATGTGATGTATTTTGTGGGTGTCTGAAGAGGGAAGCAAGGAGGACAGAAGAAACAAGCCACAGCAGGAAAGGAGGCATAGCACCTTTGTTCTACAATCTTCGAGGGAAGTGTTCTCAGAAGCTGGAAACAAGGTGGTGAATGTATCACTTTGTGGAGGGCTGCACAGAGGGAGTAGGTAGAAAGAGGAGGCAGGTTTGCCTTCAGGAATATGACAGCAAATGAAAACCGTGGAGAGAAACGCGCATATTTGTCATTAGGCAGTGTCTGAAAGGGTTAAGGTGAGGGCGGACGCAGGACCACTAGGCAGCTCTGCAGTGCACTCGGGTGAAGGGGAGACGTTTGCAAGGATAGCCTCTGTGGATTTCCCTTCAAATAATGTAGCTACCCCAGGCTTCAGAGCTGGGAAATTGAGCAGTAATTTCAGCAAATGTGACATGTAATGACTTAACTTGGGTGAGTACCTTTCAACATAAAAAGAAAGGGAATTAAGGATGTAGTAAGAAAGTAGTTTAATATTCATAGGGTGTAGGTTAAAACAGAAAGAGCAGATGTTTTAAATCTCAGATCAAAAGATTATACATTATAACGTTAAAAAAAAAAAAAAAACCCGAGGTAGGTCGTGATTATGAAATAAGGGCTGGAGGGCCCAGTAAGGTTTAGTCAGCATGTGGTGGGGCTGATGGATTTCAGGCTACACTGTGATGTGTGAAAAAAAAAAATGAAACAAGTCATGGCCATGAGAGTAGATGGCTTGAGGGGGTCAGCAATCCTCGAATGCACAGATTTGGATAATGTTGTCCATGTAGAACTTGGAGGCCCACAAATGATAACTGGACTTGAATTGAGAAGGCAACCATTGAGTATAGGGACTACATACTCCGCATATGTAATGATATGAATAGGTTTTTAGAGGACAGGAGGGATAAATATCAATGGAATTGGAAAGTATTTTTTTACATACATGTGTTGAAGGAGGCCTTGAAAAACCGAAAGAATATTTATGTATCTTGCTTCAAGATGCAATGCAGTGTCCATGAGATGACAGGCACTTTGGGGACGAATAGTACCTGTAGAAGGGAAAGAGGGGAGTGTGATACAAATTAGCCCAAGAACCATTTGAAAACAGATTATGGAAATGTGAGTTATTTCGTTATTTTCCTTTCTTTATTGAGCTGTGTTTTCCAGGCTGTCCTATGGGCTGTAGGAAGGAGATTTGAAGACAATAGGAACAGTAGAAAAGAGGAAATGCAAAAGTAATGATGAAACTGCAGTATCATGAGATACTATTGTATCATGAGGAAGGAAGTAATGAGACCAGGAGCAAGTGGAATAATACCAACTGCTCCATCATCTATAGACTTTCCAGATAGGAGGAAGTCGGAGGGAAGAGTAAGTAGTTAAGAGCACTGACTGCTCGTCCAAAGGACCTGAGTTCAATTCCCAGCACCCATATGAAAATTCGAAACTGTCTGTCATTACAGTTCTAGGGGACCTGACACCTGCGTACAGACATACATGCAGGCAGAACACCAATGTACATTAAAAAAAACCCCACCAATCTAGGATTATTACATTAAATAAAATTAAGGTTTATGGGTCTACAGTATATTACAATAGAATTGTCTTTTAAAGAGTTGGGGGTGGGGAAAGCCCAAAGTTAAGGAAAGAGATGCATTTGGGGCAAATCTATGCTTTAAAATTAATGAAGTTAAAATTAACTGGCAAATATAGTGGATAAAGAATATATTGGCCTTAGGGAGAATATGAAATACATGAAATATGAATGTCCTTAGGAGAATATGAAAAATGGAATATGGGACCATGTGGATACCCTAGAGGCACCTTGGCATTCAGAGTGGCTGAAGAAGATTAGATAAAATAATAAAATAGGGAGAAGAGGACCAGCCTGAGAGAAAAATGAAAAGGGAGAAATCGTTCTCACAAATACAGATATTGGCAGAATAGCAGGAACGTGATGAGTCTGATTTTTTACCTTAACTTATATAAATCCAAGGCATCGTTTCCCTGTCTCCCGAATGCAGACAGAAGACACCAGCTATCTGTGTCAGAGCACGTGGACAGCAGCATCTGGTTCATCTATAGACTCACGTTGGTCTCTCATCTTCAGTTCCAACAGGGGAATACAGGTAGGCCTACGGCGATGTCTGTACACAGACATTAGACGTTACATCTTTACAGGTGTTAGACTTGTGCAGCTTTGCATGACAGCAGCCTGCAAGCAAGCATGACAGCCATCTCAGGGGAAGACACTTCATCATGCCATTAAAGTGATAGCAAACATTGAAATGAGACAACCTGGGTTAAAACCGGCCTTGCATTCTCTGCAAACCCACCAACATGAACATGATGCTCATGGAAGATGATCTCACGATGCAAAACTTCAAGTATGCCAGGGGGCAGCAAGACTCTGATTGAAGCACATGGACTTCCAAATAAATGGGAATTCTTATTGGGTGTTGTTAAAATAAGTAATCTATGATACAAGCCTGGCTGGGTTCTTAGGAGTTTTAGTAAATCCTGTGGGTGTAAGAGGGCTCTAGAAAAATTGAAATATGTTGTCCAATTTTGAGATATTCTGGGAAAGATTAGAATGATTCAGACCACACTGACTTACTTTCTTCTTGGTTCTTTCTGTGCCTGTAACCGCATCAGTCCTCATCCTGAGCATCTCAAATTCTGCCCATTCTGTTGCTCCACACTATGGTGAACAGAATTGAGCCAGGATTGGGATGAAAAATTATATCTAAAAATCAACCTCAGAGGATGTTTTAGCACATTGTGGGAAAACAAACATTCTCAGAAGAGTTTAAATATGCAAAAGTAACAGTTACGCCAATTCAGTAACACATAACACTGGCTATAGACAGTGAGCTTGAAAAGATGCTCTGAATCCTACCATGTTATGTACAGTGTTGCTGACATTGGTGATGTAAATGGCTAAGAGTTGAATCTCTCAAGTTGTCTCTGTGATTAAATTATAATAAAAATAATATAGTGGTAGATATTCTACTCCTGTCTTATGCATATTATACTCTAATTTTATCATTCATTTGGCAAAATATCCTATATTTCATATTTCTGTCCATGGCTAGCCCTTGGTAGCTGGCTTGATGTATTCACAAGTGAACAGTGGTCCTCATTGTCATTCACTATCCTGTTTATTTCTCACCCCAAGATGCTCCCGCACTTTTTTTCTTAAATATGGATGACACATAAGGTGCAATCCCATTTATCTATTGGTAATGTCATGCAAGAACTAATGTTTGAACTTTATTGATAAAGGTGATAGTAAATCTTCTAGGAAGAAAGTGCTGGATCAAAAGATAGAAATATGGGGCTGGGAGATAGCACAGTCCATGGAATGTTTGCTTAGCACACATGAGGCCCTGGGCTCAATTGCTAGTACCACATCATATACCAGTAATTCCAGGATTCAGGAGTCAAAGGCAGGAAGATTAGAACTTCAAAGTAATCTCTGACTACATAGTTTGAGGTTAGCCTATATGAAATTGTCTTAAATATATACATACATATATATGGTATAAAATATTACTGTTAGTATAAGTTTTTAAATTACCCTGCCAATCAAAATGCATTCTACAAAATAGTGATGATTTATATTTACTTTTTACTCAGTAATACATCGAACGTTAGAACTTGATAAAAATGTTTCTATTTGATACCTGAATTCAAGAATATCAAATTTATTAATGGGGTTTAAACATGATTTTTGCATTATATTAGTAATAGATAAATGGAATGGCACCATATACTTCATGCCTAGAGCCTTTCTACTAGATGTTTCCGGTGGTTCTTATCATCACCTTTGGAGCCCCACACAGTTTCTCCCCTTGCTATTCAGATCTCAGTTCACATATTACTTCCTTAGCAAACAGCACATGGTCAGGCATTGCGATGCATGCCTGTAATCTCGGCTGCACCCAGAGGCAGGTATAGGAGGTTTATGAGTTCAGGGCCACGCTCAGCAACTAGCCTGAGTTGCATGAGACTGCTTAGCAGAAACAAAACCAAAACAACCAGAACAGAACCAACTCAACAAAACCACCTGTAAGGCAGATGATGGTGGGTGCTTCACACCCTGTTGATTGTATAATGAATTGATCAGGAACTCTGTCTTGGAGTTAAGTAGGGATGTGGACAGATCCTGGCAAGCAAATGGACAATGTAAATACAAGGTACGAGTGACCCAGTGGCAGTAAGGGAACAACCAACAGGTTTTGATTATGAGAGTGGCACGATTAAATTATCTCCAGGCTTGCTCTCTACCTTTAAATAGGGTTACATGACAAATTTTATTTTAGATAACACACATGCATGCCAGGGATGTAACGAATTAGTAAAATCTAGCATCGGATATCTTCAGTGTAATTTTCACAAAGCCTTTATGATTGATTTCAGGTGTTTTACAGTGAAATTTGTATCACGTTCTAATGTTCCATATATCATCAGATTTTAGAATATATTTTGTTCTGGACATTTAATCTAAAATTCATACTAGCAGTAATATTGTATACTATAATGTTATGGCTACTGTTTTGTTTTTTTGAGACATAGTGCCACTTTTTAGCTCAGGGTCACTCCACCACTTTACTGCCTCTGCCTCTGGAGTCCTGGAATCGAAGAGACAGATATTATACTAAGATACCTGCTGCTCCTCAAGTATGTGATATTAGAAAATTTATGATTAGGAAGGTAAAATTTAGAAGAATTGATGGAACATAGTATAATGCGATATGACCATAAAAGGCTTACTAAAATGTGCATGGCCTATCAGCTAGTATTTAACACGATGTCCATATTTCTATAAAACTCCCGTGGCATCGAGAGAGTCAGCACTTGTTTATTGAGGCATCTTGATGTTTGCAGAAAAGCCAGTGGACATGAAAGGGTCATTGATGCCATGACACATAACTGCTTTTGGCCTCAAAAAGAAATGACAGCAGCCGAGGAGAAATTCTAGTGTCACGAGTTCAAGATGGATTTGACAGAGGAGCTGTTCTGGAGAAATATCGTTTTTTAAAGTATTGACCCTGTAGGAGGAAGAAAACATCTGAGGGACAAGTAGAAAAAGAATAAAATACTAGGATTTGGTACTCACGTAAGGGAGGTTATATCTGCAGGGAAAAGTAAAAACATTAGAAACAAGACCAGAATTTTCTTTATAGGTATAGTTGCTTACATTTTCTCAAGACCATACTATTTATACTTGAAATGAAAATATACCCTAATAGGTAGAGAAAAAGGTTTTATAGTGTGTCTGGACCTGCTTAATAAATGCCATTCTTCACAGTGAATCTCATAGAAAATGTCCGAATGCCTCTGTGTAACCATTGCTATCTTTGTCTGAGACTCACTAGACCAGGCTGATCGAATTTCCTACTCTTCTAAACTTTTGAGGAGAAAATAGTATACACTCAGGGTAGAAACTCAGATCAGGCAGAACGGGAAAGGACAAATAAAGTTGAGTTTTGTCTATGTACATGAGAATAGTCAAAAGGCAGACGCTGTCAGACACGGAGACTTCAACTGAATTGAGAAAAATGCTTCGTCCTCAACAGTGCTGACATCTTTCAGTCTGTTTTCTTAATGCAAAATAGTATGTAGCCCATCTGATGAAAGGCTTGAAGGATTAAGGACATTGCACCCTGTCAGGTATGATTCACTCCATGAGGTAAGGAAGCTGCGAGAGATAAGGTTAAACTAATGTTTCCATTGCAAGGATTGTAGTTTGTGAGTCCTCATAATATCTCAGAGTCAAGCACTGTTTGCCTTATAGCAATTTTACTGTATAGGAAATGAAGGGGGGGATTCAGGCATTCATGTAATTTAACCCAAAACACAGGTTTGCTTCAGTTACCTGTTTTCAGATGACTGGTTTCAGGGTCCTGTGATTTCTATTAGTTCCAGCCATTCTCCACATCTCTTCACAGTTACCGACACCTTGGCAGTTCTCGGGACATGGTTTTTTTTTTTTTTTTTTTTTTGTGGTTTGCATCTTGACATTCTGTCACTGAACTGTGCTCTGGGCGACCTGAAATTTCAAGATTCTTCAGCAGAACAGTATGAGTAAGTTGCATGTCAATTGCACTCGTCAGGGTGGGAGGGGGTAGCTGAAGGCTTAGGGGAGGGCAGGGCAAATTGCTTAGCTGGTCCTTTCGATTATTGATGAGCCGGCTGAATAATCCAGAAAGGGACTGCCTACCTCCCACAGCAATGTATTTGCTGATTAACTCAAGGAAGCTGATGCCAAGTGTGCTGAGAGTCAATGCATTGCACCAGAAAAATCTGCTAACGGATTATCTTATTAGCAGAATGGGACCACGAGAGAAAGACTGATGTTCGCAGGAACTAGGCATCCGCGACACAGCTTGCAGCACCGTAACCTTAATGAAAGTATGAAAATAAAACACACGCGCATCCAACACTGAAGATTTAATGTTGTTAAAGCAGGTGCTTTAAAAGGTAGGGGGAAAAAAACCAACAGTGAGATGTAAAGCAGGGGGAACTCGAAACTGACAGCATGTATTTCAAAGCAACAAACTTGTTGACCTATATTTGGAAACAAACGAAGAACTGTAAAGACCATGGAGAGATTCCTGGTTATTGCTGGAGAGTAGGTCACTGGGGCCTTAACAAAAGCTGTGAGGAAATGTTTTGATAGACTGGCAAAAGCGGCGGCCAGGCACATACTCTGATCTTGGCAGGATTTTAATTGCTTTGCTCTTGATTGGCATGCAACCATGTTCAAATGAGAGAAGAGAACATATTTCGGAGCTATTTCAAGGATTGCTTTCTGATACACTTCATTGAACAGCTTAGGTGGTTAGAGGCTATTTTGGACGATAGCCTAGAAAAGGCTCTGAGAAAGATAAATAAGTCTGAAATAGAAGAAAGTTGCTATCTTCTACCCCAATCACAACACCCTTCATCTGAAAACACTCCAGAGATGTCAAGGAAGAAACAAATACATTCCAGGGGAAAAAAGACTGCAGAATCCTAATTGACAAAACCTCGAAAATGCTTCGGAAAATTTTGATTGTACTCCTGACACAGACGAATCGTAACAGTGGAAGCACATTCTCCTTTGTTCTGCAATGTGAGGTACTTGTGTGCTTCTGTGGGGGTGGCGTGCATGCACGTATCCACACAGAAGATTCAAGAGATAAAATGAACAAAGGCTCTCTGTGGCTTGCTTTGTTTCTGGACTCCCTAAAACATAAACTAAGACGTGGCATGTTAGGACGGGAGCAAAAACTAGCCTGTTGCGAGTTCTTGACAAGATGCCTGGTGTCCTGTTATTTTCCCTGAGGATTCATGACCCTACCATACATCTCTGGAACAAAGGAGTATTTAAGACCCGGGATAGATCATTCATAAAAATTCTGTGTTTTTCTTTATGATTGTATCAGAAGCTCAGAGTTCACTGAGAAAGAAAATCAATAAAAAAAAAAATCTACCCCAAGTACCCCGAAGGACTTTGTAAAGCCTGTACTCCTGAGCACTGTGGTTCTGTACATAATATGCTATAAACTTGGCTCCTTTTAAAATTCATATCCACCTATGGAATTACACTATTTTCTGAAGTAAAGGTATATGAATTCATCCTCTCTTGTATGATTCATGGTCAGGTAATGTATGTGTGTATGGGTTTGTGTGTGTGTGTGTGTGTGTGTACACGAGGTCACTGTACAACCTCAGGTGTTGTTCTTCTAACACAACCCCATTGTTTTTGAGACACTGGCTGGGCGCCATCCTTGGGAAGGTCATCCTGGGCTGTATAAAAAATGGCAGCTGAGCAAGCCATGAGGAGACAGCTAGCCAACAACATCCCTCCAGTCTCCACTTC
This sequence comes from Tokudaia tokunoshimensis, assembly GCA_036184795.1. Lineage (NCBI taxonomy): Eukaryota > Metazoa > Chordata > Mammalia > Rodentia > Muridae > Tokudaia > Tokudaia tokunoshimensis. The sequence goes on from BTHU01000015.1 coordinate 60,173,125, forward strand.
AGTTCCTGTCTCCAGATTCCCATCTGAGTTCCCTCCTGGGCACTCATTGTCTAGGAGGATGGACTGAACCCTAAAAGGTAAAATCAACACTTTTCCCCCCGACTTGATTTTTGGTTTGTATTGTGTTACAGCAATGGCCTGAACTGGAACAGCTTGCCTCTCCAAACCACTGCTTTATAAGGAACTGGACTTTAAAAGAGTTGATAGGTATTTCAGGTCTAAGTGTTACTTATGAATCTGCTCAGATATCTTTCATTGGAACTCGTATTTTGTTCCCATATTTGTCTTTTCGTCTTTGGGTACGAATATTGGTAGACTGACAGTTAATAAGGAAATGAATCTTTGTTTTTCTTCAGTCTATCAGTGGTGGCACTGTCCCCAAAGCTGAAGCAGCACCCTCTAAGTGGACTCTAGTCCCTTCCTGCCCACTTTGGTCTCTTCTCCATCACTGAGTCCCTTTCCTTGGATCTTCACTTGTCTTTGGTATATTAGTTTTTCTCTCAGCAGTTTCATTCCCCCATGTTTTCATTATCCTAGCAATTAGTTGATGTCAAAAAGATATCAAGTGGTCATTGTAAACAGTTTGCAAGGTTTAAATTGCATGTGCTCTGAATAACATTGCAGCTCCGGTGCCGCTATTTCAGGTTCCTGGAGGCCTTGAACCCCTTTCTCACTCAGGGTGTCCACTCCATATCCCCCACCTGTCCGCAGTTCATTTAAATCTGATTCATTGCCTAGAGTGGCTTTCTATTCACAATGCCTGGGTTCAAAAACCTTCATTTTACTTAGTAATATCGTCAAAGCAGAGGAGCTGGGACATTGGTGAGTGGGATCCACCAGGAAAGCCATTTAAGGGAGAGGAGAAAGGGTGACAATATAGGGAAGCACAGACAATCAATGACTCAGTCCCTAAGAACAGTATCTGCCTGAGAAGTTGTGAAGAGAGAAACGAATGTCATTCGAGTCTTACTGTCACACCTCAAGCGGCAGAAGTTACAGTAGTCACAGCGCATAGTAATGAGAACAGATTTCTAAGATGTACTGTTTGTGGATTTATGTATAGGAACAAATGGAACACATGTACTGTCTGTGGTGTCCAATGTCCACTAAAGACAAGTCTTGCAGAGGCAAAAGCTGAATGCCATAATTACTGTGACAGTTACCATTGTCACTTTGACAGGACCAAGGTGACAAGTCTCTGGGTGTGCTGTGAGGGAATGTCTCCCTTACATTAATTGAGACAGAAAGATCTACTCTATAAGTAGGTCGTACCTTCCTGAGGTCTTTCCTCTAAGACAGAAACAAAAGGGTAGGAAGCTAACTGAGATAGAATGCTAGTGGTAGAATGGAGAAATGGGGAACAAGGAAGCAAGACAGAATGAAGTGAAAATCATACTTAGTTTCCTTCTTTGCCTTCCACTTGCTTGCTCCTTCTGCCAGGTTCATTTCATAAGATATTTTCCTCCATCCACACATTATTAGTTAATAGTTCCTCAGTTGTGTTTTTGTTAATTTTTTTATTTCTTTGGTGTTCCATCTGACTTTAATCATTGCTCACTCCCTAGAGGATGGATCTCAGATCTGTCCTCGAAATGTGTGGCTCAGGTGCAGATTCATAAGCATTTCAAAGTCACTGTGTCTAAGCTGGATCCCACTGTAGTCCTCATCAGGCCTGGTCTTTCTTTCTTCTGCGTCTCCGGCTTCCATTTCCAGAGGCCTATGCTGGAGGAATGGCAATCATCCCCACTTTGTTTCAGTGCCTACACTAATGCATTTGTCCCTCAAGCCATATAGATTCAGCATCTTAAACCCCTCTCAGATCCAGCCTTGTTCTCTGTTGCCACTGCCACAGTCTTTCAGTGGTCTACTGCCTCCATTTGAAGTCCCTTGGCCTAAATTCTCTTCCACGTTATAGCTGAAATGCAAACTTAAATCATACAAATTTCCTTCTTACTGATGCTAAACTTCTTCTCAGAGCTTTCAGGACAAAGATAAACATCTGATCTGAGGGTTTTATATCCTGGCTACTCCATTTGTGTGTGTGTGTGTGTGTATGTGTGTGTGTGTGTGTGTGTGTGTGTGTGTACTGTGCAAAATGGTAGCTATTGTATGTTGCTGGAGTTCACCAAGAAACTGTCTCTGGAAGCTGGACCGCCTCTCTTCCCATTCCAGACTGATCCATGTCTTTGTCACAGTGTCCTTCAAGGTCCCTTGTCTGAGGAATGGTAGGCCCTAAATTCCCTAACAAGAAGGAAAGCCCAATGATAAAATCTTTTTTGTCTTCAAAACTAACTAGAGGGTAAACCATTTCCAACAGAGGTTGCTATTGTTTATCCATAGTGTAAACATGACAACAGTGGGGAAAGGTCAGCCATCAAAGGCTTAGCCATACAGAGATGGGATGCCTAGCTTACTGCTTCAACCTTCCTGTACTGTTTCTGCGGTACCTTACAAGCTTTCAATTTTATATTTTACTTCTCATTGCTTTTCTCTATCTGCTAATGGCTATTTATTATTTGACTTTTGCTGTCTATGCTAATAAATAAACTCACCGATTCAAATTTGAAAGCGCACCCTCGTTTATAGACTAACTACAGGTCTTTACCTCTTCCTCACTTCTCAAAATCCAATCCCCCTGTCTTACCACCAGATCCATAGCCCACCCTCTGCTTCCCCTTCCCCACAGCTCCAATAGATCATGCAGATTTTCCCGTCTACACTTCCTTTTTCCAACTCATCATTTATCTGGGCCCCAAAGCCAGCTGCCAACTCCAACAAGCATTCCCTGGGATTCCACCAGTGCAACCTGCCACAGAAGTGAGTGAAAACAAAACAAAACAAACAAACACAAAACCAAAAATCCCATCTAACAAAGATAAAACTAGCTATTAGCACCTAAAATTAAAATCATCCCAAACTCAGATGTTAAGATGTCATTGTAAAAATATAATCATTAAAAGACAGAACAATATATCTCCATGAGAGCCCAGAATAGGCTTTACCAGAGTAGGCCCTGAGTAAACTAACATAGCAGAAGCAGAAGACAAAGACCTTAAAGTAGACTTCATAATTATGATAGAAGTTCTTAAAGAGAAAAATGAATAAATCCCTTAAAAAAATCTATGAAAACAAACAGTGGAAGGAAATGACTGGAGCTGTTCAAGACCTGAAAGTAGAAGTGAAATCAATAATGAAAACCCAGTTTGAGGGCAATCTGGAAATGAAAAACTTAAGAACTTGAACAGAAGCATCAGAGTCAAAACTCAACAACCTAATGTAAGCAATGGAAGAGAGACTCTTAGGCATTGAAGACACAATAAAAGAAAGATATCTCAGTCAAAGGAAATGTTAAATTAAAAAAAAAAAAAACAAACAAACCTCCAGACACAAAACATCTAGGAAAATCTGAGACACTCTAAAAAAAACTACATCTTAGAATAATAGGAATTGAGAAAGGAGAAGAAACCCAGGTCAAAGGCACAGAAAATATTTTCAGCAAAATCACAGAAGAAAATCCCCGTAACCTAAAAAAGAAGGTGCCAATAAAAGTACAAGAAGTGTACAGAATACTAAATAAAATGAAGCAGAAAAGAAAGTTCCCTTGGAACACAACAATCACACACTAAACATGAAGAACAATAAAGGAATATTAAAAGCTACAAGGGAAAAGACCAAGTGTCATACAAGTTCATAAAAAAAAAACCACTACTTTAACTTAAATTGTATGTTGACCCTGACATTCTGATCACGGGAGACTACAATGCTCCACTCTTGCCAACATCAAGATAAAAACTAAATAGAGAAATGTTGGAGTTAACTAACAACATAAACCAAATGAACCTAACAGATATTTACAGATCATTTTACCCAAAGGAATAAAAACAAGAATGTACTTTCTCCTTAGCACCTCATAAAACATCCTACAAAACAACATATATTTTATTTTCCCCCCACATTATTGCCAGTACTTGCCATTTTGAATGCTTAAAATAATAAGTAATTTAACTGGAGTAAAGATGGTAGCTCATTAGTGTTTTGATTTTTATTTCTTGTGATGTAATAATATCGAACATCTTATATATCCTTGGTAGCTATTTGTAATTCCTCTTTTGAGAATTTACATTTACACAATATTCTCATATGTGAATGGTTTTAGCCTTCTACTTATTTATTTGCTCTTATTTGATATTGGTATAGCCCATTCTGGCTATTTAGTAACTTTTCTGTTGCTGTGAAGAGACAACATGTCCAAGACAACTTTTATTTTTTTATTTTTTTTATTTTTTATTTTCTAAGTTTTTTTATTTACATTCCAAATCATTTCCCCTTTCCCGTTTCCTCCCTTCCCAAAAGTCCCATAAGCCCCCTTCCCTCCCTCTTTTCCCCATTCAACCCTCTCTCGCTTCTCTGTCCTGGCGTTCCCCTACATCCAGTCTTTCCAGGACCAGGGGTCTCTCCTTCCATCTTCGGGGGTTTGCTTACAGTTTCAGAGTGTGAGTGTCTGAGCCTTGTGGTTGGGAACATGGTGCAGGCAGGCAGGCAGGCATGACTTTGGAGCTGGAGCTGAGAGCTTACACCTAAGATTTGCTTTGACTTGGACTATTGAAGCCACAAAGCTTAGTCCTAGTGACACACCTTCTCCAACAAGGCCACACCCCCTAATCCTTCAAAGATTGTTCAACCAAATAAGAATCTAACATTCAACTATATGAGCTCATTCTAATTCAAACGATAACATGGCTTTAATTTTTAATTATTTTTCCAATTGCCTGTGCAATCACCCCCAGATGTTTCTTTCTTTTTGAATTCCTTACACACTGTTATTTACTTTCTATTAGACAATTAGTTTGTAAACATCCCCCGCCCCTTTTCACTCCCTTGGTGTTGATTTTGCTATGTAGCTTTTTAGTTTGATATAATCCCATTTATCCTTTTCTGTTTGTTTTCTATGCTTCTGGGAATACTTTTCAGAAAACTATTCTCTTACCAATGTCTTAATGTATTTCCTAAAGATTTCAAAATAATTTATTGGGGGGAAGGCGACTTCTTCAATAAACAATAGTTTAAACAAAACAGAACTGAATAGTTGTATACAAGATGGAAACACATCCCCTCCCTCTCATTCTGTGCAGAAAGTTACCTAAAATGTACCAAAGACACTAATGTAAGACCTGAAATCCTGAAGTTCCATATGGTATAAAAGAAGGTTAATATTGTATTTTCCCACATCATGAACAAGGTGAGTTACATAGACATTATATCTTAAAATGTTGCCAGGAGGACTGGAGAGATGGCTCAGTAGTTAATAGCACTAACTGCTTTACCAGAGGTCCTGAATTCAATTCCCAGCAACCACATGGTGTCTCACAACCATCTGTAAAGGGATCTGATGCCCTCTTCTGGTATGTCTGAAGACAGCAACAGTGTACTCACATGTTAAATAAATAAATCTTTAAAAAATATTTGCAAGAATATAAGAAAGCTTCATAGTATATATGTTAAGTGAAAAAAGATAAAAATGTTAATCTGAAGTTCAAAAGTGGTTGTTTCTATGAATATAGTTTTCTGAATTATAAAAGTTTTAAAGAAGTACTTATTTTTCTTCTTTCATAACTGTGAAAAGTATTTTTTTTCAGTTTTTAAAAATTAATTATTGTATTTATTTACATCCCAAGTGTTGCCCCCCTCCCCCTTCCCCCTCATACAGTTCTTCCCCCTCTCCCCTGCCCCCTTCACCTCTGAGAGGATGCCCTTCTTGGGTAACCCTCCACCTTGGAGCATGAAGTCTCTACAGGATTAGGCACATCCTCTCCCCTGAGGTCAGACAAGGCACTCCTCTGCTACATATGTGTGTGTGGGGGGGGGGAGGGGCAGGTCATGGACCAGCCAATAGACAGAATCAATTTTGGGTTGAAAGTTTTGTAGATGGATTGATGTCCCCATCCCTCCACTAGGGGTTCTGTCTGACTACTGGAGGTAGTCTCTTCAAGTTCCATATCCCCACTGTTGGGCATTTCCACTATGGTCACCCATATTGAGTCCTGGGAGCCTTCCCCATCCCAGGTCCCTGGGATTTTCTAGAGGTTCCGACCCCTCATCCCTGGCAGCTGCAGATTTCCATTCATTGTCCTAGTCCTCTGGGCCTCTCTTCTGTCTCCCCCTGTACTTGGTCCTGCCCCTCCTTATCTTCTCCCCACAATCTCCTGTCCCGGTTCTTCCCTCCCTCTGCCTCCCATGATTATTTTGTTCCCTCTTCTAAGTAGGATTTAAGCATCATTACTTGGGCCTTCCTTCTTGTTTAACTTCTTAGGGTCTGTGGGGTGTTTCATGGGTATTCTGTACTGTTTTGCTAACATCCACTTATCAGAGAGTACATACCATGCATGTCCTTTTGAGTCTGGATTACCTTACTTAGGAAGATATTTTCTAGTTTTATCCATTTGCCTGAGAAATTCATGATATCCTTGTTTTTAATAAGTAAATAGTTTTCCATTGTATAAATGAAGCACATTTTCTGTAGTAAAAACTACGTTTAAAGTTTACTTATTTCCCTGATGATTTGCCTAGAGATGTTATAGAATGAGTCTTAGAAAGGATTTTAGTAACATTTGAAGATGACATTGGTGTTTGGGTGCTAGTTGGTTTTAAGTTTCTGCTGGTTACCAGTCAGGAGTAATTATATCGCCTTAATCCTACTTTTGAATTGTTAGTTTGATCACCATCAAGAGCATCTGTTTCACGTCAACAATCCTAAAACCTGTTTGATAATATTTACTGACAATTAAGGTCTTAACTAAGAAATAGCAACAGGGAGTAACGCTGCCTTTGAATATAGTCAGCAGCAAAATGAACAGCAGTAGGGGACTGATTGGATCACTTTTATTTAACACTTTCTAGCTTCATCTTTGACATTTTCATTAGTGAACACAAAGATCATACTGGCACAGTTCTCAGGTAGCTCAGAGCAGAAAGTGCTAAGCACATCGGAAACGGTGACACACATAACTCTGTAGAAAAACAAAGGTATATATGTAGGATTTCTGAGGATGTGGTTGTTTAGAAAGCTATGTAATACTTCTTGTTTTTATGTTTATTTTGCCCAGTCCTTAATATAGCACAATGTATTTGTGTAAATAAATCATTTGATGCTTAATATTTAGGAATTTATTGGAATCGTGTTTGCATTATTTAGACGATCATAAAATTTTCCTAATATTCTGAGGTAAGTTTATTTTTCAACTATTGGAAAAGTTTGTGCAAATAGAAAGAAATTTTCCCAATGCCATTGCCAGTTACTAAAAACATAATGACAAGGAAAACAAGAATTAGCATGATAAATACTGTTTGAACATATATAAAGTTAATATATGTTATATACAAATGTTATATATATGTATATGTGTGTGTGTGTGTATGTGTGTGTGTGTATAATTATGGAAAAATTGGTAAAAAGATAGGACCTTGTTGAGTTTTCCTCACATGATGCCCTTGGTACTTTGACTGACAAGTGCCTATTATTTTAATTCTTGAATATTAGTGAGTATCTGTGTACAGGAGATGTAGCCTTCTTGTGAAGGACTTTGCTAGCACTTGAGAGGCCCTGGGTTTTATCAACCCCAGCATCACAAAAATAGGAAAGAAATAGCTAGAGAAAAACATGTGGAATGTATAGTTAAGTAGAAAATTATTCTCTCATATTATTGAAATTAACATTTAATTAATAAGTTGTGAGCTGGTTTCTAATGCTCTTGGAGCTGTAGTTCAGCCACACAGCTGAGCCTTGTTTGTAAATGCATTAAAACCCAAATAAAGACAATGATAAGCATAGAGCAGTGAATGTATTCTCATTTTTCCCTTTTCAATGATTCTGCAATAATATTTAAGCCAAAATATTTGTCATTTGCTATAGAGGATTAAGTTTTGTGCATCATTGTTACTAGTGGAAACAAATTATTTAAAGACAGGGCATCATATCATTCTTTTGAAATACGTTCCTTTGTTACACAGAGTATAAGGGTGTGTGAGTGCAAAGTCAACATTGTCAAGAAGTTAAGGAGGGTGAGGATTAGTCACATAGAGCTGGTAAGGGGAGCACAGAAAGCAATGCCTTCTCTTAACAAAGAAAGCATGAAGGTTGGTGACAAAGGGGCTGCATATACTCATATAGGAAAACACTTCGATAGGCACACTGTCTGATCAATAGAAGAGGTGCGATCATGCAAACCCTTGATGTAAGATCATAGTTAAAGACCCAAGGTGGCAGGCACATTCTTGGGGTTGCTTAGTTTAAGGTCACGGGACACATATTTGAAAGATTAGAATAGCAGATGGGGCTACTTCTAGCCACACTTGACTTGCATCGTTGAAGAAGCAGACAGGAATACTTGTGAACCTGCTCAAATTCTTTCTCCCTAAAAGGTTTCCGTGACAACAGAAGGAAAGGATGCTTTGAAGGTGCTTTAGTAGAGGAGTTAGCCTGTACACATACTGACTACGCTTACGTGCAAACCCTCTGAGCTCCAAAGTGGGCAGAGTATGTGTGCTAATCAACCAAGGCATGAGAGAATCCTGAGAGATTTTGGGATCAAATTTCATAGGTTCATATCTTGGCAAAGAAACATCTTTTCTGGGTGACCCCTGCAAGTTACGCTGCACTTATCACCTTGAGTTAGCCCCATATTGTTTAAACAGAAGGATTAAACTGTGACTTTAGCAAAAGCCAGAAGACTAGCAAAATACAAGCTACCATTTTAAACCACTTTGTTTCTTTCCCTTATCTGTCTTAACAGTATGAGAAAATATCTCACAACACAAGCAATTTCAGCATTTGCCTGTAACTTTCATGAATCTTAGATTGTGTGTGTGTGTGTGTGTGTGTGTGTGTGTGTATTCACATATATGAAGGAAGTGAAATTAAATGTGCTTATTTAAAATGGGATAGTCATGTTACGGTGACAAGAAAACGGATTTAAAGGTGAGAGGGCAAAGTCCCTGAAACCATCACTCCTCCATACTGCGAGATTGAAAAGACAAACAGGTTAGAGGGCTTCATCAACTGAGAAATTGAAATACAATATAAATCTGGTGAAATGCCATCTCTCTAAATTCCAGAAACATCTCAGCTAGAACACTCTATTCAATATCAGAAAGAGTATGCATGATGGCTCACGGTTAGAGATTGAGAATGTATTCTGGTAGACACTTAAGCAGGCAGAAAAAGATGAGACTGGTAATATAGTGTGCAGTAATCATTCCAAACAAATCAGATATTTTCTTGTATTAATGTTTATAAATTAAGATAATGCACTCACTGACAGAAATTTTTTCAATTTATTTGAAAACTCAATAATGTGTTCTCAGCATTCCAGTCGAAGGATAATTGGCTTTAGGGGCAATCCTATCAACTTTTAATTAATTCCTTAGAAGTCTTGAAACAGAAGAGAGAGCATAAAGTAATTCTATAAATGGGTCATACGACCTGTCTTTCACTCAAAGTCAGATTCAAAAAGGAAGTCTATACCTGTAATACTTCTACATTTTAACTAATAGTTTATATCACCAAAAATTCTCAGAGTTGCAGTAGGAAAAGAGATATGCCTATTTCCTTTTCATTGAGCTGATTTCAGAAGAAAAGTTTCAAAAATCAGGATGAATTAATCAAGTCAGTTTTCTCAAGAGAACTCTTAGTGAGAAAAATGATGATCTCAAATCCTTTAGAAAAAGAATCATGAAGGAATATTTAACTAAACTAATATTTGTACCTAACAAATTTATCAACACAAAAATAGCAAAAGTTTTCTTTCCAAAGCAGTACTTTTGTGCTCATAAAATTGTGGTCACTGGGTTAGTGATGCATTTTAGATTATAGAAAATACTGGAGCCCAGAGCTAGAGAAATACCTTAGTAGTTAAGCATGCTTGCTGGGCAATCATGAGGAGCAGATGGCTCTCACATAACTGGCAGTGTGTCCTGTGCATGCTCCAAGACCCTATCTTGGAAGTGGATGGAGACATGAGGACCACTGGTTTCTAGCTTAGCAGAGAAAAGGCAAGCTCTGAAGTCAGGGAGAAATCCTTCCTTAAAGGAATGGAAAGAGTCTGGGCAGTGGTGGCACATGCCTTTAGTCCAAGCGCTTGGGAGGCAGAGGCAGTTGAGTTTCTGGGTTCAAGGCTAGCCTGGTCTACAGAGTGAGTTCCAGGACATCCAGGGCTATACAGAGAAACCCTGTCTCTAAAAACCAAAAACCAAAAACCAAACCTCCCCCCCCAAAAAAAAAATTGGAATGGAAAGAAAGTCATAGAGGACACCTGATAGCCTCTTCTGGCCTCTGTATGCACTTAAGCATATAAACATGTGAGAGAGAGAGAGAGAGAGAGAGAGAGAGAGAGAGAGAGAGAGAGAGAGAGAGAGAGAGAGAGAGAGAAGTCACTTAAAATCCTCTTCTCTTAGAGGATTTTCATAATTACAAGCAGGCTTATTTGATCCATTTCACGTGATGCACACTAATGTGCCTATTTCAGCTATATCGTTTTCAGTAAATTTTCCATCCGTACTTTTCACCACCACTCGATCCTAAAAAGGAACAGGGTTCAAAGGACAAAGGATTTTTTTTTCTTTCAGCAAGATGGTTTCAAAACATATGTAGATGAAGTTCAGTTGCTTTCCCATAAGGTCTGAGTGTTACTACCCAGGTAGTAAAGGACACCATTTGCCCTTACTCAGGAGAAGTCCGGTGACATTAGATCACTAAGGAGTGTGACATAGTCATTCATTCAGACCAGCAGCTGCTAAACTTAGGAAAGGATTCAGGCTCGCTAGTGTATTTTAGCATTCCTTCCCAAACTATATTACAGATCTAGACCCTGAAGTTTGTGCTACTATTTCTAAATGAAAAAAAAAATCTCTCAAATTATAGATGAAGGGAATCAGTAGAAATAGCTACAACTGGTGTTGGCTAAACATATTAACAATGCTTCGAGAAGAACCATCCTGAACTCAACACTGACCTTTGGAGGAGGCATAGAATAGAAACGGGTGGAAAAGTTATCATTAGTGTTGTAGCTGAAGGCATGGCTGAAAACACACAGCACATACATATTACTCTGTCTTGCAGAGACTGATCACTGTAATCCTATATTGTTAATGACTTGGACATTTAAACCATACGTTAAGCAAGCAAATTACAAGATTATGAAACAGCTACACATAAATAAGGTATCAACCATTTCATAGCACAGGAAAAGTCCTGATAAAAGGACAATTGCCATAGCCGTTTGGCTTCAGCTTGACATAATTGTAGCCATTTTGAATATCAGCCACTGTGACTGCCCCTGAGTTGCTGTGGTTGTTTCTCCCTAAGTAGTTTCCCAGCATAAATGAATAAATGAAGAAAACCATTCAAGCAGTACGCTGGGTTTACAAGTAGACCTTGGTGCCAGAAATCCATCTGATATTAGCTTGGGATAAAATGGGTATATTTGGTTTGGATGAAGTCACTCTTGACCGATTGCTCTGTTAGTCCTGTCTTCTGACTTAAGAGTCATGTGACTAGCGTTGACATGGTCCAGGCATTTATGTCTCATGTCCACAGTAAATTGTGTTCTGTGCAGTTCTGCATGTATCTGCCTCTTCTTCTGTCCCCTGGCACCTGGGGGCCTGCACAGCTCATGAAGAGGGAATGGGACTCCAGAAGGATAGGAAATCATCGATTATCTTTAAAAAGCACTTCTGTTTCTAAACCATCACTGTAGAAAATGATGCCATTTAATCAATTAATCTAATGAAACCCTCTAAGTAAATTATTCAGGTTTCTTTTTTTTTCATGTTTGCTTGAATGTTTCTAATAGTAAATTTTTAGATAGCTTAGGATTTATTTTTTTGTAGATCAGGAGGAAAATATTTTCAGCTTCAACAAAATAAATCTAATTCTCATTTTATAATCAGGGAATAAATCTTGCTTTGTACAACAATATCTCCTTTCCCAAAGCCTTTCTGTCATAGGTAAAGTGAATAAAATTAAAAACATGCCTGTAAAAAAACCTTGTCTTCCACTCATCATATCTCCAGGTTGACTGGCTTCCATAATGAATAACTCAGAAAGTATTCATCGTATTGCAAGTGATTTCATGCCACCCTCTTCATATTGGAGGAATAATACATTTGTTTGTCCTGTGAATGCATAGCCATATTCACATAAAAGATAAAATTGCTTTTACAATACATTAATTTTTTTTCTGTCTTGGCAGCTAAAGTATTATTTTTCCTAATATCATACATTTGCATAGCACTTTAGATTTCAAAGAATCTTGCGGATTTTTTTTTTTAACCACATCGAGCTCATCACGAACTGTGAGTTATGTTAAACGAATTTCTTCTTGAATACCTTCGTGTTTCCTTTAACTGCTGGGGTGCTTTTAAAATCTGGCTTTGGTATCATTATGCTAAATGGCACAGATGCACATACAGCCGTGCAGTTTTAATTTGCTGGGGTCAGACTGCTCACCCTTTCCTGCGCTGCTACAGCTGTGATGCGAGTTCCCAGAAAGGAATGCAAACGGAGCCGCCTCTGCGATGACTGTGGGAACACCCCAAATCTCCCTGAATTTTATTTTCTGCCTTATTGCATGCAATTTGCTCCTTCTCCTATATATTTTTTCACATCATTACTCCTTTTCAAGTTTAATCCATTAAGTGTTTCGTAGAGTTTCCCTTCAGTGTAATAGCCTGACCTGTTTAGAATACAAATTGTGTACCACGCCCACTTGCCTTGCCTTACCTTCTGCTGTACTTTGAAAAGTTGCTTGTGCGTATCATGAACACGGTTTTCGATGAGTCAGGTACTAAGTCGGCTCCGCCTGATGATTTTAGGGGAACCTACATTGAGGTCTCTGCTTTCTAGTTTGGACAAAGCTGTGACAGTTCCTGTACATTGGCCACTCTGATTCTGAACCCCTTTTACATGGTTAGGCATAAAGAGAAGATGTAGTTTGGGGGACCAGAGCATTCTTTTAGTTCTGGGCAGTATACAGACTTCTCTGTACCCCCAGGCTATAGATTAAGGAACTAGTGTGCAGCCGCCACCTTACAGAGTTATTTGCTTGTTGTGAGTACGTGCATGTGTTCTGTTGTATGTGTCTGTGGTACATGTATGTGTGTGGTATTTGCATGTGTGTATGCAAGTTGTGTGCCTGCGCATACGTGCAGAGACCAAGGCAGGATGTAGCGTGGCTTCCTCTATTTCTCTCTTCCTTAATGCCTTCAAAGACGGTGTCTCACTAAGCCGGAAGTCCCTATTTCAACTTGACTCACTGGCCAGCAAATTCTAGTGATCTGCCTGTTTCAACGCTCAGAGCTAGAGTTGCAAGCAGGGCCATCCCTGGGTTTAATGTGAGTCCAGGGGATTTGAACCTAAACCTTATGCTAGCAGAACAAACACTCTTACCCACAGAGCCTCTCTTAATACCCCCAGAACTCATTTTCGGTATTGTTTGTTGTTTGTTTGTTTGGTTGGTATGGTTTTTCTTCCGTTATTTATATACTTATTTATTTTCAGACAGGGTCTCATGTAGACCAGCCTGGCTTCAAACTCCCTATGCAGTGGGATGAACTAAACTTCTGTTCTTCCTGATCCTATCTCTTGAGTACTAGGACTCCAGGCACCTTCCTTTCCAGAGGACTTTGCTAGCAAGCACCGTGGGTTCATCGATGCTCCCACTTTGCAGTTTCAGCAGAATTTCAACCCCGATAACGAATCCTTAACATATTTTTCACTAGACAATCCTAACCTTATTAACTTAAATTTTATACTAATTTAGTGCTACGTTGAGTTAGGTTGATCCAGCATACAGTATGTTTCACACTTTAGTAGTCTGGAGAAGCTTAGCACAAATTACATTTCACATTAACCATCCTACAGTCATGAAAATGGAAGTATGCTCCAGGGTATTTGGTTAATTGCGCTAAAAATATATTCATGCCATTTGTGTAGGACATAAATGTACCAAAAGTACTTCTTTACGTAAAATACTGTAGTTTACAGTAGTTTCATTTCTTTGCTTTCCCATTCATTTATGATGTGAACAATAATGACGGTTTTGACCTTTTGCAAACCTAATAGGTTATATTTACCTTTCTTTCACTGTTTGCCAAGTGTTGGAGGAGATCAGCAAAATGATGCATACCTTTGTTGAAAGTCTTTGTTGCTGTTTTTTTTTTTTTAAAAACTGTATTTATTTATCAACTGTAATACGTTTTAGGATTATAGTAGCATCGAGGGGAAAACAAGTTTCTTATTGTTTTCAAATTCTTGGTATGTTACACTTTGAGATCCAGGGACAATAAATCCTATTCCCAGAGGTTATCAGAATTTTCACAATTTTGACTATTTTAAAATTATTTCTAACAAGAGCCAAAATTTCTTATTTCAACAAAACAGCCTACAGGAATGTTTATTAAAAAAGCAAACTTTAAAATTCATGTCTCACAGTACAGTAGTAGCCACTCATGGAATAGCAGGTGGACACTACCCACCTAAGGACCTGCTCAGCACTGAAAATTGATTATAGCTTGAGAAGGCATTCGAATGACTTGCTGTTAGAATGCATTTTGTCTTATTTTTAAATTACCTTATGCTTCTTTTTTCTAAATGTTATACTATACCATACCTACACTTATGTATTTACTATACTATACCTACACTTATATATTTACTATACCATACCTACACTTATATATTTACTATATCATAACTACACTTACATATTTACTCTACCATACCTACTCTTATATATTTGCTATTTATATACATGTATGCATTATGAGCTAGAATCCACATATGTGGGAAGATATGTATTTTTCTTTTCCTTTCTAAGCATGGGTGACCTCACTTTGTGTTATACATTCTAAGATCATCCATTTTTTCCTGTAAATTTTGGGATTTCACTTTTCTCTAGAGCTTGATAACATTCCATGTTATGCATGTACCAGGTTTTCATTATCCATTCATTTTTTGAAGGGAAGCTATGATGAATAGAGTAGCAATAAGCATGCGGGGGCTAATATTGCTATCATAGACTGAGGAGTGGCTGAGGTGTGCCTGCAGGAGTGAAAGGGCTGGGTCATAAGGTAGTTCCACTATTCTATTTTATTTTGAGGAACCTCCAAATTGATTTCCATAATAGTTGTATTAATTTGCACTATATCCAGTAGTGAAAAGGGTTCTTCTCTCTCCACATCCTCTTCAACAGTTGTTACAGATTTCTTAGTACTTGCCAATCAACAGGGTGGGATCTCAAGAATAGTTATAATTTGAATTTCCCTGATGGCTAGGGATGTTGAACATATCTAAAAACAGACATTGGCCATTTGTATTTCTGTCTAATTTTTAAACTGTCTATTCAGTTTGTTAATCCTTGTGTCCACTGACAGTTTTATTTCCTCAGTATTTAATTTCTGCATTGCTTTGTAATTTCTGGGATATGACTCTTTTCTACTTTCTTAGTACAGTCATAGACTTACAAATCAAGAAAAATTAAGTCAATAGTATGTGGAAGAGCTATTTAAATGCTGTTCACTCAAGACTTGAAGCCTGAAGCTTTGGTCTGTTCTTTTACACTGTATAGTTTAAAGCAGTACTACGCAGATGCTTGTTGTAACTGGATGTACACTTCTTTAAGGAGATGGTACAGAATTGCATTAGGCTTTAAAGAATCCATCCTTCAAAAATATACGGTCAATGTAGTACTTTCAGATATTCCAGGAGGCTTTGAGAAGACTCTAAAGTAGTTATAATTAGCAAGCTTCATAAGAAACAGTTGTGAGCTCCTCCCTCACATTATAGGTGATTCTTGAAATACTCTAAAATGCTTCCAAATGTTGATCAATCAAGTAGGCCATGTTTATTTTGTTTTGCCTTGCTTGGATTTTCTAATACCTATATTGAAAACATAAAGACATTAATATATCTTACGCCTAAAAAGCAACATATTCCACCATTCATTATGGTTTGGCATTTTATGCAGCATGCATTATTTCTGGTGCTTCTTGCATTCGCCGATAGACAGCCACGATAGTTTGCCTCGTTCATTATTTTATTCCCTTATAGACTTGACACAGTCTGCCACTTGGATGCGGCTTCCCTTTTGCACCCTCTGTCTTAGCAGTTTAAGATTTGAATTGTTAATGTGTCCTGATTATTACAAGCTCTGACTCATTGGATTCCATTTCCAAGGCTGGAAATAGGCAACTTGGTGAAAGAGAAATCACTAGTCCATTTGAATGCTAATTGCTACACAAGCCCTGTATACTGTATCAGAGCTTAGCATAAACATGGTCATCAGGGGAGGCAGAGAAAACATTAACATGCTCCCCAGGAGACTGAGCTCATTAGAACCTACACCGATCCAACAAAGAAGGAAATAGCCCTTCCTCTTCTTCATGTGCAGTTCATAGACTTTTCTGAGGTCTGAGGCTTTATCTTGCCTTAGTTTATTAGCCTTCTCAAAACTAGCTAGAAAGGACATGAAGATTGTTAAGCTCCTTAAACTACGAAAGCACTTGCTAAGACAAAATAATGACCAATGAAATAGAAAGAATTCTATGCTAGAACGAAGTCCACTGAAGGTCAGAACAGGCAGGGTAAAATCCCTTTTCATTCTTGGAAATGAAAACTGTCGTTCTAATTTCTACAGTAAAAAATATTCTCAATTCTTAAAGTTGCTTATTAATGAACCACACATATTTAGTCTAATCTCCATAATGTTCTTAGTTATAAATAATCGTGTTGGTCTCATCTGGCCTGCATCATGCCCTTCGGCTAAGAGTTGATTTTGATGTTTTTCCAGTACTATCTCTAGAAAGTTATTAAAGTTATAAAAGTTTTAGCAGCCACATAAAACAAGCTCTGACACAAAGGAAAATAATGAACCCTACAGTGGCCAGGAAGAGATCTGAAAGCAACATTTCACAGGACAGAGCTCTTCTTGACTCTTACCTGGGCTTTCTATTTCTTCTCATGCCAATTTAAATAAAATAAGCTCTTTCACATAGAATTAGATTTGTATCAGTTTACCTGACATGCAATCTTTGCTGTTACTATCAGTTCATTGTTAATTCTGCATAGGTTAGATAATCGGGGCTGATAGTAAACCCAGAATCCTGAGACCTGTGTATTTGAAAGCCCGGTGATCCTGCTATAGATATGGCTGCGCACTTCAAAGAGTTGCATTAATTAAACAGCACTACATCTGTTCATTCTCAGTGAACATAATTTGTCGGTTTCCCTGAAAGAGGCTGATCATGCGGTGCAAAGAGCAATGTCTTTTGAGAAGACAAGCAAACAGAAAGAGCATCATTGCGTCATTGTTTGAAGAGTTGCAGACTAAATGACCTTGTCTTCTCAAATTAATTAGTGTTTACCTGGTTTTAGAGTTCTCATGTAGAATGCTGTGGGTTTAGCGCGTTCGCATCAGACTACTCACATGGTTTTTCTCACAAGTCTAGGTGTTTAAAATGACATGGACAAACTATGTATGGTTCAGTACTCAGGAGGCTGAACAGAAGGATCAAGAATTCAAGGTCAGCCTGAGCGATATGACAAGGCCCTATCTTAAACAAACAGGGAATATAATAAGAAGCAGAACATCACATTCTTCCATTAAAATGAGCCACATGATGAGTGTCTTAGTCTGTTCCATTTATAAATAATACTTTATTTCTCATTATGTAGTAAAGGAAGTTCAAAACCAAGGCAACAGTGGGTAGGTTTAGTGTTTAATGAGGGCCCAGTCTCTGCTTCCAAGATGGTACCTTGAATGATGCATCCTCGCATAGTAGAGAAGATGAAAGGGCAAAAAATAACCATGCCAGTCTCTTTCTCGTCTCGTCTATGAAGTTACTGATATCCTTCAAAAGGGCCTTTCCTTGCCTCCTCAAGGCCTTGCCTCTCAGTTCCATCACATTGGAGGTCAAGATTGGAGTCATGGGTTTTCCTGGCCATTCAAAGCATCGCACAGGGTTCTTCTGTGTAAGACCAGCATAGCAGGTCATCTTCCCTTCACGAATGTTTATTGAGGGCCTTAACAAATGTATTTCAGATAACGTACTAATTTATGCAAAGAACTTGCCCCAGTGGGGATTGGGTAGTTTGTCTTTTATATACCCCTCCTTTTTTTTTTTTTAACAATCCAACTATAACATGATAAATGAACTAGTATTCCTAGAAATTAGCAGCATAATAATATTTATAAAGATTTTTTACCTGAGTGCAATTGATATAACAATTGTAATTAACATGCCCACAAGCTCTCAAGGAGGATTCTTTACAGTCCAGTAGAAAACAATATGCGATCTGTTAGGAACAAAGTCAATATTTTGGAAAAATGAAACCCAGCTTAAGAGGAAAAGCCATTCATTCATTTATGTCCACATCTACTGTTCACTGACTGTCAAGTTTATGTGGTCGTGGTTGTCAGTACAGGAACCTAAGCTTTGCTTTCCTATCAGACTCACACGTGTTCAGGCATAACTTGAGGGCCTGGTGGGCATCAGGCAGGAATAAGTGTTTACATGGAGGATCAGAAAACCTCCTTGAAAAATAAAAATTCATCCTAGGGGGAAATAAAAGGTCGAGGAGGGTGAGTTTGGTTAAAGGGATCCTGGCAAATACTAAATACAGAAGGAAGACGAGATTCTGAGCATACTGTGACATAATCCAAATCTCATTATCTAACGTGATTAAAGTTGTTGGATGTCAGGACTGAATCATCAGCGAACATGTGCCACTCAAAAGAGCTAGTGCTCTGTAATGGCTTTGAGGTGAGAAGAGACGAGCAGGGGGCACTGCCAACCTTGTGGCCGTGGTGCCTGCAGCACCACTGGGGCACAGAACTGGCAGGACTCATGATGGAGATGCCAGCACCAGTGATGGCAGCTGCTGCTGTGACCAAGGCACTGGGAAACACCCATGTGTTTTCACCTTGGCAATGCCCATGTAATAACTAGATCCCCTCTCCAGTCCTTTTAGGATGGCATCATATAAGAAAAGGAGAGCTAATGAGAATTTCTTCATTTCTTTCCTAGATGATTAAATTCCTTTCTAAAGCAAGATGATCTTGGATAAGAAGCAGCTGAAATCATTTAATTTCTATGCAACAGGAGCTATTTGTTTTTTTTTTCTTTTTCATGGAAGTGGTGGTTGGATCTCTCTCTCTCTCTCTCTCTGTTATTCAAAAAGAGAAGTCATATTTCTTTTTCAAAAGTCTTCAGTGTGCAAAGATAGGTGAAGTGGCTGAGATCATTCCAGAAAAAAAATAGTACAATGCTAAGAAAATGAAAAGCATTTGAAAAGGGATTTTAGAGTGCTGCTATTGAATTTCTCTATTCCTTGACTGAGGAAAGCTGAGCTGAATTTAAAGGAGAAACATGGCCTCCATGAGAGAAGCTGCACCTAACCCTTGAGAGACTTGAGGCCCAGGGAGTGGGGAGGCCTGACAGGTTATATGTGTGTGGGGGTGGGGTGGGGTGGAGTTGGGACATCTTCTTGTAGATGGGGGGTGGGTAGGGGGCAGGAATGGGATGAGGAACTGTTGGAGGGCAGAATGGGAGAGAGATAAAGTCTGGACTGTAAAAAATGAAGATTGTTTTCTTTTATTGGATATTTTATTTACATTTCAAATGTTATCCCCTTCCTAGGTGTCCCCTCTGGAAACACCCTACCCCATCCCCACAACCTCTACCTCTATGAGGGTGCTCACCCACCCACCCACCTACTCCCAACTTTCTGCCCTGGCATTCTACTCTACTGGGGCATCAAACACCCTAAGGCCCAAGGGCCACTCCTCCCAGTGATGTCCAACAAGGCCATCCTCTGCCACATATGCAGCTGGAGTCCTGGATCTCTCCATATATATTCTTTGGTTGGTGGTACAGTCCCTAGGAACTCTGGGGGGTTTTGGCCGGTTGACACTATTAATTCCCTCATGGAGTTGCAACCCCCGTCAGCTCCTTCAGTCCCTTTTCTAACTCCTGTGTCAGGGAAACCATGCTCTGTCTAATGGTTGGCTGCAAGCATCCCTGTCTGTACTTGTCAGGCTCCTGTCAGGAAGCATTTCCCAGTGTCCACAATAGCATCCAGGTTTGGCTACTGTATATGGGATGTATTCCCAGGTAAAGCAGTCTCTGGATGGCCTTTCCTTCAGTCTCTGCTCCACATTTTGTCTACATATTTCCTACCAGGAATATTTTGTTCCCACTTCTAAGAAGCACTGAGGCATCCATATTTGGTTTTCTTTCTTGAGCTTCATATTGTATCCTGGGTATGCTGAATTTTGGGGCTAATATCCACTTATCAGTGAGTACATACCATGTGTGTTCTTTTGTGACTGGGTTACCTCACTAAGGATGATATTTTCAAGTTCCTTCCATTTCCTTAAGAATTTAGTGAATTCATTGTTTTTAATAACTGAGTAATATTCCATTGTGTACATATACCACAATTTCTGTATCCATTTCTCTGTTGAGGGACATGTGGGTGTTTTCCAGCTTCTGGCTATTATAAATAAAACTGCTGTGAACATCATGGAGCATGTGTTCATATTACTTGTTGGAGCATCTTCTGAGTATATGCCCAGGAGCAGTATAGCAGGGTCCTCAGGTAGTACTATGTCCAATTTTCTGAGGAATCTGCCAGACTGATTTCTAGAGTGGTTGTACCAGCTTGCAATCTCACCAGCAATGGAGGAGTGTTCCTCTTTCTCCACATCCTCACCAGTACCTGCTGTCATCTTAGTATTTTATCTGAACAATTTAGACTAGTGTGAGGAGGAGTCTCAGGGTTGTTTGATTTGCATTTCCCTGATAACTAAGGATATTGAACATTTCTTAAGGTGCTTCAGACATTGGAGTTTCCTCATGAGAATTCTCCATTTAGCTCTGTTCCCTGTTTTTTAATAGTTATTTGGTTCTCTGGAGTCTAACTTCTTGATATATATGTATATGTATATATATTCCCATTGACCCTGCCTTTGCCTTACAGAAACTTTGCAATTTTATGAGGTCCCATTTATCAATTCTGGATCTTAGAGCATAAGCCATTGGTGTTTTGTTCAGGAACGTTTCCCCAGTGCCCATGTGTTTGAGGTTTTCTCCCGCTTTCTTTTTTATTAGATGCAGTGTATCTGGTTTTATATGGAGGTCCTTGATCCACTTGGACTTGAACTTTGTACAGGGAGATAAGAATGGATCAATTTGCATTCTTCTACATGTTGACTGCCAGTTGAACCAACACCACTTGTTGAAAATTCTGTCTTTTTTCCACTGGATGGTTTTAGCTCCTTTGTCAAAGGTCAAGTGACCATCAGTGTGTGGGTTCATTTCTGGGTCTTCAATTCTATTCCATTGGTCTACATGCCTGTCACTGTACCAATACCATGTAGTTTTTATCAGGATTGCTCTGCAGAATAGCTTGAGGTCAGGGATAGGGATTCCCCCTAGAAGTTCATTTATTGTTGAGAATAGTTTTTGTAACCCTGGGATTTTTGTTATTCCAAATGAATTTGAGAATTGCTCTTTCTAACTCTATGAAGAATTGAGTTGGAATTTTGATGGGGGATTGGATTGACTCTGTAGATTACTTTTGGTAAAATCATATCTCATGATGATGATAGAGTCCTTTAAGAAAGACATAAATAACTCCCTAAAAGAAATACATGACAACACAGGTAAACAGGTAGAAGTCCTTAAAGAGGAAACACAAAAATCCTTTAAAGAATTACAGGCAAACACAACCAAACATGTGAAAGAATTGAACAAAACCATCCAGGATCTAAAAATGGAAATAGAAACCAAGACATCACAAAGGGAGACAACATTGGAGATAGAAAACCTAGGAAAGAGATCATAGATAGAAAGAATCATAGATGCAAGCCTCACTAACAGAATACAAGAGATAGAAGAGAGAATCTCAGGTATAGAAGATACCATAGAAAACATTGACACAACAGTCAAAGAAAATGCAAAATGCAAAAAGCTTCTAACCCAAAACATTCAGGAAACCCAAGACACAATGAGAAGACCAAACCTAGGGATACTAAGATAGAAGATAGTAAAGATTCCTAACTTAAAGGGCCATTAAATATCTTTAACAAAATTATAGAATAAAACTTCCCTATCCTAAAGAAATAGATGCCCATGAACATACAAGAAGCCTACTGAACTCCAAATAGATTGGACCAGAAAAGAAATTCCTCCTGTCACATAATAATCAAAACACCAAATGCACAAAACAAAGAAAGAATATTAAAAGCAGTAAGAGAAAAAATGTGAAGTAACATATAAAGACAGACCTAACAGAATTATATCAGACTTCGCACCAGAGACTATGAAAGCTAGAAGATCCTGGGCAGATGTTATACAAACTCTAAGAGAACACAAATGCCAGCCCAGGCTACTATACCCAGCAAAACTCTCAATTACCATAGACGGAGAAAACAAGATATTCCATGACAAAACCAAATTTACATGGTATCTTTCCACAAATCC
This sequence comes from Tokudaia tokunoshimensis, assembly GCA_036184795.1. NCBI lineage: Eukaryota > Metazoa > Chordata > Mammalia > Rodentia > Muridae > Tokudaia > Tokudaia tokunoshimensis. The sequence continues at coordinate 60,195,661 of BTHU01000015.1, forward strand.
AGTTGTACTAAGGACAATAGATGGAAAACTCCAACACAAGAAGGGAAACTACATCCTAGAAAAAGCAAGAAGAAAAACCAAAAGAAGATAGCAACACAAACATAATTCTGTGTCTAACAACAAAATAACAGGAAGCAATAATCACTATTCCGTAATATCTGTTAACTGTACTTTACTCAATTCCCCAATGAAAAGACATAGACTAACAGACTGGATACATAAACAGGACCCAGCATTTTGCCGCATATAGGAAACACACCTCAGTGTCAAAGACAGACACTACTTCAGAGTAAAGGGTTAGAAAGCAATTTTCCAAGCAAATGGTCTTAAGAAACAAGCTGGAGTAGTCATTCTAATACTGAATAAAATGACTTCCAACCAAAAGTTATCAAGAGAGATAATGAGGGACACTTCATATTCGTCAAAGGAAAAATATCCTGAGATGATCTCTCAATTCTGAGCATCCAAATGCAAGGACACCCACATTCATAAAAGAAACTTTACTAAAGCTCAAAGCACACATTGCGCCTTACACAATAATTGTGGGAGACTTCAACACCCCACTCTTATCAATGGACAGATCCTGAAAATAGGAACTAAATGGAGACACATTGAAATGAACAGAAGTTATGAACCAAGTGAATTTAAATCATATCTATAAAACATTTCATCCTAAAACAAAAGAATATACCTTCTTCTCAGCACCTCATGTTACCTTCTCCAAAACTGACCATATAATTGGTCACAAAACAGACCTCAACAGATATAAGAAGATTGAAATAATTCCATGCACCCTATCAAGTCACCACACACTAAGGCTAGTCTAAAATAACAACAAAAACTACAGAAAGTCCACATACACATGGAAGCTGAACAGTGCCCTACTCAATGATAACTTGGTCAAGGAAGAAATAAAGAAATTAAAGACTTTTTAGAATTTGATGAAAATCAAGGCACAACATACTCAAACTTATGGGATACAATGAAAACAGTGCTAAGAAGAAAACTCATAGCTCTGAGTGCCTTCAAAAAGAAACTGGAGAGAAGATTAAAGATTTTTTTTTTAAAAAAAGGAATAGATGTGGATAGCTTAGGATGTGGATGGATGGTAAGTGGTTAAGAGCAACCCTGACAAAAGGCAGCGAACTTTAAGAAATCAGAAATGAATGAATGAGTGAATGACTACATGAATGATCATAAAATATTTAAGAAATGAAAGAAGTTGAGTGAGTGGTACATGCTTTTAATCTCAGCACTCCAGCAAACCAACCAAACAAAAACCTTCCACCAAAAAATAAAAAGTAAAAAAAAAAAAAAAGTAATGAAAGGAAGTTGAATAAAATTCTTGGATAAGCAGCAGTATTGCAGAGGGAAGCAGGAGGAGAAGGCCACTGTCTATGTAGCCTGGGACCTGTTCACAAAAATTTGCATGTAGTGTATATCAGACACAGCACGCAGAGGCTCTGAGAAGGATTTGACCTGAGATCCTCCTTACAAAAGACCAGAAGTACCATGTCAGTTTACAAAGTAGGGAAGCAAACTGTAGTCCTACCCAGATTTGTTGTCTGTGACACAACAATAACCAGCATGGCTCAGTAATCTGACAAGGATAATACAGGCACACATAGCTTTGTGGTAATCAACTACTTTCTAATTGGACTTAAGTTCTGCTCAACAAGAGGGAAATCATGTCTGGTCCTAGAAGTCAAGCCAAATTCCCCTGGGGCTAGTGAAGTCATGGATCTTGGAGAAGACCCTATAACCACTACTTTACTAAATTAGCATAATTACAAACTACATTCTAAATATTTATCCTTATACCCACAGGGAAGTGCAGCTCTCACCCTTTATCAAGAAAATGTCTTTTTGCAACAGATGGAGAATATCACAAAAAGCTAAAACCACAACCAGTCAAAATGCAGAATCACGAAGCCCAGCCCCAGCCCTTCTTACATCTACAGTCTGCACTGAAGGCTCAGAGATCATTGAAGAAGAGGGAACAGAAAGACTGGAAGAGCCAGAGGATCAGGGATTTGGCTGTGAGATTGGTTTCTAGAAATGTAAGAAACTACACCCATGAAGTCTCATCCACATGGATGCTTAAACATGACTTGAATAAGGATGAAACCATTAATCCTGCTAACACTGAAGGAGAATGTTCAAGAGACCTCAGTCTAGACAAAGAACTACATGCAACTAAAGTGATGGTAAATATGGGAGATACAGTCTTCCCCAGGGAAGAACCCACATGTTGATTATCGAAGTGGTCATCCCTGAAATCATGTGCATACAAGTATCTTTATAAGAACAGAGTAGGTTTAGGAGTATTTATATGTGTTTTAATATTCAGGAGAACATTGTTAGGTTTTTTTTTTGTTGTTGTTGTTGCTGTTGTTTTTTGTTTGTTTGTTTTCAATCTAAACAAGGTTTCTTTATATAGCTCTGGCTGTCCTGGAACTTTCTCTGTAGACCAGGCTGGTCTCAAACTCATAGAGATCTACATGCCTCTGCTTCCTGAGTGCTGGGATTAAACATATGTGTTACTACTATAGGTTTGTCGATATATATTTTTTAACTGTGGCAAGCAAAGTGAACAATAGAACAAAGACAGTCAGAAATCAAAAAGGAAAGAAGGAATTTCCACAATACTGTTTCTACTCATTTCTTGATGTGGAAATGTAACACTTTGTTCATTACACACACACACACACACACACACACACATACACACAGAGGTTTTTTTTTTTTTTTGGAATTATTCCTCTAACCTCTCCCATGTATCCTTCCCCACTCTCTCTTAAATTCATGACCTCTTTGTCAGTGTGTGTGTGTGTGTGTGTCTGTATGTCTGTATGTATGTAACTGGTAGCTAGTTCCAGTAATCTCACTCAGTACATGCATGCTGAGATGGGAAGCAGAGACAGGGAAATCAGGTCAGGTAGTCTGTCATCTGCAATGGTAACCCACAAAAATAGCTGCTGGGTGGAGCCTCTCAGAGGACAGCCATGCTATATTCCTGTTTGCAAGTATAAGACAGTATCATTAATATTGTCAGGGATTGGTGCTTGTCCATGGGATGGGTCTCAAGTTGGGTGGGTTATTGATTGGCCATTCTCTCAGTCTCTGCTCCATTCTGTGTCCTACCTTTTCTTGTAGACAGGATCAATATTGAGTTGAAGATTTTGTGGGTGGGTTGGTGTCCCTATTGCTCCACTGGGGTTCCTGCCTGTCTATAGGAGGTAGTCTCTTCAGATTCTATATCCCCAGTGGAGCGTGGGGACTCTTATGGAAGAATAGAAGGAAGGACTGCAGCCTCAAAAGGGATAGGAACTCCATAGGAAGACAAACAGAGTCAACTAACCTGTACCCTTGGAACTCTCAGAGACTGAACCACCAACCAAAGAACATACACGAGCTGGATCTAGGCTTCCCTGAACATATGTAGTAAATGTGCACCTTACTCTTCTTGTGGGTCCTAAACAACTGTAATGAGGGTTGGGGAGAAGCTACCCCAAAAGTTTTTGCTTGTACATGGGATATGTTCTAGCTGATCTTTGTCTGGCCTCAGTGGGAGAGGATGCACTCTGCCTGGCTGATTGAAGTGCCAGGGTGGGGATTACCCAGGAGAGCCCCACCCACTCAGAGGGGAAGGGGATAGGGGATGTGGGAATGATTCTGGGAGCAGATGACTGAGAGTGGGATAGTAAGCAGGATGTAAAATGAATACATTAAAAAAGGAAGTAGGAAAGAAACAAAAATACTCAATGTCAAACAAGGGGAAAGGCAAGAACTGATACCTGAGACTGTTGTCTTCTGATTTATTCATTGGCCTTGCGTCATGTACAAGTCCACATGCACATGCACATGCACATGCACACATACACACACACAGAGAGAGAGAGAGAGAGAGAGAGAGAGAGAGAGAGAGAGAGAGGGAGAGGGAGGGAGAGGAGAGAGAGAGGGAGACAGAGAGAGGGGGAGACAAAGAGAGGGAGAGAGAGGGAGAGAGAGAGAAGGGGAGAGGGAGAGAGAAGGAGACAGAGAAAGGGGGAGAGAGAAAGAGGGAGAGAGAGGAAGAAAGAGGAAGACAGACAGAGAGATAGACAGACAGAAAAAGAGGGAGAGAGACAGACAGAGAAAGGGAGAGAGAGAGGGAGACAGAGAGAAGAGGAGACAAAGAGAGGGAGAGAGAGACAGAGAGAGGTGGAGAGAGAAAGAGGGAGAGTGAGAGGGAGAGACAGAGGGAGAGAGAGGATGAAAGAGGGAGACAGAGAGATAGACAGACAGAAAGAGAGGGAGAGAGAGACAGACAGACAGAGAAAGGGAGAGAGAGGAGGAGAGAGAGGGAGGGAGAGGGAAAGAGAGGAAGAGAGGGAGAAATAGACAGACAGAAAGAGAGAGGGAGAGAGGAAAGAAGGAGAGAGGGACAGAGAGAGAGGGAGAGTGAGAGAGAGGAGAGAGAGGGAGACAGTGCAGAAGAGGGAGACACACACAGAGAGAAAGGGAGACAGAGAGAGGGAGAGAGACAGAGGGAGAGAGGGAGGGAGAGTGGGAGACAGATAGACAGACAAAGGGAAAGGGGGGAGACAGAGAGAGGGAGAGAGAGACAGAGGGAGAGAGAGGGGATAGAGACAGAAAGAGAGGAGAGAGAGAGGAAGAGAGAGAGAGGCAGACAGAGAGAGGGAGAAAGAGAGAGGGAGAGAGAGACAAACAGAGAGGGGGAAAGACAGAGAGAGATGGAGAGGGAGAGAGGAGAGAGAGAAGGAAAGAGAATCAGAGAGACAGACATAGGGACAGATATAGACAGGCAGACAGAAAGAGTGGGAGGGAGACAGAGACAGAGATAGGTGCACAAAGAGAACATCTATGAGGCTATTTTAGTAGCCAGGAGAATATTGAAAAAAATTTAAAGATCATAAATAAAGGTAACAATTGAGAAATAACATGGACTAAGAATGGAGAGAATTTCCACAACACTTTTCTTGCTCTTGCCTTTATTTAAAAATATGAAACATTGTTCATCATTTTCTTATTTTGATAAACTTCATGAATTATTATTTACCACATTAAAAAAAATAAAAGAAACAAGACACATTATGAATGTGGGTGCTTCTGTCTTGAGTGAACTGGCTTACACTAACATAGAAATCAACAAAGGAGACGATGTTTATAGAGGAAAACACCATGATAAGGAACAATTCAGATAGCAATTGTCCTGAAGCATCTGGAAGTGGTTCAGCAGAATGCATTACTGAGGGGAAGGCATAGAAAGAATGGAACAAGCAACTTAAATGTGTTTCTGTTACACAAAGCATAAAGCTGGTTCAAGTAAGATTGTGAAAGGTTTGTTTGTTTGTTTGGAGTAAGGAAGCCTGTGAGATTTTCTTTAGAGAGTTGGTGAAGGGGTTGAAGGAGCAAGCCTGAAGCACAGAGCTAGTTGTGCATGGTATAACATTGGAGTGTGCTCTCTCTACCTCCCTCCCCATACTGCTTTCCTGTCTAGTTGTGCATGGTATAACACCGGAGTGTGCTCTCTCTACCTCCCTCCCCATACCGCTCTCCTGTCTTCTCTTTTCTTCCTTTCTCCTCTCTCTCCTTTCTGTCTGTCATTTACTTCATTTTCTAGCAGTTCACTCCATTTTTCTTGGTTCATATGACTATAAGAATACCACATTTTTAACATATATTTATTTTTTTTACTTTATTTATTTTTAAAATTTTGTTGGTTATTTTGTTTATTTTCATTTCAAATATACCCTTTCCCAGTTTCCTCTCTGAACCCCCCCATCTCATCCCTCCCCCTGCCTCCATGAGGGTGCTCTCCTACCCACTCATTCACTCCCACCTCACCACCCTTGAATTCCCCTACACTTGGGCATCGAGTCTTCACAGGACCAAGGGCTTCCCCTCCCTTTGATGCCAGACAAGGCTGTCCTCTGCTACATATACAGCTGGAGTCATGGGTCCCCCCTCCCCCATGTGTACTCTTTGGTGGTTAGTTTTGTCCCTGGGAGCTCTGGGTGGGGGGGGTGTCTGGTTGGTTGATATTGTTGTTCTTCCTATGGGGTTGCAAACCCCTTCAACTCCTCCAGTCCTTCCTCCAACTCCTCCATTGGTGTCCCCCTGCTCAGTTCAGTGATTGGCTGCAAGCATCTCCTTCTGTGTAGAGTAACAATCTGGCCTAGCCTCTCAGGAGACATCCATATCAGGCTCCAGATAGCAAGCACTTCTTGGCATCAGCTATAGTGACTGGATTTGGTGGCTACATATGGGATGGAGTCCCAGGTGTGCAGTCTCTGAATGGCCTTTCCTTCAGTCTCTGCTCTACTCTTTGTTCCTGTATTTCCTTTAGACAGGAGCAATTCTGGGTTAGAATTTTTGAAATGAGTGACTAGTCCCATTCCTCAGTTGGGGGCCTTGCCTAACCTCTGGATATGGTCTCTACAGGTTCTCTCTCCCTTTTGTTGGGTATTTTAGCTAATCTCATCCCTGTTGGGCCCTGAGAGCATCTTGGTTTCCTAGAGAAAGTTTTAGATATCACTGTGCCATTTTCAAAAAAAAAAAAAACCTATTTCAGTAGATTTTCTTCCTTCTCATCTTTCCCCCTGTCTCAAACCCCTTTGGACTATCCCTGCTTCCTGTCCGCTTTCATATGCCTAGTATTCTCTGCCCTCCATGCCATTCCTTGTCACTTATTTATTTATGTATTTATGTATTTATTTATTTATTTATTTATCTATTTATCTATTTATTTACCTCCTCTGGGTCTTCTATTTTTTTTTGTCTTAGACTTTACTACACTTACGATTATATATGTACATGTATTCCTTACAAGCTAGACACTCCATCAGAGACAAAATGAGTTTTGCCTCTCTGAGTCTGGGTTACCTTGCTTAATATAAACTTTGCAGATTTATCTGTAGTCCTATTAATTTCATAGTTTTATTTCTGTTTACAGCTAAATGAATTAACATTGTATAATTGTATCACATTTTTTATCATGCATTCATCTGTTGACAAACATCTAGGCTGGATCCAAATCTTCATTATCTTGAACATGATATGCAAGTTATAGTGAAAGGGTTAGCTCAGGAACTTTGGAAAGGTCATGGAACACTTGCCCCTCTCAGAAAGGAGAGGCTAAATTACGTTCCTCTGACCACAGGGAGGTCCCTGCTGCTAGGGAGGGCCCAGAGACCGTTGGACACCTACCTCATTCCCTAACAACCAATTGCTTTAAAGGTAACACTGTTCTGCCAATCACATTGTGCCTAATGGTGGCTGCCCTGACGACTGTATAAAGACACACGCAGCCCACTGTGCATGGTCATTCTCTCCCCATGGTCAGAGCAACCCCAGCATGCTGGATCAAATAAAAAATCATCTTGCTTTTTGCATCAATCCCATCTCCACATTGTTCACTCAGGAGGTCTCTCTGGAAAGTTAAGACTCCCAGAGTCTTACAATAGGATATGAAGCCATTTGGGCATATACCCTGGAGTAGCATAGCTACATCATATGTAAGTAAGTTTTATTTTTAACTTTTAAAGAAAGTACTCTTCATAGTAATTTTCATAATACTTATAATAGTTTTCATTTTCCTGGGGCATTTTTATAATTCAGTTCCAGTTCTAAAACTTAGAAGATGGTGCTGATTAGCCTAATGGTATTAGCTCCACTCTGCTGAAACTTTTTAACAGAGCAATGCAGAATCATATCAGGCAAAACACATAACTTGCTCAATGATGAGATTCACTATGTCTTTTTCCCCCTAGTAGTAATGATAGTTTCTATTATGTAAACCTAGCTTTCTTGCATGCTTACTCTTACATACTTGATAATATCACAAAACAGTTTGAGATGACAGAACAGTATCAACAGTAGATCAGCATTAAATCAAACATGGCTTCAGTGATATGCATTGCATATTGCTATACCTCTCATTTCTTTAAAATTTTAATGTACTTACTGATTTATTTTGGAGTGTGGATACATGGGGTGCCACACTGTGTTTTGAAGTCAGAGGACAACTTATAGAAGTTGGTTCTTTCTTTTCACTATGTGAGTCCTATGGGTTGATCAAATTCAGATCATCTTCCTGGTAACAAGTGCTGTAAGCATCTTGCTGGCCCCACCTCTCCTCAAGCTCTGACTCAACCTCTGGTGTGTGTGAAGTAGGACTCATGGCTTTTCTTTTCCCCTTAATTTCATTATTTACATTTGTCAACTTCATAAATTTTGCTAATACTAATAGTAAATAAATTATTACCCATTCCAATATGAATAATAGTAAATTAATATTACTGGATGACACCCATCTAATCTATAACCTTCACAATTACTAAGCTTTATCACAAATGTAAAATGTCTATACTGTGAATATTTTATCCCTTTCCCTCTTGCCACCAAACTCCTTTCCCCCAACAAGTCCCTGTCCTTTCTCCCTTCCCTCCTTCCTTCCTTCCTTCCTTCCTTCCTTCCTTCCTTCCTTCCTTCCTTCCTTCTTTCCTTCCTTTCTTTCTTTTCTTTTTTACCACTAAAATCTAATTCATTGAGGCATTTACTTGAATGAGGGCAAGTTACTAGTGTCTACTCAACTGAGGAATATAGACTCTCCCATCCACCACAAGCATTAACTGTCTCTAGCTCCTAAGAGAGGTGTCAGACCTTATGAACCCCTCCTCCATCAATAATAGAAAGTTGTTAGTCTAGCTTTATGTTCTGCATATAGTGTTGCTATGAGTTCATGTATGCAGCTGACATGCAATATTGAGAAGAAGGTGTTCTATGATATTTTTTTTTCTGATCCATCAGCTTTTGGATGCTTTCCACTCCCCTTTCTGTGATGTTCCACAAGGAAGAACATCCTTGGAGTATGTGATGTAGATATCCTACTTAGGGCTGAAAACTTTTGTCTTAGGGTTAGGCTGTGAAGAGACACCATGATCAAGGCAACTTTTATAAGGGACAACACTTAACTGGGGCTGGCTTACAGTTTCAGAGGTTCAATCCATTATCATCATGGCAGGAAGCATGGCAGCATCCAGGCAGACATGGTGCTAGAGAAGGAGCTGAGAGTTCTATATCTTAATTTGAAGGCAGCCAGGAGGAGTCTCAAAGTCTACCCTCCTAGTGACACTGTTCCTACAACAAGACCACATCTATTCCAACAATGCCATACCTCCTAATAGTGCCACTTTTGATGGGTCAAGCATATTCAAACCACCACAGCTCTCAATGTAAGCATATTACTAGTAACAAGATGAACACTTACATCTCTAGTGATATATGTATATATGTATATGTATATATTTTTATATATCTAAATTATTTAATTTTTATTTTGCTGTTATAAGGTAAGTTTTATCATACCCATTTTATAGATGAGGCATCCTCATGCCAGAGAACTTGTAGAATTAATATAAGATTCTGCTTGCAAATATTAGGCCTGATGTGGAGTCATACTTAGACTGATTCCAATATAGCATGTGTCCTTTTTCACCATGCTATGACACCTAGGCTATGACATCTTGGCTAGGCATCTAGAAATACCCAGTGTCTTAATAAATCGATAAACTATATATAAAAAACTATGTATATAAAGTGCATATATCTGTGCACTTTAAATACATTATTCTTTTGTATTATTAACTATTATTTCAATAAATATTCTTAATTCTTCAATATGGTTATAAATTACAAATAGCTCAAAATGTCAGATCACCCATCTCAAAAATGAAGGAGAGCCTCAGTTGTTCACAGATGAGACATACAAAATTATAGCAAAGGCAGCTAGGTGGCATATCCACATGCATGCAATCATGCATCATAAATGCACAATCTATAAATGTCAGGCCACCTATCATCGAGATATGAATATTCTCCAGCATGTATTCCACTGAGATTTCTTAATACATTTTTCATAACTTTTTCTCTTCATATAATTTCTCCACATTTTAAATGGAAGCTCTTTTCTCAATATTGATAACAAACAGCATTAATCATTCCACAGCCAATAATATTATAAGATTATCAGATGTACCAATATAATCTAAGACCTCCTTGTTGATTTCTGGTATTTAGATGGTTTCATATTTACTACATATAATATTTAGTTCTATATCTATAGATAAATGGTTTATAAGACTAAAACTTCCCTCACAGGAGAGAAATCTGATTAGTTGGAGATGTGTAGCAGCAGAGTATTCATTCATGTTAACATTTTTAGTAATACTGTCCTGAATGAACAAAATAGGAAGAGACAGAATTTTCTAACTACTGTATACTTTGAGGAAATGCTTATACCAAGTTACAGAAGAAAACTGTGAACTGCTGAGCTTTGAAAGGCATTCTGATTATAAATGAGAATGCAGTGGCTAGCTTGTCTAACCACTGCTGAGACCTTTCAAAAACTGATATTCTATCATTGGGTTTTGTATGATCAAATAAACCTACACTACTTTTGACCTTGTAAAAATTTATTTGCTCCTTGCTGAATTTTAAAGCCTTAAGTCAAGATTCTGCCAGGATGAGATGATTCTTGCAAGAATGATAACCTGAAGATAAGGTGAAATCAAATTTAGTTGGATGTGGAAATGACTGAGCCTAACACTAGCAATGGAAATGTCAATCAAAGGGCCTCAAGTCAAGACTAAATCCAAACTTTTGATTGAGACCTGAGACTGGATACCTTGGTACTTACTGCTTTTGTTATATTTATACAACCTTAGACTACAAATGCAAAAAACAGCCTGCAGTGAACAAATATCAGGGGCTGAGTACATTGGTAATTTAATTTGAAGTAAGAAAAATGTTGGTTCCAAATCCCAAGCACTTGTACTTTGTAAATCAAGTCTGGCATTATAGACTCTAGTGACTGCTCTGTGCTTTCTGGTTGTGGAGATTACTGTTTTCTTGTGAAGCTAAGGTTGGAGATGATGCGATATGGGAAAGCTTTGTAAGGTCACCGAGGAGAAACAAAAAACAATATCCATGTTTGTATTTTCATAATACAACATTCTTGCTGGTCATTAATTTAGGTACATTTTAAGCTTATGAAAGTGTGAAAAATGGATTGAATTTACTATATTGAGGTGGGCTGTGAAGCCATGTAAGGGACAGGGAATTTTCTTCCAATGCACTCTGATGGTGGTGGAAATTATATTTGATATACATCAAGATCTGAACAAGCAATTTCACTCTACAAACAAAGTTATTTTTAAACAATATAACATCTGGGACATCCTTATTTTTCTTGAGAATGATATTTTGTAAACTAAGGGCTCTGGCTTCTACTTATTAGATAAAAAATTATTAGCCAATGCCCATCCCTGTAGTAACAGAAACTTTTCATTGTCCCCCCACACACTATTTTCTCAATAGTTTTGCTAATAGACTCTTCTGACTTTTAAAATATAGTATACATATAATATATAATTTAAGTACAATATAAACATATATTTAATATGTATTAAACATTGTTAGGAGTGAGGGCCCCATTCCCTCCTAGCATTCAGTCTAGCCAGATTTGGTGAGAGACTGGGTTTCAAAAACTGAAAAGAACAATCTAAAGGAGACAACAAAGGCTCCACACGAGATATAGAAATTGGTAAGCTGTACTGTTTTCTGCTAAGAAACTTGCAATTGAATTGCAGTATCGTAGTTTGAATATGTGTGGCCAGGAAGTAGCACTATTAGGAGGTGTGGCCTTGTTGGTGTAGGTGTGGCTTTGTTGGAGGAAATATGTCACTGTGGGTGTGGGCTTTAAGACTTTTATCATAGCTGCTTGGAAGCCAGTCTTCTCCTAGCTGCCTTTGGAATGAGAGGTAGAACTTTCAGCTCCTCTGAAACCTCCTGGGAGTTGCACACAAGTGGGTTTTCGGTGAACAGAGAGCTGGGAAGTGAAACGATAGGGGTCGAGAGAAAGAAAACACACATAGACATTAGTGCATGACTGTACAAAATCTCTCTTTTCTTAGAGATAATAAGTGGAAATATATGCTCTGTGGGCATGACCCTCCCTCCCAGGGTTGCAGAGTCTCCTCAGCGCTTCTCAGCGGGGCCTTGGCTCCACTGTTCCTAGAGGATGTTGATCTCACAGGGTCTGTTACTCTGTGGGAGGCTGAGGTGTGACAAAAGGCTTGCTCCTGGAGCTCTGCCAACTCCACCAGGTGTGTGTGTGTGGGAGGGGGGAGGTGTAGCTCACTGGGATCTGGAGCTGAATGATAGCTGCCATGTGATAAAGCACTTCAGTATGACTCTCTACATTCCTCCAGCACCATACCTGCCTGGATGCTGCTATGCTACCTGCCATAATGATAATGGAATGAAACTCTGAACCTCCAAGCCAGCCCCAATTAAATATTGTCCTTTATAAGAGCTGCCTTGGCCGTGTGCTGTTCACAGAAGTAAAACCCTAACTAGGATAGAGGCTGGTACCAGAAGTAGGGTATCGCTGTGACAGGTCTGACCCTACTTTTATTGGTAGGAATGTGGATTTTGGAACTTTGGATTTGGAAAGCAGTGGAATGAAATAAGTGGGGCTTAGTGGACCATCCTAGCAGGAGTATGGAAGACATTGATGCTGAGGATGTTTCGAACTGTGCAGATCTTGCCCAACAGATTTAAGTGGAGAATTTCAATATGTGGGCTGGAGACTGTTTTTTTTTTTTGTGGCATTTTGGTGGAGAATGTGGCTGATTTTTGCTCTTGTCTAAAGAGTCAACCTGAGGCTAAGGTGAAGAGATTTATATTAATTGCATTGACAAAGGAAGTCTCAAATAGTCTAGCAGAGACTTCGTTTTCTGGTTTAGTCTCATGAAGAACACTCTGCTCAAACATAGCAAGCATAAAAAGAAAAAAAGTATAAAATGTGTAGTTGAAGTAATAAGAAAGGGCCACCAGCAACTGAAATGGAGCTGAATCCTGTGTTCAAGGAGATAAGAGATTAAGGGAATGGTGATCTCAGGGCAAGATCCCCATCCAGCTAAGCTTATTGTTTGTGTTTACAGTTGAAGAAGAATAGTTTGGACTTTCAATCTGGAATGAACAGAAATGTAGGACCCTGGTGTTTGATCTGGATCTTGAGGAATAGTGACCATTAAACGCATGGGTCTAAGCATGGTGGTACACACCTTTATCCCAGAAGACAAAGGCAAGCAGATCTCTGAATTCAAGGGGCAGAGCAGCTCCTGGGTGAAGGAAAGCTTAAATCCAGGCATGATAGTACATGCTTTTAATCCCAGAATTCAGGAGACAGAGCCATGTAGATCTTTGAGTTCAAGGTGAGTTTATAGAGCAAGATCCAGGACAGCCAAGTTTAGGTAGTGAAGGAGTTGCGAAACAGGAAGCTGGTGATAATGTAATAGAACAAGGGGCCATGTACCAACTCCTGCAAGCAACAGAACTCAGTAGCCTTGTCCATGTGGCTCTGGCTTTAGAGTCAAGAATATAAAAGACTACTGGAACAATTGAGGCTTCTTAGCTGGAGCTAAGAAATTGGTGGTGATTAAGAGGAGATGAGCATCACTAAGGTTAAATCTTTCTCAGAGCATAAAGAAGTCATATTCCAGAGATTGCCAAGGTTGTATACAGCTGGACTTGGTAACATAGAAGAATCACCCAGGTGGGATTGGTTTTGAAGGAGCCATGGAGTACAGCTGAGGCTTAGCACTGTGAGAAGCCAGGAAAGGACATTTGGTAAAGGTGCAGCCTCAGTTGCAGTTGACAACCCAGAACTGAAGGGGTCATACAAAGAAGCTGAAGCGTAACAAAATGAAGGGAACCAATGAGAGACTATCAGTGAAGCCTAGTTGTAGCAGAAGACTCCAGTGTATTGGAGAAGCCAGTACCATGGGATGATCAGAAAAAATATCAACAGCAGTGGAGTGGAGTCAACTAGGGCCTAGATTGCTACAGAGGACAGAGTTGGAGAAGTGACCAAAGGAAATATTTCTTTGGGTTTAGAGTGTGTGTGAGTGTGGTTAAGCACCTGAATATTCTTGAATTGGGGGGATGTACTAGCTCGTGTATGGGTCCTCTGGTGTCTCCTAGGATCACTCTCCTTTCTAGTTTCTGAAACCAGATCTCTTACTGAACTCAGCTAGACAGAATGTCTGGCATTCACATGGTCACTGAAGATCTAAACTCACGTCTCCATGCTTGTGTGACCTCTAATCCTCTTTGGATATTTTAAGTTTATGTTTTCCATTGGCTTTATATGTTTTCTTCCACTATATTTAAAAGCTAGAATAAAGATTGGACAGGTGGCTCAGTGGGTAATGTGTTCACTGTACAAACCTGAAAATTTGACTTTGAAACCCTGGGACCCATGCAACAGTTGTACATACAGCAAACTAATAATGTCAAAGTTCGAGGTGGAACAGGTAGAGATCACAGGACTTTGCTGGTGAGCCAAGGTTAATCAAAATGGTGAGCTTCAGAGTCTCCCAGGGATCCTGTCTTCCAAAGGCAAAGTGGTCGGTCTGGGGATGATGTAGCTCAGTGGTAGAGTGCTTGTTTGCCGTGTGGGAGGCATTGATTCAGTCCCCAGTGCTGCAAAAGGTAAATGGTGAAATGAAATGAACAAGCCAGAGAAGCAATTGAGGGAAGACATCTGGATATCAACATCTGGCTTCTACTTGGGTGAACACAACCCTCTCCTGGCCACAAACACAAAGAAAATTTTTAAGAAGTGAAGACAGGTAGGTTTTCAGTAGTGCTAGCATGGAGCCCATGAATGTAGAGATACACTTACGGTGGATCCAATTTCATTTGATTTGGTCCTTAAATCTCTTCATCAATTGCTGGAGTTTTTTTGTTTGTTTTTGTTTTGTTTTGTTTGGGGTTTTTTTTTTTTTTTGGTATTTTGTGTGTTTTGTTTTCTTTCCACATCATGTTCTTGATTGATTCAAAGACAATAGCTTCTAACTATTACCAGCCTTCTGTTTTTATACCAATTTCTACCCTTGCTGCCTTCTCCTTTCCCTCCTCTTCCTCCTTCTCCTCCTCCTTCTCCTTTTCTTCCACCCTCTCCCCTACTCCTCTTCCTCCTCCTCCTCCTCTCCTTTTCTCTTCCTCCTCCTTCTCCTACCACTATATGGTCTAGACCCTTATCATTATTCAATATATATAAAATATTCACTCCAATTTGTCTCAAAAATGTCTGTTTCCTTTTCTGCATTTGCAAGTAAAACTTCTCCAGACCTTTGAGGATAAATTAATTGCTTTCTCCTCTGCAGTTCAATAGCAACTCCTACATGCATTTCTCCTAAGCTTGTCTCATCACACCGAGTTTTGGATTGTTAGTTTAAACACCAAGCTCACCTTGCTCTGAGCTCCCAGCAAGCAGGAAAATGGTGTCATTCATCTGCTCCTTCCATGCTAGGCCTTAGATCTACAAAACTTCATCTCATTTGTATTGTTTTTAAAGGGCTATTTTGTACCACGATCCTCGTGGAAGTTTTAATCGAGCCACAATGCTGCTATCATTTTTGTCATGATTCTCCCTGCAAAGCCACTGATATTATAACTGGAAGAAAAAAAAAAAGAGATACCCACTGACCCAATGTATTGAGGCATTGCAAAGGCGTAGCTACACATAATAGATCTTAAGGTTTATTGCTTTAAAACTAATTCCCAGAATGTTGGCTTATATCCAGTTTTGTAAAATCTATTTCATTATTTTTCCCAGACATCACTAGATAGCTAATAATAGCCAGTGCTGATACAATATCATTTCAAATGTTTGCCGCCCGCAATTTCATGCTGACAACAACCTTAGAATTTGCTAGTAAACCAACCTGTATTCCTTTTCAGGACAGTGACTATATCTCATTATCATTCATAAGAACAATCACCCACAGGGAGCCAGGCAGGCACTCAGTGTGAGAGGGTGGAGTGCAGACTAAGCAAGTCCCTGCCTGCCATCCAGGCACTCGATTCCAGATGGGGCGAAAAATACAGACACTTGAGCAAAACCATGGGAGTCTCAGTAAGCTATGTAAAAATGATATTAATAAGCTGTGGCTTACACAGTATGCTAGTCAAGGATGGGATGGCGAATGAGCAAAAGCTTGAGGAGGTGAGAGCCAGTGCATTTGTAGAGAATGATGTCTTTGACAGCTGCAAGGACTCCACAGTAAAACAGTAGGGGGAGGAAAAGAAGGAAAGAGACTCGTGGTTCTGATTAAAGGAATGTGAGGGAGTTCACATTTATATATGACATCTGTCAATGCAAAGTACACAGGATCATACATACATTCAGGAGCAAAATGTCTCTCTGTAGCTTTTGTCACATGTCTGTATTTTTTTTTTCTATTTAAATCATCTCATTTCACAATCTATCAGAATCTCACAACTAAATTATCATCCACCTGATTCTGGGCATAGTTTTGTCCAATAATAAAGTAAAAAACATGATAGTTGCTAATAGGCTTCTTGTTACTCAGATTTAACAGCCATTAAAATGTTTGGCATTGTGCTGTGGAGGGAGATGGGTGGTCTTTGATGGACATTTGTACCTATACAAGAAGCCCAATTGTGATGGTCCCAAACTGAAAGCTCTTTCAAGGCTTTGTACATTCATACAAAGCACAGCCTTTGTTTGGTATGAGTTAATAGCCTTAGCAAACATGTAGCCCAAATGGGTTTTGAATAAAAGGTGACCCTGGAAACGAAGTCACCTTGCTGGATGTATTAGAAAGGAAATAACTAATTACTGAGGAACAACTGTTGTTAGTTTGTGCAGCAAGGATATAAATCCCTGGAAAGATAATACTTCTTGATTGAGGCTTTGATAAGGATAACTACTTCTATTTGCTGCTATCTCTGAAGATATTTGAATGTTTTGAAAGTTGTTATACATGTGTCCAGACACTTCCCTGATAACTTCAGCTACAGAACAGGAAAGGAAGACTTTTCATAAGAATGGCCCCAAAATGAAAAATATATGACATCTTTATGAAGGTAGTTAGAAGGCTAATAGGTGTTCTATGGAATAACAGAGAAAGGGTGATTTATTTTTATCTGTATTATTTTGTTATTTCTGTATTGTGACAGTCACATTAAAATTGATTTCTGATCTAGATTATTTTGCTAATAGTGCTACCATTAAGTGGATTCTTTTAAAAGAAGAGAATTCTGCAAGTTGTGTGTGTGTGTGTGTGTGTATCTGCATGTGTGTATGTGTGTGTGTTATATGGCATATAGTATATGTGTATGGTATTTGGTGTGAGTGTATGGAGAGAGAGAGAGAGAGAGAGAGAGAAAGAGAGAGATATTTACCATCTACAAGGTTTCATGTAGCTAACTACTTCATTAATTACTCATTTAATTTCAATTTAAAAATATATCCTTTCAACTTTTGTGTTGTTTTTCTCTTTAACCTTTTTTTTTCTAAAATTGATTTAGTGCTTAACTTTACGTGTCAGTTTGGATGGCCATGGTCTGAAGTGAAATATTTTTTTCCAAATATTATTTTGTACATGTGAGTGAAGAAGACTCCACATCACATGAGCTTAACATTTGAAAGCTTCGCCTGAGTAAGGTAGACTGTCCTCTCTGCTGATGGGAATAGCCTCACCTAACCAACTGAATCCCTGCAAAGAACAGACAGATTGAGAGGAGGGACCTTCTCCTGCCTGGTGACTAGAACTGAAACACTCGTCTTTTGGGAATTTTGTACACAAAGAGTGAGTGAAACAGTGGGCGATGTTTCTGCAGATGGAGGCAGCTTGCTTCAGAGTGGAACCTGTTTCAACCTCTCTCAGTTCTCAGGCTTTGGGATGGATCAGAGCTGCTTATTGATTCTCATGTCCAGCAGCTCGTAGACCTGAACACGGCCCCTATAACCACAAGAGTCAATCACGAGCAATAGATGAATCTTCTAATGATTGTTTCTTTAAAACACTGAGGGTTATTAATCCATACTTGACATTTTGTAGCACAGTGACTTATGGAATTAAGATGACATTTTTCTTATTTTTTTTATTTATTTATTTTTTTAATCCATGCACTGACTTCTGTTGCTGCTAGGATGTTGACCTGCTTTGTTTCCAACTAATATTAACATGTATCTCCGTGTTCAGTTGTTGTGTGTAGTTTTATAAATATGTTCTGCTTTTGCCTCAGAGCTGCTGTCAGTGTTTTGACCACTCCAGACTTCCTTTTGTTCCACGTCGCTCAGCTCTGGGATCAGCAAAGCCAGGTCCCATCTGGCTTCCTTTTCTACCCACCTTAAGCTTTGGGAGTTGACAGCTCTACCAGCCCACTCCCGAGACCCTTGAATTCTCAGATAAAAGCCACACACATTCTGCTCTGTTATCTTTAGAACTTGCCTCTAGGCACAATTGCTGGGCACAGTTACCTCCTGCCTGGAAATGTGTGCCCCCATCAATTCATCATCTCCGTCTCTCCCTCCACCCTAAACTTAGTGACCTGCATCAGCCAACCTCCACCAACATCTGGAGGCTGCAGGGCCCAGCTGCCCTGAGACCTTATATGACTGCTGCTTTCTTCTCACTCCAAAGCATGGCAGAAAAAAAAAAACCCCTCTTTCTTTGCCTGCATCTCCTTTTCCTCCTGTGTCCTGGAAGTCCTACCTGTACTTTCCATCCAGCAATTGCCACCCCCCACCCCCCGCCACTGTACCTCCTCCCAGTCTTCTTTATTGACAAATCAAGAATCAATTGACAAGACCTTAGTGATGGAATCCCCCCTTACATTCAGTTGTTCATAGTATAACTCATCTAAGAGTGAATGGAATTAAATCATTAGACTTAGAATGATAGTCAAATACCAATCAACATTTCCCAGTGTCTTAAACAGCTTAGGAAGCAGTGATGGAGTTGCATGGACTGTGAAGCTTATAGAAAACACAAATCATCCCATCATCCTTTCGGAAGCTGGTAGCTGCAGTCAGGGTGCCAATATAGGCAGGCTCTAGTGAAGGCTTCATCTGGATTGCTGACTGTTGTCATCCATTGCATTTTCTTTCTTTTTTTAAATTGGATATTTTACTTGCTTACATTTCAAATGTTATCCCCTTTCCAGGTTTCCCCTCTGCAACACCCCCATCCCATCTCCCCTTACCCTGCTTCTATGAGGATGTTCCCCCCCACACACACACCCATGCCCACTCACTCCCGCCTCACTGCCCTAGCATTCCTCTACACTGGACCTTCAATCCTTCACAGGACCAAGGGCCTCCCCTCCCACTGACGCCAGATATGGCCCCTTCACCTCCTTCAGTTCTTCCCCTAACTCTTCCATTGGATTGGTTACACGTGCTCAGTCCAATGGTTGACTGCGAGCATCCACATCTGTATTGGTAAGGATCTGGCAGAGTTTCTCAGGAGACAGGTGTACCAGGCTCCTGTCAGCAAGTACTTCCTGGCAACAGCAATAGTGTCTGGGTTTGGTGTCTGTATGTGGGATGGATCCCCAGGTGGGGCAGTCTCTGGATGACCTTTCCTTCAGATTCTGTTCCACTCGTTGTCCCTGTATTTCTTTTAGACAGGAGCAATTCTGTGTTAAAATTTTGGAGATGGATGGGTGGCCTCGTCCCTCAATGTGGGGGAAGGGGGATGCCTAACCTCTGGATATGGTTTTGACAGGTTCTCCCTCCCCTTTGTGGGGTATTTCAGCTACTCATTGCATTTGCAAATGGAGAGAGCATGGGAGAAAACTCTCTAGTATTCCTTACACATGAACACTGATCCCATTCATGAGGGCTTGACTGAATCATCTCATCACTTGATTACTTCACAGAGACCAGGGCCCCTAGTACAGTCACATGAGGGTTATATTTTCAGTATTGGGTTCTTAGGTATACACGACATTTAGTGCTGGTCACCAGTGTTGATCAAATATCTTATATTCTCTGTGTAATAGAGACAGTTGTTAGCAGATCGGCATAAAACATAGACAAACAGAGAAGACACTTCGTGCCAGTACTCTGTTCAAAGGATCAGAACATTCAGTAAAGTGAAGGGGAGGGAATTCTGTATGTGAAATTATTATTTTTAAATAGAAATAGCATGAGAGAATAGGAAATTACAAAGTGTGAAAAGTCTGACTGTTCAGCAAGGCAAACAAAGAATAGAAAGCCTTCGGATTCCATATGGCAGGAAAACAGCGTGAAAACCATTTCAACATGGAGTTTAAGAAAATCACAACATATTGGAAACAAAGCAGCATGAGTAAAAATGCATATGTTTTGGTTGCAGCTGACAAGAGAAATGACCCTTGGAACTCATCACTTCTCTAAGGAACAGTTAATAATTTTAATGATAAACTTTCATATAACATAAGCTTAAATGTATTTTCCAAACATTAAGATCACATAGTCTGGCTATTAGTAAACCAAATAGTAGATTTCATATATGATGAGTAATGGAACACTGTTGCTTCTGGCATTAGAGACACACTAGGCATATGTGCACATACATAAAAAGATGTGTATATGTTTAGGGGAGTAGATGTATTAAATACTTTATGGGATAAATATAAACAATTTATATTTTTATCTTCAAAGAGAAATATGATACTTGCAAAGAAAACTGAAAGCTTACCAATTTTGATTTGTGCAAGAGTTGTTAAACATGTGCTTTTGAAAATTCCTGTTCAGTTATGATCCTCTTTCAAGATTCTGCACAGAAGTCTCTGCCTGTGAGAAGTCCGTGTAATGGGAACATTCTGAAACAATTGAAACTGCACTGACTGGAGAGGCTGGGGAGAGCTCAGCCAGTCAAGCACTTGCTGGTTATCCACAAGGATCTGAGTTGCATCACCAGTACCCATGTAAAGAGCCAAGCACAACCGCATCTGTAATCCCAGAGAAGGCTGTGGTAGGCAGATCCCTCAAGCTCATAGGATAACTAGCATCACCCACTCAACAAGCCCCAGGTCCCAGTGAGAGTCACTCTCTCCAAAACATGCTGTTGAAGGACGAAGCCCAAAGTTTACCTCTGGAGGCCAGATGTACGTTCATGCGCACAGATATGTACTCTTCAGCAACAAACATGCACCCATGAATCTCTTGGATGTGGTGAGCCACTGTCTGATTTACTTTGTTCAGGGTCAGTTGTTCTTCTTGTGGAACATCTGAGGAAGATGCCAGTGTTTCAGAGACAATAGAGTGTGTCTTCATTCATCAGGATCCCTTCAGATTAATATTAACCTAGTTCTAGCAGAAGAAAGCTTTTGTTCCACAGACCCGCCCCCTCCTGATACCTCAGAGCCATTGTTACTGGTAGACACCACAAACCCATTAATACAGCTTCATATTTTTCACTTAATCTCACGTCTTTTTAATTCACTTTAAATATATTTCCATAATATTTTAGCTTTTGAGACAGAGTGCTCGTGCACACAGAGACACACATACAACCCATACTCACTCGAGCATGCACACACATACACACACACATGAACATGCACACAGTAGAAAAGAGAGAGAAAAGGGAAGGAAGGGAGGAAGAAAGGAAGGAAGGTAGGCCTTCATTGAGGAACTTATGAATACCTATGAAGGGAGGATATAGAGAGATTAATTGCAAAAGGAAATACATTGAAGATCCTTGAACATTCATCAGATTTTATTAGGTTCATCTGGGAAGACCTGTGCAGACTGGTGAGTATTATAGGACTCTCTTATATTTACTCAGCAAATTACAAGGGGAAACCTCAGGAAGAAGGATTTGAGATCAAGGATAAACGAAGAGCAGATTAAAAACAATAGACATCTAAGAAAGGAATGAAACAGCGTTAAGAGGTGTCTGCATCCTCACTACTTTTTGGTAGGTTTGTTTTTGCTAAAGTTATTTGTGGAAATTTATGTACCTGTTTTCATGTTCAAAATGTACTAATTGACATCTTTTTTTTTATTAGATACATTCTTTATTTACAGTTCAATGTTGTCCCCTTTCCTGGTTTCCCCCCAGAAAATCCCCTAATCCATCTTCCCTCCCCCTGCTCATCAATCCACCCACTCCCGCTTCCCTGGCCTGGCATTCCCCTATACTGGGGCATCGAGCCTTCTCAGGACCAAGGGCCTCTCCTCCCTTTGATGTCCAACAAGGCCATCCTCTGCTGCATATGCAGCTGGAGCCAAGGGTCCCTCCATGTGTACTCTTTGGCTGGTGGTTTAGCCCCTGGGAGCTCTGGGGGTACTGGGTGGTTCATATTGTTGTTCCTCCTATGGCACTGTAAACCCCTTCAGCTCCTTGGGTCCTTTCTCTAGCTCCTCCGTTGGGGACCCTGTGCTCAGTCCAATGGTTGGCTGAGAGGGTCCCCCTCTGTATTTGTCAGGTTCTGGCAGAGCCTTGACATCTTTTAAGCCATTGAAAGTTAGGATAATTATTTTCCAGTGCTTTTAGAAGACTTGTCAAATTATTATATCAAATACTTCAAATAAATTTTATTGTGAACATGGAAACATTGATGTCAAAAACATAATGTTGATGGGATTTGAGATATGTCCCCCACTTTGTCATGGCAGCAGGCGACACAGCAGCAGAGCAGTCTTCCTGACACCCTCACTCTTGTTTTTTCTCTCCTTGCTCTGACACAGGCCGTAAGATCCTTATAGGAGAGGGGTCCACTCCACATGGAGGTGGAGGACACCCTCATCTGGGACACTGAAGAGCACTCGGGACTCAAATGACACAGGTGTTGCCAAGCTTGGCTAGCTGTGAGGATTTGAGCATATCTCCTTTGTGCAATCACACTGAATAGCTCTCCACATCTTCATTTAATTCAGAATTAATATATTGTATATGTATATGCATATTGTATTTTCACCTTGGAAGACTCTGTTGTCACATAATCCTTACAGAAATGAATACATGTACACAATGCCCTTTTTTTGACTTCTTTGTTAATCATGTCTCAGCTACAAACCCTGAGCTGGGTGAGAAATGAACTTTTTGTTTTCCCTCAGTGTTAGACAGAAGATCAACTGAAATATTAATGAGGTCATTCTTTGGCATTGGTGATACTACTAAAAGGTATTTTCAGGTTTTCGTTCAGTAGGATTGGCTTAATAGACTCCTAATGCATTTTTTAGATTTATTTCCCTACAGCAAAAAGCCAACTGAACTCATTGCCTTTTGCTTTTCTTCTTATAACCTGAACTATACCCATAAAAGCATTGCGTTGGCAAAAATCTGTAAGTGCAAGGTGACTTTGGGGAACAATTCAATAGAATTAGTAAACTATACTACTTTCTGACCTTTTACATTTTTCTCTCGAGAAAAGAGTTCAACTATATTCTTACTGCTTTGAATTAAGTTGAGAACAGGCTGTTTTAATGTTTTATTTTGGTTGTTGTAATTAAAAAGATGAGAAGACCAACTTGGGCAAGAGTTTCATCTTATAGTATACAGGCCAACATCTAGGGAAATCAAAGCAGAGACTTAATCAGGAGCTTGGAGGCCAGAACTGAAGCAGATGACTTGGGTGATTCTGGCTTAGTGCTTGCATTCGGGCAAACAGTCACAGTAACTTTTCAATAAAGGCCAGGCCCACTTGCTAGGGACTGTATTGGCCTTAGTGGGCCAAACCCTTCTGAATCAATTGGCCATCAAGAATGTGCCCTGTAGACATGCTCATGGGCCAAACTAAAGGAGGCAATTCTTTGTGTCAAGTTGACAACTGAAGCTGTGATACTGGCCAAAATGTACCTCATTAAAAGATGTTTATTGAAGTTAAAATATAACTCTATTGTTTTTCTTCTTCTCTTTCCTCCCTCTAAATCCTCCTATGTACCCTCTCCCTTGTTCTCTCTCAAATTCCTGGTCTCCGTTTTTTTTAATTGTTATGTACACATCTATTCTTAAATATATAAATATAACTTTCCCACTTACTTATATGCATGTTTTCAGGACTAACCCTTTGCTATTAGAAGGCCAATTGATGTTTCATGCGCTCTTCCCTGGGGTAGACCATTTCCCCTCCTCAGCAATTCTTAATTGCCTGTAGTTCTTTGCCTAGGGTTGAGGCTTCATGGACTTTCCCCTTCCACATTAACATTATTGTTGGCATGGTCCCTGTTGGGGTCATGTGTAGGCAGCTGTGTTGGTCACACTTCATGAATGTAGCTTTTCTGACACTTCTAGGA
The DNA here is from genome assembly GCA_036184795.1 of Tokudaia tokunoshimensis. Lineage (NCBI taxonomy): Eukaryota > Metazoa > Chordata > Mammalia > Rodentia > Muridae > Tokudaia > Tokudaia tokunoshimensis. The sequence continues at coordinate 60,219,776 of BTHU01000015.1, forward strand.
GATGTCATCTCTGCTTTCCTCTGACACTGGCAGTCTGCCTGTCTCTCTTCTGCAGTCATTCCCAAGCCTTAGGTATATGAGTTGGACAATAAATATATCATTTGTGACTGGGCACCACATAGTCACTTTTTTTCTATAATTTGATCAGCTGTGGTTTTCTGTAATGGTTTCTGTCTGTTACAAGTACACGTCTCTTTGATGAGGGGTGAAATCTATCAAATGTACCTCTCTAAGAACAAAGAACATTGTTGACAAGTTACAGCCATTGCACATCCTAATCTGATATTACTGGGACAACCCTAGCACAGGGAGAAATAAAGTGATGAGACACAGTGAGTTTTATAAAAAGCTTATCAGCGATCAAACTGGTGCAGAATTTGATGGCTGTGGAGATAGAATCAGAAAACAATTGAATCTTTACTAAAAGAACTGTGTGTCTGATGATTTGATGATGGATGTGTGTGTGTGTGTGTGTGTGTGTGTACGCGCATCCGTGCGCAAGTGCATCTGTGTATTCATGAGTTCATCTTTAACTCTAGATGACGACATAGTATAAAAGATTGCTAGTAATTGTATGTGAATCAGTTATCAGCAACTCAGCTTAATGTTACAGGAGTGCTAATGAGTACATTTTATTATATAATTATTTCAGATATGGTGAGAAAAAACAACAGTGAACAAAATTACGCAAAAATAATTTTTGCCCCTTGGAAAAGGAAACAATTGTGAGAACCATGCAATAACCAGTAAAATATTAGGACAATTACTCTCTGTCATTGGAAACCCTATATATACCTATGGCTGGGAGAGATCAGGTTTCCCGGAGGGAAGTCATTTGTCCACTTTCACACAAACCGGTCTTCCAGCAAGTGATGGAGGTCCTTTGAAATTAAGTACAATTTCAATGAATTGGCACAACCTGAAATCAATACCTGAACATGAGCAATCAACAGTTCAGAGGCCTGAGGCCAGATGAAAGCTGTTCAGAAACCAACTACTGAAGGGAAGAAAAGGAAGGAAAAGAAAAGGTTCTACAATCAGAAGGGCACAGATGAGAATTCTCTAGTTTTAAGCATCTTCCTTTGATACAAAAAATAACCCTGAAGTAGTAAAGAATTTAGGGTAAATGGCTTAGGCGGTGGTGTTCACTCTTCCCATAGCAGGAATATGCCAACTTGCATATTCAAGAGGCCAGATGTGGCTAGAAGTGGTCCCATGTGTCTGCATAGTAGCCCTCTCAGGCACAAGTCATTGAGTGGACCATGGCCTCTCGGCATGATGTTGTCTAATTCAGTTGAATGGGTGGTCTCTTCCTCCTGCGAGAAAAAGGAAGACCTGGCTTATCATTTTCACTTGTTGGGGTTCCATTGTATGAATTCAAAAGAGGGACAGCCTCTTCTTTATCACATGATAGTAAAGATGTATGCACCTAGCTTAGACTGAAGTCAAGCCGATGATTGAGATATAACCACTCTGTATTTATTTCTCAGATTTAAATGTGAGTTTGTAGTGCAGTAGATAATTGTTAGGAATAGGAATATGACTTTTTAATCTTCTGGAAGTTTTGCTGGTCCTGGACAGTAAATGGTTTCTTTTTATACAGAAAACACATCAACCATTAGACAGTTACTTCCAGAAAAAAAATGAACCAATTCCTAATTTTCATCAATTTCTTTTTTTAAAAGAGGTAGGTTTTAGAAAAAGTCCAGATTTTTTTTTTAAATGTTGGGAATAGGGCATTTTTTCACACGAAATATTAGCTAAAACTATAAGAATTTACACAAATTTGTCTCCTCTGCTTTAATGTAGGAATGCTACATTTTAGGGTGCTATTATTTGAAACAGTAATCCTCATAGCATATATTGTACCTTTTGATAAGTAAAGAAAATATAACTCAAGTTATGTTCTTGCCTGGATATTCTGAGACTATCATTAATTGACGAATGATGATTACCGAATCATTTCTTTTCATTTATGAACATAATGGCTGTAGGAGAGCATATTACTGCCAGGCTTTTCAGCTTACTGTTCAGTGATACATTCTGAAGAGACAAAATAGTTCTATATTCAAAGTATCTTGCTATCAAAATGGTCACTTAATTCATTTCCTCTCCATCTTTTGTGGTTCTTCTTAAGAGCATCTTGGCAATCATCTGCACTTGTACTGGTTATAATGTTTCTTCTGGGCTTTTTGCTAGCATCAGGAAATCACCTATATTCTATGCAAACAGCTGGACCCTGTCTACAGAGCTTTCCTACAGTTCTGGTCTTCCGTCATTTTGAGTAGAATGTTTTCCTTTCCTGAAAAAACACTTACTCCCTGATTGTGTGCAGTGTCACAACTGCCAAATGGATTCTTAGCAGTTTGTGTTGTCGTAACCCCACAGATGTATACAGAAGTTCCTCATAAACACTACAACATCACAGAGATAACTCAGACCTCTGGTTTTTGGCTTTACATTAAAGTATATTAATGTGATTCCAATTAGATTTGAGAAATTTTAAAGATATTTCTTAAGACCAGAGTTTGGTGGTAGTATCATTCTTTAAAAAAAAAAAAAAGAAAGAAAGAAAGAAAGAAAAGAGTAAAAAGTCCCTCTTTAGCTCACTCAGTGTATACAGAAATTGTCATTATGAAAAATTCATTAATATGTAAATTGCAACATTTTGATTAGCACTTGCAGACCCCTTTTGTTCAGGAAAAAAAAAAAAAGACGGAAGGAGCTAACCAGATTGCCATAATTTACATAATAAAAACTCAGTGGTGGCAGTGCCACTTAGTAAAGGACCTAAAGAACACTAAAGTGTCTTTTTAAACAGCTTAATAAAATACTAGGTTCACAAAACACAAAAGGAGAGAAAATATTTTTCTTTGAACTGACAAACTCTGCTGTAGTAGAGGATCCTGAGGTCCTGGGCATCCCATGAAATAGATGGGATTGAACACACACACACACACACACACACACACACACACACACACACACTCACACACACACACACACACGTGTGTATATATATATATATATATATGTGTGTGTGTGTGTATGTATCCAACCACATTAACATCTCCATATTTTTAAGACTTACAAGTATGTGTTTATATCACCAATATGTAAGAAATAAAAAAGAAAGCACACCCACGCACCGATGCCCGGCTATTGATAGCTGATAACTTTGGGGGACAGGTTAGTTGTTTTCACAACTAACAGTTAAGTGATCTAAAAGGCAGGTCTTACATGGATACACAAATTTTAGAACAAAGCCAAAGGAAAAAAAATCATACTAGAAAAAAAATTTATTTGATGATTAATTCTGCTATATCATTTTGATGAGTTTTAACTCAGCAGACAGTTTATGATTAGGTCACCTTAAGAGAGAAAAATCAACCCACAAACTGGAAACATCATATTTGCTACTTTGATGGGTAGTTTTCTTCTAAATATATAGAAGTCACAAATGTGACTTTGGACTTTTCAGACTATTGTCTTTTATTTGTTAGCCATAGCTACATAGTCCTTTGATGTTAGGTTCCTATTATATTGAGCAAAAATGATACTTCAGTATATATGTTGCTATATGGAGGTGAACTATGGAAAATATATTAGAGTCTTTTAGAGGATTCATGTGTGTGTGTGTGTGTGTGTGTGTGTGTGTGAAAACACGGAGGAGGCATGAAACAGTGAGCTGGGCATGAGAATTCTAGCTAGATAAAACTACTCTTGGTCATTTGTTTGTTGCTCAAAGGAGTCCTGGAATTGCTTTAACGGCTGATTGCCACCTAGAAGGGAGGTAGTTTGGGTCTTGATGCTTTATCTTTTGTAACATTCTTGTCTTTAGTGTCATAGCAATTAGGTTAGTTCTGGAGAAACCTATTAATCATTTCAGTTAGTGTTAAATCGCCTAAGTGTGTCGATTTGGAATCCGGAGAAGAAAATGGAAGATTAATGAGGTGCCCCTAGTTAGATGTGATAATCCAGAAGTAAATGTCTGCTGGTGCCCTCCTTGTTTTACAGCGTTGACAGCATAGATTTTAGTTGCTAAGCTCTCCCTTAATAAAACACGGAATTGTAGCATTATGGTTCAGAAATAGGAAAATTAAAGAATAAAGAACGCTATACCAAAGTGGGGCCCAGAACATGATGCTGTTCCACTGTTTGAACCAAAGGATACAGGAGCAAGGGGTTCTCACCTTTCTAGTCTTCTCTGTCTGGACACTTTTCTAACGGTAACCAGCCCAGAAAATGGAATGTTAAAATCTAAAACCATCTTCCTTATTCTACAAAGCTCCTGTTCCATCCCCTCAAAGAAGAAACGCTACAGACAGAGTCTGTGCATCTGGACAAAGCCTCAAGTCCTTCTGCCGCCATGTGTTAATGTTGGATTTTTCCATTTCATCCAATCAAACTGAATCATAAACATCATGGTCCTTACATCTTTGGACTCTACACTCTCATTTCATGTCTAATTCCCACTCAGGAGATGTATTCTGCTTTTCTCTTATCAGTTATTTTCTACTACAAGTGCCCCAGTCATGCTCTCCAGAAGAGGTAAAGAAAGACATCCTGTCCTTTCACCCCTATACCAAGCAAGATAAAACCAAGACACACACACACACACACACACACACACACACACACACACAAACACACAGAGGCAATCAGATACACAGGCAGAAAAACTTGACCCCCTATCAATGAACTAAGAAACACCTTGTTGGTGTCATTGATCTTACATCAGTCAGGGGCAGAGAAGGTGGCAGTCCTTTGCGCATCCGAGCTTGATGCCTGGCTTGGTGGCTCAAGCTGTCTTATGCCTAGGACTCATAAAAATCAAATCAAATCAAATCAAATCCAGACAGTGCAGCACCGGAGGAGGAAGACAGACAAACACCAGCGGACTGCCATGACACCCAGAGACCTGTCCTCCAGGGCACTACTGCATGGCCAGCATGCAGCAGGGGCCACCACAATATGTGAGCATGTGCTGGTCAGTTGGGAGAGGAAGAGAAGAGGAGAAGCTTGGGCATCTGGAAGAGAAATGGAACTGGGGACTCAGGGGTAGAGAGGAGTAGCCTGCTCCCTGGGACCATGGTGAGGTACCAGCCAGACCTATCACTTAGGGACACGTCTGAGCCTGTGACTATGCAGTAGCAGGGATCAGTGTCAATGTCCTTGGCTCCTATCACCATTAGAGAACAGAGGGATGTCCCTGGTCAGGGCAGCTGCCAGGGATGATGTGGATGTCCAGGGGTTGTGCATAACTGTCCCCACCCCTCACTGGATGGGGCACTCTGGAGAGACGGCACCATCTTTCATCAGCTGCAGCACTTGGAAGAATGGTCCCTGCTCCTCACACAGGAACACAGTAGAGCTGGTCCTGGTGGCAAGGCTGTGGATGTGCCAGCAGAAAGAAAGTGAGTTTGGGAGAGCTGACCTTGCCACCCACTCGTCTGCGGTGGAATAGCACGGATGCAGAGGTGACGCCAACACAGCCACCTCCAGCATTTGAGACAGCTGCCCACAGGGTCCTGAGCTCAGGAGAGCTATCATTGCACCTCACCATCAGCAGAACTGGGGAGAACAGGCCCTGAACTTCTTTTGGACAACACAGCAGTGCTGAACAAGGAGTGCAAGTATGCCAGCCCCGGGGGTGAGAGCACAGGAGAGCTGGTGCGCTCATCTGCCATGAGATGGCATGGGTGCAGGGGTGATGCCTTAACCCCGTATCCCCCCCTTGCCCCTCACCACCTGTGACACCAGGACACCCAGGGTCAGGAAAGCGGGAGAGCTATCCCTGCCCCTCACCAACTGCAGCACTGGGGAGAGAGAGCCTTGCATCTTACCTAGGCAGCACAGTAGCACTGGCCTTGGTGGAGGGTACAGAGGTGAATTGGCCCCTCTACTCATCTGCTGTGAGTTAGCCTGGGAGGAATGGGGGACAGGGGAGGAGATGCTCTCTGTCCCTTCAATCCTCGCTACCAGAGGCCATCTAAAGAGCTGAGAGTTCTGAGAGCAGGAGAGCTGCCCCTACCCCTTCACTGACTGCATCACACCAGAGAACAGGCCTTGCACTTCCCCTGGGTAACACAGTGGAGCTGGCCTTGATGGCAAACACACAGGGGAGCCATCCCTCAAGGTGCGAGAGCAGGAGAGCTGTCCCGGACCCACCCAGGCTGCCGCACTTTGGAGAATGGGTCCCAAACCTTGACTGGACAGCACGGTGGAGCTGAGTCTGGTGGCCTGGGTGTGGGTGAGTTAGACAGAAGGCATGAGATTAGGAGAGCTGACCCTTCTTATGATGGCATTGGGGGGCTTGGGGGGGGTACTGGGGCAGTGCTGCAGAGCTAGCCCTGGTGGTGTGGATAAGGGAGAGCTGGTGAGTTGATCAGCTCAACTACCACCTAGGCCCAGATCCAGGGCACTGAATTGGGCCTCCCCCCAAGTGCGTATCTTCTGTGACTTGTTGGGTCACATGGCAAGGACAGTCCTGCTGTTCCAAAGCTGCAGGATCTCCATGACACAGAGCAACAATATGACAACCAGGAAGAGTCCGGATGAAGATCTAATGTGGGCGGTGTCACAGAAACCGGAGATCACACACCAGAAAAATGGCTCACTGCAATGAACACTTGCAAGTTAAGATGTGTAGACAGAGTGATAGACTGTGAAGTAACTCACAGTGGGACTTCCAGGATGAGATGTTTCCTACCCTTTGGTTTTTTTTTTTTTGAGTGTTTTGTTTTCATTTGTGTTTGGTTTGTTGTTGTAGGTGTTTACTTGCTTGTGTGTTTTATTTTAGGGGGGAGGTTGCAAGGGTGAAGGATGGATATGGGGATCAGGAAGATAAGTAGGACTGGGGTACATAATGTGAAACTCACAAAGATTCAACCAAAAATTAAAAAAAAAAAATCCTTCAGCTTTTGAACCAGCAACTGGGGACCAGGTCTTCCAAGTACATGGGCCTAAGTTTAATAGCTTACAAATCATAACTATGTACAACAGATGTAAGATATTGTGGCTGTCTGAGCTGTAGGATGTTGCGGGAAGTATTAAAAAATAGATCCTGCCAACTCTCCACATGCTCTTGGTGCTGCCACTGCCAACTCTCTCTGGAGCTTCCCCCCACCCCCCACCTCCTGGCTCACTTTTCCCTGAGCCACTACTTCCCTCTCTGTCACAATCCCCTGTAACCTCGGGGTTGCATAACACAATCTCAATAACCTGGCTGAATCATGCCTCTTAAAGCTTAATTAACTAATCAGATTTATTTATCAATAATATCACAATTTACGAGAAGCCAATACAATAATTTCAGAACCAATTGATAGAGATAAGAGCTTTATCCCAATATTTCTAACCTTGTGAAATCATAGCTACTTGTGGCTAGAAAATGCCATGCAGGTACACGTCAGAATCCATCTAGGATTCTTCCTCCTACTCCGAGTCCCCCTGTCTCTCCAACTCTTAGCTCCGCCTCCCTTTTTCCTGTTCAGTCTCAGGCCTCCCACTGCCCTACTGTGAGTTGCAGGAAAATCCTGCAACAGTAGGAGTTACTATTGTCTCTTTCCACACTCACCAACAGTCAGTCTAGGAGATGGTGATTCTAAAGACTGCCTCTTGATGAGTCGTCTCCCTGCAAGGCCACCTAAGAGTCACTTGGAGTCTGAGTCTGTCATCTCTGTTTAGGTGCAATCGTAAGAGTACAAGATAGATGATTGTCTCAGTTAGGGTTTTACTGCTGTGAACTGACACCATGGCCAAGGTAAGTCTTTGAAAGGAGAACATTTAATTGGGGCTGGCTTACAAGTTCAGAGCTTCAAGGCAGGAACAAGGCAAGGTCTAGGCAGATGTGGATCTGGAGGAACTGAGAGTTCCACATCTTTTTCCAAAGGTAGCTAGGAGAAGACTGATTTCCAGGCAGCTTAGACAAGGGTCTTAAAGCCCAGAGTGTCACACTTCTTCCAACAAGGCCACACCTACTACAACATGGCCATACCTCCTAATAGTGCCACTCCCTAGGCCAAGCACATACAAACCACCACAATGATATTGGTTTATTCTGCTCTCAGAGAGGTTTTATTATTCTCTTACACCAAAGGTTTCTCAGGGCTAATGCCTACATTTGGAGCTAATATATATTTACTGGAGCCAAAATTTCTGATCATTTAAAAGACTATTAAAAAATAGAAGCTGGCAGAAGAAGATATTTACTAGAAGATGGAAGTTGGAAAATTACTGAAAAGAATTACCCAGATTATCCTAAGTGTAGCTCTCCTGGGATGTATAGAAATATTAAAAAGCATAGAGATTTTGAAGAATTTTCTCAAATTGAGAAGACTTTGCCCTTAGTTAGCTTCTCCTAAAGCTGTGCCATAACCAAACAAGTGACCTAAAAATAACAACATATTCTTTTTATTTTCTTGACTTAAAGGGATGTCACCCTTTCTTGGAAAAAAAAAAAGAAGTACAAATGAAATAGTCTACCCATGGGGAAGACACAACACAGGTTAAGAAAAGAAAGTGAAACCCTATAGAAAGGTGGCTGATGAAACTCTCAGACCACTCACCTTACCCAATGTTTTTGACATCTTAGCCATAACTCAACTCTGAAAGACCTTTTGTTAAGAGGAAATTACGCATGGCAGGCATGGCCTTTTTAAAAAAGTAAATCAAGTAAAGAAATAAATAAAAGCCTTAACTATCCCATAAATCAATTGCTGAGAGGTTTTTTTTTTTAACTTTTATACTTTATACTATTTTTTTACCTTTATACTTTTCTATCTATTCCAAAAGCAAGTGCAATAAAGGTACTTATAAGACCCAACCACAAGTCCAAAAAAGAAAAAACAAAAACACCAAAATATCAACAAAAAACTGATACATTCTTTTTTCTGGATGGTGAAATAGTTCCCCTTCATGTATAGTTATGATGGCATTAACAGGATATAAGTTTTGGTTCTAACATTCAGCATGCATGTATGAACAGAATGTCATTTATGGTGATTGTATGTACATTGAGTATCTTAAAAGCAGGGATTGTATTCTTTTCTACATCTATGCTCAAAATCTATGTATTCTTTTGGAAACATAGGTTCTTGAGAGAGTGAAAGGAGCCAAGTTATAAATTTAAATCAATATTTTTAGAATATGAGGCCATAAAGACAAAATAGAAGAATTGGATCAGCCAGTCAAGGCCAATGACTAATTAAAAAATTGTGAAAGGAGCATGTAATAATTTTGGGACTCAATAAAAAGGTAAAACCTATGAATTATAGGCAACAAGAAAAAGGAGAAATTCATGCAAAAAGCATAGAAAATGTTTTAATAAAATTCAATTAATACTTTGTAAAGACCAAGATATAAATTATTACACACTTTAAGCACTTTGTAATATTTTTCTATTATATCAAAAAGTATGTATGAGCTAAAAATTAAAAAAATAAACATAAGTATTTTTGATAATTGTGCTGTCCAATTTCATGTCAACCTGACACAGGATAGAGTCATTTTAGAAGCAGAAACTACAATTAAGAAAATATCTCTGTAAGATCAGGATGTGTGAAAGACTGTGCCGGGTGGTGGTGGCGGCGGCGCACGCCTTTAATCCCGGCACTTGGGAGGCAGAGGCAGGCAGATTTCTGAGTTCGAGGCCAGCCTGGTCTACAGAGTGAGTTCCAGGACAGCCAGAGCTACACAGAGAAACCCTGTCTCAAAAAATAAAAAATTAAAAATAAAACAAACAAAACAAAACAAAAACAAACAAACAAATAATAACAACAACAAAGAAAGACTGTAGGGCATTTTCTTAGTAATTGCTGTGAAAAGGCCCAGCGCATTGTAGATGATGCCACCCCTGGAGTTGTGGTCCTTGGTTCTATAAGGAAGCTGGCTGAGCAAGTTGCGAGAAACAAGGTAGTCAGTAGCACTGCTCCATGTTCTCTGCATTGGCTCGTGACTCCAGGGTTCTGCCGTTTGAGTTCCTGTCCTTATTTCCTTCAATGATGAAGAGTGAGGCCTAAGCGTAGCCAAATAGACCAATTCCTCCCCAAGACACTGTGGTCCTGGTGTTTCCTCATAGCAATGAAAACCCTAAGTAAGAAGTACCAAATCTTCTCCTTTAACTTCTCTGTGCATACCTAGTCTACCAGAGTGCTTTGGCAATGGTCCATCAGGGAAGTACAGATTGACTTTTCTGTGTAGGGAAAGAAAAATAGTCTTTTTCCTCTACATACTTTAGGTGCATTGACCAGATCTCTAAAAATCAGACTTTTCCAAAGGTAATTTAAAACAAAGAAAATAAGTTTTTAAGAGGAACACTGTGTACACATGGAGTCACTCAGTGTATTGACAAGATTTCAACTAATATCTCATCTGAGCAAACACAATTTCCCAGCGGAACAAGACAAAAGAAAAGGGCTTCTAGGGCAATACTGTGTAAAGTGTCTGGTGGAGCTAAAGGTTCGTTTTTGATAGAGCTAAAGTTTGGCTTTTGATAGAACATTCTCTGGTGTCTTCATGGGATCAATAAGAGGACAGATTTGTCTCCTCTGGCTAAGAGTTGCTGCCTTTCCTAGAAGAGAATGAGAGCACCGAATTTTCTTATATCTTTTGTTTTTGTTTGTTTGTTTTTAATGGTTGTTGCTCAGAGCATTTCTCATTCCAGAAAGGCAGATTCTGCACCAGCACACTCTGATCTGTTAAGTTCTCACTAAGGCAACGTAGAAACCAGAGAAGATCATAAGGTGTAAGAGAAAAGGAAGCTCTTCCTGTCCGGATTCTGGTGAAGAACTCTTCATGCCAAGTTTGAGTCAAGAATAACATCATAGTTAGTGTTTTCTGTGAAGGTTGCTGACATAGAAGCAATATTTGTTTTATGCAGACATACTTTCAAAAAAGAATGTTAAATAACAACATACCAGGTTTGAGGCCTGTGTGGATATGGCCTCTAATATAGCCTTACTCCTCTTTTTCAATGTTTTCTGAATTCTACACAGATGACTATTAACTTCTGTATACTTTAACTTCCTAGATGGCTGTATCCTAGGGATTTACCTTAGCTGCTATTTTGAAAGGAACATCTTGGGACCACATTGTGATCACTGAAGGATATAATTTTAGAACATACCAAAAACATTAAATGGCTGCTGTAAATGCAATGAAGTACAACTTTAACTTTAAATTGAGAGCCCCGTACCTGGGCCTTCCTGGGTGACTCTCAGGGTCAATGAGGCTTCTACAATGGTCTTTATGCTAATAGGCTATTATTAAAAGACTAGGAGTATATCCAGTGTGTGTGTGTGTGTGTGTGTGTGTGTGTGTGTCCTTGCTCCTTTACAGAGTATGCCTCTCTTAACTCCTGTGCTTATATCTACAATAAAAATATCCTTCTAATAATCCCTAATTCTGCCTTGAATTGGCACCTTCTAAAATTTTTTTCTGAAGTGAAGCCAGGGATTCGACCTTCCTCGAGTAGAGGTCCCTATAGGATAAGGAAACTCATCAGGCTGCTGGTGGGACTTCTGGGTTTGTCTTTTCTCACAGTGAAACCCTTGTTTTCTTCTTGATCTTTTAAATTTGTTGATTCAATGAGAGGAGGAGGGCATTTCATGAGGCATCTCAAAGTATTGTTCTTAATTTACAGGTATGTTAGTTTCTAGGTTATTTTGATCATTGATAATTATGTGTTATAGATTCCTAGATGGTAATTTAACCATGACACTTGTCTGTTCTCTGAGTACGTTGTCTCTAGAACAGAATACAAAAAAAAAAAAACTGTGACAAACACTTTGTTAAAATTTGAATTGTATATGTTCTATGCTAGAGAAGAGAAATACAATGTGTACTAAAAATTCCGCAAGTAGAAAGTGATAGATAGGAAAGTCCATGGGTAGAAGTATTTGTGGCATTCATGAGCTGGTGCAATTTGCAAAACTTCCCAGGGAATGAATGCGAAATGATGTCTGGAGAGTGTGTCTTTGCTGTTGACTAAAGCCTAGAGGAAGGTGCACAGAACATGGAAGAATAGGTTCAGTAATGTTGGAAACAGCAGGGCGTGCTGAGGGAATGAACACATTTTCGAATTGACTGATAGAACTTGTTAAAGCTGGTCTATGAAATGAAATTATTAGGTTTTACTATACTGTAAATACTGGAGGAGCCACTTACAGTTTCTAGCAGGTCAGTAATAATATTCCTAGAGGATCATATTGGGTGCATTATGATGGCAAAAGGCTGTCAGGTAAATAAGCGTAGCTGTTCAGAACTCAAAATCTACATCCAGAATAATGGCCGCTGTAAATAAATTATTGATCTTGAAATACATGCATATAATTTTGGTCGCTGAGACTGGAGAACTAGCTCAGTGTATAAAGTGCCTTATGTGAATGCACAAAGACATGAGTTCAGTCCCTTGGTAACTATGTAGAAGCTGGCCGTGGAGTCTGCATCTGCAATTCCTGGAGCTAGGGAATTCTGAGATAGCTGGCATTTCAGAGCAAACTGACTAATCAGCCTAGCTAAATTGATAAGCTCCAGGTTCAGTGAAAGACCCTGTTTCAAAATGTAAGTTGGAGATGGATTGGGAAAGACATCTGATGGTGACCTCTGACCTCTACACAAACAGGTATACACACACACACACACACACACACACACACACACACACACACACACACACCTGGATATACTCCTAGTCTTTTAATAATGGCCTATTATCATAAAGGTCATTGTAGAAGCCTCATTGACCCTGAGTGTCATGGCCAATATTTTTATAACAAAAGACAAGCTAGCAAGAGGAAAGCAGGGCATGATTTTTTAAAAATTAGATTACATATTCAAGAGCTTAGGAAAATTCTAAAGGAGGAGAAAGATATTATATTCATTATGCATTTGCTATAACATATATTTTATATTATATCAAGGAATCATTCTATCAAAATGACTAGTAAACTTGATTGTAGTTGATTTAGGATAAAACTTTTTTTTTGATGAAAATAAAAAAAAACAACATGGAATGTTCATTTAGAAATAGGAGAGGCAGCTGTTTGAAACCATATGGCATATAGCATCTCTGTGTTTATGATACTCAGAAGTGGAAAACAAGATTCAAGTTATATTTTTCTAGTCCTGAGTTTGAAGTACTAGGTATCTTCATCATCAGAGACTATCATTTTTTTTTTGAGACATGGTCTCTCACAGTTCAGTACTAGGCTGGCATCCACAACAAGTTTCTGCCAAGAGGCCTGGCTTTTTTGTGTGAATTCTGGAGATTGAACTCAGGTCTTCATGTTAGCATAGTAAATACTTTACTAAAGGAATTTTCTTCCCAGACTTTACTTCCCCACCTTAAACTCAAACTCATAATTTGATCTAGGTTATTTCCACTTTTAATGTGCTAATGAAAAAAAGAAAAGGTATTTGTGTGAAGCCTGGGTATCTCAGCGTTTGTCACTCTGGGTGTTTAATATCGAATATTTATTTGCCTTCTTCTTTGTTATGTCACAACTGAGGCAACTTCCAGTTACCATTGCTTGCCTGGTGTTACTTAAAACCTAGCAAGTTTGGTTACTATAATTCTAGCTTACAGGAAAAATGATCTTGGAAAGAATTTTGATTCTGTTAACTTTCTGCTAGAACATTTGAAAACGACTCAGATGTCAAGTGAGATGGCTTGATTTTGATGAAATTCTGGGCAGACTTTGCCCTGGTTTTGTTCCCTCTCCTGCTAAGCTCTTAGGCAGGGAGCTGGCTGCCCAGGCATTACTCATGGGTGGCACAGGAAGCTGGTAGCTACATTTAGCCATTTACTGGCTTGGGTGCTCTTTGTTGAAGTCTGAATAAAATGACAGTACCGTTTTTTTCTTTTTTCTCTTGTTCTTTCTCCTTCCTTCCCTCCTTCCTTCCTTCCTTCCTTCCTACCTTCCTTCCTTCCTCTCCCCCCCTCTCCTCTCTCTCTCTTCTCTTTCTCTCTCTCTCCCTCCCTCTCTCCTCCCCTTTTTCTCTTTCTTTCTTTCTTTCTCTCTCTCTCTCTCTTTCTCTCTCTCTCTTTCTTTCTTTCTTTCTCTCTCTCTCTTTCTTTCTCTTTCTTTCTTTCTTTCTCTCTTTCTTTCTCTTTCTTTCTTTCTCCTTTTTCCCTTAGATTGTTCTGGTCATAACAAATGCCAGTACAAATAACTGCCCGTGAGAGTCATAAATGCCATTAATAAGTTGGATTCAAAAGCAATGCTTAAGTTTGGTTTGAATAATGAAAAAACAATCAGGATTTTATTGTTAGTATGCATCAGCTTGGGAGATGTTGTCCTTTCTCTTCACTAGCAGTTGGTTGTCAGTACCACAGAGGAAAAGGAGTTGAAGGGTTTATAAGTCTGTTACCCCTACCCCTGACGACCTAGCAAAAGGAAAATATTAAAAAACTAAACCACAGTGAGAGTTCGTGGGCTTTCTCTCTTATTTTCCCAGGAATGCTGGCTCTGCCTCCTGGCTCCTTGTACTTCCATCTTTATCCTTGGCTTATTTGTTCCATCTTCTGCCCTCTCCCTCCCCTGGTAGTAAGTTGGCAGAGTACAGTTTCCTATGTAATTATTCATTGGTTTCTTGTCTTTTCCTGTGCTAAAAAAAAAAAAAAAAAAGAAAGAAAGAAAGAAAAGAAAAGAAAAAAAAGAAACACAAAATTATTCTCTTGCAGGTGGTGACAGATTTTTCCACAAAGCAACGATCAATGTGACAAGATAGGAAAGTTTTGTCCCCCCCTCACTTTCCTTTTTTTCCCTCTCTTTGTTTTAATGCTGGAGAATCAAGACTTTGGGCCTTTAGTGAATATATTAGGTTGGCTGGCAGAACAATATATCAAGGGCGCCAAACCAGTGTAAAGACTCAGTTCATAACCTCTAATCTACAGACATGAACTCTATTATTTTCCATTAAAATTAGAGGTTTCCAAATTGTAACAGATGTCCTTAATAGACATGTCTTCTTACAGGGGAACATTAGGTAAATGAAAACTGAACCTAGTGTTTTAACTAGCCCTTCATCATAATACAAAGCTCTGTGGCTAGATCTGGCATATTGAGCTCAAATTACAGAAGAAAGCCTTTACTTGATTTGCATTAATTGATTCATCAGCAATTTTTCTAAATCGCAGCAAGTATGGAGTAGTGGGAATTGGGAAAAAAAATACTTGAAACCCATTTTCTCCAAGAAAACGACAATATTTGACAATCTCATAACTCACAGGAATTATATAGTGTGCTTCAATGTTAGAAATAGTTCAATTAACTGCTACGAGAAAAGAGACGAGGGCGGAAATCTTTTAAGAAAGCAATAGTGAAAACAATACGAGGACAAACAACTGGACATAAGAGAGTTTTATGAGCATGGGCTGCTGCGGGTGTCAGAGTATCTCAAAACAAACAGTTATTTTAAACAGTTACATTAAAAACACAAAAATGCAGGAAAACCAGACGACCAATGTGCTTTGCTGAAGCCATTGAAACTGCACTTCTTACCTCTATGGAATTGCCTCCGTTGGCACTTCTTACCTCTATGGAATTGCCTCCATTGGCACTTCTTACCTCAATGGAATTGCCTCCATTGAAGCCCTTAAGGGAACTGGAGCTCATTCTTACTCTGTGTTATCTGGGTAAAGTTCTCTGTGACAACAGAGATGTGGCCACATTAGAAGCCATATTAGACTACCACAGCCAGGTTCCTCTGCTTAACAAACTGGTTCCCAAAGTACTTGTGACTAGAAGTGACTCAGTCATGCAACCCATGGGCAGATTCTGCACTTACAGGATTTAGAACCTATAAACAAGAACAAAAGAGTTTTAAATGTATTACTCTGCTCTCTTGTTGATAACTGGGGGTGGGGTGGGATGGGGGAGGAACAGAGAGACAAGCAGGCTTACATGAAGGTTTTTTTTTTTTTGTTTTGTTTTTTTTTTTGTGTGTGTGCTAATTGTTGAACTTCGGGTAATTCTGAGTCACCCCTGAGGCGATGTGTGGGCTCTGTGTAGAGGGACCACAGTGAAACAGCCCCAAGACTCAGTGTTCAGCACGTACAGAACTTGGAAATCTTAGCTGTAACCTGAGTGAAGAAAAGTTGGCTGAACAGCCTGAAAAATGAACCACTGTTCCTACATTTCTCAGATTACAGAGCCAACTATTACCCTCAAAACTGGAGAGATGGGAAGGCAGAAATCCATTCACTAAAGTTTCCACAGAAGTCAAGAGTCTCAGGAGAGACTTGAACTAGAATAGATGAACTTTTGGAGCTCGGTGTGAGCAAGTGTGAGTCTGAAACACTCCCTGGGACCCGGTCTGTAACGGACAGTTGGCTAATTTTTGCATTTAAGAACACAGCCAGTTTCTCAGGGTGCATATGAATGAAAACTCATTCCAGGTTAGGAAAGGGGGAAAGAAACCATTTTGAGGGAGACCCAAATATTGTGTTCCCCTTTACAACACATGCTCTCAGAAAACAGCTATTTTTAGTGGAGTTCTATCTTCAGGGATTTTACCAAAACGTAACCTATCTAATAGTGAAAACACACTCCAATCCCATCTGCTCGAGCTGTCTGCCCCACCTAAAGCAGGAGAAGGATTTGTCAAGTCCATAGTTCACTGCAAAGCTCAACACTTAACCATAATACTAGAGTACCCTTCCTGCCTCAGCTTACCACTACATTGCTATATGTTATGTATTACTGTCTCCATCCATGTATACATATATATGTTAAACCAAAGGAACAAATTAAAAAATGATTTGTGGAGTGGAAAAAAATCAAAGAGAGAACCAGACACAGACATGCCAGCAATGTTGGAATTGTTTAGACAGGAGTATAACACAGCTGAGTGATCTGATGAAAGGAAGGCATGATGAATAATGTGGTAGACAAGGTGACCAGAGTGACGAGGGTAGTAATGAATACAGGGATGCTAGAGACCAGAGCCTCTACAGCAGAGATTAAGGCTGCTTTCCACAGACTCATTGCTTTACTGATCAAGGCTGAGAGAAGACTCTAAGCTTGCGGATATGTCAATAGGGGCTTCCAGAAGAGAAGAAAAAAGAGAGAGGGAGGGAGAGGAACAGGGACAAGGAAGGGACAGGGAGAGGGATAGGTAGAGAGGCAGGGAGGGAGGGACAAAGACAGAGAGAGAGAGAGAGAGAGAGAGAGAGAGAGAGAGAGGAGAGAGAGAAGGAGGAAAGGAGGGAGGGAGAGAGAGAAAGAGAGAAATAAGAGACATTTGGGAGATAGTTATAGACTTATGTGTAATTAGTACTCATAGTTTTGTCCGCCAATTATGGGCCCTGATATTTATTCAAAGTAGCTGAAAATTCACTTTTTCCTAGAACACTGCAAATGAGTGTTGATAGCAGCTTTAGCATCCTTATTGTAGATACTTGCTTCAGCTAAAATTATTCCTTAGAAGCTCATTGGTGAAAGACAGGATAAATTGTTCCTGGAACACTATATGTTTAGTGTCTGGCAGAGGGTGTTTTCTACACTTCAGCTCTGTGTATATCCCCTAAACACAGTTAATATAGAACACAAGGTGAGGAAGCTGAGGTGGGGGGACAGAACTAGATTGTCATAGGTGGCTGGCTGTGTTTTTTTCCGGTACCTGTTGGCTCTTGTTTTCACAGGGAAAGAGTTAATCGACTTTCTTGGGACAGGAGCATGTGGGGGATGGAAGTAAAGTTTGGGAAAGTTTATTTCTGTGAAGGTTGTTATGTCTGACATAATTCAAATGAATTCAGTCTGGATAATACATAATTATGATTTGCTGTGTAGGAAAGATCTTTACCAACCCTACATCCGACAGAGGGCTAATATTCAAGATATACAAAGAACTCAAGAAGGTAGACTCCAGAGAGCCAAAAAGACAAAGCGGCAACCAACTAACTGGGAAATGATCTTTACCAACCTTACATCCGACAGAGGGCTAATATCCAAGATATACAAAGAACTCAAGAAGTTAAACTCCAGAGAGGCAAGTAAACCTATTAAAAAATGGGGTACAGAGCTACACAAAGAGTTCTCACCTGAAGAATATCTAATGGCTGAGAAGCACCTAAAGAGATGTTCATCATCCTTAGTCATTAGGGAAATGCAAATCAAAACAACCCTGAGATTCCATCTCACACCAGTCAGGATGGCTAAGATCAAAAACACAGGAGACAGCAGTTGTTGGCGAGGATGTGGAGAAAGAGGAACACTACTCCACTGCTGGTGGAATTGCAGGCTGGTACAACCACTCTGGAAAGCAGTCTGGCGGTTCCTCAGAAAACTGGGCATGACACTCCTGGAGGATCCGGCTATACCACTCCTGGGCATATACCCAGAGGCTTTACCTGCATGCAGTAAGGACACATGCTCCACTATGTTCATAGCAGCCTTATTTATAATAGCCAGAAGCTGGAAAGAACCCAGATGTCCCTCAACGGAGGAATGGATTCAGAAGATGTGGTATATCTACACAATGGAATACTACTCTGCAATTAAAAACAATGAATTCACGAAATTCCTAGGCAAATGGTCAGAACTTGAAAATATCATCCTTAGTGAGGTAACCCAATCACAAAAGAACACACATGGTATGCAGTCACTGATAAGGGGATATTGACCCAGAATCTCGGAATACCCTAGACACAATCCGCATATCAATAGATTTCTAAAAAGATGGAAGGAGAGACCCCTGATCCTGGAAAGACTGGATGTAGGGGAACGCCAGGACAGAGTAACGAGAGGGGGTTGAATGGAGAAAAGAAGGAGGGAAGGGGGCTTATGGGACTTTCGGGGAGGGAGGAAACGGGAAAGGGGAAGTGATTTGGAATGTAAATTAAAAAAATAAAATTAAAAAAAATGGGGTACAGAGCTAAACAAAGAATTTTCACCTGAAGATTATCGAATGGCTGAGAAACACCTAAAGAAATGTTCAACATCCTTAGTCATCAGGGAAATGCAAATTAAAACAACCCTGAGATTCCACCTCACACCAGTCAGAATGACTAAGATCAAAAACTCAGGAGACAGCAGGCGCTGGTAAGGATGTGGAGAAAGAGGAACACTCCTCCATTGCTGGTGGGATTGCAAGCTGGTACAACCACTCTGGCGGTTCCTCAGAAAACTGGGCATGATACTACTGGAGGACCCTGTAATGCCACTCCTGGGCATATACCCAGAGGATTCTCCAGCCTGTAATAAGGATACATGCTCCACTATGTTCATAGTAGCCCTATTTATAATAGCCAGAAGCTGGAAAGAACCCAGATGTCCCTCAACAGAGGAATGGACACAGAAAATGTTGTATATTTACACTATGGAATACTACTCAGCTATTGAATTCATGAAATTCTTAGGCAAATGGATGGAACTGGAAAATATCATCCTAAGTGAGGTAACCCAATCACAAAAGAACATATGTAGTATGCACTCACTGAAAAGTGGATATTAGCCCAGAAGGTTGGAATACCCAAGACACAATTCACATATCAAATGATGTCCAAGAAGAAGGAAGAACAAAGTATGGATACTCTGGTTCTTCTTAGAAGGGGAAACAAAATACCCACAGAAGGAGATACAGAGACAAAGTATGTAGCAGAGTCTGAGGGAAAGACCATGCAGAGATTACCCCACCTAGTGATCCATCCCATATACAGTTACAAAACCCAGACACTATTATCGATGCCCACAAGTGCTTGCTGACCAGAGCCAGATATAGATATTACCTGGGAGGCTCTGCTAGGACACTCCCACTGAGAAGGGGATATTCTCAGCCAGCCATTGATCTGAGCACAGGGTCCCCACTGGGGGAGCTCGAGAATGGACCCAAGGTTTTAAAGGGGTTTGCAGTGCCATAGGAGGAACAACGATATGAGCCACCCAGTACTCACAGAGCTTTGTACTAGCTGGTTTTGTGTGTCAACTTGACACAGGCTGGAGTTATCAGAGAAAGAAGCTTCAGTTGGGGAAGTGCCTCCATGAGATCCAGCTGTGGGGCATTTTCTCAATTAGTGGTCAAGTGGGGAGGGCCTAGCCCCTTGTGGGTGGTACCATATCTGGCCTGGTAGTCTGGGGTTCTATAAGAAAGCAAACTGAGCAAATCAGAGGAAGCAAGCCAGTAAGGAACATCCCTCCATGGCCTCTGCATCAGCATCTGCTTCCTGACCTGCTTGAGTTCTAGTCCTGACTTCCTTTAGTGATGAACTGCAGTGTGGAAGTGTAAGCTCAATAAACCCTTTCCTCCCCAACTTGCTTCTTGGTCATGATGTTTGTACAGGAATAGAAACCCTGACTAGGACAAGCTCCCAGGGACAAAAACATCAACCAGAGAGTATACATGGTGTTACCCACGGATCCAAACACATAGGCAGCAGAGGATGGCTTTGTTGGACATCAAAGGGAGGAGAGGCCCCTGGTTCTGGAAAGGCTTGATACAGCAGTATAGGGGAATTCCAGGACAGGGAAGGGGAGGGAGTTGTTTGGGGAACAGGGGGAGGGGAGGTGGCTTACAGGATTTTGGGGGGGGGAGACCAGGAAAGGGGAAACCATTTGAAATGTAAATAAAGAATATATCTAACAAAAAAAAAAGAATTTATAAAAGGGGAGAGGGCATTACTGTAAGTAATTTTGGCCCCTAATGAGCATATATTAAAGACTAATGAAAAAAAAAAAAGAAATGTAGCACTAAGATTTGCATGACATTGACCTACAAGATTTCAATCAGCTTTCCATTTCTTAGATGTTTTATTTCAACAGGCTTAGCTGAGTCTTTGTTCTTAAAACTATGCCTTATAATGACCTTCATGTCTTGGTGGCTTCCTTAATAATGAGTTGAACAAATGTTTTGACATATGTTTATTTAATATCTGTGTGGTAGTTACATTTGTAATTATCTAAAAGGTATTGTCAAATGCTTTCTTTACCTGCCCACACCTCCCAAACTAGGGTGGTTTACAAAGCACTGTATTGTGCTTGTGATTGTGAATGGTTAACTTACCTATTATACATGGAACCACAACTTTCATTTTTCTGATTTCTGCTACAGCAAGAGAAATCAAAACCACAACGATGAGAATGGTTAGCATCTACTTGGCATCCATTGTGAAAAAAATACCCCAACAACCTGTATAAATTATATTCTTTATTCCTTACATGTCTGAGCTGGTATTAACATCAGCACCATTTTATTGTTATTATCACTATTATTGTGGTGATATTGTATAATATGCAATCTCTCTATGCCTGACATTTTTCAGAGTGCTGGGCATCTCGCTCTTCCTCTGCATACCAGTCTTGCTGGGGTGAATCAATCACTATTCTCACGGAAGCTCTGAGATGTGTCTCCTGTCTGTGGTCAGGCAGGCAGTACATTTTGAAATGCTTCCGGAGATGGAAGAGTGAACACTGTGATCTTTCCCATGGCTGGAAATTCTTTCCTGGTCCAGACCTCAAGGTCTCTCTGTAGCTTTCAATGTGGTTTCCATATTGCATGTGTATGAGCAATTTTTCTGGAGGAATGAATCTACCACTTATTTTATATTAACCAGAAGCTATGAGAAGCTAGCATGTATCACTGACTATATTTTGCATCTGTTCTTCATATCACTTACAAAATGAAGTACATTAAAGCACTAAAAATGTTGGTCAATTATAGGATTTCACAGTAGATGTAGGTCATGTTTCTACTTGAAGAAACTGTTTGCTAATTGAAGAAACTGTTATTGTCCTATGTCAAGATTGTCTTTTGTCCCTTAGCGTAGCAAGTGCCTGATAAAAGTATGTATGTGAGCATGTGTGTGCATGTGTGCATGCATGTGTGCATGTGTATGTATGTGTACATGTGTGCCTGTGTGCCTGCGTGTGCGTGTGTGTGTGTGTGTGTGTGTGTGTGTGTGTGTGTGTGCGTATTTCCTGGGAAATACTGAAGATGCTTTGGGGGTCCTGTAAGGTAAGTGGGACACAAATTATATTAAAACTGATCCATAAGGATTCATGTAATAGGATAGTAAAGGCACCCACCACCAAGCCTGGTGACATAAGTTTGATTTCTAAAGCCCACATGGTGGAAAGTGAGACAGGATTTTCACAAATTGCCTCCCAATAAGATAGGTGCATGTCTTCACATGTGAGGCTGTTTTGCCTGCATGTATGTATGTGTATCACATGTGCTTGGTGTCCACGGAGACCAGAGGAGGCCATCAGATATGCTGGAATTTGAGTTATAGACCAGTGCAAGCTGCCATATGTGTGTACGAAATCAGGAAGGGCAAACCGTGCTTTCAACTGCTGACCCATCTCTGAACCCCGACCCCAACAGTCTCACAATTCACAAATCAACATTTTTATCAAATCTACTGATGGGGATAGCAGGTAGATGGATTACAGCAAAGCAAGGAAAACACTGCTTTGGCTTCCGGATTCTACCTTGTGTCCTTCAGCTTTGTGTGGGTAGAACCTAGTAGGGGTCAGCATGCTAAGTTAACACATTCCCTGTTAGTTAAGAGGGATTCTGGGTCAAATACAGAGGTGGGCAATAAATGGCAACGAAAGGAATTAAAGATAGCGCAAACAGGATTTCGGCATTCAATCTTCAACACTGCAACCCTCCACAGTTGGGAGTTCTAATTAATCCGTATGTCTGCAGCAACTTCAGCACATAGCTCGCCTTTGCTGGAAAGTTCAGCTCGGGCATGCTTCCGGTTCAGCCTTTGAAATCGTTACCTAGAGAAAGGACCGAAGGAGCGGAAGAAGCTTACATGCCCATAGGTGGAACAACTATATCAACCAACCAGTACCTCCAGAGCTCCGAGGGACTAAACCACCAACCAAAGAGTACACATGGAGGGACCCATGGCTCAGTTGCATATGTAGCAAATAAGCATTTGACAATACCTTTTAGATAATTACAAATGTAACTACCACACAGATATTAAATAAACATATGTCAAAACATTTGTTCAACTCATTATTAAGGAAGCCACCAAGACATGAAGGTCATTATAAGGCATAGTTTTAAGAACAAAGACTCAGCTAAGCCTATTGAAATAAAACATCTAAGAAATGGAAAACTGATTGAAATCTTGTAGGTCAATGTCATGCAAATCTTAGTGCTACATTTCTTTTTTTTGTTGGACATCAAAGGGAGGGTCCTGAGAAGGTTCGATACCTTAATACTCTTATCAAGTGTTTGGGGTCTGCTTCTGCTCCTCGCACTGAGTGCGATTTATTCGTTGGCTTTTGTTTGTTGTATGAAGTGGATTTAGGAAGAGTTTGCTAATATTTTAGCAAAGGAAGGTCGTGATGTCTTTATTAACCAAGTGTTCCGCATTAGAACACAGGTGGGCTTGGAACCCAGAGCCTTCTAGAGTTTGGGAGTACTCTGCAGTCCACTCTAAATCATCTATGGGGTGGGAAGTGAGAGTCTAATAAAAACAAAATAAAATCTCCACCAGTGACCGCTTCTCTCATTTGCGACTTGGTCGTCTACTCTGGAGTTTAAAGGATCAACAGATATTTGCTTGATAAGTGAACAAATGATAAATGTAACGGAGCATCCATTATCCTTTATGGAAAAGAGTAAATGTGATTTAACCTCTCTCCCAACTGAACTGCTGAATAAAAAATAAAAATAAAAAAGTCAATGAAAGGGCCGTTTGAACCTTCTAAGTGCTAAACCACACCTCCTTTTAACCTTGAAAGGCTTCACAAAAGGTGGTGACCCCAGGATAATTAGCATTTTTTGTTGCCACCTAATTGGTTTCAAGTGGCCTGTATACACCTAGAGAGAGTGAATCAGCTACCCTTTTAATTTCCTTTTCAACTACAGGTTTCAATCCCATTATGAGGTTAGAGAATGCAAGTGAAACAGAATGAATGTTAGAGAGACTCTCAGACTTCCTGCCCCAGCCTTTAGGAACCAAACCAAAATACTCAACAGTCATGTGATCTTTGGTTTCTGAAGCTTTGAGTGAAACATTTTTTGAGGTGTGTGTGTATGTGTGTGTGTGTGTGTGTGTGTGTGTGTGTGCGCGCGCTTATGTTTATGTTCTTGTGTGTCTCTGCATTTATGTGTTTATACGACCATGTGTCTATGTTTGGATGTGTGTGACTGTGTACATATGTCTAAAATTCACTGTATCCTTATAAGATTGATTAAATGTTTCTAGAGCCCCCCCCCCCACAAAGCAGAAAGATTTGTTTTAGATAAAGATTTTTGTTTACTTAGTTTCAGTTAACTGTGAAAAACCATAGTGGACTTATTAATTAATCATGTGTTCAATAATCCATGTCTGTGATTTCTTGCTAAGTAGCTATGGCACCAGGCTTATAGAGATCAAAAGAATTTGATCCAATAGATGTGTTTTGTGTATTTCTTTATCAGAATGGGAAAGATTGAAATTGATAATTTTTTGATGTTCCAAGAACTGTCACACTGGGCCTCACCCTTAATGACCATGATCCCTGGAGTTAAGCTGCATTCTCAAGGTTTTATTGGCTATTGTATGAGACTGGGATATTATATACTATAAAAATATTTGGGGAAAATACATATATAAAACTAATACATGAGAATTAGGGTGCAAAATAGATGAATATTGATGTTGGTGCATTTCAAAAATAATTTGTTCATTTTGTAATGTGTGTTCAATGATCACTTAATTTACTTGGTTCATCCCTTTTCATGATATTTAAATTATTAATAACTTGCAAATCCCTCTAGTATGTCATACAATCACTATGTTACTTTTCCTCTTTAAACTAGCAATGCATTTTTACCAATTTAGCCAGTTGAGAGGGGGAGGGCTATTTCAGGCCTTATATATTTATTGGCACACATATTACTTTGTTTCGAGGTTGTTCAAAAGCAAAGCTTTCTCAGGAAATACTGATATAAGGTCATGGTATCTGTGTTGGTGAATATTTTAAGCTGATACTGATGGAAAATTCATTCAGGCTAGCATTGTTAATTCATGTCTATATCATATAAATCAAAGTTATCTCTTCTCCCTCTGACAATACCAGCGGATCTCCTGAGCACCTGCATTCATTTCTTATATTTTCTGCCTCTCATTAACAAACACTTTTCAATGTACAGCTGTACATGGAATATTTTGTACTGAATGGCTCTTGTTACCAAATCCTCCAAGGATTTTTTCGACATTTAAAATCATGTTCTGCTACAACACCAAAATCTCTCCTTTATGTCAAATTCCCACTATATAAATTATACAGTTAAAGACAAGATACCAGCATGTTGGGGCTCCATTCTCAGCTGATATTTTGTTATAGTTTCTGTGGAAAAGCTATAGAATAGCAACGTGTAGCATCTGATCTACACTGTACTTTCAGAAAATATTCAACTATATTCAACTCTGATTTGATGTTTGTTATATCTTTAAATCATTTGCAAAATTAAATTATTTTTTTCATTCTGCTAAGTATAAGCTTCACTCATGTCTTTTGTTAGTTCCTTTGCCCATGGTCAACTACGGTTGTGTAATGGCACAAAAGAAAAAAAAGTCTATGACAGTATCTTCCTTATCTGTGAGGACATCAGCACTTTACTTTGTTGGCCTAGCTCTTGGTATCCTTTAGAAGATTACTTATTTGACCTTAATTAATGAGAAAATCATCCAGAACTTCCTAGACAGGTTTATCAGAGTTCATGAGACCCTTGTTTAATACACACTTTTGTGTTTCTACACTCTTTCCAAAAAGTCCACTTTATAGTAGGGTTCTCACAGCAACAACAACAATGACAGCAGGAGCAAGAACAACATCAGTGCTTTTAAGGAAGAGGAAGACGGCCACTGAAGATAACCATAGAGATACCTAAAAGAAGAGCAACATATAGGACATGAAATATTGTGAATAAAATTGGTGAAATTTGAATTAAAGTCAAAGATGTGGACCTATATTTAGATTGGAATCTGTTGCTATTATTGTGATGATGTAAGTTTGCACAACCAATATAAGCTGGTGAATTCTCAAATAGTAATGGCTGTTCTAAGTTTCCAAAACAATTGAACCCTCTTTCATTCAGTTGTATTTTGCCGCTATTCTCCCTCAATATCTTGTCTATGCTTGATCATTTTCTTTGTGCACTACTTTCCAATGACAGATCACATAGACTGAGCTATTTCATCATGAAGATATTTTGCAGTTCCTTCATGCAGACAAATATAAAAGGAAATCTATTTAATTCCCTTACAATTCTATAGGAACCATTAAATATAGTTTTCAGCAATTTAAATTTACAAAACAAAACAAAAAAACCCTGTTTTATGGACATGATACTATCAGGTTTCTTTTTTTTGTCATTTTTTTAATTAGATATTTTCTTTATTTACATTTCATATATCTCCTTTCCTGGTTTCTCCTCTGAAAACCCCCTATCCCAATCCCCTCCCCCTGCTTCTATGAGGGTGCTCCCTCACCCATCTACTCACTTCTGCTTTCCTGTCCTGGCATTCCCTACACTGGGGTATTGAGCCTTCACAGGACCAAGGGCCTCTCCTCCCATTGATGTCCAACAAAGCCATCTTCTGCTACATATGCTGCTGGAGTCGTGGGTCGCTCCATGTGTATTCTTTGGTTGATGATTTAATCCCTGGGAGCTCTGTGGGGTCTGGTTGATTCATATTGTTCTTCCTCCTATGGGACTGCAAATCCCTTCAACTCCTTCAGTCCTTTCTCTAACTCTTCCATTGGGGACCCTGTGCTCAGTCTGATGGTTGGCTGTGAGCCTACACTTCTGTATTTGTCAGACTCTGACAGAGCCTCTCAGTGTACAACGATCATTTGAAGCCAATTATTTTAAAAAGTTAGTCATTATTTCTGTAGTCAACATTTTGAGTTTATGGATTCAAGTTTACCTTAGAGAAACTTTAGACGTGATGATGCTAAGTATAGTAAATAGCTCAAACAATTTTATTTGGCAGAAGAGTGTAAAAGTAAATCTAGCTTTTATTTCCTTAGATGAAGGGATGAGGCAAGAGTTGTATGGAAGCCGTGTGGAGACACAGCTGTGCTGTATCCAGTGTGTTTCTATCTCTGTTCAAACTATCCCTAGGCCTAGGCCTGGAAGCTTCTAGCATCTGTATCACCTAATCCAGGCCTAGAATGGTTCAGCTTCTGGGCCTTACTGTTGAATAAACTCACCATTTCTGCCTCTTTCTGAATTCTTGCTGCCTGTTTCTACTCAGCTGTTCTGGCTTAAACTCCTCTCCGAGCTGATTGATTCCAGTTGACTTCTCTCTGCTTCTGGCAGAATTGTTGTGCTTGGAAAAACTGCCTCTGAACTTGACAAACTCTAACTGCGCTGGCTAAATGGGCTGAGCTCCACTCAACTCAACTGCTCTGCACTCAACAGACCTCAATGGAACTGATTCCGAACTAACTGGCTCTCCCTTTGCTGCTCTGAAATAGCTTCTCTTTTCCTGTGTTGTTCTCATGAGAGAGTGGGTGTATCCTATCTCTGACTTATTCTGTCAAATCTTTCTCTGATTTATCAATTTTTCTGCCCCTCACTTTCAAAAATGGCTGTTTCCTTCTAGGGATTCAAGTGTGTGATGGGTCTGCATTCCAGCCAGATCACACAGACCTAGGTCTTTGGATGTGATCCTTTGCCAGAGCAGCCATGCTGCTGGATTAAAATTTCTCTACATAACTTTATTCTTTAGAGACACAAGACATTTCAATGTTCAACTTTATTACAAGCCAAAAGAAAAGAAAATAGCCTGTTGTGGGAAGAGTGATGGTCATATTCTTCAGGCCAGTCTAACCAACGATTTTCTTACCAGAGTCCCAGTTCTTTATGTGACTTCTACGACCATGCATACCGAGGGTTTCCTCTCCAAATAAATCTTTAGAAACTTAGCTTCTGTCCCCTCCCCCCATTTTTGCCTTTACCATGTTTCTTTAGCATATTATACTCTTGAAGGCATTTGAAGTAAAAGTAACATACTTGGATATTGGTACAAAATTAGAAGGTTTGTGTTCTCTATGTATTTTTAAGCAAAAAGGAAAAAAGGCAATGCACTTGCTGTATTTATTTATATTCATTTAATCACACAATTCTTTTAACTCATGTTAAAAAAACAAAACCCCTTGCACTTTGAGCTAAAGTATGTACACTTTATGCTCCACAGGGGCTGATCAATTGCTCCATGTCATTATTCATTTCTACACTCCGCCTTCTTTTCATGATGATGCTACCAAAGGGTTCCTTTCTACTTCTTCAGTCCCGAGGAGAGATAAACAAGATAAAGTTGATCTGAGGACATTAGATGATGCATATGAAACACATGCTGCAATGCCTAGTGTACTCTGCACCCCAATAAATGCCAGATTTACTCCTCTAAATTCTCGAATGCATAATCCTACTATTTAAACATAGTTTGTGAAGGACACATTTTTTTTCTTCATTGCAATTCCACACCTATACAAATAAACTATTATGATACTGTAGTTATGTATAGAAGTTTTTTTTTTAAATAAATTATTATATTTCAGGTCTGAGGATGCAGAACACCCAATGTTAAGACTATGAACAACTATTTATATTAAAATAACAGTATTATAAATAGCACATGCCATTAAGAATTAGACTGAAGCAATGCTTTTAGGCCATGCCAATTTAGACATGTGTGCTACAGCAGACAGCTGGTGTTATTTTTGCAGTTTCTAAAAAAAAAGACCATCAAGAATAGCATTCAGGAGTATTTAAAAACAGTATCCTTGTTTCTTATGAATCTATATATTGTATTCTTACAGAGATGGCAATATTGAGAACACTGAAACCAAATTCTAATTTTGGGAAATCAGCTGTGTCAGTTATGGTAATAAGGGATATTGATTCAACTTCAAATATCATCTAAGACAAATCAGAGATGGTGTTTTCATCTAGAATAGCATCAAGGTGTCTGATGATCTTTATTAAATGGAGGGACGATGAGGCATGTGTGTGGAGTGATCACGCAGGCTCGCTCTGATTCCTCTGAGGAAAACCCTGTAATTGGCACCAATTAGTCCTTTTGTTGGCAGTTTTACTAAGCAATCTGAAATTTAATAAACAGAGA
This sequence comes from Tokudaia tokunoshimensis, assembly GCA_036184795.1. Taxonomy (NCBI): domain Eukaryota; kingdom Metazoa; phylum Chordata; class Mammalia; order Rodentia; family Muridae; genus Tokudaia; species Tokudaia tokunoshimensis. The sequence continues at coordinate 60,248,862 of BTHU01000015.1, forward strand.
ATGAAATGCACGCTCAGTGAAAGAGTCATCTTGGACATCTAGGCACACTGATTAGCAAATTGGCAGTTGGCACTGTCCCTCCCTCTTCAAATATTGACTTAATGCCTTTGTCCCCTTTATCAGCATAAGACTTCATTTTCACTTCAAGATAAGTTATTTTCTCCTAAATAAACAGTTATATGATGGTCTCATATTGTCCCTTTGTGTATACTTTTATACTAATTCACGATACTAATCTATGTGTTACAGAAAAATGGGTGAACCCCAGGATACTACCTGCTGCCTGAATATAGTACACATTAAACGGAAGTATGATCTTTAAAAAGTTGATGGGCTATCACAAATGTTAATTTAGTCATGGAAATTAGGGCCATTCACTGGGAAATTCTGAACAGCATTTTCATATTACATTTACAACTTTGAACACAGGGAACCTCCATCATTCCCTAATTAAATGGTGAGTTAAATGAGACACCAGCCCTCACAGAAATTAGGAGAAAACATGGCACATTGTAATTTTAGTTTAAAATTTAATTTTCCTTTTTAAAAGAAAAAAAAACCTTTGCTTACCACCAAGTTTATGTTTTTGAACTTCACTAACACCCTTAAATCCAATGCTAAAGATAGTATGTTAATATTTTATCAATTTAGATAGGTCACGATAATGTAGTTTAGGAAAGTAGTAGCCATATTCAGGAAGTTAATGAGGAACTCCATCTACGTGCTTTGTCAGTTTCCAATGAAAGACAATTTGAAATTTTTTAATCACTAAACAAACTCCTTTCAAGATATGTTTAATTTATGAGTTTTTACATTTTCATATAAATTCTTATTCCTTTATTTTCTCCAGCAAGTACAAACATTAATAACAAATCTGTTGAAAACATTGAAAATTTACTTTTAAACCTGCTGAATGATATTATATACATTGATAAAATACACTGTAATATCAACTACTTGGAGACTTGTTTATTGTCTATATTTCTAGTAAACTATAACAGTGCTCACCAATGAGCAACATTGATCATTGTGTGGGAGGCACAGCATGTAGATACTTCTTCTGTTTATATTAGCCACATGCCAGGAATAACTCAATGATTTCAATAGACACTATAAAGAGACCCATGGTATCTACCACGTAGTCGAAGCTGATACTAGGTCTCCTGTGGTTCACAGGTGCTCCTGTCATCCTAATGTTCCTGTTTTGAGAATTTGGTCCTCAGTGAGATAACACTGGATGCTGGAAACCTTTAGAAACAGAACCTAATTGGATATTTCTAAGTGACTGAGGAACGATGCTTTTGGAATAGATCCAGGCTGTTCTTACAGGTTCTTGAGAGACTGTTGTAAGAGGAGAAAACCTCACCCTTTCACCTTTCTTTGGTTTCCTTCCTTGTGATGCGAACTGTTCCTCCACATAGACTCTTGCCTTGAAATGACCTTCTTCAATGTTTCACAGCCATCAGGCCTCACCAAAGCTGAGCTCTGCTGTACCTTTGAATCTCCAGAGTTGTGATCTAAATAAACCTCTTCCTCTGAAGGCCCCAGCCTCAGGTATTTGTTTACAGCAATGAAAATTGTAGTAATATAAAGAACTACATTTGTGAAGAAGAGATGAGAACTATAAACATTTCATTTGTATTTTTGACATGTAGTCTGGAAACTGACAAATCAGAGAGTATAAAAGTACTGTGTTAGCAAGGTATTGAGCTTTAAGCTCATGTAAACATTTGTGAGACTTATGAAGTTCTAACCTAGTCTGTCTTATAGCACTTGAGTATAAGGAGCTGAGACTACTATATTAGTCCTGCAGAGAAATCTTCCCGAAATACACAGGACTTCCAGAGTTTTACCCAGGCAGTCCAGCCTGGCTCTGGGTCTGTCTTCCAGCCCACCACACTGGATTTTAATCACGTCTAACAGATGTTCTCACCCTTGCTCTGCAAGGACACAGGGACCATCAATTAGCCTTTCTTATATTCTTACTCAAGCATTTCGTCTCGTCTTCAAATCTCTCAGGTCTCTTTTCTGGGATCTTCCCATCTTATTTATGCAAAGCACATTTGTTCCTCACAATCTCTGTGTAGTTCAATTCTCATTGCTTCGTTCTGCTAAATGAATAGGTCCCTCCAAGGTCATTGTTTCTCACAGAAGAAATAACAGTGTTGGTCCTTCTACCTTTGACTGGAAAGGGTTTAATAGAGCTTTAGAAGACAGAGTGACCTTCATCAACTTTGGTTTTAAATGATGTTAGGTTTTTTATATTTTTTTTCTAAGATAGCACATTGATCTTTTTTAGGAATCCTGTTGCTGCACCGTGGAGGTCAGGTTTCATAAAAGTGGCAAGTTATCATTACTATTGAGGGCAGAGTACCTTTCAGCCAGCAAAATCAATATATTGTGCATTGTAGCTTGTGTGAAAGAAACATCACACATACACACACACACACACACACACACACACACACACACAGAGAAAGAGAGAGAGAGAGAGAGAGAGAGAGAGAGAGAGAGAGAGAGAGAGAGAGAGAGAGAGAGAGAGAGAGAGATATGAATTTCAAGGGCAAATACACCCATGATTTCAACAGAGGTGATTCAGAAGTGAAAAAATAATTCTTAGCTACATAGAAAGACTTCTCAGGGTAATAGTTACTGAGTAGCCGTCAAGGTGGATAGACACTTACAATTCTTTTTTTTTAATTTTATTTATTTTCTAAGTTTTTTTTTATTTACATTCAAAATCATTTCCCCTTTCCCGTTTCCTCCCTCCCCGAAAGTCCCATAAGCCCCCTTCCCTCCCTCTTTTCCCCATTCAACCCCCTCTCGCTTCTCTGTCCTGGCATTCCCCTACATCCAATCTTTCCAGGACCAGGGGTCTCTCCTTCCATCTTCTTGGAAATCTATTGATATGCAAATTGTGTCTAGGGTATTCCGAGATTCTGGGTTAATATCCCCTTATCAGTGACTGCATACCATGTGTGTTCTTTTGTGATTGGGTTACCTCACTAAGGATGATATTTTCAAGTTCTGACCATTTGCCTAGGAATTTCCTGAGTTCATTGTTTTTAATTGCAGAGTAGTATTCCATTGTGTAAATATACCACATCTTCTGAATCCATTCCTCTGTTGAGGGACATCTGGGTTCTTTCCAGCTTCTGGCTATTATAAATAAGGCTGCTATGAACATAGTGGAGCATGTGTCCTTATTGCATGCAGGTAAAGCTTCTGGGTATATGCCCAGGAGTGGTATAGCCGGATCCTCCGGGAGTGTCATGCCCAGTTTTCTGAGGAACCGCCAGACTGCTTTCCAGAGTGGTTGTACCAGCTTGCAATTCCTCCAGCAGTGGAGGAGTGTTCCTCTTTCTCCACATCCTTGCCAACAACTGCTGTCTCCTGTGTTTTTGATCTTAGCCATTCTGACTGGTGTGAGATGGAATCTCAGGGTTGTTTTGATTTGCATTTCCCTAATGACTAAGGATGATGAACATCTCTTTAGGTGACACTTACAACTCTAAACATTCAAGAACCTAAGTTCCAGGGCTTTCAGGTGTGCCATTAAGCTGTTAGTGTATGCTGTCTCCCGTTTCTTTTTGGCGGCACTCAGGGCTATGAATTTTCCTCTTAGCACTGCTTTCATTGTGTCCCATAAATTAGGGTATGTTGTGCCTTCATTTTCATTAACTTTCAAAAAGTCTTTGGTTTCTTTCTTTATTTCCACCTTGACCAAGTTATCATTGAGTAGAGCATTGTTCAGCCTCCATGTGTACGTGGGTTTTCTTTTGTTTTTGTTGCCATTGAAGACCACCCTTATTCCATAGTGATCTGATAGGAGGCATGGGATTATTTCTATCTTCTTATATCTGTTGAGGTCTGATTTGTGACCAATTATATGGTCAGTTTTGGAGAAGGTACCATGAGGAGCTGAGAAGAAGGTGTATTCTTTAGCTCTAGGATGAAATGTTCTATACATATCTGTTAGTTCCAGTTGGTCCAAGGCTTCAATTAGATTCACTGTGTCCCTGTTTAGTTTCTGCTTTCCTGAACAATCCATTTCAGAGAGTGGGGTGTTGAAGTCACCCACTATTATTGTGTGCGGTGCGATGTGTGCTTTGAGTTTTAGTAAAGTTTCTTTTACGAATGAGGGTGCCCTTGCATTTGGAGCATAGATATTCAGAATTGAGAGTTCTTGATGGTGGATTTTTCCCTTGATCAGTATGTAGTGTCCTTCTGTGTCTTTTTTGATGACTTTAGGTTGAAAATCAATTTTATCTGATATTAGGATGGCTACTCCACCTCGTTTCTTGGGGAAATGATCTTTACCAACCTTACATCCGACAGAGGGCTAATATCCAATATATACAAAGAACTCAAGAAGTTAAACTCCAGAGAGGCAAGTAACCCTATTAAAAAATGGGGTACAGAGCTAAACAAAGAGTTCTCACCTGAAGAATATCTAATGGCTGAGAAGCACCTAAAGAGATGTTCATCATCCTTAGTCATTAGGGAAATGCAAATCAAAACAACCCTGAGATTCCATCTCACACCAGTCAGGATGGCTAAGATCAAAAACACAGGAGACAGCAGTTGTTGGCGAGGATGTGGAGAAAGAGGAACACTCCTCCACTCCTGGTGGAATTGCAAGCTGGTACAACCACTCTGGAAAGCAGTCTGGCGGTTCCTCAGAAAACTGGGCATGACACTCCCGGAGGATCCAGCTATACCACTCCTGGGCATATACCCAGAGGCTTTATCTGCATGCAATAAGGACACATGCTCCACTATGTTCATAGCAGCCTTATTTATAATAGCCAGAAGCTGGAAAGAACCCAAATGTCCCTCAATGGAGGAATGGATTCAGAAGATGTGGTATATCTACACAATGGAATACTACTCTGCAATTAAAAACAATGAATTCACGAAATTCCTAGGCAAATGGTCAGATCTTGAAAATATCATCCTTAGTGAGGTAACCCAATCACAAAAGAACACACATGGTATGCAGTCACTGATAAGGGGATATTGACCCAGAATCTCGGAATACCCTAGACACAATTCTCATATCACTAGATTTCTAAGAAGATGGAAGGAGAGACCCCTGGTCCTGGAAAGACTGGATGTAGGGGAACGCCAGGACAGAGAAGCGAGAGGGGGTTGAATGGAGAAAAGAGGGAGGGAAGGGGGCTTATGGGACTTTCGGGGAGGGAGGAAACGGGAAAGGGGAAGTGATTTGGAATGTAAATTAAAAAAATAAAATAAAATAAAATAAATAATTAAAAAAAAAAAGAACCTAAGTAATCCTAATCAGACTTCAGGGCTCTTTGCTCTGTTTCAGGGTCTACAAACTCAAACCACAATTTGAAGCCACTTAGGTCATCATTCATAGAGATTAATTTTCTATTATTTCCCCTTCCTCCAAGGCTTTGTCCTCAACTTGTTAGCTGATTTGTAATTTTTGGAAGAATTTAAGAGAAAATTCTGAAAATTGATAGGCTTTTTGTAGTTAAGCCGTTGAATTTTAGTGGAGGAACTAAGGACAACTAGGGAGGCTTTTTCAGCTGAGTCTCTGTTCTCATAACACATCAAAGAGAGGCAATCTACTGGTCTATGTGTGATAAATCTAAACCTGTATCCACACATTCTCTCAAAGAGTGCTTTGCAATACCTAATAAATGATAGCACATGGGTGATTTGTGTTCTTAGGTTCCTATTTCTGTGATTAAACTCTGAACAAAGCAACTTGGGGAAGAAAGAATTTGCTTCATCTTATAGCTCCCAGGCCACAGTCAATCACTGATGGAAGTCAGGGCAGGAACTCAAGGCAGGAACCTGGAGGCAGCAACTGGAGCACTACCTTGCTTCTCCTGGCTTGCTCAGCTACCTTTTCGATAGAGCTCAGGTCTGTCTGCCCATTTGGGCACCATCAACAGTGGTTTGGGCCCTCCTAGATCAAGTAATGATTAAGAAACTGTATCAAAAACAAGAGTACATGAGGTAATTCTTTACTCTTCCCTAGTATAGCTAGGTTTGAATCAAATAGACAAAAACTATGAGAAAATGTATATAGACCACACCTTTTCTAACTTATATTGACAATGTGAAATACTTTCAGAAACAAAGCACATCACTGATACAAAGCCGTCATTTGAGTTTTCACCCCTGGTCCTCTCACTCATTCTCTTTTTGCGAGGAGTAATTATTTCTATTATAGGTCTTCTTACCAGCTAATGAATCTCCAGTGGAACCCGTTTCTGTCACATCATGCTGGTGACACTTGCTTTGTGTCCTTCTTGTATATTGGAAGCTTACAGGATCATGCTATAGGCTTTTTATTAGAATGATATTCAAAGGCTGTGCTTTCCAACTCCAGGATGCCTTTTCCTGTAGTTAGACCATTTATGGCTTTGTGTTAAGAGGGTAATTTGGGTTTCTGAAGTCTACAATTCAGCAGTGATATACTCATTAAGTCTCACAGAAAGTCAGCAATGATTTATACTTAGTACTTCCATACATTCGCTTCAGTGTTTAATTGACACACATTCATGGGAACACAAACACACGCCCCTTATGTTTTTATCAAAATTTGTTTTATCTCTCAATTTTCTCTCCTTGTTTCTTGGGTGTTGGTCTTAGTGAGGTTTTCTATTGCTGCAGTAAAACACCATGAACAAAGGCAACTTGGGGACAAAAGGTTTTATTTCATCTTGTAACTCCCAGGTTACCTCCATCATTTAGAGAAGTCAGGCCAGGAACTCAAGGCAGGAAGTTGGAGGCAGGACCTGCAGCAGAGGCCCTAGAAGATTGCTGCTTACTGTCTTGCTCAGACTGCTTTCTTATACCACCCAGAACCAGGAATCATCTCTGGGATGGGCCCACCCACATCAATCATCATTCAAGAAAATATGCCATGGGGTTGGTGACAAGCCAATCTGGTGGCAACATTTTCTCAGTTGAGCTTCCCATTTCCAAAATGACTTTAGCTGGTGCCAAATTGACATAAAAGCTAGCTATCACAGATTGTTTATATTGCTATAATAGATGTTTTATGTATGACTCAAAAGAATCTATCAGAAGTTTGCTCTAGCTTAGATTTAGTGTTTCTTTCTCCACTGACAAGAAATAGACTATCATTAAAGAAAACCTTTCAATAGATTGTGTTGTTAAGTATAAAGTTATATCTAAAATATATCTATTTAGAATTTATGAAATGTCATTCTTCGAACCACTTCTATTTGTCTCTTTTACTAAATGTTTCATTAAACAGCTGGTAGGGTTGAGAAGATAATCTTATCACTTGGCAAAATGCTTTTATTTCTTATCTTGTATATAGCTTGAAATATAGTTGTATTGTTATGGATTGAGGTAGTGCAAATAGACTACATGTGGTTGATTCTTATAGAAAAATAAATATCTTACTATTCCTTTTATTTAGAGACATGAACAGTGGTTATAAAATAAATAAATCAGCTCACATTAAATATTAAGCTTTCATTTAAAAAACTTTTCCAGCATATCAGAGTTTCTATAGGTTGAGCACTTGAAATATTAAGTCACTAAACATTTTAGAAATCCTTGTTATTTGCGTAATGTGTAGGGTAAGATTTATGTTAGAAGAAACTGGCAAACCATGTATATTTTATTTAAAATGTTAGTTATTTATTACTCTACTGCTTAAAGCCTGTCTTTGGGTGAGAGCTATAAACTGAATAAATAAGCTCCAGGTAGTCCCAAATCTCAAATATTCTGTGGTTCATTTTTCATCTTGTTCCAGGCTGCAGATCAGATGAGAGTTGAAGTCTAGCAAAGTCTACCACACAGAGGGCAGTTTCTGGCCACAAGCAGAACAGGAAGGAATAAGCAACTTTCTGAAAGGCAATTATAGATTAAAAAGTAGTTCAGAAATTAGTGTGTGTCGAAAACTGCATACTCCTAGGGACAGAGGTAGAAAATGTCATCATGTTTTTCTTTTCAAATAAAGTAAGTGTGTGTGTGTGTGTGTGTGTGTGCATGTGTGTGTGCATGTGTTTGTGTGTGTGTATGTGTGTGCCTGTGTTTGTACGTGTTTATGTGTGTGTGTTCATGTGAACATACAAGCTTAATTTTAAACTTGTGAACGGGTAGCACACATAACATCCACCCGCTGTTACTAAATTATCAACACCAAGCATGGAAACAGTGGTCATGGCATTGGAGGTTGATTGTATGTCTACACTGGAAGTGTATAATTTTGACTAATGAAAAGCCTATGTTAATGTAAACTCTCAGTTTCCCCCCCTAGACTAGGTTCAGAGTACTGACTGGAATGGAGATCATTTTTCCAGTTTTGAAATTCATGTATTTGAACTCTTACTATGTCTAACACTAGACCTAAGTAACTAAGTAGCTGTCTTGTTTTTCTAGAATGGCCAGCATAACCTTAATTAACAAACTGGTTAATAAGAATCTCATTATTTTTTTTTTAACATCAGTCTGTGAAGGGAACAAAGCTCAAATTCATCATTTGTAAAACTTCTTTACCAGGTGGTTTGGGGGAAGTTTTTAAGCTACTGATCTGGTTAAACTCCTATGTTTCTTCAGATTTAAAGTCAATGTAAATGAATGGTTTTGCCTAAACCCACATATGAAAGGTTCATAATTCCAAAAGATGATATATAGAAAATGATTTTTCCACGAAGTCTGTTTATATTCGATGCCAAATTTCATCATTAGCTTCAGCTGTCAAATTGACATAAAACCTAGAATCAACCTGGGATGAGAACCCTCAAGCGGAGCAGCATCTCCATCAGATGGGCCTGTGGCCATGCCTGTGATAAATGTTCTTAGTTGCTAATTGATGTATGAGAGTCCAGGCTGCTGAGAGAGGTATCACCCCTAAGCAGGAGGACTTAGGATCTTTAACAAAAGTAGCTGACTAAGCCAACGCAGGGCAAGCAGTAAGCAGTGTTATTCTCTAGTTTATGCTTCAGTTCTTGTTTCCAGATTCCTGTACTGGCTTAATGATGGAATAAGCAACCCTCCCTCCCCCACAAGCTGGTTTTGATCATGGTGTTCATCCCAGCAACAGAAAGCAAACTTGATCACCAGCCCTTAAACAATGAAGTATTCAACTCACTTGTCTCCTGATTCAAGCACATCTTGAGTATTTACAGTGTAGTGGTTGAGCTTCAGACTTCGGTTCTTGAATTTATAATCCGATCTGTTCTTTTCCATTGTTGTCACGTTGGGTATGTCACTCACCCTCTTGAAGATTTGGCTGTCTTATATCACAAATGAAGAAGCAAGCCAAGAAATAGATGAACGAAGATGAAGTTCAGATGATAGTAATTATCGTTGTATAATATGTGCCAGTGGATATTTAGATCCAGGGTGTGGTGGTTTGAATAGTTTTGGCCTCCATAGACATGTGTCTGAATGCATGACCAATAAGGAGTGGCACTATTAGGAGGTATGGCCTTGTTGGAGGAAGTTCGTCACTGGGGGAGAGAGCAGGTTTTGAGGTCTCCATGCTCAAGCTATGCCCACTGTGGTACAGTCTGTTCTTGCTGCTTGTGGATCAAGATGTAGAACTCTCAGCTCCATTTCCAGCTTCTTCTCCAGTACCATGCAGCGAAGCCACAAGTTTCACAAATATTCTCTACTATGCTTGACAATTAGGGTGTCCTTCATGAAGGGAACAAACCACCCCTCTGTCTATAAGCTTTCTCCTTCCATCATAAGCCTACATGATTCTTTTTTTAAAGATAGGTCTATCTATCTATCTATCTATCTATCTATCTATCTATCTATCTATCTATCTATCTATCTATCTATCATCTATCTATCTATCTATCTATCATCTATCTATCTATCTATCTATCTATCTATCTATCTATCTATCTATCTATCTACCTATCATCTAATGAGTGCTCTATCTACATGTACACCTGCTTGCCAGAAGAGGGCATCAGATCCCAATATAGATCTGATGGTCTTTGTGAGTCACCATGTGGTTGTTGGGAATTGAACTCAGGACCTTTGGAAGAGCAGACAGTGTTCTTAACTGCTAAGCCATTGCTCCAGCCCCAACATGATTCTTTTGAAATTTCAAAAAACATTGCAAACAGATCTCATGCAATGCTTCCTTCACACATACAGCTCCCTTCACATAGATGCCATATGTACTTGCCCTGCCTCTTTTTGATTCTGCCTGCACACTGCCATGTTTCCTGCCCTGATGAGAATGGATTAAACCTCTGAAAGTGTAAGCCATCCTCAATTAAATGCTTTCCTTTATAAGCGTTTCCATGGTCATGGTGTTCCTTCACAGCAAGAAAGCCCAAACTAAGACACAGGGCAAGGAGATCACCCTCACAGAGCTTACCTTCTTACAGAGATAGACAAGTGTTTTGGAAATAGTGGTAGTGGTAATTGCTCTAAGGGAAAAAATAGGGCAGAACGGGTGTATATGGTGTCTATGTGAAGGGAGGTGTATGTGTATAGGAAGTATTGCATGAGACCTGTTTATAATGTCTTTCAAAACTTTAGAAGAGTCACGTAGGCTTGTGAAGAAAGGAGAAACGTTTATAGACAGAGGGGTGATTTATTTCCTGCATGAAGGGACACTCTCATTGTTAACCATATTAGAGCATACTTGTGAAGTCTGAACTCTTGAAATTTTGACTTTACATTTCTTTCCTTTAGTTGCAATGGAAATTTTCATAATTTAGGGCCTGGAGAGATAGCTCAGAGGTTAAGAGCACTGATGACCTTTCCAGAGGGCCAAGGTTCAATTCCAAGCAACCTCACTGTAGTTCCCAACCATCCACAAGTCTGGTTCCATGGATCCAGTGCCTTCTTAAGGCTGCACAAGCAGCAGGCATGCAAGTGGTATACACATATACATGCAGGCAGATAGTTTCTCCATATTAAATCAAGTAAAACTGTAGAAGTCTTTAAAATTCCAATATGTCCAATACATATGTTTTTAAATTAGAAATCATTTACTCACTGAATCAGGAGACATTTATCTATGCGTTGTTTAAGCTTAAGATAAGTTTTCAATATACTCCACAGGTGGAGAGAATGCCTATTTTCTTATGATCTGTGAAGAAGGATTGTGTCAGCTCTTTGGTGTTCCCTGTCCTGGTCCTAAAAGTATCACAAATCAAAGGAAGAAGACATCTCTGCAATAATTCTTTCTCTTTCCTGAACCTTTTATGTTTAATTCCTCTATCCTAGATGAAGCTGTAACCATGACAGGATATATTAGCCTCTGGAATTCACAAAGAATGGTAATTCCTAATCAAATTGGCACTAATTTCTTTCATGACGAATTATCATCATTCACAGCAAATTTGCTTTCAGTGAGCAGTGCCAACTTGAGGTATGGTTTCCAGCACGTTTTATCTCAGCCCGTCAATAGAATTGATCAGATCATTCCATAACTACGGCTTTTAAAAAATTTTTCAGGATGACCTAAAAGGTGAGAGCATCAGGTTTCTTATGTGGTCTAACCTTGCTTGATTTCAAAAGAAAACGGCTATAAATGGAGTTTGGTTTTACTGTAATGATTATTACAAAAATAAAATTAGATAAAACATAGATCTTAAAAACAAAAACATTTCAAATATGGAAGTAAATTACCTATTGAATGCATATTATCAACCTAACACTATATCAGAAAGCATATATCTATATCTATATCTATATCTATCTATCTATATCTATATATATATATTTAAATTACCTATTGGATATTATCTAATGTAATACTTTATATCCAAGAAGATATACATAGAAACGCAATATTTATATAGACATATACATAAATATGCATATATGCCAGACTATCTATCAGTTAATAGGTTTGCAGTTGTTATGGTAGTTTATGTACATTATACAGACTTCCAGATGTCATCATAATATTTATATATCGCTCTGACTATTCTGTCATCCACTCTGTTGTAGCTTGCTGCTCCATCTGCTCAAAGTATACATTTTTATAGGTTTACAATAATGCCATCATCAAATTGCTTGCCACATGCAAACAATGTTAAAATGCCAGCAAGACAGAAACACTACTCAGTGCTCCACAACTCTCCAGTCTCATACTCGTCTGCATTTAATTACCTGTTATTTTTGCTCATATGTAAAACAGTCTCTTGTGTAAACTTGTGGCTAGGAAACTCTCATAATTATGGTTTTATTGTTTCAGTTTTGTAGTTATAACCGCAACGAGATGAAGGGCTTCATCTGAGAACAACAGTCTTTACTAGTAAAAAGTGTTAATTACAACATAAATGATGTCAGTGAAAATATTGGAAAATTCCCGGTTTAATTAGGTCTACCACAGAAATAGAACCGTCACAAGGCTCAGCACTTTGGCAGTTTTAATTCCTGTGTGCATTTTCTCCTTTAAGTGAATTACATATAGAGACTGAGGAAATAAACATGTCATTTGTTTAAAACATATTGTTCGAGTCCCTACCCATGCAGAAGTGTAATGTTCATTCACAATATGTCACAGTGACAAAATACTTCCAGCCAATGTTTCCGCAGTGATACACAGCCATTCCTTATGCACTAATTTTTTCTATTCCCAAGCTGTGAGGAGACTCCGAGTCTGTCTACATAAGAGCAGTACTGCAGATATGTCTTTAAGAATGAGACCGTCTGTGCGTTACTTATACATGTTTAGTCATCTTGAGGTTTGGACCTAATCATTGTCCAAAGAGTAAGATTTTTTTTTTCAACCCAGTGGAATATTTGAAGCAAAGCCTTAAGACTGCAAAGCAGTGGTCTTCCTGCCAATGAGAAGATCTTAATTGCCATAATTAAAATTAAGGCTCACTTTTATTAAAAACTGAAGCCCCTGCTGTGAAAATCATTCCAGTAATGCTATGCATGACACTCAGGAGTTGATAATGCCTAAGGATAAGACAAAAATATTACTTTCCATACTTGTAATGTTAGTGCATAAGTGTCAGGGATAGTTTCAATTCATTGAATTGAGCTGTTACATAATAACAGTCCCAAATAATGATAAAAGGAAAAAAATTGGAATATGCTCATACATATACATGTGTGTTTTATAGATCATATATTATAATCTGCTTAGATTCTGAACAGTAGAGGCATTGTAAGAAAATTAAATGAGCAAACATCCCTTCAGCCCAACAAAATCAACCTTGTAGGAGTATACCCCCACAACACCAGTACTCAGCAGGCACCATGTCAACAATTAAATGAAGGAGCAGAAGGATTCCTCAAACAAAGCCAATGAAGAGATGACGAAAGTCTCCTCCATGACTTGGGATCTGTATCTTGTAGACTCAAAAGGAACTGCCGTATAACATATAGTTCTTGGTGATAAGTCATGATGCTGCAAATGTCTTTCCCAGCTATAGTGAGGAAACAATGAAATAACCTTGCAAAGTTACATGTTCCCAGACAAAACAGTTAGAGACAGATAATTACGCGGCTATATATCTTCTCCCTCCCCTGTGCGTCAATTCTTTCTTTCTTGGACTAATTCTGACATGAACACCGTTTTAATGTAACACAATAATGCTCTTTTGCGGTCTCTCCCCCTGCATTGTAATTTATAACTTTTCCATCTTCACTTCACATGCTAGATTATTCTGTTTCTAGGTGAAGAAGTAGCCCGGTGTTTCCAAAATTCACAAGGAGAAATGGTCCATATTCCCATCAGAGAAGATAGACCTGGCCCCATTGTCCTCATCATTAAACATTCCTATGGAGCAAGAGAGGTATCTAAGCCTGGGGTGATGTGCACTGAGAATAGAGAACTGTTTATGAAGGAAAAGAATGGGTAATTTCTTCATACCCTGAAATGTTACTAGCTGGGAGAAATGTACACTCAAAGAGGATCGCTAGATGGGCCAAAGAGACATGTAAGGAGGCTGATGATGAGCTCTGGGCTATTTGCCCTCTGTGCCACCCTTTCCAAGCTGACTAGTGTGTGGCAGAAAGAAAGAGTGAAGATATTAGTGTGCAAGATTGATAGCCTTCATGGGAATGTAATGATGTACAAGTGGAGCGTGCATCACAATTCATATCTGGAGATATAAAAGATAAAGTGGTTTTTTTGGGGGGGGACTTAGTTTTTTTTAAATTGATAAACAATATACAGAGATAAAAGGATGCTTTTTCCCTTACCAAACTTTTTCAAAGGATCTTGAATAAAGAAGGAAGCAAGAGCTTTGTGGCTCTAAATGATTGTTGAGCAAAGCAAGACAGTATCTCTGGAGGGGGTGATAACTGGAATATTAGCAATTATGATGATGCATTAATCACGGTTCCCTAAAGGAACAGAACTGAAAAATTCATATATATATATGTATAATATATAATATATACGTATATATGTATATTACAGATATAGGCATATAGGGCTTACTAGAGACTATTGGACTAATGTCCAGCTAGTCAAATAATGGCTGTCTCTCTACAGAAAGACCTTTAATCCAAGAGTTGTTTGGTCCACAAGGCTGGATGTCTTATCAGTCCCAGGCTGGTGTTGGAGTCTCAGAATTCCTAGAGAACTGCTGGTCTTCAGTGTACATTGGAATTCCAAAAAGTAGGTTCTAATGCCAGGGAAAGGATGCCACGGTAGCAGGATAGGTGACCTTGCCAGTGAGAGTGTAGGAAAGTATCAAAGAGCAAAACCTTCCTTCTTCCATGTCCTTTTATGTGGACCATAACATCAGAAGGTGCCCCAAATTTAGGAAGGGTCTTTCCCACTTCAAATGATCTAACCATAAAAAATTCCTGGGCACACCTAGACTATTAGGGTTTTAGATAATCTCAAATGTAGTCAAGTTGGTAACCTTCATAGATGGCTAATGTTTGGCACAATTTTGAATGACCTGGAAAGGGAGACTCAATGATGAATTAGAGATTTTTCTTAATGATGCCAATTGAGGTAGAAAGATCTTTTCACTGGAGGTGGCACCATTTTGGGTCATAAATGGGTTATAAGTAGAGAAAGGGTGCCTAGTAGTATTGTGTTGGCATTATATTATAATTCTTTGCTCTCCGCTCTTGACTGTGGATGTTATATGACCAGTGGCTTAGCTTCAGGTTCTTGCTATAAGGAATTCTAACCTGGAATCATAAACAAAATAAATACTTTTCCCCTTAACTTGTTTTTAATCATGATATTTTATCACAGGAAACAAAACTAAGCAATGAAAGCATACAGAGATGTAGCTGTTATTCACTCTGATTGAACTAAAGTTAAATCCACTGCAAGAGAACTATATGTGTACTATACAAAACTACTGTATTAGAAGAAATCTAATACATGACAATAATAATAAAATAAAGAATGCCACTGAATGTAAGTGAACAGCTACTTCTTCAATTTGTTTCTTCAGGCATCTATAAGAATACCATGGACTAGGTAGCTTATAGAAATGTGCTGCACACACTTCTGGAATTTGAGTAATGCAGATCAAGGTTCTGGTAGGTTTGCTGCTTGGAAAAGTTTGTCCTCATTGATGACAGGTTTTCCCCATGCTTTCTTTTACATGGCAGAAAGGAGTGTGGGAACTTGCTAGCATCTCTTTTGTGAGCACATTAAAATATTTGTGATAGTTTTATCCTCATGCCCTAGCCACTTGCCAAAAGTTTTATCCTATAATATGCTTACATTGGGGGCTAGGTTCCATCATGTGAATTCTAGGGTATATAAGTATGGTGACCAATCTTATTTTACTCATAGAACTTTAGCTTCAGAAAGGGAAAGTGATTGGCAGGAAAGGGCAGATACTGAGTATCATACAGAGTGAGACTAAGAGTGAAAATCACCTTCTCTACCCACTGCAAGTCCTCTTCATTAAGCTAGGAGTACTCAGAAGAAGTTTGCAGTTTGAGATAAATAAGATAGAAAAACTTCAAAATTGACATAGAGTAACTAGAGTTGGGTGATGCAAAACACCATTAAAAGACCAGAAAGGAAGAATTTATGAATATGGATTGAAATTGGAGAAGCCAGAGGTTGAAGTCAGGTGCCTTTCTTTAATGCTCTTTATTTTAATTTTTGAGACAAGGTCCCTCCCTCTTACTGAGCTCAGAGCTCACTGATTGGCCAGACTGACTGAATAGCACACTCTAGCTGTCTCTACCCCAGATCAATATTATGGTTATAAATGCACGCTTTTACATGGATGTTGGGATCCAAACTCAGGTCTTCATGTTTATATCACAGGGATTTTACGAATAAGTTACCTACCCAGTTAACAAATACGAGATTCTCGATTCTGTGAAAGTGTGCATGCGTGTGTGTGTGTGTGTGTGTGTGTGTGTGTGTGTGTGTTACTCTATCTTAGGCTATTTGCATTCACTTTCTCCTATCACAACCTAAGAAAACATCTAGTATCTGTTCAAAGGTAGGGAGATGAGTAGATATAAAGTTGTATTTGAATTCCACTTTTTGCTTTGCATGATTTCCATTGTGCTTAATAGAAGACTTCAAATCCCTATAATAGATAATACTGTACTTCATCATAGATACTTCTTCCTCTATGATTCAACAAGTATTTGCTTATTCACTATACTAGTTTTATTTCTAAAATTATGTTACAAATGCAGAAAATGAACTTGGGCACATTTTTTCACAAGTATGAAAGAGGAATGGAGAACTCATCATCAAGAATAGAAAGAATGATTTCTTTTCAATCCTGTAATCATATGTGAGATGTTAGAGGTGAAAGCACGAACAGAAACATTTGTATTGCTTAAAATTATCTGCACACTTGAGAAAGGACAAAGACAAAGTGTCATGGGAAGCCATTAAAGATCGTTAATTCTTTTTTGGGGATGAGATAATGAGATCCTCTTTGGAATTTAAATGAATATGCATGAAATATTTTAGGTTATGAAAGGTACATCATCCATTCGGAGAAAAGTTCTTACACACAATATAACCAAGATTAGTACTAAAAAAATAGGAGGTTTATAATTTTATGCCATCCTTTTTAAAGATTTAGATTCGTTTTCTAACATTAGGTAAATCAAATATTACAGTTCCATTCAAGAATTTTTGCTTTGGTTTTATTTCTATTTTAAGAATAAAATTCATTTCTGCAGTTTTATTTTAATACCTTTTAATTAATCTGAATCCTTTTTTAAATTTTCAAAATGATTGTCATATATCTTCTAGACTATTCCAGTTTTTCTGTGCTTATGTTTGCCTTTATACATATATTTATATATACATACATATAATACATATATACACATACATATATATACACACAACCAAGTACATTTGTTGAAACAGAAATTATTCACAAACCATTGCTGAAGGATAGATTATTCACAAACTGTTGAACATATTTTGATGCTTCCCTCATGCACTGTGATATAAAAAGCTGACAATTGAGTCTGACAATGACCACATAATTACAGTATAGCCTGTATTATACTATACAGTGAGTGAAATAGTACACATGTATTGAGACCCTGGTTCACACAAATTCCACAAGTTAATCACATGGACAGCATATTTAACATAATCTCTGCTATTTCTGTGAATAAAATGGTAAACTATCCAGTAGATTTTTTGTTTAGCTAAACACATTTGTCTTATTGAATTAAGAATGACAAAACAAAAACTAGATCCAAATGACTGAATTTGAGAAGGCCTTGAGGATGAGCAGTTACCTGAAGGTATTTTCTTAAGTAACATTGTGAGGTAGGCAATCTGAAAAACTTCTCCAAACATACGACTTAGAAAAGAAAGGGATGAAAGCCTCTATCATTTCACTCTAGAAAACAGTGTTTAAAAAAAAAATCACTGTGTATATAATGAGGAAATGACTGTGTTTAATACAAGCATTTTCTCTTGTAGGAATGTCACATTTTTGCAGCTGTGTCTGAGAAAATGCTACTTTAATTTATTATTAGTTTTGACTTTCTCGATTTCTGTAAACAATGAAACTTGGAAAAGATTGTTCTTGTGATACATCTTCCCAAACCTTTTAAGTCAGACTTCATCAGCATGATCCTCTCTCATTATCACTATTCATAAGAGGAAATCAGCATTTTCTTGGTTTTTCTTTCTCCCTGAATTGAATTGTTACCTAGAGAAAGATGCTTCACCTTGGACTGGAGATATTCAAATGAACCCTGTGGGAGTGTCAGAGCAGCTGACGGATGGACGGGAGTAGTCTTTATGAGCTAAGCTTAGCCATGCTTCTCTCTGTTCAGTTCATGGCCTGAGAATTAGAGTCAGAACTTGCCCTGCCAGGAGCAATTCTGCATGATGGCCGAATGGAATAATGAAGCACTAGCATGAGGACCACAGCATTGTGCAGAGAGGATACAGCTGCATCAGCTTTGCTCTCACAACCCCATGGAGTCTGGGAGAGACTGATAATAACTGAGAATGATGGACAGAGAAGACCAGAATCATCTTAAGGAAAAAAACTATTCGTTATTGAGCTGTTCAACAAGGGAACAGGTTGAAGGAAATTGGTAAAAAGGAGTTAAGTTAACTCTTCCAAGAACCAGCACTGTGCCGTTTGGTATGGGTGATGGGGTGAAGTTGCCTTCAATACTACAAGTAGTGATTTTGCTATTATTAGTACTACTGAATAGTTAATTCTTCAGTAAATGCCAACTGACTAGTTTCTTTTCCTATTTCTTTGATAAAATACACTGACAAAAAGACAGGTCAAGGGCCCAGAAAATCAGGAGCTTAAAGCAACTGGGTACATTACAGCCATAAGCTTAGAGCCATGGCTTTCTGGCCCTTTATCCATCTCATTGTCTCCTATCATTGCCTAAGGTCGGCCCCAGCCATAAGTGAGATGGATTTTAACATAGCACATAACATAATCAAGATAGCCCACTCAAGGATACTCTCAGAAGCTAACCTTAATTGAGACAATACCTCATAGGTATGACTCGAGCTTTGTCTTCTAAGTAACTTGTCTATCAAATTGATGATGGGCACTATCATATCAGCCTAAGGCAATGTGCTAAGAGCGCTTCATATATTAGATTATTTAGTATTCACAACAACTTTCTTTGTAGATAGTATGGTTATTGTTTTCAGTTATAGGTGGTAATGGCCCTGTTTGGGAAGAATTAGGAGGTGTGGCCTTATTGAAGAGGTGTGACATTGGGGGTAGGGTTTGAGGTTTCAAAAGCCATGCCATTTCCAGTTAGTCCTCATGCTCTCTTTCTGTTCTTCTCCCTTCCCCTCCCCTCCCCTCCCTTCCCCTCCCCTTCCCCTCTCCTTCCCCCACCCCTCCCTTCTCTCCTCTCCTCCCCTCCCCCTCTGTCTCTCTCTCTCTCTCTCTTTTTCTCTCATGTTTATGGACCCTGTGTAAGCTTCCGGTTCTGCGTCAGCACCATGCCTGCCTGCCTGGTGTTCTGCTTCTCACCATCATCATGTGCTCTACTGCCCTATGAAACAATAAAACTCCAAATTAAATAACACTTTTTTATACATTACTTTGGTCATGGTATCTCTTCAGAGCAATAGAAAAGTAACTAAGACAGCATCCTATAAGGCAGAAGACACTCTCATTATCTGGACTAGAATGTTGAAATACTACAGGTGAGAAAGTTCAAAGTAAAGCTTCTACAGGCCTACCAAGCTAATGTGGGAAAGAATAGTTACAAAGCAAAAGTGTAAGGTACCAATAAAATAGTTGGAAAGCATATCTTTGCTTTTCCCCAGCAATTCATGGTGTTTTCCACTTCTCAATTATAGTGGTCCCTTTTTGAGTATGAGGTTACTGGTTCAGTATCCCCAGAGCTTCATAGGAACCCTCATTTTACCCACAAACTTGTTATGACCTTGATTTTCTCCTTTGCTCTCATCCAGACTCTGTTAAGAACAGAGGATGCTCACAGTCCTTAAAGAAGCTAATGGTCCATATTCCAAGTCAGGCACTGGAATATCAGGTGAACTGAATCTCCCAATCTTCAGAACACTCTTCAGATGTTGGATCAGATTTTATTAATAACACAAATATTCAAAGAAGAGTAACTAACAATTCTAGGAAGGCAACAATATAGTATCACTCCTAGCAAGCGTCCTCTTCTGAGAGCAGAGCCCTGTGTGACTGTGTGAATTGATCATCTATAAATGTTAGCCAGAGAGGCATCGTGGCTGAAAAGGAAAGGTAGGAAAGGGCCAGGTAAGAAATAACTTCCTTGAATGAAAGTTTAGAAACCACACCAGGAAGGCAAATAGTCTGGGGTGAAAGTCTGTCTCCATTAGGGAAAGAGTATATGACCACATAGAAGCTATCCCTTAGAAAGACTACAGACAAAAGCCTAGGACAGCA